>OY728132.1:64785000-66035000 GCA_963277665.1 Viscum album | reverse complement strand
GTGTAACACCCTATTTCTCCTAATAAAGGTAACGTTTTAGTTAAATTCTTTGTGTTGCAAAGGCCTCCCTTGTTTATTGGATCTTCTGATCTCCTCCTTGCAGAAAAATGGATTAACTCTATTGAGATGATAATATCTATCCTTTAATTATCAAAAGTAGTTAAAGTTGGGATGGAAGTTTATTGTTATGATAGAGAAGATGACCAGTGGTAGAGAATAATCAAAAACATAAACTCCAATGATGTAATTAATTCCTTGGAATGGGTATATTTCATGAAAATATTTTTTGACAAATATTTTCCCTAATCTCTCTACCTCAGGATGCATAAAGTGTCCCTTAGACTGATGAAAAAGAAATATGAGTCTATCATGGTGTATGAAGAAAACATAACCGAGCCTACATGATACTCATATGTCTATTTAATGAACACTGAAAGTAAGGTGAATCTTTTATTTTTTATACTAAAGTACATTCTATGAAAAGAGTTGGAAATTTGTGACTTTGACATCTACAAGGAGATTGTTCATTGTGCCCTTAAGTTTAAAATAGTGATCAGATACTCTTAGTAGTCTCATGAGCCTAAAAAAGTGTAAAATGAATTTTAATATAGGTGTATCAACAGATAAACACCATGAATGAAGGAATACCCAACATCCCATGTGTCAAAAACTGTGGGAAGAAGAAGCTTGGAAACTACTGAAAGGGAACCATGATATTCTTAAAATGTGACAGAGAAGGGAATATGGAAACTATCTATTTAATGGATATAAAGAATACCACTAATGTAGAAGAATAATAGAAGGTCAATATTGACACTCAACCTATAGTGTAGTGTTACAAAAGTAAGGAACATGTGCATTATTTGAGCAATTGCCCTAATCTAAGTGTTTTTGGAGGCAATCAACATCAAAAACATCCAAAGAATCAAGGAAGGGCATATGTTGTCACTTATGCTAAGGTGGAAGCTAAAATTTATGCGGTGATAGGTACACTGGTTATTCATTCTAGATTAGTGATATTATTATTTGATTCTGGTTCAACGCATTCATTAATATCTTGGAAGTTTAGTATAACTATTCAATGGCCACCTCAAAATTTAGATATTGAGTTATCTACGAGACCAAAAAATAAGAAAATTATTGAATTCAATGTTTATAAATCCTCTCGGGTTAATTATTTTTTGTAAAGAACCTCCCAAAAAATATTTTCATAGTTCCTTTCGTGGATTTTGATACTATGTTTGGAATGGATTGGTTATCCTTATATAAACCTGACATCGACTATCGGGAAAAGGAGATAACTCTCCACATACCATAAAATCCCTTAATTATATATAAGTGTAAGTAGGATTATGAGTATACATTAGAATCATCAAATAAATTGTGGATACTATTTTTTTAAGGTTATGTATATCTGGCTCAAATGATTGAAACAAGGTAGAAAATCATACTCAAAGACATGCCCATCATGAGGAATTAAACAAATGTATTCCCTAAAGAATTCTCTAGTATTCCTCCAAATTGAGTGGTTCAGTTCACAATTAAACTTATTACTAGATCTATACCTATATAAAAGAAACCATATACAATTGTCACTCCTATGCTGGAAGAATTAAAGAAGCTCTTATAGGAGATCTAGTACAAGGGTTTTTTATGCTCGAGTGCTTCTCTTTGGGGTGAAAAAGTCCTAATTTTCAAAAAGAAGGAATGATAAATGAACATATTAATTAATTACCATGTGATTAATAAAATCATGATAAATAAAACGTGTAACCTTACATGGATAGATGAGTTGTTTGATCAACTGCATGAGGAAACATATTTCTCAATGGTGGATCTTCAGTCGGGATATCACCAATTAAAGGAGAGGAAAGATGATATTCCCAAGGCTTCCATTCAAATGAGTTATAGATAGTATGAGTTCATAGTTCTACCCTTCATACTTATCAATTCTCAAGAAAAATTCATTTAATTAATGAATAAAGTCTTTAGATATTACATCGACAATTTTTCATAGTCATTATTGATGATATTATGATATAATTGAAGAGAAAGGAGTAAAATGAAGAGCATTTGAATACTATTCCAAATACATTGATAAGGGATAATATATATGTAATGTACATTAAATATGAGTTATATATGGAGTAATAAAAAATATTGTGGTATGTTATCACCAGTAAATGAATATTTATAGACCCTTTTGAGATAAATGCAATTGAGGAGTGACCCAGACCAACATCTGTAACAGAGATTCCAAGATTCCTTGGGCTTTCAGTGTATTACTAGTGATTTGTGAAAAAATTATCAAGATTTTAAAACCCACTAAACAATATTAATTTTAATGGAGAATCTTTTTATGCATTGGTGAATGTTAATACTTCTTTAAAGAGATAAAAAAGAGGCTTATTGCTTCACCAATACTCACACTACAAGCTAGTGGGGAACTCTTTTTTTGTACACAGATTCTTCAATAAAGGTATTAGGCTGTGTACTGATGAAAAAATATAAATTAATATCCTAAAACTCATGTTAAATGAAAATTAATGATCAAATCTATCCTACACATGATCTGGAGTTGGAAGTTGTGATCTTTTCTTTGAAAATAAGGCCGCATTATATCTATGGGGAGAAGTGTGAGATATATACTTATCATAAGAGTCTAAAATATATATTCACTCAGAAGGATATTAATATGAGCTAGAATATATTGTTAGAGATCATCAAGGATTATGATTTCTCATTCTTCTACCCTCATAGTAAAGAAAATAAGGTAGTAGATGCTTAAAGTATAAAGGATACTACATCATTATCAATAATGGGAATTGAGAAGGATCCAATATTCTTAGTGTTATGATGGATTGAAATGGGAATATTTAAAGAAGGAACATCACCAATCGTTTCTCAAATGATTTATCAACCATTAATTATAGGGAAAATAATGTACTCCTAAATAAATGATGTGAATATTCCTAAGAAGGTGGAAGATATCAGAAATGAGAATTCCTCAGAAATCAATATGAAAGAGGAAATACTTGTGAGATTTGGTTCATGACTATGTGTACCATCTAATATATATATAATGAAATAATTGAGGAATGATTCACATAGCTCAATATTCTCTATTCACCTGGGGATCACAAATATGTATTGAGATATCCGAGATAACTATTGGTTGGACAATATGAAGAAGGTGATATATGAACTTACATCAATGTTCGTGGTATGTCATCAAGTTAAGAATGAATGGAAAATGCCTAAGAGGATGATGCAACAATTTTCCATACCATCATTGAAATGGGGGAATATCACCATGTAATTTTCAACAGAAAATATAAATATTAACAAAGGAAACAATACTATACGATTTGTTGGAGATCATCTTACAAAGTCAGCTCACTTATTCAAAATTTGAGATGACTTGTCACAGGATCAAATTCCACAGATATAAATTATATAAGTGGTAAAGATTCATGTATTACAACTATCAATTTTATCTAATTAGGATTTGATATTTATCTCCATGTTTTGGAAAATTATCCAATGTGCTCTGAACACAATGTTTAACTTTAGTACGACCTATCATCCTCAAACTGATGGACAATCTAAACAGAAGATTAACAAAATATATGATATGTTGTGAGAATGTTTTATAGACATCAAAGGAGGATGAGACCAACATTTATCTTTGTTCAAATTCTATTAAAATAATAGTTTCCACTTGAGCATCCAAATGGATCCATATGAATCCATTTATGGGAAAATATGAATAAAACTGGAATGCTAGGACTAGGTCGGTTAACACAAGATGATGGGACCTAAAATGGTTGAATAAATGGTAGAAAAGGTAAAAACCATTAATCAAAATATTCCAGTATGAAAAATTTGATAGAATATTTATGTAGACAATCACCAAAAATACATATAGTGTATGTTTAGAGACATGGTATTCCTCTATATAACTCCCTGGAGGTGGATCATGAGATTTGGGAAGAATAGAATCCTATGTATCAGGTACATTGACCCCTTATAGATTATTTATTATGTCAGAGTTATTTGTAATTGACTAGAACTTTAACCTACCATGTCTCAAGTAAATTATGTATTCCATATATCCCTCTTGAGGAAGTAAATAACATATACCTCATAGGTACTAAATGCAGAGCTATTAGAGTTGGAAAATTCTCTCTATTTTGAGGATCATCTAGTTAAGATATTTGAGTGTATAGATAAAGTTCTATAGAGCAAGAAAAATCTCCTAATCAAATTATTATAGAAGAATCATAAGTACGAAGAGGAAACATGGTAATTTTTTTAAGTGATGGATGAGAAGTACCTTCACCTGTTTTCACCATAGATTGTAAAATGAAATTTTGAGGGAGAAACTTCATAAGGGAGAGAATGTAACAACCCAAAATTTAACAATGAAAATTTACTTCTTATTATTATTGGATATAGTATAAAAAACCTATACATCATTGATATAACAAAATACAATCTTTATGAATGAATAATGAATGAAATAAGAGTCATTTCTATATGTTAAGGAACCATTACCAATGGAATAGTTACATGACCTTTGGAATATAAATGTTACCCTTATGAATTATAAGCTGAACAATAGATTATTAAACTTGCATATTAAAGTATAAATAAAATTTCTGCATCTTATAAATAAATGTATCATATAATTATATCATAGTTTATGTAAATACATGTTTTATAAGTTATTAATTAAATTTTAATATTTTTTTGAAACATAAGTGTTTATTTTAAATTTTATAGTTAATATAACTTTTTAATAGAAAATTTATTTCAATAAAATTTATTCATAAATTAATATTTTTTCATATTATTATAAGTTAATTTTATATTACTTTAATTAATTTTACAAAGTGTTATAAAATCACTAATAATTTAAAAATTCATATTTTCAAAGTAAATGATTATTTTAATTAAGAATTAAATTTATATTATAATGATTTTTTTTTATAAAATAGTGTCAATTTTTTAATTCTAATAATTGAAAAATGGTTAGGGTTAATTTTTGGTATTTTTCTAAAATACATGATTTTTTGGTAATTAGTGAAATACGGTAATTTATGGTATATAACATTATAATTTAAATACACTATTACTTGTTTTATCACTAATGTGAGAACCATAATCTATAACTCCCATTCATTATTTAAATATATTTACTGATAATTCTCAAAATATTCATAGTATTGAAGAAAAATAGTAAAATAATGAATAAAATAATGAGAAAACTCCCCTTTTCTCCCCCATATATACAACCACTCACCACCTCTTCTCCTCATACATATATGTATTTTTTCCTTATCTAAATTATACTAAAATATATTTCAATCCACTCCCCCACATAAAGGATACTTTTTTCTCCAAAAAAAACACAAAAAAACAATCCCCCTAAGGATTTTGTCAAGAAAAAGGATTCAAGATGTAAAATCATCTTTCTTTGTTTTTAATTTCTTTTCATGTTCAATTCTTTTCTTACTCTATCCTCAAATCCCATTATAAAAATGATATTATAACTCAATTTAATTAAATGTAATATAATTTTATTATTCTAATGTATTAATCCAACATCATTTCATTACCCTCTCATTTTGTATTAAAAAAGAAAACATCATCTGTGATGTGTTAATTTATCACATTCCGGGACAAAAAAGTTATAAACATCAATTCCCTCAGACAATACTGGCTATAAAACAATTTATATTATTAAAAAAGTTTATAATATTTTTATTACATCATATTTAATATTTTATATCCATTTTATTTAATAATATTAATTAGTAAATCAAAAATATTTTACAATCATCAAAAAATTGAAAAAATAATCTAAATGATTATCACTAAAGTCTTGTCTAATGATTTATACTCACACAAAATTACCAAATTTATTATAATCTATTTTATATAATATATTTAAATTTATAACAAATAAATTCAATTCCAAAAAATCCATTCCCATTTTACCAAATTTTATATACATGTATACAGTTTTCTGATCATGAAAATAGTGAAAAAAATGCTCCCATAAGATGAAATTGTACCTTATAACTCATCAAAAGGTCTACAAACAAACATAATAAAATAAAAATAAATAAAATAAATGTATAAAAGGTTATTGATTTTTTAATTAATGGATTTAATTTTACTATCCAGGATATTAAGATAAAGTGCAGAACACTTTCACCATAAGGTTGTGGTTTCTTCCCAAACCTCCATTTTTCATTCGAGTTATGATTAATCTCTCCTTACCCAAATGTTACTATTCTTTAATTTTATATAATTCTTATAGAATATATTTATATATTCCAAAATCATGTATAATGATAATTTCATAATTTTTTTGGGGTTCTATGTCTTTTAATAGGGTTCCCTTATCAATTATCTCTGATAAGCAATCCCAATTAAAGAGAAATTCTCTATTTATTACACAATTTTGAGTACCATCAATAATATTTTTTATGAAACCAATAATTTTATAAAATCACCCATTTTATCATGAAAAACTAAAATTTTCAATATCTTTTTTTGGAAAACAAATATTCTTTTTTTATCTTTAAATGTTCTTTAATATTTTTATTAAACCACACTAAAATGTTTCATTTAAAAAGTTTCTAAAACACATATTTACACGTTTACATATCAATTAGACATCATTTATCTGTATATATTTATATTTTACCATAAAAATTTCCATTTAAGATTTAAATCCATTATTTCATAGAAGTCATTATGATATTGATTTTTATTGCTAATGACATGATTATGATACCCAATTAGTTCTATGGGTAACCCTTATGCTTGATTCCTCATGTGGATCACATATTAAAGATCATCTTATAATTGGTGGACCCAAATTCTTCCCCAATTAATTGGGTAATGCTTAGTCTCATGAGACATCATTTTGGGAAAGGGAGTGAACCAAATTTTTATGGGGATTTTCCACCACGTGACATAGTCTTGGTAGTCAACATTAACTCAAGTTTATGTCATGTTATACGATGTTTCCATATTACTATGATGTCATGGTTATATATTCCCATGTTATACATGTTATTATTCATTATTTTTATTCATGTTCCCTACCTTTATTTCTTTATGTTATTCTTTATAACCAATGTTTTATATTTTATTCCTATGCTTATTCCATTGATAAATTTTTTTATCTCATCCATTGGGTTTATGTATTCATCAGGTTATCCTATACCGATGTAATATATCAATGTAAGATAGGATCTCATTATGGATATTAAAAAAAGGTTTTTATTTTGGGTTTCATGATTCTAAGTTATGTACCTAATCTTCCAGAGACACTATAATTTACAATCCATGGTTGTATTTAAAAGTTAATTATGGTTAAAATCATGTCATAATATGTGTAAATGGATAGTGTAGCTATATTCTTGGTATAAACCATAAATTTAATATTCTTTATGAGTTCATGGTGTAGTTAATACATGGTTGAAATTGAACTATGGGGTTACAATGGTATCTACATAGAGTTAGTGAGGTGTTGTATCCATAAACCTTATAACTACAGACGGACCGTGGTGCTTAGTGTTTTCCAACTATCATAGATCAGGAGGAGTGTTCATTCTTTTTGAATAATGTTAACCTACTTGGAGCTAGAAATGAGTTTGTTTTTCCAGGGTGGTTACACTGAGTTCAACCTTTTCAATGGCATAAGAAACATTGGTGAGCTTTCGGGCGTGGGAGCTTTAGTAAAGATCTTATTTTTTCCATGGTGCCTAGTATTTTTCATATAAGGGATAAATATTTTTCAGGTTTTTATAATATAAGGACTCATATTTTTTCCTATAACCCTTTGGAATATTTCTATGAATATTTATCAAGCTGTAAACTGGTTCAGAACTGCATTCTAGGGTCTGGAGAGCATCAATGTTGTGATATTAAAAATATTAAAAATATTTTATCACACACACAATTTACATCGAAAAGAGAAATAAATATTTATAAATGTAACATATTGTAATTAAAAAACCTTTATTGAGTTAAAAAGATTGTTTTTACTCGATGAAAAACATAAAACTTTTTAACGCCCAATTCTTGAATGAAGGAGAGTTGGAGGTGTGGTGTTAAAAGGGAGTTAATTGATTTAATAAAATAAAATCATTCAAACCCCATACCCCTTTGATGTAAATGACACAAGGAGGATGCTCAACCACCTCATCCCCCATTGGAAGAGATATAAACCATGGATAAAGATAAGTGAAAAGGATATTCCAATATCTATTCTTATCATTTATCATCATCAAATTGAGGAACAAAACGATCTGAGTGTCATTTCTACCCTTGAAGCTTCAAAATTTTACCTTTGAGATAGAAGTATTTGAGTATTATTTGTAATACCATTTTTTATTTATTGTATTTAATATTTATAGACCTATTAAGATATCTAGAGATCCCTTCTAGGTCAATGTACTGGTTTTGGGTGACTCATAAGGAGATTCCCATCGGAATTCCCATCAATATGTCGTGTATATCAATGATACAAGTATTGTGTTATTTGCATTTAGGGAAGATGAATTTTGGAGACTACACACCATGTAATTAAGTTACAATCCATGTAGTGACTCCTTTACATGTGGATACAGGACATGTCCACGGTAGTCGTGTGACAATAAATGACCATGTGAGAGTACTTTGGCACGAGATGTTGGACACATTCATGGGAAAACAACATGGACATATGTCCATTTATCCGAGACTTGTCATGTACCCAGTAGTACACTCTGTTTGTGAGGAATAGATATCATATCTTTTTAGAGACAGAACATGGTCAGGGGTTGGGTGGGGCATGAAAAACCATTTATGGGTTGTACACACAATGTATTCCTACATGTCCAAGAAATCCATGCAATCGGGGAATAGGGACATGTGCTCAGGTGGGTTCAAAAGTCATGTGGACCCCAGTGCATGCCATGTAATTTCCTTGGTATCTTCTTGAGATATTATGCCTTGTGTATATCCTTTTATGAAACTCTAATTTTGGCTTGCAAGTAGCTTATCATGATCAATTTTTAATGTAGAATGTTATTGTGGAATATATAGTGGACTAGGAGGAATGATGTGGAATTATTAGAGAATGATGTTTTAGTGGTGGTGCTTAACCTTTGGTGGGGATCAGGGTAGATCACTGGGTTGACATTAGGGTCAGTACCCTTTCCTAACCCCCTAGGATGTGGGTCCCTGAGACTGTTTAGGACAATCACGCGGTGATCCACTATCAGGCCATGGGGTTGGTCCCCTACAAATGGTAGTGTTGACATACAAGTTATGATAAGTGTTATTATCCTTTAAGATGGGATTCACTGATGTTTTAGATCAGTGAGAGAGATTCTAGGACTTGTAATCCACTGTGAATTCAATGCATGGGTTTCCCCTACCTCACTGCTTTTATAGTGACGAGACTCTCCACACTATGGCTGTGGGTTGTCTACCCATATTGTTGTTTTCTCAGGGATGGTACTCACCTATTGTACTAGGTCAATGGTTCCCCATACCATTCATGTAGTTTAAAATTCTTCCCCCCCTCAACTGTGTCATGGTTTAGGAACTCTATACTAATTGGCCAGATAGAGTGGGTACTCCCCCATTGTGTTATGAAGTAGATCCTCTATCTTTTGAGTGGTAACTACCACATCATTCCAGGGTGTGGGGGATCCATATGTGTTATTCTGGATGATTTGTTACTCCCTTGTTGTATTAGGGAGCGAGTCCTCTAGACCAGGGTCTGTAGTCCCCTGTTGTGTCAGGTTATGGGTCCCCCATATTGATTGTGAAAGTAGAGTATCACTCCCATATCAAACCATTATGTGGTATCTCTAGCCATAATGATGTAATATCCTATCATTTTATGATAAACGTCCTCTATAGATTGAGTGGTACTCCCCTATCATGCTAGGGTGTGGGTCCACATATATGGATTGGTACTCCTCCTTCTCCGGGTTCTGGCAGGGAGTGATTCCCCCATTGGAGTTGAATCTCCCTTTGATATTTATTATAGTTACAAGGTGTGGGACCCTCCACTAGTTACATTTGATACCTGGTTAGAAGTTAGTGATCCATCTATAGATTGAGGTGTAGGATAGTCCATTAATTAGAGGGAGAGTGGGATGTTTCATGGAATGGTTAGGAGAAAGTACAATCTAAATTACATGGAAGTTTTGAGGTGCAAGTTCTTCTATTCACTCTCTGCAGAGAGAATGCATGTAGAGCATGTTTTTTAATAGTCCTCCCTCAACTTGGTGTAGTGGTGAGGGGAAAGACTTTCTTCTTGGGTTCTTACAAATTTTTGAAGGGCATAGTTTATAAGTCGTAGGACACATGGTGGTGGATAATAGAGTTCAATCTAGTGGGTTTTTCCTCAAGGAGAATGTTCTCTTGGATGTACCATCAGGAATGATAGAGTTGTAACTAATGAAGTTTATCTCTCAAATAGGTACCATATGGGATGAGTGAGCTCATGGAGTGTGTTATCATGATTATATGTTAACTTTAGATCCTTTATTAGAGTCCTATTGAGAGCTATGTGGTTGGAACTCCATGAGACTTGGATTCTGAGATGAGTACATCTTGGTTATTTTGGGATTCATTATGGTGTTGCCACTTGTCTATGTTGAAACCTGTTGTGGAATGAAATTAATAGTCATGAATAGGTCAAGGATGGTTTGAGATGGAGTTTATATCTCAACTTTTATATCCTCTGGATAGGTTGAATGAACTATTTATTTTAGTTTATGCCTTTTCTTTTTTGGTTTTTGAGAACCAAATAATTATTTTTATACTCCCACATGGACGAGATTTCCCTACACATGTTGTGTCTTGTGCAGAAAACCAACCTTTCAATGGAGCCACTGGAGGACCCGAGGCTGGAATACCATTGTGTGCTTATCCAACTAAGGAGTTTACCAGAGACTTACCAAAGATATTTCTAGAAGTTTTTTTTTAAAGTGATCCAATCCTTCTAAGCTGGTTGGATGCTTTTACAGTTTTTTGTGGGCCTATATTTTTCCCTTTTTACGCTTTTAGTAATTCTATTTTACTCTGCTTTTGGATAGATTTATGCATTCATTTAAGAGTCGATCTTGTTATATCTCTCCACAATTTAATTGAGTAGTATTTGGGAGTATACGTACTGGTACATTAGGCAATGGCCTCCCATACTTGTGATATACCTTCACGGTGCGAGTCGCTAGCCCCTGTCCTATTGGAGGCGGGCATGGGGTGTTGTTGTAAGGGATATGTTGGGTCGGGTCATGAAATAATAAATGAAATAAAAGGGACACTAATAATTAAATAAAACTAAAAAACCATTCTAAAGAAACTAGACAAGTAATGTATGCTTATAAAATAGTATTCAATGTTTTTACATGGTGATTCGGACTCTATGTAATTGATTTTATTTAAAATCATGTTTAAAATAATTTATTATTTTTATTATGAATCTTTTTTATCCATATCCATGACTCTTAATATATTTCTATAATTTTAATATTACACTCAAATTTTTGTTAATGTTTTTCTAATACTATTTTTTTTCACATTCATTTTAGTGGACTAAAATGTAATCTTTTCAAATTTTTTCTATATGGGTTATTTTTATGCTTTTTACTATGATGTAAAAGAATTTTTTTAAATGTTTTCACATATTTTTTATAGAGATCATTACCATTAATATATAATTAAAATTTCTCAACATGTATTTTGGGATTTTTATTATATATATTATTTTTCTTTCTTTTAGGAAATTTGTGTTTTAAGAGTAATAAAATAAACAGTATTTTATAATTATTCTCATTTTAAACCAAAAAGTGTTTATCAATATGTTTTAAAAAATAATTAATGATATTTTTTGATTGAAGTGAAATATTCTCTGTGTTTTATAAATATTATAATTTTTTAAATGGTTCATGATAATAGTTCCTTCTATTCTAATTGTTCAATGCCTGGGTAATTATTATTTTTTCTCTTTCAAATTTATTTTTGAATTAAACGGTAGGTCATTTAATTTGTTATCGTCCTTGTATGAGTGATTGCAAGGGTGATATAAATATGTCATCATAATGAACATACCTGAATTCCTTGCAACATAAAATACATTTTAATGGAATAAATTTTATTTCATTAGGTAAGATACTAAGACAATTTTAAATGAATTCATATTCCCCTATTAAAGGTGAAATGTATGTTTATCAAAAAATTATTTTCCATGGAACCATTTTTTAAAAACCAATGTGATTTTAAATTTTACATTATGATTTATTATGATATGTTTTATGAAATGATTTAGGAATTGACTTTGATTTCATAATTTTAAAAACATTATTTTCATTTAAAGGTTTGTTATATAATTAGAAAATTATTTAGGAGGTTTCATGATTTTCAAAAAAGACTAATAAGTTTGTTTCTTCATTTATACCTTACTGATCTCATTGTGCTCACAACATGTTTTCAAATTTTATTCCTAGGGATTAGGGATCACTAGTACATATTGAGATTTATGTCATTCTATTATGTGGAATAATCTAAAAAATAAGTGAATTTTTTTTGAATGAAACATGAGTTTAACATTAAAAAACCATTTATTTATTGAAAAAAATGTTTTTTGTGGAAGTTTCCACCTTATTTTTTTTGGTTTCTTATATCTATGAGTTTAGAATATTTCTATAATAATCCGAACATAAATTATTGTGGGAATTTAATAATGTCCAATTCTATCAATCGAACTCATAATTATTTGTTGACTAATTCAAAGTTTGTAATATCCTATTAGGTTGTTTATGTTGATGAATAAACTCAAAGACCTATGGGGAATTAATTACCTCCTCAATAAACCCAATGAACACTATTAGGAGGAGTATATGATATCATACAAGAAGACCCCTTATAACCTGATAGTTTCCCACTTACACGCATTATTTCCCAAGCTAAATATACACTTAGGACAATTTCAATATTTTTAGGGGGTTTTCCATGTATGATGTCCAATATTTGATATTGGTAAAAATTACATGTAGTGGTTCCAATTAATGAAAAATCCCCCCCTTATGATTGTGTTAAATAAATAAAATTTCCTCTTATGGGTACTAATAACCAAATATGTACATAGATTTCAAACCAAATTTGATTTCTTTTATTTATTTCTAATAAAATTTATAATATTTTAATTTTGTTTTTTATGTTTCCCCATGTAAACTAATAAATAATAGGCCTTAATAAAATATTCTACAACTAACCTGGGGGAACACAACTGAAACTTTATGGAACAATATGAATCAGATTATTTATATCCTTATATAATTATTTAACTGCCTCTATTATATGAGTTTCTATAGGTACAAAACTGGTTCTTTTGAATAGGTGTGGGGGAGATTTCAAAACTATTTTTGAATAGTTTATAATT
This sequence comes from Viscum album, assembly GCA_963277665.1. Classification (NCBI taxonomy): domain Eukaryota; kingdom Viridiplantae; phylum Streptophyta; class Magnoliopsida; order Santalales; family Viscaceae; genus Viscum; species Viscum album. Next base: position 66,021,538 of record OY728132.1, on the reverse strand, counting down.
TTTTACTGATATATTTTTAGGTATCATTAAGTGAAAACTTTCTTCTCTTTTTATTTCCTATTTTAACTTTTTAGTGTTATTCTTGGAAAGGATGTACCAATTTTAGTGATTTGTTATATATTAATGATTACATGATTGTTTATAAAGATTTAATTATTAATATTCTAATGAATTTTCATGATTAATTTTTGAATTAGTCTTTTATTTTCATTTAAATTATGTTTAATAACAAGAAAAATGATTTTTATTGAAAATTTTGAAGTGTAATTTAGTTTATAACTAATAAAAAATAGAATTTCAAACATGAATATATAAAAAATGGAATTTAGAAAATGTAACAACACAAGGGAAAAAATAAATAGATATACATATATTTACTTGGAAATAATAGTAAAATAAACAATTAGGATCCCACAATGTTGTTTTAATATAATTTGGATCTTGGTATCTGAATAATAATGTCCATCTATGAATGGAATAAATTATTTACATATACATGACAATAAAAAATTAAAATAAGAGTGTAATTATAAAAAATAACTCTATTGGGCTGAGGGTAAAATTTCAACCAAATAATGAAGTGGGAAACATACTTCAAATAATATCATTTCTGTTTCATTAGGGAAGTGTGAAATAAATATTTTTCAAAAGTAACTCTAGAGAGAGTGATATTTGATACAACACCTTATTAATGTTTTAATTATACTAATATGTTATTTGTTTCACTCATGTAACAAGAGTATTATTTTGGTTTGAATTGTAACTGTAAGATTAATTCATATAAGAGGCATCCAATTTAAAATAATGGATGATTTTTTGTTTTCATTCATTATTGCTACGTTCATGATCCTAATAAAGTTGAATATATTTTCATAGGATGATTTCAATGTATTTCTCATTAGTGAAAAAGTTTATGCATGGGGGTGGTATGAGATACAATTTTTCCAAAATTTTGAACTATATTTCCATGAAAATGAAACCATTATATATATATAAAGGGAAATAATTGATTTTTGATATATTAAAATTTTTAGAACTTTATTGAAATATTTCATATATGTCAGTTTATAACTATTTTCAATCATTTTGGAATAAATTTAGGATCCAAGAATTGATTTAGATAATTTTAATTTTATTATTTAAAGGCATTTATTTTTTTAAAAAAATTTCTATTTATTTATATATTATCTTGAATAAAATCCACACTGATATTTTTATTTTCATGTTTTCATATTTGAGATCAAAAAATATAAAATGTAATTATTATACACCATTCTATAGAAGATACACAACTTGTTGATTCTTATTGACTAAATGATTGATGATATTTTATAATGGACTATACCTTCCAACTGACTATTGTAACCATTCGACCATTAGACAGAAGTTATCACAACATGAAATCTGTTATACCATTCTTTCCCTATATCAAACATGAAAAAAATACATTAAATTTGATGATCAATTGTCTATTGATTATGATCTGTTTTAAATTGACTTAGGATACATTTATTCATAAGCTGACTGTCCGACTTAATCTACAACACCACTTAATCAACTTTGTTTGTAGATTGATTATGATATTCACTAATCATAAGACTTCTAAAATTTCCAATATTTTGGATGACTAACATGGTATGATATTTCTCATCATCATAAGCTAATGCCTATTTATGACTACCACATGATAAAAAGACATTGATACTTAACAACTTCTCCAGTCAAAGGGATCAAAACAAATTCTCAAAATTGATAATGTTGATCGAAAATCAATATCTTTTCTACTAGTATTAAAAAATCATAATTATATCCAATAGAAAATACATGTGGGGATGATATTATGTGAATAAAATGATAGATATCATAAGATAATGTTAGGAAAATCGAGAATATTTAAGATTCAAATCTTTATTAATCCAAACCCTCAAAATGGACACAGTTCTACAATCTAATGAATATGGATATTGAATAACATTTCCCTAAAATCCATTTATGAAGAATATTTAGTTGGGATAAAGATATAAATATTTTATTCCCTCCCCATTTTAATATATTATATCCATCGAATTTGTCTTATATTGACTTACAATTGATTTACTATATTTTTTTATTTCTAATTTTTATTCATTCCATGATTTTCATATACTATATTGTTCTCCAATCCAACATTTCTTCTTGTTTCCACCTATACAAATTAGGTTTTCTTCTTAATCCTTGAGAAATAATGATATCTTTACCCAAGGATCCCCCATTAGATTAAAAATAGTGAACTATATTTTTTTCACCCATCATTGAATTTTTAATTTTTTCCTAAGAATATTGGTGTTTGAGGAACTTATAAGATGATCATAAATCATGATGTTATTTCTCTTATTTTCATTCAATATAATGAAAAACATTTAATCTCCCTATATTATGATCAATAATTATTGATTGGTATTAGTGGATTGGGACGTGGGTTGACTCATGTTTACTACCCATTGTATATAGAAGGGGGAAAATCGCATGGGGATTTATCATTAGTGTGAATTTTATTAAAAATATTTTTGTATTGATGTATTTTTTATTTGGTTGGAACATATAAAGGATTGAATAAAGAATCAGGGATCTTTGAAAATGATGGATATTTATGTTGAATCCTAGGTTGCGTCCTTTTTAGTAATAAATTTTTCTTACATTTTCATTTTACTTCATATTTAATTATTCAAATGATCCCCCTATTTCATTATTTAAAAATTCAGAGAAAAATAAAAACATAATAAATTATCATGAGGATAAATAATTCATAATGAACACTTTGATATAATATCTAATTATATAACTATACTATATTCAAATAGTTTTTAAAATTATGTAATCAAGCCCCATGAAATCATCCACATTAGGTTGTTTAATTTAAAATTTCATATTAAATAAGTAAAATTTAACATGAATTTTTCAATCAACTATCTTGGTCTTTGGAAATTCATGTTCTATATTCTTCAACTTTTTTCTATGTGAATTTTTATATTTGGGATTGGATTCATGATGACCACCGTGTTACTTAATTTTTTAAAACCTTCCATTGTTAAATTCAATTGAAGTTTAATGTCAAAAACAGTAATCTCATAATGGTTTTTATAGATAATTTATTTCAATAGGTGTGGCTCAAAAAAGGGATTCCATTGAAATTTCATTTGGGTTCAACTATTAAATCTCAGGTTTGGATGTGTGTTATTGAGGTGTTTGTCAGTGACAGCAGATGTAGTAGGTATGAATGGATAAGTACTATTAGAGGTGGTTGATTTGATTTGGGTGGATCTAGTGAATGGTTATCAATGTATGGGTTCTCAATATGGTGATTCAGATATTGGTCAGTGACAATAGTGTGGAGCGACTGATCAGTCACATCACAAAGACAGTTTTGGTATACACTGCACTATTGGTAGAGGAGGATTATTATTTAGGGGAGTCCTTGTTTGAGAGACCTATATTTATTATTATTATTATTATTATAAATATATATTTTTTAATATCATCTTATTATGATTTCATATCAATGATTGACCTATTTCATTATGATTACAACATTAAGGTATAAGATTCATGAAAAATATATAATACAAAATTGTAACTCTCCATATGGGCCAAATGTCATGTCACATAATATATATCACGTATTATGTGATGAAATGTGTGTTATTCTCTAGGTGTCCATTTTTGGCAAATAAATATCATATCCTAATTATTTTTACATGTATATTTAAATGGTGAATTCTATTTTGAAATAAAGTCCTATTTGAAAGTAAAGATAATTAGATCTTTAATTTAGATTTGTAGTGTCATTGACTAGGTCCATGCATGATAATCGGAGTTTCACAAGGTTAGAAACCGTCAATATAAGTTCAGTTATCTCATGGTATTGGTTTCCCCAACTATTCTTGGGTAGGGTTGAAAATACCCCCCTCTATACTTAGGGTCAATGATCATCTACTTGTGGATCAGATAGGGTCAGTATCTCACCTACATTCTTAGGGAATTTTATCCCCTACATTAAAATTTGACATCCCAATGTATGAAGTCCATATATATGGTGAGATATCCTATACTAATGTTGGTACCCCCACCCACCAAAGGCATGGAATCCTCTACTACAGTTCATATCATGTTCCATGGGTTTGTTGGTAATTGATGTTTATTTACTTGTTTGGTTTTATTGTATTATTATACTTTTGGGTGGAGTATTCCTACAATGGACATACTTGCTTCAATTATGGATATGCTACCTTATATGGATTTTGAATATGGTTTGGTATATATAACTAATGATTGGATCATAAATTTTGAGTCCTGTGACTCTTTTGGTTCCACCACCACTTGGGTTTCCTTCAAGATGATACATGTGGTATGTTATCGAATTCAAACTATGCAGAGAATTCATTACTCCAATAAATAATAGTTTTTTAATGAGTTTAAAACCATCACTTTATGGATATGGAATGATTTGAAACCTCTCTATGTCCTTGAGAATTCTATTTATAGATCACACCAAGATTATTTCTTGTCGTCCACCCAGACACTCTCTAGTGTCATAAGCTTTGATTAGACCTGTTTTTCATTATTTTCATTGGGTATTTCTCATAATATTATTGAGTATGTTTATACTCACCCCTTATATGACCTTATTACCAAACATATTATGTCAGTAGATGTGACACACATGTTTAGAGACAATGTTGGTATATAGGGGGATATTCTAGCTTGTTTGATGTTGACACATAGTGATTCTTAAAGAGTTGTAATAGAGAAAGAATGTTTGTGTAGATAGTGATGACCATTATAGATGGATATCTTTCCAATAGTACATATTTTGTGGTGAAAGTTTTAAGTGTGTTGAATTTAATTTTATCATTCTCTTTTCATATATAAAAATAAATTTTATTTCTATAATATGTGGTTGTATTTATACCAAATGACCCATGTATGAATTGTATTCAGTAATGTTCAGGTAAATTGACTATAAATATCCTACAAGTGATTATAGTCATCTTGAGAATTGGATATGTGTTTATTACATATTTTTATGGTTATGGACTCCCATGTATAGATATATTCGTATAGTGTTCCAGTCACTATCCCCTAGACTATTTAGAGGTGGGACTGGGGTGGAACACTTTGCAAATTTTTATCTGATAAAATTCTCAGGGGGATGGGTTGGGTCATGGACAAAGTATTGTAGATAAAATCTATACGAGGTCAATTTCATCCGCTACTTCAAAACACAAAAGAAAGAAGAAAAATTCCATAAATCACATGTCTATGGACTTGACCCCGCACCCTTCCCCTCACCCAACCCAAACTCTTACCACCCCACCACCAACGATGGGGAAATTATAGATAATGTTTATATTTTCAATATTATATCCCTATATTTATCTTTGTATATTTCATGAAATTTAAATAAAATGGGTAGTCTGGCGCAAATCACATGGTGGATAATGATCATAGCTTGTAAAAAAGTATAAATTTTCCCACATGGGAGAGAGAATAGAAAAATACATATCATTTTATTGATGATTAAAAAACCACAATTTTTTGTGTCTAAGAAAAAAATGACTAGACTAGTTTTATAAATATTATATTTTTCTTGATATTTTAGAGATAAATTTATATTTTTCTTTATAATTATTAAATTATTGCATTTATTTTTCTATTATGAATCCTCAATTTTGAGGATTTCTTCATTTAAGTCAGTTTTTTTAATTATTTATAGTTTCAAGAATTCATATATCTATCCCTTTTAATTATAAACCCTTTATTTAACTATTTATATTTTATTTCATGAGATTAATAATTCATTATTGATTTAATTATCTTTATTAACAAGGGTACAATCCATCAAGATTTCTAAAATAGAGATAAAAAAGATGGGTACTTGGTCTATTATATGTAATTAATTTATAATGATATTATTTTAATTTAATATTTTTTCAATACTTCACATCAATATAACTACATAATATTGTTAAACCAATGATCTTTTATGGAAAGGTTTAAAACAGAATTGATATAAATAACTTACGAGTAATAGTTTAGGGTCATTATTTTATTTTTTAGGTTGATCTTAATGATCTAGATTGAATTTATTTCTTTGATCAGACTATTTGTAATAGATTATGTAGTATTTTTGGATTTGAAAAAATGAACTTGATTACTTATGAATATACTTGTAATAAATTATTTCAATTGATAAATAAATAATGGAAACAAATAATTAATGAAAAAAACTCTTTCAAATTTACTCTATACTTATTTCTTATGTAATAACTTCTATAACTCTAAATTTAGTTTTTTTGGTAAATTTTGATCTTTTTTATGGTTATGTTTTAGGGTTAACTGTAACAACCTTGGTATTTATAGAATAATACTTTTTCATTTTTATTAATATTTATGAATAATGTATATTTTTTAAAATAAATTGTATTATTTTTCCTATAGCATACTAAACACGCCACAACAAGTTTCTTTGAAATCTTACATTGCACACAACTTTGAGTTATACCGAAAAATAATATAATGATATTATTATTTTAAATGGTAGCTAATGCCTAGTTGTTGTTTTGGAAGGAATGAAAACAACTAACCATATTATTATTAAAAATGTTTGTTATATGTTTTTTCATTTTTCCAATAAAATTTAGAGGCTCAAAATAAGAATCAATCCAATTTTAAACATGAAATACTCTAATAATTTTAAATAGTCAGCTTAACGCATTTTGATGACGAACCCTTTTTAAATCTAGTTTCTGTCACTTCTAAATTTTATATTTGAAAAAATAAACTTCTTCTTTAGAATAGGTATATCAAAATTTACATTGTGTAAATTTTTTGTATATTTATGTAAATGTTTATTTTTTTAATCTATAGTTAAAAGTACTATATTTTAAGTCAGAACTTCCTTTTTATCTGATTTATTTATATTGTTAGAATATTTTTTTATTGGTTTTAATGTGTAATTAGATTAGTTTTTACCATTTAGTCCATTTTAGGTCATTGAATGTAATTTCTCTTTTTAATTAAACATAAACAAATTTCAATCTTTTGATAATTACTATTTATTAAAAACACGCCTTTTGATTTTGACAATGGGAATTAAATTTAAATTAATTTTTTTTAACTTCTCTGTTATGAATTTGGAAAAAATGATTCCATATTTAGAATCAGGAGGTTCAAATTTTATAAATAGGTATCTTGTATTTTTAGACATTATGAATAGTAACTTCAGTAAATATTTTATTTATCATGGTTAAAAGGTAAATATGGTAAATAAGGGTAAAAAATAATATTATAATAATATTAAATTACCCTAACACATTTTGTAACCCTATTTGATGAGATATTTCCAAAAATGGGATTCCTTGGGTCGATTTTAGAACCCCATGGAGCCACTTGTGTGTTAAAATGACATTAAATTACTTTTAATTTAATGTTAAGGAAAATAAACCCTAAACATGTATCTTTTAGTAAAAAAATTTAATATGAGGTTATATAAGTGATCTATTCAACCATAAATATTCATTAGAAAGATAGAAATATTTCCAACATCATGGAATTTTATTTATAATTTTTAGACATTAGATAAATAAATATATTTATGACACAATGATGATGTAGTGTTTACCTTATTAACGAATGATTTAAATAAATAAAATTATAAATATCAAAAAAAATTATTCTGAATCTTTTTATGTCATCCGAGAATTTTATGGATGATTATTACTTTTTTATATTTGAATTCATGGTGGTTTTTTCAAATAATCATGTTTTTATGGATTTATAAAAAGTCATGATATGAATAGTATAAAAATTGGAATAAATGCGTTTTTAAATAATCTAATATTTTATTAAATTATATAATAGTCCTAAAAATATAAGACTCGGAAAACTGACATATATGATGTTAAAAATTCCATTAATGATCCATTTTTCAGTCTCTTGGCATTTTATAGTAAATATGCTATCCATATATTATGAATATACAAGAAGACATGGTTAAAGATAAACTAGTTTACTAAGGTTTAAAGCTAAAAGATAAGGTTAATTTTGTGATGTAAACTTATCTAAAACCCATTGGATGAGAGTATTTCGACCCATCCTCATATTATATTTTAAATATATCAATTTTTTATTATTTTAATTGGAAAATCAATTAATAATAAAATAATACTTTCAAACATTCCTAAAGTGCCTCTCCTCCCTCTTATAAAAGGACACCACCTCTAACCCTTACACACAACTCTAAAGAACTCTTGGATTAACCAAAATCTACCAAAATACTCTCCCAACATCCATATATTCCACCTAGAAGCCTTACATTGGGAAGAATTAAATTTTAATAAGGCCTTGTAGCATAACTCAAATGAAGTTACACGACATGAGGTAATGTCTTCTCTAAAGATTTTTTCTTTTATTTTCCTTCACCAACCCCATAAACTCTCTTTATTCAATTATTTTCTAAAAAAAATATTATATTCAATATACTTGGTTTTTTATGAATAGTATTTAGAACTAAACATACACACATTACCATCTAATGGGTATAGAACATACTATTTCTGTAGATGACCAACTACTGCCTCACGAAAAGATGATTGTTCAATCATCTCATACCATCTCTTATGGTGGTCATTATGATGGAAATTTAATTATATATGATATTTATTTTATCTATATGATTCTTTAATTATCATTTATAACATAAATTTATGCTTTTCATATTATATAAATACAATACTTTCATTTGAGGAAGTGAGGAATACCGCCCCCTCAAAGTGATATGACTCATTCATGTGATACATGGAATGTATAAAGGATGAATGTCACAACCTATCCTCAGGGCCCGTGCCATGACTACCCCAATCCCGCCTTCTATAGGCCAGGGGCTGGTGACTACCACCAAAGGCGTAAATCTCGCTAGCTGGGATGGCATTTCCTTTATAAAACACAAACACATCCAACCAGAGTACAAGCGGAAGTAAAACATTAGGTACAAAATAAAGTGCTGAAAAATAGATGGGCCAGAATACAAACCCAACTGAAAAGTACAACTAAAACTGAACGAAAGTACAAAAGAAAAGACAAACAACTGGAATATAGAATCAACTTTTGGGTCATCCACCTCGAATCCTACTTGAAGGGTAGGTACAGATAGCCTCCTCAATGCTCTCGCCTGCTAACCACCTTCAAGTACCGTCTCTTCGTGAAGACCACCTCCGGGTTTTGACTCGTCATGATGTCCACCTTCGGGTACTGACTCGTCGTGAGGTCTACCTCTGGGTATCGTCCAGTCCTCTTAAACTCAGTCTCTATCAGTGGTGTCCGTCTTCTGCATCCAACACAATGAGGTGCGGGCATAGCCCGTGAAGGGGTGAGTATAACGATACTCAGTAGGGACCCCGAGACCCTCAAAGTCCCACTAAATCCAACAATGATAACAACAAAGAAATGATACAAACATGAAGTATCAACCAACTCTACGTAGTTATATTCCCATACATATAACTAAGTCATCAATTCCAGTTTGGATCCAACTCACGAGCCCAAGTACAACCCAGTCCATACAGGATAGCACAAACCAGTCCACATAGGAAAGAACGTCAAGCATATCGATGATAATGATTTAAATTCAAGACTCATCTCACACAGGTATACTACTCATGAAGAGGGGTAGAGATGATAGATGTAGCCTCTGAATCATCTCCTCTGCCGAACCTACGTAGGATCCAAGTACAGAAGTCGTCACTGCCAAACCCATATAGGATCCAAGTTCATTAACCATCACTGTCGAACCCACGTAGGATCCAAGTACAGTCTTTATCACTGCCGAACCCACGTAGGATCCAAGTACAGTAACCATCGCTGACGAACCGATGTAGGATCCAGTTACAGTCTTTATCACTTCAAAATCCATATAGGATCCAAGTACAGTAACCATCACTACCGAACCCATGTAGGATCCAAGTACAGTCGTCATCGATGCTGAACCCATGGAGTATCCAAGTACAATCATCCTCGCTGCCGAACCTACATAGGATACAAGAATAGTCATCCTCGTCGTCACACTCGTAGCCAGCTCTAGGGTTCATGCACACAGCATGCTCGAGTCCGGGAGGGTCTTCTCCACAAGCCACGGGGGTCGATTCATCAACATTCATAATGTCCCATGAAGATGTATCTCAAAGGACTGCCTCATCAAAGGGATCTCAACACAACAGACGACGCATCTATCAGACGCCCTGTCTATGAGTTATTAGCCTTTTAGTCCCGGGGGCCCGGTTGGTTTCGTGTACGAACCAACCCAACCGTATTTCAATTTTACCCTGATCTCCCATGGGGTATACTCAAAGGAACCTTATCTCAACGTGATTATCAATTCCACTGACGGTTCGTCAAACGGACATCCGGTCTAAGAGTTATTAGCTTTTCCGTTCGAGGGGTCTGGTTGGATTTCAAGTACAATCCAACCCACCCATAATCCAACTGCCTCCAAACCTTATGTTACATTTACCAAAAGAACCATCTAACCAAGAGGAATCCAACAAAATCGACGGCTTGTCAATCAGACATCCGAAGCTCATGTTATAAGGGTTTCCGCTCCGAGGGCCTGGTTGGTTTTGGCTTCGAACCAACCCGACCATATCTAAACTTCGTTGAAACCATGAGTGTAATATACTGAATATACAGTCTCGATCTAAGGATTCCTTTGCAAATGACGGTGCATTTATTTGAGTTTCAAAACTCACGTTATGGGCGTTTAACTGAAGATGGTTTGAAAATAGGGGGTCTGGGCCCGGTCCGACCCGACCCAACACCCCCTGGGTCGGCCCGAACCAAGTTCGGGCCTGGCCTGGCAGGGCGCAGCCCTGACCGGCCAGCGCGGCCCGGCCCAGCCAGTGTGGTCTGTCCCGACCGGCGCATCCCGGCCCGCATGGCCTGCCCCGGCCCGGCCGGGGAAGCTGGATCAGCCACCTTGGCTGTAATGTGCGGAGCGGGGGGCGCTGCCCCCCTGTTGATTAGAACCGACATAGCTTAAATGTCGGGCCTCTCAAATCCAGAACGACAAAGCCGTTCCGGTTCAAATTCTGTCGCTGCTGCTCAGCCGCGACCATCTTCTCTGGCAGCGCGCCGCTGCCGCTTTCTGCAGACCACCGGATGCACTCCGGTGCTCCGTTTCGCCCGCCGTCTGCGCCTAAGGTCACCTCGGGACCCAAAAAACACTTTGGAGGCTTCAAATCACCATTGTGGCCCCGTTTGTCATTGCCCGTCAATCCACGCACAATAAACAACCAGCGAAGGGTCTGGGCTTATTCATTAGCCCGTTTCTTTCGCATTAGAGGCTCATAACATTGTTCAACAAATAAGAACTCCCAACATAGAGGGTATAATTCACATAAATAATTATACAAAAACAACCCCTACCTTGAGAAAGATCCGCGGTAGTCCAACATAGTGGATGACGGTGTCACAAAAGGGGCGGACGTCGGCTCGTTGACGTTGTCGCAAGGTAAGAGATGATGGTGACGATGGTCGTTAGCCTTCCTCACTTCCATAAAGTGCCTTCGATCCCGGCTCGAGCATTGTTCGTTGGATCCAAGGTAGGGAAGACGTCGAAGTCAACATAGTTTGTTGCGCCCGCACCACACTACTGATCCCTACTCATTCGTCGGTGTCTCATCAGAGAAGATGGAACCTCGGTGGTGGTCCAAACATGGAGGAAGGAGAGGGAGGAAAGGAAGGAGAGGAAGTTATCTAGCGTATCCCCCTCCAATCAAAAAGGCTCCTCCCTTAATAAAATAATAGACTTGGCTAATATTTTTAATTAACACATCCATTTCAAATTCAAACACCACATTAATTAAATTGGATAATTAAATTATTAATTAAGGTGTTTTTATGAATTAATGGGCGAGGAGAATGTGAAGAGGTCCCATAAATTAGGTGAGTTATCAAAATTTAACAAGGGAGCATTAAAAAGGAGGGTTTATGAGAGTTATGGGGGAGGTGAGGAGTTAGGGTCTCGTGTGGGCCCCCCCACACTAAACCCTCCAATGTGGGTTAGGTGGGTGTGGACCCCACCTATAACTCCCCTTTTGAATGTTAATAACCACCCTCCATAAATAAAAATATAAACACATATTTCTATTAATTCCTCAAACCAAACCGAAAAATTAACCTCTTCTCCCGTCAAAACGCATCTACGGTAAAGGCCTCCTTAAGAAATTAACGGCATTGCGAGTTCATCGGTGCCTTCAGATTTCAATTCCGAGCAACGGTTCAAAAGATATAAAAACCCACTTGTTAGTTCACTAAACATACCCAAGATAAACATCAGAAAAGGTTTCCAGGCACACCGGGCCTTAGAATCAAGTGCTGTCAGAAGCCATTGGCTCGTAAAATTCCAAATAAATTAAGAAAAAAATTTTCTTGAAATTTCCAGGACTTTACAATGGAATTAATGAACTTTTGTAACATATATAAAAAATTATATTATACTATATTGATAATATACATATTTATCATTTAGTTTTCATCCCTTTAAATATGAATAGGAAATGAAAATAGCGTTCATGCATACTAACAACATACCGTCTCCATGAACTATGAATTAAAATTATTATCTCCAAATGTAATATACTATTATAAATACATATATATACTAGATATATATGATATATATGATATATAAATCATTAATATCATTCTGGAGATGATGGAATTTTGACCCCATGGATAATTTGTAACAAGAACTAGTTCTTTTTTGACTCAAGTTTAAAATATCGACAAAATGACAGATATTAACTTAAATAATTGTGTAATATTTATAATGTGGTAATAATTCATATAAAATAAAAATTAAAGATAAAATATGTTAAAGAAAGTAGAAATTAACTTATGTTTATTATTCAGGAAGAACAAGGAACTTACTTGACAAGTCGGACTCAAGGTAAGGGACATCATCTCAATTTTTCTATGATTGAGGAATATTTTTATTTATAAACAAAATTATTTTATACAGTGTATAAATTGATTTGAGTTTTCATTTCATTCAAATGTAATCTTTTTTTTCTGTGAAGTGTTTTACTAAATGAATATTCATTTCATTAAAATGTAATCATTGTGATCAGGCACAAGTTTCCATGGACTAATAAGGTGGTTCAAAAATTTTTACATATAATTTTTTATTATATATTTTCTATGATAAGGAATTTTAATTTGGAATTAGACTGATCCATCCAACTGTGTTTTTTTATGAAGTAAAAAGTGACGTTTTTAGCAACCAAGGGGTAAGAAAGTGATGAATTGTGTTTTAATAAAAAAATTTATGGAATTTGATAAGGTATTACATTAACATGTTTAGAACCAACTAGTGATGTTTTATTAACTTGTTACACAATCTTTTTTTACATCACTCATGCTAGATGAATCACATCCACTATTGTATTCATCATAGTTCAACAAAATTGTTGGGTTACATCTAACTTGTTGTATCTAAAAAAAGGATTGTTTTTTAGTGAATATTGTGTTATTTTATTATTTCCAATCCATTCCATGGAATATATATTCTTATTTGGTTGTAATGCTTGAAAATAAAAGGGTTCTTATGGATATAAGAATATTTTGTTTTCATTTATGTGATAATTCCATTATAGGAGTCTAAGGATGTTACAAAAGATAGTTAACATGAACTAAAAATATATCATTGATTAACACCCCTCTCAATGATCCCATAATCCTTGTTAGTCCTTTCCAATTGGAATTAGAGTGAAGGTTCCAATATTTTACTCATTGCTACTGTTTTTGAAGAGAATTTGTACTAAGGAATATGAATCGTGGGAAAAGCAAGAGGATTCATGTATTTAATGGAATTAACTATCATATCCAGGAATATATAATTTTTCATTATCTTATGTCTATTGGGTATAATGATTCTGAATCTGCTAAAAATGGATTTCTTACTCTAGTTGAGAATTTTCTACTTACATCTTTGAGAATAAGAATATGAATAATGATAGATTACCTAACAATTTAATATTCTCATCACATTCTGAATGTCAATCGCCTTGAGTGAAGGGAGTTGGTATAACCAATGGTATCTAGGGTGAGTTGAAAAAAATTTATGAAGGAAATTAAATGTATATAAATCCATGTTACAAATCTAGATGATAATATATAGAGATCTAGAAATGGTTGAGTATTAATCTAGTGGTGAAATATTTACAAGGGTGAATGATATTGTTAGCACCATAAGAAGTTTTTCTAAAAAGTTGGAAGACTCAAATTTTATTGAAAATATATAAATAATTATTCTTGATAAGTTTGATTAAAAGTGTTAAAATTTTCAAGATAGATACCCAAAAACTGTATGTCATGATTAAATTTATAGTACAATCAATACATATAAAATGATAAGGTAAAATTTATTGAAAGGAAAAACAAAATCATATCAATAAATGTCAATCAAGGGTTCCAAGAATTGGAAATCTAAGAATATTTTTGAAGATGAATAAGATAGATACTCTGAATCCAAAAAGTATTTATCTACTAATATTGATGAATTTATATACTTGTTTTTTGTAAATATGAAATGTGGTACAAGAATGTATAAAGGGAGAGTTACCCTAAAATGTTTTGAATGTGTTGTTGTAGAGAAAGTTTCTATGAATTGTAATCATAAAATAAATGAAGAATATATTGATAAAGATGATATAAGGACAAAAATAATTTTTAAGAAACAGGATAATAATAAAAATTCATATTCCATGTGAAAAGGTAAAAACCTTCACTAAACCAAAACAGATATTTTTTTGTCTAATGATGTTGAAGATGAAGATAGTGTAGTTGTAGCTGAGAACCCATATGAAGTTACTGGAGAAAATATACTTATAGCTACAGTTAACAACGAAGAGTTTAAAAGAAGTAGTTATTAAGAAGAAGATAATGAGTAAGAATGGTTTCTTAATAGGGAGTTGAAATAATGTCTAAGGGCAATTGTAGAACTTGAAAAAGAAATCATGAAGTTAAAGAATTAATTTACTAAAAATAGGAAGGAATGTATTCCTAAAAAGAAATATAAGTTAATGAAAGAGGATTATGTTTTAAAGAAGTCTATTATTAATGAAATGAATCAGAATGATCATTTTGAAGGAAAATTGAAAGAAATGGAAGAAGATATGAAACTTTTTGAACAAAAAAAATTCTAAAATAGAAGAGGGATTTTTAATTTTGATGGACTCAATCTATAATGTTTTTAGAATTTCTAGAATGGGTGATTCTAATAAGGATATATATATGTTAACTTCAATGTTTTAAAATAATTTTTATGTTTTTCTTAAAAACAATAAATCTGAGACACTAATGTATGTATCCAAAACTAACAATGTTAGAAATGAATATGTTTGAAAACGATTTAGTCCATTTTTTTTTGTAGTACTTCTAGTTCCAATAAAATGGAAATAAATATGAGATCAAAAATAATAATCTAACTAATTACTAAATTAATGGGGCTCAAAAAATTTATGATGAGGAAGTTAATAAAGCTACTGAAAATAATTTTTTGCAATTCTAGGGAGAATAGTACTTACAAAAGAAATTATTAATTATATGTGAAATATTGGTGTTGTTATCGATTTGAGAATATAAAAAATATATTTTTGTTACATAAAAAGCAGTAAAAATATTCCACAAATATTAGAATGAAAATATTAAGGGATAGTCAATTCCCTCAAAGGATGAAATATGAGAAATGTGTTCTGAATGTTGAAAATATTTTCTAATGATTAGAAACTATTTTTCAAATATTTGAACAACCTGGACATATTTCAAAATGGTGTCTTATTCTGTTATCGACATAATAACTGTTTTTCAATGACTCTAAAAATCCAGATGTGAAGGAAGAAAAATGGAAATAAAAATATATTTTTTGTAGAATGTTCCGTCGATGATATAAAATGAGAATTACCCTAGATTCTAGATAGTGGTTGTTCTTCATAGATGATAATAAATTTAAAATTGTTGAAGAATGTAAAAAGATTTTAATAAACAAATGGTGATATTTGTAAATGAATAATCTCTCACAATCATATCTATTATATCTACTATTATTAGGGAATGAAAATTGAAATAAAAGAATTTTTTTTATTGATGAGTAAAAAAAATATTGAGTGTTTAAAAACATTTTGTGAATGAAATAATAATTTTTATAGAAAAAATTGTTTTTTTTGTGAAATCAGAGGATGATCAAAATGTTTTTATAAAATTCCAACACATAAAAGGATACTTGTATCACATTGGTTATGTAAAAAATCCATGTTACTTAGGAATTATGGGAGAAAATAAGTTATGGAATAAAGTTGTTGGACATATGTTTCAAATATACATGATAATTTAATCAATGTGAGATTGTGTCCGGGTAATTCTAGATATATTAGTATGAGCATATTTGTTTTTCATAATTTTTTAGAAAAAGGGGAATAAAAATTCTATGCATAAGAAAGATGATATACATTCATCTCAACCCTTGGAACATATTCATTTTGATATATTTTTTCTAATATTTAAAAAATAGACTTTTAGAGATAAAACCTTCATTTCATTCATTTATGTTTTTTCTCAATGTTATTATTTTATATATTTTAAACATAAGTCATATTCATTGAATTAAACATCCCAAACCATTATAAATATAATTTATCCTTGTGTTTTAATTAAATGTATTATTATGTAATATAGTTATAGGAAAAAACAACCCTTATTTGGTTTTATTATATCCTATCATATTTAAAATATAGTTAGATGCCATTACCATTAGTAATATAGAAGTTGAACATTAATCACCAGATTGGTATAAATATTGGCTTTTGAAAAATCCAATAGTCATAGACTAAGGATAGGATGATATCTAACAACTTGAGCATGAGGGAAACTGTTTATGGGAGAAGTTCAAGATCATTCAGATCACATCCCAAACCTTGTATGCCTAACCACCCCATAAAAGTATCCTTATCGCAGACCTTACTCTTAAAGAGATTATGGGTATATTAACGGGATATGTATGGAGTCCCTAGTGATATGATTCTATAAATTATTTTTTATAGAATAATTTATATATTTTCATCCGATTATTTTTAGTTAGTAAATAAAATTATTTTGATATAATCAAACAAAAATATTATTTTCAGGTAATATTAAATTTAAATTCAGGAATTTATTTTGATGGATTAATGGATATTTGAAATAAAAAATATTTTGATAAAATATTATTATTATATCATATTTATTAAATATAAACTATCATATAATTTTTATGAAGTCAAATGTAATTTTTATATGTGTTCAAAAATTTTTATTGTAAAAAAACTCAACAATTCTTGATATATCTACATATTATTTTAAAAACTAAAATTTAAATGTCTAAAAATTTATTTATATAAAGTGAATATTTATTTTGGAATCATATTTTTTAAATTATCCAAAGGTGAATTTTTCATGATTTTCTGAGATGGTCAAAGTTTCAGGAAAAAAATTAATTCAGTATAAAAATACATTGTGTATTATGAAATCAAAATGACCCAAAAGTGATGTTATAAATAATATAAAAGGTATCCAAAAACAAATTATTGTTTTAATTTTAAAAAAATGAGATTTTATGTTAATTTTATTATTTTTATAAAGACATTATAAATCCTCCAAATAGATTTAATATATTTTATGGTTTAAAAATCATTTCCTTAAGAGTATGACTCATGTCCACATAATAAAGGGAATTATTTTATTATTTTTGAACCTTAGACATATAAAATAACTAAACAAACTCCCATTTTGTAGATAAAATTCTCAAAAACCATGGTAATGTTTTTTGTTTTTGTTATTTTCTTATATGGATTTTAAAACCTATGTTTGAGAAATAAAAAAAATACCCACTACCTTCCTTTATAAATGCAACCAGTCTCCCATTCCTCTAAAAAACTCCATTTATCACTTCCTTACCCTTCCATTCCATATATTTACTCACCACAAGGTTCCCCCAAGATCTCAAGAAGATCCTCCAAAGCATGTGTAGTTACACACTCAAGAAAGGGATCAGAACCTTCTCTCCTTTATTCAAGTTTCTTTATTATATTATGCCTTCTATTTCCAATACCAGTTGTTGGGATATGTATTTACACGTCCCTAGTACTTCCGAATTTGTCTTCAAATTATTAAATTCCCATTTCTCTATCGCCAACAAATTTTATGTATTTTTATGTGACATCGTTAAGCTATCGAAATTTGACTACTATTTTCCATGCCATAATAATTGTGTAGTGAATACCTCACCCATTTCCTATCACGGGTATTCACCTTCATAAAATTATAATTATTTGACTTGGGAACTAAATTTATTTATTCCAAACTACATAATCATGGAAGAAATATTATGATGAACTAATCCATCATTTGTGATCTATGTGGAACACTTAAGCATGAGAATTAAATGAACGTGACAGGTGGGCCTGAAATTATATATCCCTCGAAATAATTGGGTAATGATACTTTAATGGTATTTTTCCTTCATGATGTCTTGGAATTTATCCTTGACCTGTGTTTATGATGCACTATTTTATATTGTATCCACAGTTTCAATGTTATGATTATCATGCTATTTCTTGCCTTATTTTTCATTTTCCTTTTATTAACCACTGATATGACTATTGAATAACATTTATTAACATTTTCCATACATATTAAATTATTGGTATTTATATCCCACACCATTCCTATGTATGTCCCCAAGTTATCCTGTGATGTTTTAAAAGACATGGACTTTTAAAATCATGTTAAGGAAGTTTTAAATAATGTTGTTGTATCCCATGGTTGAAGATGTTATGGTATGTACTTAATTTTCAAAAACAATAGACATCTTGATCATCAAAGTTTTATTAAGTGAAATCTTATGTAAATAATCATGTATTAATGTTAAATAAATAGTAGGGTTATCATAGTTGGTATCAAAGAAAATTTTTCGTTATTTGTGGGATTAGTATTATATAATTATAAATAAAGCCAAAGGGATAATAATAATTAGAATAAAAAAACCCTAATTTTTGTAAGTATGGATTAAGTGGTTTATCAAGAAAATACATCCATGTTCGGACACAACAAATAGACCTCATTCTGGAACAGATATACCTAGGGGTAACAACTCTAGCAAGGTGTGTCAGGCATAACTCGGTGTAACATGGTACATGACAAGGGGACTTTATAAGTAACTTATTTGACACTATAGGGGTATATTCTTTGCTAAAATCACAAGATCATTATAATCCATTATTAAGGGAACAAAAAAATAAACCTAATAATATGGGTTTGGAAATAGACAATGGATAACCTAGATTGAAGCCTAGAAATTTATAAGCAATGGAAATAAATTTAGGTTATAATTTATCCCTTAAATTTCATTAAATACCTATTTATGTGTTTAATACTTTAAATATACTCATCCCTAATTTTCCAATTATTCTAGAAAATGGCCAGTAATAGGAGGAAACAAGTAAAAAAATCAATGCAACATACATTGTAATGACCTCCCCAATGAGGTACGCAACCCAATGGGAGTGCGAATCAAAAAAATTGTTAAGATAATCTTTCATCTATCTTGGGTTTTGAATAGAATCATGGGTAAAGAGGAGAAATCAAATACCCCTTTAAATAACAATCTATAATTTTTCCCTTTACATGACAAAGGCCTTGAACATTAAATGGATCATCTAATACCTTAATCACGGAATAATGAATCCACTCTATTGAAAAGATCACATATATATTTCAATGTTCTAAACAAGATAAGGTTCTATAAACAATTTATTGTATGGAGGGAGAAATTGATCAATGGGGGAAATTGATCAAGAATAAGGATCTAGAGTACGATATCGAAGAGATGGGGTGTAAGTAATTCTAGAAATAATTTTTGATGAATATTTTATTCACACTCTCTGATATAATATGGATAGGAATTTCAATCACACAACAAAAAAATATGATGAATCTACAAGGATGTATAAAGAAAACATCACAAGACATTCATGATAAGCCTCTGGTTTTTTCTTTACCTCCAAATGAAAGGTTAACCTCTTCTATATTTTGAAAAAACCTAGTCTACAAAATCCCTTGGAAATATATGATTTGGAAAACTATGATCAAATTGTTTGATAAACCCTTAATGTTGAAATGGATATCAAAGAATCTCAAGGGTATCATGGGGATAATAAATAGAAAGTGGAGTTTAATTCTAATCGTATGATCGAGAAATACAGTTGTAATATGAAATGTCAACATCCCACTTGTTAACAGTGCAGGAATAGAACCTTAGAAATTCACAATGGAGGAATAAGAGATGATTTTGGTATAAGAAGGATACCAAGCTAATGATTACTGATTGGAGAAACCCACTAATGTTAGGATGAAATGAATTCTCTAGTCTACCCTCAGTTCTTTTTTAATTGAATCAACTAAAAGGAACCAAAGTAATTTTCAAATAAATGAACTAATCAAAGATTCCTCATAGATGACCAACAACCTGAACCATTACAGTTGTGATATTTTTCCATCACAACCACTAAGGCGGATCCTGATAAGGAAGTGGTGATAGATACAGTAGTTATTCAATAAATAATAAAAAAGATGATTTTTTATTCTAGTTCTATACATTACTTCATATAATGAGTGTTTAGTATAACTATTAAAACACTACAACGAATCATTGAAGTAGTGCTATCAGTGAAAATGAAAAATGTGGAAATTATTTCATCCCAAGTACATAACTCCTGCCATGTTAAAGGATTCTTTCTAAAATTAAAAATGAAACTTTCCATTCATCCTTTGGTGAAATTTGATGTAATTATGGGTATGTATTGGCCTTACCTATATAGATCCAACATAAATTTTCATGAGAAGGAAATATATATTCATATTGTGAATTAACCCCAAATTACATACAAGTACAAGGAGGAGGATGAATCTTCATTTGAAACAACATCTCAAGCGTGGATATTATTTACCTATAACTATGAATATATAGATCAAGTGATTGAGAATAAGGAGTGAATCATCCTTGATGACATACCCATTATGAGAGAATAAGGTGATGTGTTTCCCACATAATATCTTGGCCTTCCTCCTAGTTGATGGGTTGAATTTTCAATCAATATTATACCAGGGGCATTGCTGTTATACAATATTTTGTATAGAATACATTTTATGGAAATTGAGGAGCTAAAAACACCACAATATAATCTAGATAAAGGGTTCGTATGCTCAAGTGATTCACTATAGGGTTCACTATTCCTCTTCATCAAGAAAAAGGATGGGTCAATGTACCTTTGCATCAATTATCGCGATCTCAACAAGATCATGATAAAGTACAAGTATCCTATTCCATGGATTTATTACATTTTTTATAATCTACATGGATAAAAATACATCTCTATGAAAGATCTATGGCTATGATATTCCATGTTAGGGTGGAGAAGGAGGATATCTCCATGACTTATTTTTTTAAAAGGTGCATTCACTTTTATTTCATAGTAATTCCATTAGGATTCACTAATGCTCTATTAATTTCATGTGATTGATGAATTGAGCCTCTAGACATTACCACAATTTTTCAGTAGTCTTTATATATTATATTATAATATTATCCAAATACAAGGAGGATCATGAAGAGAATCTGAGAACTATGCTAAAGACCTTACAAAAGGAGAAGATTTGTAAAATGTAAAAGAAACATGTGTTTTGGTTGAAGGATGATTCATTAATTTTTAATATCATCGCATGAAATGAGATATCATTGGACTGTTAAAAAAGAGAATAAATTGAATAATGGATGATGAAAAAAATCTATGATAGATATCCGTAGTTTCCTTGGTTTATCTGGGTAGTTTCATGAATTTGTAAAAAATTTCTCATGATTTTCAAGCCCTCTAAGTATACTAATTTATAAGGGAGTCATGTTTTATTTGTATGATGAATGTGGATATAGATTAAAGTATTTGATAAGGAGGCTTATCACATACCCTGATCTCACACAACCCCAAAGTGGGAAGATTTTAATGGTATTATATTATTCTAAGAATAAGGGAATGTACTATGTGTTAATGAAAAATTAAAATTTCATAGTCTAAGATTCATGGAAATTGAATGTTTACGAATTAGAATACCCAACACATAATATGGAGTTGGATGTAATGATATACTCTTTGTAAATATGGTGATATTAACTCTTTGGGGGAGAATATTGAAATATATATTTATCACAGAAGACTCAACTATATATTCACTCAGAAAGTATATAATATTATCCAATGAATATATTTAGAGTTGATCAAGGAAAATGACGTCTCAATACACTACCATCATGGTAAATCAAATTAAGTGGTAGATTCTCTAAGTAGAATGAATAAAAAAATTATAACATTAATATGAATTGATAGGGATATGACCTTATTGGGTTAGGAAAGGATGAACCTGAGAATCATAAAGGATGGAGAATCATTGATCCTTTCACAAATAATTGCTAAAACTTACCTTCCAAAAAAGATAAGGGATGCTCTCAGAAATGATGTGGGAATTTAGATGAAAGTGGAAACTACATAAAAAGGTGAATACTAATATTTCAATGTTATAGAATAAGGAGTTGTGATAATTGGGTCAATACAATGTGTACGATTATATATTTAGTTAATAAAGGAGTTGTTGGATGATGCAAATAGCTCAACCTTCTCCATCCACTCGGGAAGAATAAAAATGTATCCATATCTTGGAGAACACTATTTGTGGGACAATATGAAGAAAAAGATATACTAATATACATCATGATGGATTTTATGCCAACAAGTGAATGCATAAAGAAAAAAATAAATGGGGATGATGAAACCCTTGCCCATAACTATATAGAAATGGGAAAATATCACGATGAACATTGTCCCCGGAATTTCAAACACATCAAGAGGGAATAATTCTATATGGGTTGTGATTTATCTTGTTACAAATAATTCTCAAGTCATTTTTATTCTAGAGGAATTTTCATTGGTTAGAACATGGTTAGATATATATCATTGATGTGGCAAGGCTACATAGAGTACCACTATCAATTGTATCTGATTGAGATATGAGATTCACCTCAATGTTCTGGAAAAGACATCAAGATTGTCTAAAAATGAGATAATATTTATCATGACTGATCACCCTAAAAATGATGTCCATACTAAGTGGAATATCCAAACACTTTGGGACATGTTGATAACATTTTCAATTAAATTCAATGGTGGCTGGACTCATCATCGTCCTCTAGTCATGTTCTCGTACAATAATAGTTTCCACTCCAATATCCAAATGTATCCCTATGAAGACCTTATTAGAAGAGGTGGAGAAAAACTACATGTTATGATGATGTTGGGTAACAAAAATTTGTAGTTCGTCAAATGGTCAAGGAAATGGTGTAAAAGGTTAAGATTATTCGGTAGCACATCAAGGCTGGCCCGAGTTAGCAGAAGAGCTATGCTGACAATCATCGACGAGACCTTGAGATTGATGTAGAAGAAATATTATTCCTCCACATATATCTATACAAGAATGTGATGAGATTTTGGATGAAGGTAAGGCTATGTAAAAAAAATACATTTTCCCCTTTGAGATTCTTGATCGCATTGGAGTGGTGGAATGTCGACTATCACATCTACCTAACCTATCTCAAGCATATGATTTATTCCTTGTATACCTCTTGAAAAAGTACATACCGGACCCCTAAAATATACTCAATCAAGAAGTGTTACCATTAGAGAATGATCTATCATGTGAAGAGTAGTCGAAGAAGATCTTATATTGTAGAGACAATGTTCTATGAAATTAGAAAATGTACCTGGTCAAAGTGATGTGAAGAAATCAAAAGATTGATGATGAGATGTGGGAACTGGTTAAAGGTATGAAATAGAGTTTAACTAATATATTTTAGTGTGGGGAATGAAAATTTCAAGGTTGAAATTTCTAAATGGTGGAATATTGTAATTCCCCGAACTGTTATACATAAAATTTACCCTTATGTTTTCATTAAATGTATTATAATGTAATATGGATATAAAAAACCTATGAAGTTATTTTGTTTTATTATATCCTCTCATATTTGAAATACCATTAATCATCCTTATCATTGGTAATACATATATTTAACCATTAAATCAAGATTAGTATAGATATTGGTATTTGAACAATCCAATTGACAAAAACATAGAAAGTGATGGCCTCAAATCATAGGATCATACCCTATGATGCCCATTTACTAGATCGTTTGAGGGAGATAGAATCCCTGAGTGTTTACATTCACCAATCCCAAGATGAGATAAAATAACTTAAGAATGTGATAAATTATTTACAGGATAAGTTCAGGCTCATCAAGATCACAACCTAAACCCTGTACATCGAACCACCCCATGAAAATCTCACCGTCACGCACCGTACTCTTAGGGTTTTTGTGGGTGTATAAAAAGTATATGTATCATGAAAATATTGATATGATTATATACATTATTTTTTTATATAAAAGGGATATATTTGCATCTTATTGTTTTTAGTTTATATATGATTTTTATATTAATATAATGAAACAAAAAGTGTATTTCAAGGTAATATTCAAATTCAATTAAGGAATTTATTTTTATGAATTAATGGTTTTTTGAAATAAATAATATTTTAATAATATATTAGTATCAAATATGTATTATTAAATAAAAAGTATCATATATTTTTATGAATAATAATATAATTTTTATAAGGGTTCAAAAACTGTTACTGTTAAAAGACAAATCACTTCTTGATAAATATCAATTTTATTTTAAATGTGAAAATTCACATATTTAAAATATTACATAGATAAAATGAATATTATTTTTTAATTATAAAGTAAATATTATTCAATTATGAGTTTTTCATAATTTTTGAAGACAGATGAATTTTTAGTTAAAAATTAAATACCGTATAGACATACATTGTATATTATGACTTCATAATAACCCAAAAGTGTTGTAAGAAATACCTTAAAATTTATACACACCAAAATTTATGTTTTTTCTTTAAAATAATGAGATTTTAATTTAATTTTATTATTTTCATAATCCCATTATGAATCCTCCAAAACTATTAATATATTTAAAACTTCTAATGTAATTTATTTAATAGTATGGCTCACCTTAACAAAATAAAGGAGATTATTTTATTATGTTAGGTCCTTGTAATTATAATATAATGAAAACCAATCCCATTTGGTAGAAACTATGGTAAAAAATTCAGGCGAGGTTTGTGGTTTTGGTTATTTTATTATATAGAGTCTAAAACCAATGTTTGAAAAATAATAAAGAATTTCACACTCTTTAACCATATAAAACCACCAAAGAAACCATTTTTCTTCTATAAAAATTTCTAAATCAAGTCCTCAATCTGACCACACCTCTCAGGATTCCCCTTAAGGTGATCGAATCTCTCAATAATCACCTCCCATATAGTTTTAGTCACACACTCATGTAAGTGATCCTCACCATCACTCCATTATTCAAGTTTATTTATTATTTTATGCCTTATATTTCCAAATAATATTGTTTAGATATTTATTTAAATGTAACTAATATTTAAAATTTCATTTGCAAATAATTAGAGACCCCTTTCTCTTTTATCAACCAATTCAAGTTTATTCATCAAGATATGTTGAACCACATTCCAAATAAAAAACTCCCACGGTGAATGAAGAATCAGGGAGAAATTCATAACTATAAACACAAGGAATAAACCTCATCCATTATTCATGTAATCCTTTATTAGCCTATCTTATAATAAAAACAATGTATCAATAATTACTAATTAATTCTATAGATAAAATCCCATCAAATAAACCCATCCTACTTGATAACTGATCTGAAAACAAATCTCATGGATGATTGATTCTTTTTCATCAAAGAAATTAATAATAGGGAAGAATCCAATAAAAAAAATTCCTACCTCGATTTAGATTGATCACCCACAACTAAAGGAGTTATTCCATGATCATTGATGAGATCCTTTGAGTTTGTCTCACATAGGTCTTTGATCCTCGATCTGGGCAGCGTTTATCAATGGAATCTCATTCCACACTATCTAATGGATCACCAATAATTTTAAGGGTTATGCGACTAACACTAAAAGTTTTTTATAAGTGTATATTTAACTAATTAACTAGGTTATTGCATCAACAAATAAATTAATTGCATGATTTATTTTATATTATTTCATTTCATTTTATGCTCCAGACAACATCTTTTCAAATGCCTTATATCGATTAAGGTTATGTTAAGCCTAGGGTAAATCCTACATTATGAACTCAATAGTGAACATGATATTTTGATATAGGCCCTAATTTATATATTCTTCAACTTTTTTTAGAAAAACCATATTTTTAATGTTTTTATAATAATTAATATATTTCCAACATTTATTTTAGGCACATTGGGCCTCAGAATCACACACCGTCTCATCGGCTGGTCTAGAAAGCACTCCATAAAATATTAAAAAACAATACATGGGTAATACAATTTATTATAGGTCATTCATAGTATTTTTAAAGTTATAGTACCAATTTTACACTATTTCTTACTTGTCATTATTGAGAAATAATTATAACAGAATTAGACATTATTTATCTCTTTGGTCTGAAATCTATCCTCCTTCAAAACCAATAGAAAAAAGAAAAAAACTATTTTCAACATTTTCTAGATCATTTATTAATTAAATTTTTACACATTTTAATTTTTTTAAAAATATTTTCAATGGTATCATTGTGTAATTTTCAAAATAATTTCTCTTTGGATTTTACTAAAAATGTGAATGGTATATTCTTACTATTTATGAACAACAGGATTTTTTTTATAATTTTTGTAATGAAAAATTAATTTTCTTTTTAAATTGTAGGACTTGTATAAAATTACCCTCTGAAATGAATTTCATTTCATTAAATCATTTTTTTAAAAGTTTACAATGATTTTTTTTGATGAAATGTTTTTCTTAATATAATTGAAAATCTTGTTTTTCAAAAATTATTCTGAAATAGAAGGATTCTAAAAATGTTTTAGGTTTTATAATGTGACTTTATAAATAAAGAGGATATATTCATCAAGAATGTTTTTAACGATATTATTATTGTGTTTATATTCATCATTGTCAACAACAATTTATTTTATATATACTGAACATGGGTAATTAATTTATTGATACCATCCTTATTCTTCCTCTAGATGGTTTATGATAGTTTTTACTGTTGAATGGATTGACATGAAATTCATTGATTCATTTTTTAGTGAAAAACTTTTCCTTTAAATGTTCCATTTTTTATGATTATCGGATATTATATTTCCCATAAATATTCATATTATTTATCATGGATATTTTTATTTCTTAAACTATTTATAATTTCTATACATGATGTACTACATTGAATGCTATTTTATATCAGGGTAAATATTGATAAATAAATATTCGTTGATAAATATTGATACTTTATAATATTGCATCTTGTTTCTGAACTAAACCGATTATTGAATACATGTGAAATTCCTTGGGCATGCAATACACAGGTTGGTTATAGGTTAATTAGATTTCATCAATGCATTGGTAGTATAATGTGGTGAATCAACTAGGTAGCCTTAGCTAAGTGGGTTTTTGCCCAATATGTTTTAAAGTAAATTGAAGATAAATATTGACGGTAATAATATCATGTTCATAGAAAACATAACGTTTGATAATTATGAATTTATACTATTTCAGTTCTTATTATTATACATGATATCTTCATAGTGATATTATCTAAAAATAAATTCAATTCTAAGATTATTGATTAAATGAATGTGTGTTTAGTTATTTTCCTTTCCATGAGAATTATTTATTATATATTCATTCATTCATGTTATTTCAATAGAATATGTGTCCATTTAATTAACTTTCTATATTAATCATTTAGAATATAATTGTGATAGTCATGTTATTTAAATTTTAAATGTTTTTAGTTATTACCTTGTAATATTGTTTTTATAATTTATTCATGACAGCTTCTACTAATAATTTACGCTTACACATTTTTTTTTCTTTTCTATAGGATCATATGAAGTTTTCAATGACTGATATATAGGGATAATCTAGATATAATAAATATATTCCGAAAAACATTTATGTTTTAATTTGTGTTTTCTAATGTAATATGGGCATCATATATTTTTCATGTTTTCCAAGACTACTAAACTATTCGATCCTTTAGGATGAGTTTCCTTGTATATTATTCCAATGTAATAAAGATTACACTGACTTCAGGCTATTGGGGTCAATGTCACTACAAATTGTATAAAATAATTTGTAGTATATACCATGTGAAGTAGATTTAAAAGGCCATATATTAAAGATCATAACCCTAGCATAATATTTGAGGATAAGTATAGAAGAACATCCCAATGTTTTGATAATGTATATATTATGTTGTTTTCCCGTATATTACATCCATGTCTAAATAATACAAGTGGAAATGTTTCAAGTACAGATGGAACAAAGGTTAATAAATCTAAAAATAGCAGTTGGGATAGGCCGAATCATTACCTTGCACAAAAAAATAGGCCTTAACGCGCACCTGTTTTAACACTCTTTTGTTATATTCCTATGTTTATTCACATTTTATTAACAAATCATTATGAAGGATTTGAATTTATGTTGAAAATAAATGACCCATGTAAAATATAAATAATCTTATATTGTCTATAAGATGTCTCAATTGAACAATAAAATGATTTATTTATGGAAAATAAGGGTATAAAGAAAATAATTGATGAAGAAAAAAAAGAGTACGAACTAAGAAAAAATGTGATCCAAGTAATCCATTTATAGTTTCATAAGTAAATGGGAGAACCTAGTCATTATCTAAGTCAATAACAACTTCAAAAGGTTATCCCTAAGGCTAGGGAGGGACATATATTTAAATAAAAGAAATGATTTATTTTTATAGTGGGATTTACAAATTAAAATTTATTAATATTTTTAAAAATGGTATTTATGTATTATAATCAAGAAATGTAAATGGATTATGTTAAATTTTAAGGGATATGTTTCATCATTAACGTAGGATTTATTAATACCATATTGGGATAATGTTATTTAGGTACATTATAAATTAAATGTCTTAAACATCCCATTGTAAAATTTTGATGTAGGAATATAACATGATAAAGGATATTTTGGGGAAAATTTAGAGAAATATAACCCATTGGTTTAGTATAAATTTATGTGAAATATTTATTTGAGTAATAATAAATTTAAATTTTTTATAGATAAATATAAAGGTATTATTATACTTTAGTGTTAATAAGATAATTAATTATACTGTAATAATATATAAATAATATAATTATACATTGTGGAAAAAATATGTTTTATTGAAAACAATAGTAGAAATTTTATTCAATAAATGATTTTATTTAAATGATGCTAATATTACTTGTTATTGGGAATATTGTTGGAATCATATTAATATGGATTCAGAAAAAGAACAACCCACATGTTGGGTGATAACCAATCACATCTGGAATAATGGTGAGCATGGACCCATGTCTGGAGGATGATAAGGTTTTAGTGCCTACCACTGGTCTATGATATTTCCTTGTTAATATGTCATTAGTTAAAGTATTTAAAAATTACTATTAATGAAAAACCAATTATGTTACTTTTAGTGATTGATTTATTATATTTGATAACATTCTCTAACTATAATTGTTATGGAAAATATTTATAGATATATGGAAAGACATTTCACTATTTTATTGATCTTATGATCCATTAAAATTGAATTTTAGTGATTCAGATATAAAAAATCTGTCAATGGATATTAATTTTTTGGATGAGAGGATAAATTAGAAATTTATTGAAGAACAACTAAAGGATGAAATTGTTCCTATGAAATAGAAATGCATCATGTGAGTATAATTCATTATATTCTAAGATAGTAAAATAAAATCTCTAATTTTGTAAAAGGATCATAAAACCAAATTGGAATCCAATTACATTTATATTAGGTGAATTGGATAGTGGTTTAAATCATCATGGATTTATGGTTTTGGGGCCCTTATCTTTCCATGGATCATGCACTTTCTTGTGATCAATTACCTAAATTATTCTCCATAATTATTTATGATTTTCCTCCAAGATGACATATTTAATTTACACTAATTTTATCCTATATATAATCATAGTTATGTGTTATTATATATGACCCATATACATCCCTTGTCACACATATTAAGAGGATGTTTTATTAATCCTTTTATTACATGAGTTTTTCAAAAATGGTATTTATAAAACAAAATATTTGACTACAGAGATCAGCTTTAAATTGTGATGTTGAATTTTATTTGAGGTGGGAATAATATAACACCCATAAATTCTAAAAGAAGAACATTGTATTTGATAGAGTATATGTCACACATCACCATGCCTATGAGGAAATATAAAACCTCAATACATTAATATATATTTATTATTTAAATAAATTTAATTTTATAAATATCATTCAATAATTGAAACACTAGGTTTATATTGTATTATATAAATCATATAGTTTCATCAATATCTTTCATTACATGCATGTCCAAATTTTACTGAAAAAAATATATTATTAATATTATTATTTAATATTACAGTTATAACATATCTATTAAACTGGTGGTTATAAATTGAATTAAATATATTAGGAGAATATAAATTTTATACATGTTTATTATTTATCTATCGACAAGTAATAAATTAATAACCATTTAAAAATAAATTAAATATTTTCACAAAAACTGTATTTTTTTCTAAATAACTGTTTAGTCTTGATTTTCACACTTAATATGAAATTAATTTTAAAAAATTAGGAAAATTTATCTCAGCAAATAAAAATAATTTCCTTAATTTTAATAACAAAATTTTCATAGGGTGAATTTCTGGGATTTTTCAGATAACTTTTGTTTTTTGAGGAATAGTTAAAAATACTGAATTTTACATGATAAATTCATTTTCAATAAAATTATTTATAATGTTAAAAAATATTATCAACTAGTTTTAAAGTAATACTATTTAAATTAAATATAATTTAATCCAATTTATTTCATTTTATTCTTTTTTAAATTTAATTTTTATATGAAAACATTGTATTTTTTAAACATTATCTCTTTAAAAACACGATTTCTCATCACATCTACATTATTAATTTAAAATTAAAATTTACCACTTATGATAATTGAATTTGGAAAAACTTATTCGATATTTATTACCCATTTTACATATAAAATATGTGGGATCACTCAATTCATTTCCAAAATAAAAATTATGCCCACCCCTGACATATAAAAGGCCA
This sequence comes from Viscum album, assembly GCA_963277665.1. NCBI lineage: Eukaryota > Viridiplantae > Streptophyta > Magnoliopsida > Santalales > Viscaceae > Viscum > Viscum album. The sequence goes on along the minus strand of OY728132.1, from coordinate 65,990,076 downwards.
CCCTATCTTCTCTTATTATAATATTTAAACCTCCTTAGTTTAGAGAAGAAATTCCCAATTCACATTCCAAATTCCTTAAAATAATACTAAATGAATTAGTTTTGGAATAATTCTGTAACGACCCAAATCCGGAGCCCCTCCACTGGTGCCCCGTACCCAGTTCGCCACATGAACTCATGCCGGTTTCCCCAAACGCCAGCGGCTGCCGACTAGCAGCGAGGGCCTTGGTGAGTTAGTGGGGAAACTATGCCCTCATTCGGTAAGGTATACAGCAGAAAAACAACAGTCAATAGCGGAAGCAGTAGCAACATGCATAACAATATAAACCAAACAGCGGAAGCAATGAATATATATATAAGTTATGATAATGATTCAACATGTACCAGTATCTAAAGAAAACAACAACAAAAACAACCTTCTAGAATACAACTGAACACAAGTACTAATGCAACAGCAAAAGAAAACAGGTGAGAAACTTCTCAGCATCCCAAGCCTCGGCTCGGTCCCATGCTCTCCAGCTCCAGGGCAATCAAGAATTTGAAGTAGAAGGGAGCATGTCCTTATCTATACCTGCAGCAAAATAGTCTGCTTGGGCCCAAAAGAATGGCCCAAACAGGGTGTGAGATACAATCGCAGTAGGAAATCATCCAAATATTTGTGCCTAACAGTCAATGAATAAAACGCAAGTAAAGTTCAGAAAGAAGTAAACAGAAAAGCACACAACTGCTACAATCCATAGTTCCAACATATAAAGTACACAAGTAAACAACCTGAACAATAAGTAAACAAGTAACCCTCTGGGTAGCTCTCACAGCCTAACCCCTGTGGTCCAACCTACAAGCACTAGCAACCCTCTGGGAGGCACACACAGTCTCACCCCTCTGGTTCGCCTAAAAAGTAGACTCTCTAAGGAATCACTCACCATCAATTACCCCTATAGTATCGTATCATAATAAAGGATCTCTGGGGAAGCACTCAACGTCTCATTCCACATGTGGCCCGTGTTGAGGAACTACAGACTCTCTGAGGAAGCACTCATCGTCAGTTCCCCATGTGGTCTCACATTGTATTAAAAGACACTCCGGAGAAGCCCTTACGGAAATTCTCCCTTTGGTCTACTACTCTAGGTTCTCACAGTCTCGTGTGAAACTAAACATGCTCAGCGTGCACATCATCCAATTAAACCTGAAGAACTACTTGGCTATCATTCTAAGGTTCAACAGATTAACAAGCAACAGTTCCACTATCCTACAACTAGGCATGGCAACTGGAAAAATGCAAAACAGTGAAACAAGCATGGAAAAGCAACCTGAGCACAAAACAAATTACCCTACTCAAAAGCATAAACCTCTACTACATCAATCAAGCAAATCAGGAAAACAATAGGGGAAAAAAGGGGAAACCCACAGTTCCCCGCCCAATAGAATTTGTGGAATTTGCACAAAATACTCATCGACTTTCAACAGAAAGGCACAAAACTCCTACCTCGGTCCCATTAGATCGATATACATGAACCTTGATGACATATTCCCCTTAGAACGATGAATATATGAGAAAAATCACAAAATGTTCACCCCATAATAACTTGGAAACGAGGAGGATTCAAGAAACAAGGCTAAATCATAACGGAGAACTCACCGCTGCGCTTCCAACTCAATCGAAGGCAGCTGGAACAGACGTGGGATAGAGGCACGGTGGGTTGGAGAATATTCTTGGGCCTCGCCACCCTCAGACGAATAAAAACTGAAGAAGAAGATGCTTCTGTGTGTCAGGCGCAACCTCAGTCCGTTTAATGAAAAAAAATACATGGCGTGTACTTCTTGAGTACAGGGCGTGTACTTCAGTTTTCCATACTCCACTTTAACCGGCCTCCACCTCACCCTTACACATCGTGTGTGTGGCTCAGACACGGCCAACACACAGCTTCGAGCGGGAAAAGAGTACACGACGTGTACTTAGAAAGTACACGGCTTGTACTTCAAAAATTTCCAGAAACTTCATTTTTCTCAAAAACTCCAGAAAAGGGAAAAGCATACCTGAAAAGAAGATCTGGGTTCTTACAAACTTACCCCCTTAATGAAATTCGTCCCCGAATTTCCCTCACATGGAAGAGAAGGAGAAACCCTAAATAGCTCCGGCCACTGCGATCATACATCGACCTCCCTCTCCTAGGTCTCATCATGTACTCATCTGTGCTGCCATTGCACCCATACTAGAGGAATAGAATGCCTGCGGAGAACCATCGTACTATGATCAACAATTCGGATAGGATTCTCCTCGAATGATGCTTCCGCTTTAAGCTCAACTTCCTCAGGCTGAAAGACATGAGACGTGTCTGAAAAGTAACATTGGAGCTGAGAAATGTGGAAGAGGACGTGCATGGCCTGGTACCTCTGAGGTAATAGAAATGGATAAGCAACAGGCCCCACTCTCCCCAACAACTCAAATGGCCCGACATACCGCGGTGAAATCTTTCCCTGTCTCCGAATCCTCTTGTGTCCCAACCTCAGTGAGACACGCCGGAAAACCTGATCTCTGACCTTTTACTCCAAAGGTCATCTCCATTGATCAGCATAAGACTTCTGCCGATACTGCGCTGTAGCCATCCTCTTCTGAATCCTCTCTATATACTCTGAAGTCTCCTGAACAAGACGAGGTCCTAGCAGAGTGACCTCTCCTACTTCCAGCCAACATAAGGGTGATCGGTATGGCCTACCATACAAAGCGTCGTATGGTGCCATCTGAATGGTCACCTAGAAACTGTTTTTGTAGTCGAACTCCACTAGAGGAATATGCTTCTCCCAAGAACCGCCAAAGTCAAGGATGCAAGACTTGAGCATATCCTCAAGCACCTGGATCATATTCTCGGACTGGCCATCATTATGGGGATGATAAGCTGTACTCAAAAGTATCTGTGTACCCAAGGCCTTCTGAAGTCCCTGCCAGAACCGAGAGGTAAAGCGCGCATCTCTGTCTGAAACAATATAGCCTGGAACCCCATGCATAAGAACGATCTCTCTGATGTAAAGTCGTCCCAGATCATCGAAAATGAAGGTCTCCTTGATCATCCAGAAGTGGGGAACCTTCATGAGCCTGTCGACGACAACCCAAACAGCATCGTTTCCCTCAGGCGATCTCGGAAACCCAGTCACGAAGTACATCTCAACATTGTTCCACTTCCAATCTCGAATTAGTAACTGCTGCAAAAGCCCTGCAGGTCGCTGATGCTCTTCTTTTACCTGCTGATAAGTAGAACATCTAATGACAAAACCAGAAACATTCTTCTTCATACCTGGCCACTAGTGTTGGCGATGAAGGTCCCGATACATCTTGGTGACGCTAGGATGAACTTCCCAAACAGAGGGATGAAAATACAGCATTAGCTCCTCGCATATGTCTTCTTCCACCCATACGCATCCCTGGAAACCCAAGATCTCATCCTCGCCCACTTTCCATCAAGGAAGAGGGTCCTCTCCTGACACACTCTCCCGCAGGACTAAGCCTTCTGAGTCTAATAGTTTCCTCATCCATACCCGATCAAGTAGCGTGGAGGTAACAAGTACAGAAGATAGGAAGGTCTGTCCTGGTCTGTCGTGAACCTCAAAGTGCATCTCAGAGAACAGATCCATTAGTTGCCAGTCACTATTGGCCTCCTAAACTGCCTGAATCTGTGTTCTCCTGCTCAACTCATCTGCCACGACATTGCCCTTTCCCGACGTATATGCAAGCTCAAAATCAAACGACTGAAGATACTCGACCCGCCTACACTGCCTCAGATTCAGATCATGCTGAGTGAAGATATACTTGAGACTCTTGTGGTCATTGAAGACCACAATGTGCTCTTCCAGAAGATAGTGTCTCCAATAGTGTAAGGTATGAACAACAGCTACCAACTCTAGAGCGTGCGTAGGGTAGTTCGTCCCATGTGGCCTCAACTGCCGAGATCCGTACACAATGACTCCATCTCCCTACATAAGAACATATCCTAGCCCGATACCTAAGGTATCATAATAGATTTTATGGATCTTTCCTGGATTTGGGAAGACTAGTATATGTGCTGATGTCAACCTTCCCTTCACCTCATGAAAGGCTGTCTCACAAGAATCTGACCATAAGAATTTCACCCCCTTCTTGGTCAGACCTGTCAAAGGTGCTGCTAGGCGCGAAATTTCCTAAATGAAGTGTCGGTAGAATCTAGCCATCCCTAGGAAACTCCATACCTCGAAGAAGTTCTTTGGCTGCTCCCAGTAGAATACAACTCTCACTTTCTCTGGGTCCACAGATACTCCTGCCTTGGAGATGACGCGACCTAAGAAGTGAATCTGTTCCATCCAAAAGTGGCACTACGAGGGTTTAACATGAATATGATGCTCTCTTAGTGTACTCAGAACGATCCCAAGATGTGCGGCATGGTCGTGTCGAGTGTGAGAGTACACCAAGATATCATCCACGAAGACCACGATGAAATAATCCAAATAAGGATGGAACACTTGGTTCAACAGTACCATGAAAACTGCTGGGGCGTTCGTGAGACTGAAAGGCATGAATGTATACTCGTATAGCCCATACTTTCTCCTGAAGGCTGTCAGAGGTATATCTGAGGGTCTAACGTGCAACTGATAATAACCCGACCTCAAGTCGATCTTCGAGAACACTCGGGCTCCTCAAAGCTGATATAAGAGATCATCAATCCTCGACAAGGGATATCAATTCTTTACCATCAACTGGTTCAGCTTCTGATTGTCCACACAAAGCCGAAGGGTGCCGTCTGACTTCTTCGCAAACAGGACAAGCGACCCCCAATGAGATGTACTGGGTTGGATGAAACCCTTTTCCTGCAACTCCTGCAACTGCTTCCTGAGCTCCTGCAACTCAGGTGTAGCCATCCAATAAGGAGGAATGGACACCGGTGCTGTTCCTGGCACGATCTTAATAAAAAAGTCTACCTCACTCTCCGGAGGAAAACCCGAAAAGTCCTCTTGAAAGATGTCCCTGAAACGATCCACCACTAGAGGAAAGTCTAACTGAGAAGTTCCCTGATCATCCAGATAAAGACTAGTAATCTAGGCTGTCACCCTTCCTAGCCCATGACGCTCGAGTCCTGCTCGACTCGACTGAAAATCACATTCGCCTCTATGAAGAAAAGATTCACCCTCTGGTGAAACAAAACTCACTTTGTGGTGATAACAGTTGACGACTTCCTGGAAGGGAACCAAGCAGTCCATCCCGAGGATGACATCATAGTCTGTCATCTCTAGGACGTAGAGATCCCATAAGAAATGATACCCTGCAAACTCGAGAGGGCACTCTCTACACTGGCATACACTAGATATCCTTGTCCCCAAAGGTGTGTCTAGTGTCAACGAGTCAGCAGAAGGGAAGATGTAGAGCCCAAGGCTCTCCATGACAGTATAAGAGATAATGCTATGTGTAGAACTAGTATCGAAAAGAGATGAAGATAAAACTGAGGGTACTAAAACCGTACCTTGAACTCTAGAGGGGCTGGGATCCTGATCCTGATAAGTCTGCTCCACGGAGAAAGACTGGCATGCACCACGGCCCTACGCCTCTGGCTGACCACTCTGAGCTGAACCTCCCTGCTGGTGCTGAGGGACTGGGGGCTGACCGCTATGGCCTTAACCTCCTCCTCAGCCCGAACGGCTGGAAGAACTCCAGTTCCCCGACTGGTGAGAAACTGGTGGTGCTGCTCCGGAATGAGGAGTCATGGAAGAACCCCGATCACCAACTGCTGGGGAGAGAACCTGGAAGAAACGCTGAAGGTGACCCATCTTGCCAAAAGATCGACACTCCAGGTGGTCTCTTTGGCATAGCGGCCTCGTGTTCCTTGACCGACCACACTGGTAGCAAGTCACCTAGCTGCCTGACGATGTGTCTCGCTTCCTTGAATCACCGCGCGTAGACTCCCTACAGGGCTTCTTGCTGTCATATGGATGAAAAATAGCTCTGGAAGCAGAACTTCCCTGGTTTGTAGCTCTGGAGTCTCTCAGATTGCGCTCTGCAATCAGTGCCTGGTTGACGATGGAAGTGATAGAAGTCAACTGGAAGATGTTAACCTGCGAGCGGATCTCCCACCTGAGTCCATCCTCAAACTTCCTCACAATAACACCCCACTCCCATCCTGGAGGGGTGTGAAATGTTGCAGCTCGGTGAAATGAGAGAAATACTCCATGAAAGATAGAGTACCCTGCTCTAAGATCATGAACTCTTGGGCTCGATCGGCCCTCCGGGTCTCTGGGTAGAATTAGTCATAGAACACACGCTGAAACTCCTCCCAAGTCATAGACTGTTGTTGAACTACCTCTGAGATCATGTCCCACAACCTCTTGGCAGAGTCTCAGAGCATGTTGGTAGCGAGCTTCACCCACATCTCTGGAGGTGTCCCCAGATGCTCGATGATAGTCAGCATGACTTCCAGCCATGACTCTGAAGCCTGTGGTCCTCCTTCCCCCGAGAAAGTAGGAGGATGCTGCTGTTGGAAAACTTGCGACAAGTCTTCCATAGTCTTGGTAGGAGGCGGCGCTCCCTGGAAGGTCTGAATCAACCTCATAAAACCTTCCCTGAACTGCGCATCAACACCTGCAACTGGTATGATAGCTGGTGCCAGGGCTGGCCCGACTGGAGGATCGGCAGGAAGTCCCTGATGAGCCATATCTGGCATCTGATCACTGCCTGACGACATACATACAACCGGATGATGTCTCAGAGGAATAGATCTGAAGGATCAAAATTATACCTTAGATCAGAAATACAAGGATATAGAACACAAGAGTACAAAACAGGAACTGGGGAAGAAAAACACACAAGTTTACAAAACAAGACTACATGGAGTGTATAAAAACTACACGGCGTGTCTTCTTAAACCACTGACATGGGCGTGTGCTCCTTCCCTAAAAGTCATGTACACCTCAAACTACATGGCATGATGACCCAACACATGATGTGTGCTTAAAAACTATTCCCCTACCCGAGTCTCTTTACACGGCTAACCCACACGACCTTACTTAACCCAAGACCACACGGCGTGTTCGAAACAAACACGACATGTACTAGACAAGGCTTTGACGACCCGTGTTGATAAACACAAGGCCGTCTACATGGATGAACCTTACACAGCATGCTCCGAACAAACACGGAGTGTATAGGCAGAGGTGACACCATCCCGTGTTGTTTGTGAAATGGCCGGGTACCTGAACAAGACTACACAGTGTGTTCTGAACAAACACAGTGTGTGGAAAAGAGGGTAACACCGGCCCATGTTGTTCGTGACACGACCGGGTACCTGGATATGACTACACGACATGTTCCCTAAGGACACGACATGTTCTACCCGAGCTTCCCTGACCCGTGTTGTTAGTGACATAGCTGGGTACACGGATTCGAACTTACACGGCGTGCACCTACCTTACACGGCGTGTTCCCGAAGTTACTTTCACGACACCATGTTCTGCTCACACGGTCAGTGACACGACTTGAAAACTACACGGTGTGTATCCAAAAGTTCACGCTGTGTATTATTGGATTTTAAGGGCAGTAGCTCGGAAACAGCACATAATCCTAGAAACACTAAAAACCATGAAAAGAGGTGCCAAATTCTGATCCGTGAGGGCCCATACTCCCCACGAATCAAAGCTTGGCATCTCCCACAGTCATATATAAGAAAAAATAGGATAATTATCCACCATGTTTCGATGAATAAGGGCCCATAACACCTCAATAACCAAAATTTGGAATTAATTTTAAGAAAATAACAAAACAAAAATCTTTCCAACATGACAACAGAGAATTTATCAAGCATTTATCACAACAACATTCATAATATACACAAGGTCTACCACAACAGCATGAAATCGCTAATGCACCCTAGATGGCATGGCCAGAATGCATGGCATGTGATTTCTACAAGTTCTTATATGATGCATGAGACAACATACCCTCATCTCATCGGGTTGCGACAGAAATAGAACCGCAATCATCCAGAAAATAATAGCACAAGGAATGTGAATCACTCTAGGTAAAATCATATCAACTGTAAAATCTCAAAACCAGGAAACTGAAATTAGCGAGGTAGTATGGCTTTTCCCTGTACCCGGGTTAGCTACTCCTGAGCACAACTTAATACCAAGTACCGAATCTGTCCAATCCCTGGCTAAAGGCTCCAAACAGTAAAGCAAGAGAAAAAGAACTCCTCTGATACCACTTTGTAACAACCCGAATCTGGAGCCCCTCCACTGGTTCCCCGTACCTTCTTCGCCACAAGATTTCAAGCACGTTTCCCCAAACACCAGAGGCTGCAGACTAGCAGCGAGGGCCTTGGTGAGTCGTTGGGGAAACTATGCCCTCATTCGGTAAGGTATATAACAGAAAAACAATATCCAATAGCAGAAGCAGTAGCAACATGCATAACAACAGAAACCAAACAGTGGAAGTAATGAATATATATAGAAATTATGATAATGATGCAGCAGATACCAGTATCTAAGGAAAACAGCAAACACAAAAACATGTTGGAATACAAATGAACACAAGTACTAAAGCAACAACAAAAGAAAACAGGTGAGCAACTCCTCAGCATCCCAATCCTAGACCCGGTCCCATGCTCTCCAGCTCCAGGGCAATCAAGAACCTGAAGTAGAAGGGCACTTGCCCTTATCTATACCTGTAGCAACATAGTCTGCTTGGGCCCAAAAGCATGGCCCAAACAGGGTGTGAGATACAACCCCAGTAGGCAATCACCCAAAGATTTGTGCCTAACATTCAATGAATACAAGGCTTGTAAATTACAAAAAGTAGTAAACAAAAAAGCACACATCAGCTACAATCGACAGTTCCAAAATATAAAGTACAAAAGTAAAAAACCAGAACAAGAAGTAAACAGGTAACCCTCTGGGTAGCTCTCACAGCCTATCCCCTATGGTTCAACCTACAAGCACTAGCAACCCTCTGGGAGGCACACACAGTCTCACCCCTCTGGTTCAGCTAAAAAGTATAATCTCTGAGAAATCAGTCACCATCAATTCCCCCTGTAGTCTTGTATCATACTAAAGGCTCTCTAGGGATGAACTCAACGTCTCATTCCCCCTATGGCCCACGTCGATGAACTATAGACTCTTTCCGGAAGCACTCATCGTCAATTCCCCCTGTGGTCTCGCATCGTATTAAAAGACACTCTGGAGAAGCCCTTAAATCAATTCTCCCCTTGTTCTACTACTCTAGGTTCTCACAGTCTTGAGTGAAACTAAACATGCTCAGCGCGCGCACATCTTCCAAGTAAACACCAAAAACTACTTGGCTATCATTCTAAGGTTCAACAGTATAACAAGAAATAATTACACTATCCTATAACTAGGCATGGAAACTGGGAAAACGCCAAACAGTGAAACAAGCATAGAAAAGCAACCTGAGCACAAAAAAATTACCCTACTCACAAGCATAAACCTCTACTACAGCAATCAAGCAAAGTAGGAAAATAGCAGGGGAAAAACAGGAAACCCACAATTCCCCACCCAAGGGAATTTGTGGAATTTGCACAAAATACTCATTGAATTTCAACAGAAAGGCACAAACCACCTACCTCGATCCATGGAGATCGATATACTTGAACCTCTATGACATATTCCCATTAGAACGATGGAGATATGAGAAAATGCACAAAATGTTCAACCCACGATAACATGTAAATGAGGAGGAATCATGAAACAAGGCTAAAGAAGAACATAGAAATCACCACCGCACTTCCAACATAATAAACAACGGCTGGAATAGAGGTCAGACGGAGGCACAGCGGGTCGGAGAAGATTCATGGCCCTCAGACGAATGAAAACTGAAGAACAAGACTCTTCTGTGCGTCAGGTGCTACCCCGGTCCGTTTAATGAAAAAAAGAAAATACACGACGTCTAATTCTTAAGTACAGGGCGTGTACTTAAGTTTTCCATACTCCACTTTAACCGGACTCCACCTCACCCTTACCCATCATGTGTGTTGCCCAGACACAGCCAACACACGGCTTCGAGCGGGAAAATAGTACATGGCGTGTACTTCAAAAATTTCCAGAAACTTCATTTTTCTAAAAAAATTCAGAAAAAGGAAAAGCCTACCTGAAAAGAAGATCTGTGTTCTTACAAATTAGATCCCTCAATGGATTCAGTGCAATCATAAGGCAGATACTTTAAAAAGAGGCAATATTATTCAATGTGCATCTTTATTTTACTTCATTATCCACTCCCATCATTTTTTATTAAATCTTGTTTATATAGTAAACTCGGAATATTTTTTATACTGGGATGTTGTTATAATATGTTAATGACCTAAAACTATCTCCAAATCCATCAAATGGTTTATGTAATCATCATTATTGTGTATGGAGGACTACTACCTAGTGAATTGATGTTTTTTATTTTTATAATTGCACCTCTAAAGGATGGGCATGATGATGGATATAAATTATATATATATATATAATATTTTTAACTATTTTATACATATGTATTCACTATATTAGACATAATGTTTCTTCCTATATTCCATAAGAGATAAAATTATGTCACTTTTGCGTATGATAGACAGCCGCCTTGTGAAGCCGCATGATTCATCTTTCAACAACACTTCACATAAAAGTTGATAAAGATGATTTTAATGGTTATATGTGATATAAATGAAATTATTATGATGTTAATGAAATATTTATCATTATTTAATAATTATATAGATCAATTTCATTCTTTTATTTCACTCATGCAAATATGATAACATTGTTGGTGTTAGTGTGGGCTAATGCCTTCACGGAGTGATGTGGCTCTCTTTTCATCACCAAACCACATTGAAGATACATACAAGTACATAAAATGTTATATATTACATTATTATCATTATTTAGAGGTATGATATTATTTACCTTCATTTAATAGTAATCATGAAAAAATGAAACATTACTCATGTGTACATATGACCTACTACTTCCATGATCGTAACTTACTTCGTTTTTCATAACAATTATTAATGATTTGTTAAGAAATCATAATTAAAGTAAAAATATTAATATAATGTCATTATTGTTACTCAAATGATATAAATATATAATATGCACCAGAATCAGATCTTTTAGGATATAACACACATCCCAATACATGGAAATTAAAACTGGAAATAATGAAAATAGTGAAATATTATTACTGAATTTTAAAAAGATGTCATAAAAGGATTGTATATGATATTATAAATATTAATTTGGTTCTAAAATATACTAATAACATCTTTTAAACCAATATAAAAGATATTATATCATGTCTCACCAAATGATTCATAAGGTAAGGTATTTCTTCCAAATTTATTTCACTTATGAATATTGTAATGTTATACACTAAGTTTATTCTCAATGAAGTATATAATTCCCATTTAAATTTTAATATAATAAATACAAAATTAATAATGGCATTCTATGTTTCAATTTAAATTATTTCATCTAATGTTATTTGACATAAAATTTTCCAACTCGTAAAAAATTTCATAACTAAATTTTTTAATTGGGTTATAACATTTCCCCATTTTTGTTGAATTATAAGATTATGTGTGTAATAATTTTTTATCATCTTATATTATGGTTATAATTTTTTTAATGAAAATATTATTTTGAAACACATAATTGATTAATTGATTTGTTCTCACATCAACATTATGATCATTGTAATTTTTTATTTCACAATATTATTCTAATCAATATATTGTATTCTTGAATTTACATTAAAAGAAATTATTAGACCAATTTTCAATAAATCATTTAATTTTATTATAAAATGTAAAATAATTATCATTTTCAATTTATTATAACGTTTTCCACTCTTTTTTACTAAAAATTATTGAGAAAATGTTTTAATAAATTCAGACATCATTTCTCTCTTCGGTTGAAAATCTATTTTTTTATAAAACCATGTTTTCTTACAATGTTTTCAAAAAAGGTTTTAACATTCCAAAAATGATTTATTAGCGTAAGTTTTTTTCCAATTTATATTCTAAATAATAACTTTATTGGAATCTTCATTTAATTTTCAAAACAATCCACATTTTAATTTTACTGAAATTGTGATATGAATCTTCTTATCATTTTCTAAGAGGAAAATTTTCTAATGTTTTTACAATGAAAATGGAATTTTATTTTTATCTTTTATGTAATGTTTGAAATTACCATATAACATGAACATTATTTATTTTAATCTTCCTTTGAATGATTAAAATATTATTTTTATATAAAATTATTTCTAACTATTTGGGAAATACTTTGGTTTTTAAAATTGTTTGTAAATAATAGGATTCTCAAAATGTTTTACGTTACAAAAATTTATTTTGAAAATATAAAGATCATTTTCATCAAGATTTTTTAAAGTTATTTTTAGGGTATTTCTATTCATCAAAAAAAGTAAACCTTTATTTTACATATAGTATTCAAGGGTATTTTTGGTATTTATACCATCCTTATTCATCCTATGGAGTGTTTATGGTCATTTAAAATATGGATTTTCTTAATTTTAGAACCTTGAATCATTTTTTAGTCAATAAATTTCCCTTGGATTTTTTACTTTTTTATGATCATTAGAAATTATATTTCCCCTAAATATCTATGTTATTAATCATGGATATGTTTATTTAATAAAATTTATATCATTTCTACACATTTTGTAGTACAGTAAAAGTTATTTGATACGTGGGAAGATACTGATTAATATATATCCTATAATAAATTCATATTATTTACTATAAGGATTATTGTATATAAATTAAATCTGTTATTTTATATATGCCGAATTCATTGAAAAATAAATACACAGGTTGGGTATAGGTTAATAAATCCAAATTGATGAATTAGTAGTATCATGGGATCAATCAGTTGGATAGCGTTAGAAAAGTGTGTTGTTTAACTATTTTGTTTTAATCATCCATGATGATAGACCATGACGGTAATGGTATCATGTTCTTGGTAAACATGATGTCTGGTAATTAATTATTTCCTTCATTATTATTATTATTATTATCCGATATATTTTAACAATTATATTATCTCCAAATTAATTTCATTCTCATATTATTGATTATATGTAATGTGTGTTAATTAATATATCTTTCCATATTGATTATGAATTATCTTCCCATGACGTCAAGTTATTTATGTGGAATGTGTGTTCATTTATTTACATTTTTAATAATGATCATTCCGTATCTAATTTCAATTTTCAATTTATTTAAATAGTACCTGTGTTCAGTTGTTATAATTGAAAATTATTTATAAATATTGATTCGTGATTGGTTATGATGTACTAAACTCTTATAGTGTATTTGAAATCACCCTTATTTTGTTTATTTTCCTCTGGACTCCATGTTTTTTATTATGACTGATGTGCTAGGATACACAAGATGGAATAAAGTTATTCTGAAAAAAATATGATGTAATTTTTGTATTCTATTGTAATATGGGTATCATGAATGTATAAATTTTTCCAAGACCACTAAACAATCATTTCCTTCATGGTATATCTCATTCTATATAGAGACTCAAATGGTTCATTTTGAATGCCATAATTGAAGCTATTATTTTAAAATAACTCTATAAATGGGCGGTTTTGATACCAATATCATTTATATACTATTTAAATATACCCAAGTATGTCCTCAAGATTTTGGATAATCCTCAGAGAATAATCATTTGTTCGATGGTGATAATCAGTGCTTAAATTGAACTCTTCCTCTAATGATATGAAAATGATTTTCTTGAACCTAAAGGTAAACTAATGATATTCATCAAATATAATGGACAGTGGATCACTATACAGTCTTACAACTTCCTTTATAAATATCTTGGAGAGTTGGTCCACATAGAAATACTTCATAATAGAAATAAAATTATCTGACTATGTTAGGTGATATGATATAACCCAAATTTTAATATGTAATTTAGATGTATTAGGTAGTCCACTAAAAAATACATGGAATTTTTTTCTCCTATACATGTTGGTATATGTAATGGTTGAAACATACACTTAGACCCCTATTTTTCTGCATTAGTATATCGTCTTTCCAAACACTGAAGGGTTTATTTGATATTTTCCTTCTTCAAGTTATCCCACTAGATGTAATGATTTTTTCCCTATATATCTTTATTCTTCATGGATTTATAGAGAAAGACGAGTTATAATCACCAACGAAAAGCTTACTATTCATTTATAGTTTTTTGTGACCTATACCCTAGTTCCAATCATTATTTTCAATATTTAACAATGATTATCTCTAAAATACTCAATATATTTTTCAATAGTTTTAAAAAATCATTCTACATATATTTAATCTTACATTAGTGGATGTTTGGGGAATGTTTTTTGAAAGATATGATTTTTATCATTCTTTTATAATGTCAAGATACATCAATTGTGAATCCATAATTATTAAGTCTTTTGTATTATCATCATAGATTAATGGAATGATCCTTATTTATTATGGAATAAACCACCCAATTTACCTTCCCATGGTGGTGAAATATTTAGAATTCATAGTCCATAATAAGTTATAACCATCTCCTTTAGTTTATGTTCAACTATTTTTTTGAATATATTCTATAATAGCATATGATTATCTGAAATATCACACTTCTCTTCATATTGATGATGTTACAAAATTTTACACTGAAATAAAATGATATATATCTTCAGATAATAGGTTGGGTAGTTATACTCTTGATTCATTAATTAACATGATGAATATGAAATTTCTTTCATGATATTTACAATAATACCACCCAAACCATTCAACAATCCAACACTATATTACATGAACCCATGTCCAGTAATGGGTAGTTTATTTAACACTTTATTAACCAATTAATTATTAATCCCTAGATATTTTCACATACTCCACTATCCTATGTAACACCACCACCTTTCATGTCCGATTGGTTTGTGTATTGGATAATCACGAAATTTTTCTCAAAAATAATTTTTAGAATACAAATTTCCCATGAAAACATAGTATATTTTTCACAGAGGTTGGTCTCAGGTTTATTTCAATATTTTATGTCTTTAATGTGTCCATTGATATACACTCATTGTTTTTAACATAATATAAAAATGATATTTCATTCATCCAAAATTATTACTTGCTAAACTTTTCATATAATTTATTATTTTTTATGGTGCTTATAAAAATTATAAAATTCTTATCATGTTCTATATTCCATGTAGAATGTAAGATAATACCATCATTAGAGTCAAATAAGAATTTTTAATTGTTGTTTTTAAATACTGTAATCACAAAATCTCTAACATATCATCCTCGATGCTACTAAAAAGGTACCCTTTACGGATTGGTCGCATTACCATAAGCGTGACTCCTCATACACAAGAAGATTCCCATAAGACCTTTAGATTTTTTGAATTATTTTTTAAAAATAAATTTAATACATTAAATATTTTTTGTTTCTTGAAACACATATTTTATATTGTATAACACCAAAAAATATTGATAAATTAACCTAACCCATTAGTTTCAAACAATTGGGATAACCCCTGAAACCATTCGTATGTGGGAAATCGGTACATTCCAACACCAATGGTCTATAGTGTACCGTTGGTATAAGGTGGTTGGAATTTTATTTTATCAATGGTTCGTTGAGAATAGTTGGTATAGTGATATTCCAAAGGTTCAAATCCATTAGGAATGAGATTTACCAATGGTACAAACTATTGGGATAGAGTTATCCCAATGGTTTTGATAAATTGGGAAAATCTTATACCAATGGTTCATTATAAATTGTTTGAATAGAGTTATACATGTGGTTATAAAACCATTAGAATAGACCGCCCCCAAACACCTAGACTAGAACATCCCAATTTTCCACTAAACCTACAATTAGAACATCAAAATAAAACACATCTATAATGCAAAAAAATCCAAATGGAAGACACTTGCAATAAAACCTCAAAATCGAAGACATGAAATAATAAAACCAACCTAACACAATAACTATAATAAAAACTAACTACAATAAAATAGAACATATGAAAAAATGAAACTAACTTCCCTCTACACATGAAATCAAAACATAACAGCTGAAATGAACATAGAACATCCTCAACATGGATTGAAAGCAGCAAAACATCCTCAACACAAAAAACATACATTGATACCAATTGGGTATTTTCAAAAAAAGAAAAACCAATATATAAATAGTGATAATATACGAAATCATTTTATGCACTTAACCAATGAAAAAAATAATAAAAATATATTATATATTCATTCACACCTAATCATTAAAGAGAAAATCTCATAAATATCAGTAAAAAATGAAATGGGTCAATATGTACCTTATCACCTCACTATCATCACCATTATCCTTAGCCTCATCATAATCATCATATTACGCCTAAACATATACCTTGCCCCCATCCTCTTCATCACCATCATCCTCATCCTCTTCCTCACCATCATCCCAGCCTTATTCCTCATATTCATCCTCACCATCATCATCACTAGGATCGTCCTCATCTAGACCACCACTTATACTACTACACAATACACTATATAAGGTATGAATCATCTTTATATATGCATAAAAAATGATGTGGTCTCTATTGTAAGTGATGGAGATTAACCTTATATTAGTTTTATACATTCAATGTTTTCCATTGGAGACCTTTCTTCCACCTGTATTGACCATTTTCGACCTTATACTTAGAATAATCTTCCCATTAGTTATCATTTAAAAACATAGTTTTACTAGAACCATCATCAGAAGTGGTTCAATAACTCATTGGGACAATACTCTTCCCTAATCCGCTGTATACTCTTCTATGGTTCTCATCTCACCAAACATGGTGTAGGTGATCATTTTCTCCAAAGTTTTCAAGTTCATGGGAATAAAGGGTCTCCAAAGAAGATTACTACAAAATTAAATACACTATTATGTTAAAAAATAGATATTAAAAACTAAAATTAAAAAATTAAAACTTATAATTTTTCCCTATTTTGATTTATTTGCCGTAGTTCAGTAATTTTTCTTTCTTCTTGAGAAAAATACTTTTTCATAATGAGGGAATCCAATGATATTTAAAACCTCCCTCTATAATGAAAAATAATATTGAAATCCATAATTGAAAATAAATTACTAATAATTATTTTCATAACTAAAATAAAAAGGATATAAATTATAAATGAAGAAAAAAATAAAAATAATATTGTGGATGAATTATATCAAAGTATCCCTGAATGTTTTATTAATAGATATAACTTATTTATAAGTGAACATGTATTCATAGTAATCAATAATAATTTGGGTTTTTGATCACTATAATTATTAATAAGATGGAAAAGAATTACTATAACATAATGGAAAATGCTTGAATGGGATATTAACACTCTAATATTGACTATAACATAAAGGAATTATATTATGGTAAGATTTAATAATATAAATTGAATTAACTAAATGATAATTTTGAGATTTTAAATATATTACTTTAATATATTTGATTTAATTATATAAGTTAAACTTTGTTTCTCCATCACATGAAGTTTTAGTGTTCTTTAAAACCCCTAATTCCATTAATTTTATCCAAATCATGACAAAAAAATTTTTTTTCATAATTTTTTCTAATCATAATATAAAATTTGTTTATGTTGATTCAATTTAGTTTACTGTTGTATAGTTCTATTGTAATCATTTTTGGTTAGGAAATATTGAATAATATTTACTCAATTGGTTTTAGTCTAGTTTGGTTCATTTCAATTTGATTCTATTCAGTTTGTTTTATGTTTGATTCTGGGTGGTGTTCATCATTTCAATTCATTATTGATCTATTCAAGTCTATTTTTTTACTTATTATGTTTGATATATATTCCATTATTTAGATTTATTTAATTATATTTTTCTTCTATTTGGTTTGAATCAATTAAATTTAGATATATTTAGGTTAATATTGTTTTGTTTAGTTTGACCCAGTTTCATTTACTTCACATCATGATGGTTCAAGCCTATCAGCATTAGATAAATGTACTTTAGTATATACCAATTTTGGTAAATTCATATTGGTCCAATCTAATTTTTCTTCCTATTATTTATTTACTTTATTTTTTTTTAAATTTAGTTTTGTTTAAGATTGTTCAATTTAATTTTTATTTGGATATGTCTATTTAGGCCAAGTTAGTTTTATTTGGTTTACCTCAATTCATCTTTTGTTGGTTATATTTTAGTTGTTTGAATTGTAATATATATAATAAAAAACCATTATTTTTGTACAGTTTGATTCAATTCAATATAATTTGGTTTAGATTGGTTTTTTTGATATTATTTGAATATATTAGGATTAGGTTAAATTTAGTATTTCTAATAGAAATATATTTCTTTATAGTAAGTTTATTTTGTTTTACATCTACATGAAATATTGTAGGTATTTTTTTATCATTTCACATTGTTTTAGGTATTCTTGGGAATGTTTAGCTTAGTTTATTTGTATTTGATTCAGTTTGATTCAATTGAAAAATATCTGGGTCTAGTTGATTTGGTTTGATTCATTTACATGTCATTCAATTATATTTATATTAATTAATTTCAAATTAATTGAGTTCGAATATATTTTATTTATTTAGTTCTAATAAGATTCTATTTATTTTAGCTTAATTCTGTTTAGTGTGGTCAAGGTGTAGTTGGTTCAGTTTAGGTTAGTGGTGTTTGATTTTTTTAGTGTTTTGTATAGATCAATTCCATTTAGTTCCAATTTCATTAATTTAGTTTGATATAATTTTATTTAGTTTCAATAAAATTTCTATTATGTGAATGATTAATTTCTATAATTTCTTTTAATTTGTGAAGGTTTAACTAGAATAAGGTGGAGACAGTTTAGTTTTATTTGAAATAGTTATATTGGTTTCTTTTTTGATTCAGTATTATTGGTGTAAATAAGGTATTTGAAATAATATTTTTTTGGTTGGAATTTTTTGATATAGGTCATTTAATATAACCTAATTATTTTTTATTAATTTTTATTTATTTCATATCATTTTAGATCAATTTCATTATTTTTGGGTGAGGTTACGTTCAGTTTTATTAACATAGTTTAGTAATTGTTAATTTTGTTTAGGTAATTTCTATTTTATTCTATTTGGTGTTGGGGTTCTCAGGGAATCATCAATTCTATATTTTTTATCATGTTAATTATATTCATTTTTAGGGAATTAAAACTTTTAGGAAAAAATCCCTAATTTATAGGAAGAGATTGAACTATAAAATATGTGGTACAAGAATTATAGTCCTATTATTAAGGGATAAAAATAATATTTATGAGTCAATTCTCTACGTAAGACCAAATAATTTAGATTAACTACATTTTTGGAATTGGAAATTGTAAGCTTATAGAACACCATATTTTCATGAGATATATAAAATTAATTAAATCTATGTTAATGAGTATTTTACCTGCTTCCTCTCATAGTCCAACATTGTAGTCCACCCCAAAGTGTATAGGTATGGCATACCATCTTTTTTTTGTATTTTCTATTAAATATTCCTAAAAATAATTTCAATAATACAAAAGTTACTATTAATTAAAATCATGGTAATTTCCATTTAAAAACATCAAATAGAATTAATACCTTAAACACAATACTCATCCAATGAGTAATATTTTACTAGTAATATTCTAAATGACAGTCATCCATAACAGGTTTGGCATCTAAATATATCCCAACACTAGCACACTAGCCACTATACAACACATTATTATATCCTCTCTATACCTCGCCTAATTTTATAAGTCATGCTGGAATCGTAACCTAAACATTAAGAAAGTTAAAACAAAGCTGTAACAAAAATATTAAATCATATAAAATAATATTAGTATAAAATTTAATTCAATGAATGTTTTACCCACATTTATGCCCAAGTATTATCCTTCACTTTATATGGTAGTTTGTTCTAGGAGAGTGGACAGATGGTAATGGTGGTGGAGTATTTTTAAAGTATCTCCAAAACCCCTACATTCCTATCTTGTTTTTTCAATCATTTTATGACATCATTGTACTCCACCATCAGTTGTCTGTAGTAGTTCCACAATGCATGCATGCATGTATTCCCACACTAATTATGAGTATAACTACCTGTTATGTAATAAAAAAATATTATATTAATAAATATTATATTTTAAATAAATTATGCGTAAACAATTTACAAGGTTTATATAAATATTCCTAAGGTTTTATGAGAATTGGGCCTCACTAGATCCCTATGAACTGAAGGAACATCTACCTCTATAGATTTAGTGGGTCCTAATATATGATCTATATGCCAAGAATGAGTCAATTAGTAATAGAAGTCATATTAATGTAGTAACCCAAGGAGAAGGAAGTGGAAGGAAAATAAGGTGACATAGATGGCTGTGAAAATTCATAATAAGGATGAGGAGTATAATTCATAATTGTAAGTAGGAAAAAGATGTAGGGAGGCTCAGATGAAAAATTTATGTTCAAACATGGGTGACCTAAATATCTTGGGTGACTATAATGACATTGTGGGATCCGAATCTGTTTTATATGGTATGTTAGGGGGAGGGACATATTGTGATTGGGTACACCTACTCGAGCACATAACTGTAGTATCACCATCCCTCAAATCACTAACATGACAATTTGAACCACTTGGTAAGTCAGTGAATAACTAGCACCATGGTGGTAGATCTTGATTAAAATTTAAAAACAAAATTTATCACAAGACATTATATATTATTGATATAAATATTATAAATAAATTAATCCCAACATGCACTATAGGATGGACTCCCATATCAATCATTTGTTTATTATTGTTTGTCTTATTTTTTTTTATATATCCTCAGGGTTTTCCATTTCCTTTATTATAAATTTTATAAGATTTAATTATAAATCCATAACTAATGTGAAATCGAAAAAAGAAATTGGTTGTGGCCTGAATTAATTAGGAAATATAAATACCAAGGGGTGTTATTTAAATGATATGTTCTATATATAATAACATATATCAATACATCTTCTGATAACCCCCACAACTCGGACTAGATAATCCATCAAAAGATCCAAATTTAACCACATAAACTCTACAGTCTAGGTCCCTCATTTTTCTTAAGAAATTATTATTATATATTACTCATATAAAAGTATTTTAACACATCGTAGATATTCATATTAATAATTTGAGTATAAGATAAAGATTATAAAGTCACCCCCCATCATAAGACATGTTATAATGTAATTTTTTCTTGCAAATAATATAGTGCTATATGATTAGAAACAACTATTTTTATCTCTGTAAATAAAATATATTGCATATATTTTTTATTAGTGACAAGTAAATCCAAATTTAATGAGGTTGTATACCTGTATTACCTTCAAAAAACCAACACATAAAATTTTATAACATAAAAAAATAATTGATTCAAGGGAGATTACCAAACCTATTAATATGAAATTAGAATCTTCCATCCAATTTTATTTAATTTATTTCTAATTGGTGTAGGAATAATGTTAGGTTTATTTTAAGTCAACATGTTTCATGTAAAACTAATTCCACAGACTTTATTTAATAATAGTTATAAATATTATTGATCATTTTTAAGAATCTTCTCATACACACATTAACAATTCAATTAGAGAATATTATATTAGACATTAATATATTTGTCGAAATTATTTAGTGAGGTACAAACTGAAAATAATATTTTCCTCATATTAGATATATAACCCATTGAAAAATCACGATCCAGTATCAATGAAAAAAACCATGAATGTAGATGAAAAGATAAAATGCAGTTAAATTTTAGAACTGTAATGTTAAAATTGAAAATATATTTTCATCTGATCTAAAAAATGTGAATATTAAAATAACATTAATTTAAAAAATTTATATTTGAAAACATATTATTGAAAAAATATACTCATACTTATAAAATTTCTATTAAAACATTACACATGCGTTGGATAGAGAGGGTGTTACCTACTATAATAAATGTCGATATATCTTTTGAGTTCGAGTATGGATAAGTTATTTTTTATGATATAATATAGGAAACAATGTTATAAATCTTATAATTAAGTTATTAGTTTCTAAAAATCATAATGATATATTAAAAACACCATATTCAAATATTAAAGTTTATAAGCCCAAAAAATTTCAATAGGATTTTTATTATTTTATATATGTTATAAAATATTCTACTTGAATAATATATTTTCTTCTTAGACAAATCCATACAACATGTATAAGAATTATACCATAGAAATCCACAAGTAAAAAATTACACACTATATGAGTGTCTTAACTTAATTTCATTTTACTCAAAAATTCATTTTTCAAAAAAATATCTAAAAACAATAGAAAATAACAATTTTAAGTAATAATTTAATATGAAAAGTCTTAAATAAAAAAATTATTTCAAGATAATAATTCCATTGAAAATCATAAAAATATTAAACAATCAAAAATAAAAATTAGATTAGTTAAAAATATCATAGGTATTGAAGTTCTGTACTTATAGAAATAATGTTATATGTAAAAAAATATGTTACTTAAGATCACATATTAGGTTGAATATATCTATTACTAATAAATAAGAATGAGGAATCAGAATCCATTCCAAATTAATAAAACATTAAACATTCCACAAGTAATTTTTTTATGATTTCATGTTGTACGAGGATCTTCCAAACCTAATAACGATTTTGTGGTATGAATTTGGAATATAAATATAGAGATTTCAATAAACTAATTCGAACCCAAATGATGCAAAAAAAAACAATAAACCAATCCAAATAAAAATTGAACGAACCCAAATCAAACCAAAATTGAAGAACTAATCTAAAAAGACCTGAGAGGAATATAATAAATCCTATATCAAACCACATAATGAAAAGAAATAAAATTCCATAAAAATTAAGAATATTCAGTAGTTTTTATACAAAACATAAAAAATGGATGGTTGATAAAATGCCTCAATGATTCAAAGCCAACATATTTAATATGAAGTAGAATGAGACAAATTAAAATAGGGAAATCTCATGGATTGTATGAAAGAAAGTTGAATGTTGATGCTGCTAGGGTTTGAGATTATATTTTAATAGGAGGGGAGAGGAATGGACCGATCATGGTTTTGGATTAGTTCTGGATGGGAGTAATGATAGGGCTCAGATCTGTTTGAGAGTGCCACTCAGCTTAGAGAATATGGATGTGATGGGGGTGGGGTAAAATTAATATCATTATATGTATTAGGGGGGTTTTGGTTTAAATCAAAATGGGATGAGTGAGTAATGGGTGGGGCATGATCTCATTGAATTCTTCCCCTGCATTTTCTTAAAAAAAATTAAGATAGAAGAGCTTTCCCAATAGTTTTTTGAAAAATGGTAGAAATTACTTGGATAAAATTTCCTTTCCAAATGATTTTGAAAAAAAGTTGGGATTGGGTGTTGGTATATCCAACCATTCTAGTTGTATAACACTAATTTTAACTTTAATTACACATAACACTGAGTTTAACCAAAACATTAAATACTATTAAAATATTATTATATAAAATAAATATTATATTATAGTTATTTGAATGAATATTATAAAAATGGTTAACTAAATTAAAAAAAAATATGTATTACACACATATATAAAATTAACTATTTGTTTACTTATTATTTAATAATTAAAACAAAAAACTATTTGAATACATGGGGAATAATTTTTAGAAAAACAATTTTTATGAAACAAAACAGTTTTAAATCTACAAATAAAAAAACCACTTTTGGTGAATTATTTGAAGGAAATTTACATAGTATATTTCTATTCAAAAATTTATCATTCATATTATGTGTTCTCTATAAAATAAATAATTAATAAACAAATTTTAAACCTAATAACTTTTTCCCCTAAAAATAAGTTTTGTCACATTTTAACCAATTATATTGAAACTATTTTTTTCATGTTTTATAAAATTTATTTTAATAAATAATATTAATTTTTAAAATCATCATTTCAAGATTATCATACAATATTGTTTTTGTAATTTTTATAAAACAAAAACTTTTTGGATGAAAAATGAATTTTATTTGAATACTGTCTTTTAATTGATATTATTTATTATTATAAATTATCTATTAAATTATTTTAAATTAATTTTTTCAATTATTTTTCTTCTAATATAATTTAGTTCATTATAATAATTTTAATATTAAAATTTTGTAAAACTTTTTTTGAACTTTTGATCATTTTTTCTTTGAAAACATGTTTTATCATCGCATTTAGGAGAGTAATTTGTAATTTAATTTTTTTATTTTTAATTTAATTTAAAAAAATGGATTTCATATAAATAATTATCTTAATAATTTTTATTTAAAAGGGTGAACTGAAATTTTTATTAAAATAAATAGTGGATATATTAAAATTTAATTAAGGTGGTTGAGGTAAAAATCAGTTTACCAGTGGTTAAACTAAAATGATAAGTGTTAAAATGACCTTATAACGGTTTAATAATATATATTTTTTAAATATATCAAATCTAAAATTTATAAGGAGTACGATTAATCCATTTTAGGACATTATGTCTTTATAAAAACATGGGTACAACTTTTTTTAATTTCTTTCAAAAATTTTCCCTCACCTCACTTATGAAAGTCCATCCTCTCTCTTATCTTATTTTAATCTTCAATCCCTTATGGTTTGGGCATGTGCTATCCAAATCACTACTAAACTTATCTTATATCATAATATATTCCTTATTTTATTAATAAATACAATCTTGGATGTATTTTTGTGAAAACATAAAGAGGTTACCTGGAGAATAGAATGTTTGAGTTTGGGAGAAAGAAGCCAAGATATATGGTAGGGGATTTTTTGTATCTATTTTATATCTCGGAGATATAAGAAAATTCACTATTAATATAGTTTTTATTGTGTATATATTTCCAATCTAACATTTTATATCATGAATATGTTAATTTTCATGATATTTAATCATTAATTTTACATTATTATTTATTGGGGCTTTTGATTCAAAAGATTAGTAATGTAGTAAAGGATTATCATCTATCTTTTTTAGTTCTGTTAGACACAAGCCTTAATCATAAACTATTTCTTTTATTTTATGAATATAATTCCCATTAATGTATTTTATTATTTTTATCTTTATAATTATTGGTATATATATATCCAATTGAGGAGCAATCTTTATGGGGTTTATAGGTTAATAGTTAACATAGTGGTATATGTTTTTTCTCAAATTTTTTTCTTTGATACATATTATATGCTATGATCGTATATTATTTTATGATGTGTATATACAGTCTCATTAACATCTGATATCAATAATGTATTTATTTTCATGATATTAATGTTTAATTTAATTTTATTATATTATTTTGGATTATGATTCTATTCTACCAAAGTGGTAATGTAATTATGTTGTAATATCATAATTTATTGGGATTATTGATTATTAGGCGTCCAATTATAAAATCTGAAGATTTAACTCTGAATAATTTTCAATAAATTTATTTAAATATAGTTATTCATGAAATTTTCTTATAATATTACATTTTAACTCTTTCTTATATAAACTAATTGATAAAATTTTCCAAAGAGAAACTTACTTTATTTATCATTTTGGTACAAAATATGTTTTCTTCCAAAACCATGTTCTTAACAAATTTCAGATATTTTTAACTACTCTACTATGATTTTTAAAAGACATATAAACATTTTTTTACTTTTTAAAAGGTTTTTAAGGCATATTCACGTCACCTTCTAAATAATGTACATTTCTCTTCAATAAAAAATTTGAATGATTATTGGGGTTTAACATGCATGACATGAATAGTTATCCCCAATTTCATGATATATATATAATTTCATTATTATACTATTTTTAAAAAAAAATTTATTTCAAAAAGTAACGTTTTACTTAATATTTTTAAATTTATTCATTTTAAATAAATGATCACAGAAGAAGAAAAATTGTCAGGTTGTTTAATGGTTTAGGAAATGTTTTTAAAAGCTCAAATCATATTTTCATCAAGAGATGTTCAAAATTATTTTTAAGGAATCCTTTTGTCTTGTTTTCAAGATTAATTTCAAAGAAAATTATTCTTAAATTATTTTATGATTTAAAAAGTGTATTTTAATGAAAATTTATTTTTGTTAAAAATTATGATATGGGTATTTTCAAAATAATTTTCCATCTAAGATGATATCTGTGATGTTTCCTTTTCCTAGATGTATATATGATCCAAATAAAATATTCTTATTCTTTCTCTAAATAGTTTGTTTTTAGAATGGAAGGATATTTGTGAAACCTATTTTTCTTCCCTGGGGTATACAAAAATAAAATGCTTTTGAAACATGAATCATTTTCCAAGAGTTATACTATGATAAAAATGGTGAAATGATTATGAAATTGTCACCTTTAAATAGTTTGTTATATGATTAATGTTTATGAAACCCATTTCATTTAATGGGTTATAATATGATGATTGGTTTATGATCATGGGGATGACATAGATATGATTTTCATTCTTTTCTAGGTGGGACCTATAAATCCCACCAATGAATTAGGAAAATATGAATTACTCATGAGTGAATATTTTTTCCATGAACTTGAATGCATGTTCAAAATATTAGTCATGAACCTGATTCATTGTTCACAATGTTATGTGTGAACCTGCTTACATGTTCACAATGTTTTTTTGTGGTCCTGGAAAAGTTTTCACAATGATATACATATACTTATCATTTATGTCCATAATGTTATGTTTGAACCTGGTTACATGTCCATAAGTCTATGTGACATTATAATTTCATGTCTTTATCATAATTCATCAACTTTTCAATATTTATACTTGTTCATAATGTTATTAGATAATTTTCATTCCTCAATTGGATGTTTCATGCCAATTTTATGCTCCCATGGATCATTTTAATTTATTCCCTTAAGATTATTCTACTATGCACAATAAATCCTTATTCCATGACTCAATATTATGATCTTTGATATGGAAGGTATGGTTTTGAAATGTTATTCCCATGTACCCATACCCTTTTATTCATGTTATTCTTTTGTATCTCCCATGTTTACCCTTACAGAGCATCTCAACCCACCGTTTCTTATATTTTATTTCCCTATATAATGAAAGAAGGTTTTCTGTATCGTATATTTGTTTTGAGTATTAAAGGGTATGTTTATTATGGAATATGAGTAATATCATTCACTATATAAAAATATTGTGTACTTGGTATCCAAAAATAATAAATTATCGTGGTTCTAAGCTGTGTGTTTTTGTAACATATTGAATATTCATCTAAAAAGATATAATATCTATGTATAAGAATCACGTGTTTCTATATTTGGTATTAGGGGGAAGGTTTAGTGAACCATTGATAACTTGGTTGAAAAAAAACAAGTGATATCCCTATGTATATTTATAAATATATGTCTAGGGATTTCTATATGGATAATTATAAGAATGAGTCTTAATATATTAAAATGTCATGTAATTTTTTTAAAGGATATATTGAGTTGTTTTCAAAAAATTACATCCTTGTTTGGATACAATTAGTGGACGTGGCTAGGGATTAGAGGCACATAGGTGTAAAAAATTAGATAAGGGGATATTTGGATTGACTCAATCACCACCTAGTTCATGAAAATTGTCCTTATTGTACACATAATTTGATACTCTTAATAGATATTCTTTAAAAACTCACAATATCTTTACAAACCCTCATGAACGATTTAAAATTATTATGACTATGATTGACCTTGTATAAAACTAATTTTTTATATATTAAATATTATGTGAGATTATTTGGAATCATTATAAGAGATTTATCATTATTATGTGGTTCCCTGATATGATTATTGTTTCTTACACTATTATATTGGTTCTTAATAAATGCTTGAACCCCTAATAAGAAATATTCATCCAATGTGAAATAGAAAATACAATTATTTTATCTTTATAAACTGAATGTTATGGGAGATTAAATGAAAAATATCAATTATATGCTCACAAAAAATTCTCAAGATATTACTCATAATGAAAATCCAAATGAAAAATTGAGGGAATAATGTTTTCTTGAGTCATTAGTATGTAAATGCCCAAATTTGGTCAGTGGTTCCACTAATATGCTAGTTAGTAATTAATGTAATAGTACTTCTAAAAAACATTTTCTATTATCTAGTGTGTAGGGAATGAAAATGTCATATTTTATTTCTACTATATGGAAGGTAAGGAAAATAATTTGTGGAATATTACTAATTGTGTAAGGAAATTAGATGAAATTGAATCTATGAAATGGGTTGAGGTGAAAATCTTTATTTTCAATAAGTATATTAAATTTATTCTTTATAAAAAAATGGTGAAGGAATTACTCAAGATTTATAAGAAGGATGATGAATATGTTGGAACAAATGAATAAATTTTTACAAGACTTGTGAGGTATTATTTTAGAATTATCATTCATCTTGAATGCATGTTTGACCAATTATTCAGTGGAATAGACACAAATATCAAATGAGGGTTATCCATATGTGATATTTGATGCTATGAAGAAATCATTTGATGTGAATTAAAAGTTGAAATGAAATATGGAAACCCTCTTGGTTATGGTGATATGAAAATAATGATGGGGGTACATATAAATTAAAATTATGTTTCACATGTAGGGAATATAATTTTTCATACTCCTACATTCCAAAAATGCTGGAAGGAAAACATAGTGGAGTGAATGAATGAAACAAGAAGGTGTCTCAAATATGGGAATCATGGAAATCTAGAAAAATAATGTATAAGTATTGTGAATATGAAAATAATTGAAATGAATGGAGAGATATCTCATTAGAATTTCCCACCCACCATATAGTGTTTCAAGTCAAATGAGTTTGGGAATTATGTGAATGAAATCACCAATTAAGGGGATAATGTGGCTGATAATCTATAACAACCTCTAAAGTTAAAAGAAAAAGTTTAATATTATACTATCATAATGGTTGAAGTGAATCATGATAGTTTTGAAACACATATCATTACTTCATTAGATTGTAATTTCAAGTTTTATTTTTTATGAGTGATCCCTATAAAAATATTATGGTTCAATTTTTAGTTAAATTTCATGGGATTATCTCTCTATATATGGATTCTTGAATAAAGAAATTTCATTTGATATTATATCTATATATGGATGAACATCACTTATAATGAAATAATTCTTGTATATAATAATGATTATATATGTAATAATGGGTTAATTAACATTTTTAAGTGTATATGTCTCCATCTGTGATATATTTAATTGTAATGGATACAATCAAGGGTTTATGAGTTAAAATTTTAAAATATGTTCATTGTCATTGACAACCCTTTTAGGTTTTATGCAATTGCAGTTTTTCAAAATTATGGGTATCTTTAGAAACATTTATTACAATAAAATCCAAATTTATTGTTTATATTTTTGTTATAAAATCATTCAAGAAGGAATAACTTTACACTTCTAGGACATATGATTAAAGGTAAATATAACCTTTAGAGTTTATCTTTTCCTTGATGATGAGGTAATTAACTATTTTAGTTCAAAAAATTTCTATATAAAGACTATGGCTTAAAATACCTAGATATTTCATCAATTTATATGAATATTCAATAAATTACAAAAGCACATTCTTGAAGACTGTTATAGTTTAGTGTCTTTAGAAAAATATAATTAAATATTATAAAATGGTGAATGTTCTAAAACATATTCCTTAATTATCCTTCCCTTTAGTACTCATACATTAATATTTTTTTCATAACCTGGGTAAAGGAAACATAATAAATAGATGATATGAGATTCTCAGAATATGTAATCAACGGATATATTTTAGCATAAAGCAAGGATAAGGGTATGAGAACCTGATCATAACATTATAATTGCATACCCGACGTATGAAATATCTTCATCAAGATTCATAACATAAATATAACTAGATCATAATACATGGATCTTAAGATAATTAAGATCATGAGCCATGAAATCATAACATATAAAAAAGACATGGAATTGTGGTAGACCTGTAAAAATGTAAAATCATTCCCTATAAGTCAAGGATCTTCTCAAAAACTTATCTAGGAACTTCTAGGGGACTAAACCAATTGGGTTGGATGTATCACGATCCCCATTCATAATTCATTCCTTATAATGGATCATGTTTCCCCTTCATCCTATAGTGGATCACTTTTCTCCTTCATCATATAGTGGATAGGGTTCCCCCTTCTTCTCATCGTGGATCAAGATCATTGACTTGTTCCTCATCATTACCTAAGAGATATAAATCATCACCCAATGCATTGGATAGAGATATAGGATCCACCCATCACATAGTGAGATCATACATATGTGTTCCACAAGATTGTTAAAAATTCGTTATATCATGACCCATAAAAATATATGTGTTTTATAAACATCATATCATAACCCATAATATAAAATTTCCATGAAAAATATTACATAATATTATTTACTATGAAAAAATATATAGGTTTAATAATAATTTAATCAAATCATAAACCATCAATAAAATAAATTTCACGAAATTTTATAACTCATGTCATTGAATCAAGTTTCACAAAAATATTACTTTTTAATGAGAAATGTGGTTCATAACCATAATTCCATAAAAGCATTAGATGAAAAAATATGAGTAGAACCATTGTATCATTCCCCATAATAGAATGAGTAACACAAAAATATTTCATCTTATATGGACAATAATTTGGATATATCTTTTAGAAACATTTCTTGAGGAAAATATCCATTCCCTTTTTGAAAATGCTTTCTAAAACAATAAACATTATTGAAAAAACATTTCTATCAAAATAGATTTTATAACTTATAAAGGAAGAATTGAAAACCATAACACATTTTAAAAATAATTTTCCATTGAAAATTATCCCAAAATATTGTTTTGAAAACATTTTTGAAAACATTTATGAAAACATGGTTTGTTTGAATAAAACATATTACTGACCGAAGAGAGAAATAATCAAATATTTTATTAAATACATTTTCATAATTATATTATGTAACAAAGAGTGGTAAAATGATAGTAATACATGAATCTTTCTTAATATACAATGGATAATAAAATTATCGAGTTTTCATAAGAGATTTATCATAATATATCATTAATAGAAACATAATCATAAACCACCTTGGTAAAAAAGGAGATTCTTGCAATAAACTCTGGCCACCAGGGTAACTTTGAATAAAACTCTCCATGAAAGAAAATGACATTACATCAAGCTTAAAATATATTCAAAATATTGATATTCATGATATAAATTGTCAAATGTTAGTATATACACCTCCTAAAAACATATTGGTGCATATGCAATCATGTCTCTCAAAGAAGGAAAATTGAGACAAAACTACCTTACTAATTTGATTAATTTTGAATAATAAAGCCACATAAATATATAGTTTATAAAATGGATATTTTAATACCAATAAATTTATGTATAATATTTATTTGAATACATTCATGTTAATTATATACCACACATAAAATAAATGGGTTATGAATATGGAATATATATGAAGAATATAAGAATCCAAGATGAAATTCTATTACTACTCGAGGTTCTTCTGAATTGTGAAATCGGTGAAATAATAAAATAAATTTAAAATTTTAATACCATTAAATAAATTAAGTTAATGATATAAAATTTTATAGGAAAATATAGACACCACACAACATGAATAAATTGTGAAAAAATTATGTATCTCATAGAAATAAAAGTGAGATGATAAAACCCTTACCTTAGGTCTTGACGTTCTTCATAAATGTTCAATCCTAGAATATAATAAATACATGTTTAGTATACATTTACTATAGAACCATATTATTATAATCCGTCATACTATATGAGATTTTATTAAGACTTTATATCATGCATTTATCAATAATTTCATGTTAATGTTATGTTTTGGGTAATAATTGTTTTGTAATTCATATATTTTTTGTCTTATTATTCTTGATCCTATTACATAGATAACTAAAAATATATTTGAAGAATTTATATCATCATATAAATATCATATATATTATATATATAAATATTTATAATAGTTTATAAAATTTTGAAATATGAAATTGAATATACCATTCGTGGAGATGGTAGGTCTTACGTACGCATAAACATTGCTTGAATTTTCATTGTGTATTGAATGAACGATAGTAAATAACACACACAAACAGATATATATATATTATTATTACAATATACTTAGTATTTATTTCATATCTTATACATTTACTAAACCCATCCTTAATACATTACATAAAAAGTGGGAAGGAATCACATCGCTTTGAAGAGGCTGTAGTCCACACATCCAAAAACAGAGTTATTATATATACAAAAAATGGAAATCATGAAGGTATGTTTTAAATAATTATTACAAAAGAATAAATTCATCATAAATATCATATATATCAAATAAAAACATAATTTACAATATTTTGAGGTGTTAATAGAAGAAGGAATGACATTGGTTTATAAGGCAGTAGTCCACCGTACACACGAATGGTGATTACAGATTCCATTTTTTGGAAGCATGTACGAGTGTATGTTAAAACCTTAACATAAACTTATCTATTTAATTAATCTACTAGTGTTATTATATAATAATTTAATAATTATAATATTGGTGGTGTAGAATAAAAATAAAACAAAAGATGTTTTTGAAGGATGTTACCTCTTCTTTGGGTAACTCTATTTGGTTTTCACTAATGAGATTTCGTGGTTTACATTATTCCAAATGGGAAGAATATAAGATGAAGGGAGTGAGGATTGGAAGATATTTGGGTAGGGATTTTCTATGAAAAAGTTCCTGATAGGAGTGAATATGTGAGGGGTGGGTTCTCTTTATAGTGGTGGAGGAGTTTCATTCATATAAATATAAATAGAAAGCACCATTGAGAAGTCACCCTTATATCATGAGACTTCTGTAATTTTTTATTTTACATAAATTAGGGTTCTCGAAATATATAATTCTATCCAATTTATTTTAGATATGTTTCATGGTTATTTGGACCCATAAATATATTTTTAACTACTATGTAATATTATTTTTACCTTAATTTATGTAATTAGTTTAAATTACATTCACTAATACTTTTTTTCAAAAATTAAGATGAATTTATTATAAATTATAAATTATTCTTATTAAAAATTAGGAAATAATTTTTCTATATTATAATCACACAAGTGGCATATACTAATGTAATATTTATCTTACAGATGGGATGAAACAATGATTTTTTTAATGTGAAAATGTGAAAATGTTGGAATTCTTTTTATATCTAATTTTAATTTGATATTGATTCCAATGACATAAATTGGATTAATTTATGTAATTTTTTTCTAAAATTAAAATTTAAAACCAATTTTAAATAAAATTTAATTATATAACCAAAATAGATGAAAAAGTTGTTTTCAATTGAAATTTAGTATTTTTTAACATTCATAAAAAAGTGAAGCTTCTTCGAAAATTCCAAAAATTCACTCTAAGTGAATTTTTATATAATTATTTCAACAATGAATTATATTTTTTCATAAAAAAATTTATAATAATCAAAAAATTATTGTTATAATGGGTTTTCCATTATATGGTGGTAAAATTACATTTTAGAAAAATATGACTTTTAAGTAAAACAAGTGGATTTATTCTTATCTTATAACTATCAAAAATATTTTATGAGTATAAAAAATATTAAATGAATATATTATATAGAAATTTTATAAAAAAAATCATCAAATGTGGTTAATTTAATTTATTTTTATAAAATTTAATTTATATATGGTAAAATATTTTTCATACAAAACTAATTTATTTATTTTCAATTAGTTCATAAATTTATTTCTACTATTTGATAAAGAAATGATTCAATTTTTAAACATTTATAAATCAAATTTTCAAAATTTATATAATATTGTTTGTAACTTCCATTCTATGGGCTATGTGTCAACTATATTAATAATTTAGTAACAATATTAATTGTATATTTTAGTTTGGTAAGAGTCAGTCTTGAATGTAACACAAGATATTGAAGGAAATTAGAATTTTTTATAACACAATCCAAACATAGTGTTGTGTGTATCAAAAAGTAACATAATTATTTCATGCAGTAAAAGATTAAATTGATGTTGCATTAAATGAAATCAAAACATATTGATTTCTTATAAAAAAAGCTATAATCAGTGTTACGTGAAATGGAGAATTTTGAAAATATTAAAATAATTCAAAAAAAAATTCACAAAATATCAAGGTGTTATATTCTACCCCATAAAAATTAATTTCAAAATTGATTTTTTTTGGGATGTCAACGGTTTAATACTTGAATGTTATTTTCTAAGAGTCCCACATCGTAAAATTGAATATGAAATCTTCCATTAAAAAAGGGAAAGTAGGAACCATAACAATTTCCCATAGTTACCAATAGCAAAGATTCTATATAGAAGAACATAGATTCTGGTGAAGATTGGACATGGATAAAAATGAAAATAATTATATAGAGTGATAAAGATCATTTACCACCAACAATTGAATGATAAATTGAAATTTAATGGCATCAAAACCATAAATCTATGATGATTTATAAAACCATCGGTTCAACATAAATTAAGGTACTAAGGTAAATATGATTCAATATCCATTTCCTAGAATTGAAGAATTATTTTACTATCAAAGAACATAATTAAATATGAATAATTTGATTTATTCATTTATATATTCCCAATCTTAGACTTTAGTTATACCTTGATTGATTCCACTTTATCTCCTAATCAATGAAATGAATGTTCATTTGTCATTATAAAAAAAATAAAAGACCACCAGATAGAATGATAAGTCATTACATCTATATTTTGGAATGATTATTGTAAAATGGTTAGAATAAGTTATCCAATATGTAGAAATCCTCACACGGAGAGATCATAAATTAATCACCAAAACCTCATCTGATGTTCAAATTAAAAATTCCATAAATGGTTAACCTGGGGACCATTTTGAATAAATAAAATTGAAAATATTAAATATAATGTTACTAAATTTATATAACTAAGCTGAACATTCATCCCATATATCTCAAAAAGTATCCCTTTTTTGTCAAAAACCAATCATGTGAAAACCTCTATCTTATATTCTCTTTAAACTTGGTAATGACCATAAATACTTATTGAAAACAAGGATGTTTCTTTATTCCAATGTTTATTGGATATATTCCATAAATCCAAAAATAATTTAAAATCCATCCATGATTGAATAAAATATTTTTTCAATAAATACATTATTGGTTTTGAGGTAATCTGTATCGTCCAATTTACTTATTCATATCCTACATATCTTTATCCAACCATCATTATCTCAAAATCATTAACTCCTTAAGGCTTATCTTTATGGAGTCAAAATATCACCATGTAATTAATAAATTTTCTAGTCATTCGGAATAAGTAAACATATTCTTGTAAAACCTTAGCGAAAAAAATAAACATAATAATCCATATATAATTCATAATTCTTGATTCCAAATACAATCACTTAAATCCTTTATCTCCAATGATCATAATTGAATAGGTTATTCCTTTTATTATAAGTATATTTTCAGGTAAAGGCATTGATTTGGGTGATTCCCATGTTCAGCATAGATAATACATTAAACTCCATGAGAATTTATCACTATGTAATACTTTTCCCAAACAGATAACGTTTCCCTTCCATTTTAGCATTCCTCATGGTTCTTCTTCACTTATTCATAGCATTTAGGATGTCAAATATTGTTTCCTATCTTCTCTTTATGATGTAAAAATTTATAAAAGTTTGTATTCTTCTTATTCATTGTGATATGAATATAACTAAAGTTCCCATTCGTAATCATATATCGTGAAATATTATTCAACTTAATTAAAATATCTTTCACTCTATTTATTAAACAATTTTGTTTCTTATAGTCACCAAATTGTCCATCAGATTAAATGCAAACCCATCTCATTCTGCTTCCATCCATTTACTAATACTAGAAATCATATTGTGAGAAACACATATCATATCAGAAAAATTCATAATCATGAAAAATCACTTATAGGATTTCCCAATTTTGACACCTTTCTTAATCAATGACCCCATATGATTATCCTGAGAGATATCCATAGACAAATCCTTAGAAATATACATAGGTGTATTACTAATTTTTTCTCATCCTTGTTTCCTAATATTGACTATACCTTTCCTTTGATACCCACTACAGAGAACCAGTCCTAAATTACATAGATATTAAATAAATTTAGATGAGTATTCATCACATTAAAAAATTACATTTCCTAGGACCATAATAAATTTAGAATGCTTAGAAAACAATCTTCTAACATGGTGAAAGATCTTCAACATATCACTTAAAAATATTCCAACTTAAAAAATATCTTAGTAACCTGAGGAATGGAATAATATGAAAGGGATGATCCCAGATGCTCAGTAATGGTTAACGAGGGAGACATGTAAGCATAACACGAGTTTAAGGGCATGAGAACATGGTCATAACATTATAATATCATACCCTATATATCAAATATCATAATAAATATTCATGGTACAAATAATGGAATTTCATAAAACATGAATCATAATTGAATCAAAAGAATAACCCATAAAATCATAAGATATGAATAAGACATGTAATTTTTGGATATACATAAATATGTAATATAATTACCTATAAGTCATGGATCATTTAAAAAAATCATTGCACTTCACGGAGAAAAAATCTACCAAGAAGGACACACCACCATCCCCAATCACATTCATTTACGTATAGGGCATTTGATTTCCCTTTCTTTCCAAAATGGATTGGGTTTCTTCTTCTTCCCATAGTGGATTGGTTTTCCCCTTCTCCCCATAGTGAATCAATCTTTCTGACTAGTTACCCATCCTTATGTCATGATATATATATATATATATATATATTAAAATAATTAATTAGAAGAATATATAGGTCTCTCCCTTCACATAATAGAGTCATAAATATTCATTCCAAAATATTTTAAAACATTCATTATATCATGACCAATAAAATTAGATGGGTAACTTAAACATCATATCATAAATCATGCAATAAAATGGGTATCATAAAAATTCCATCATATCGTAACCTACAGGAAAAAATAAAGGTTTAATAATCATTTAATAAAATAATAACAAATTAATAGAACCAGGTTTCAATGTATTAGAATCCTTGGAAGTGAAACATGTATCTCAAAACATATAACTTGTGAATATGAACTGAGTTTCATGACCATACTTCAATCAAAATAAAAAAAATAGAGAAATTATATAAATAGAAAATTTTGATAATATCACTATAAAGGCATGATAAACAACTAAATATTTCATATTAGATGGATAATAATTTTTAAGGATATTTTAAAAACATTAATTAAGGAAAACATGATTTCTATTATAAGAAACTCTTTTTTAAACATTAAACATTTTGGATTTTTATTTGAAAATTTATTTGAAAACATTAGAAGGGATAATTGGAAAGCCAATTTTTAAAAAAAATACATTTTCCATTAAAATGATCTCAAACTATAATATAAAAAAATTGATTTTTTTTGAAAACATGGTTTTGTTTAAATGAAATAGATTTCTTAACGAAGAGATAAATAAGGTTAGAATATCTAATTTTTTTAATTATCTTAAGTAACAAAGGGTGGTAAAATTTTACTCAAATATAATGATATGTTGAAAATATAGACGATAATAAAATTTTGGAGTGTTCTTGGTAGATGGGTCATAATATTTCATCCATTGAGTCTTAATCATAAAAATCCTAACAAATGAATATAATGTTTTAATAAACTTTTCCACCTTGGTAAATTTTAATAAAACTCCCCATATAAGATAATTAAATAACATTAATCTTATAAAAAAATTAAATGTTGGTGGTTCATTATATATAATTTCAAATATAAGTATATAATACTCATAAAATAATATCGGTGCATAAAAAACATGTGTCTCAATGAAGGAAAATTTAGATAAAACGACCCTACAAATATTGTAACTTCTGAAATGTAGGACCCCATAAAATAGAGATCATAAAATTGATATATAAATAACCTTTATTTTTTTTATAATAATCATAGAATACATTCATGTGTAGTATACAAACCACATAAAATAAATTGTTGGCCAATATGGCAAGTATCTCATGAATAAAAGAATGCGAGATGAAATTACCACACTACTTTAATAACTTTTGAATCGTGAAATCCGTGAATGAATTTCCTAAATATAATGTTTTAATATTATTAAATAAATGAGATAAATTATATAAAATTTTATAAGGTAGTATATATGCCTCACAAAATGAAATGTGGTGAATACAACATGTATCTCAATGAAGTAAAAGTGAGATGAGAAAACCCTTACCATATGTCTTGAATTTCCTTATACAAACTCCGAACACTTTTATAAAAAATATTAGTTTATAATACATCTACCAATAAACCATAATATTATAAATAATTACATATGTGATTTTATTCTAACATTATATTACATTTTTGTTAATAATTTCATGTTAAATTTACATTTTGTGTAATAACAGCTCTCTTCTTCAAATATGTTTTGACTTGGTATTCTTGATACTATTACATAAATCGTGATTTAATTATTTCCATTTTTTAAAAAAAATATTTTAATATCATAGATATATTATTTATATATGTGTATATTTAAAATATTCTCTAAAATATAGAAAAATAAATTTAAATACTCCATTTGTGGAGATGGAAGGTCGTACGTACACATGAATGTTGTTTCCATTTTCGTGTCGTATTAATAGAAATATTGTAAATGAAATATATATATATATATTATTATTATATTATAGGTTTTATTTTATACATGTGATAAATATTTACTAAATCCATAATTAATACATCTGATGAAAAGTGTGAAAGAACCACATCGCTTTGAGGAGGCACTAGTCCACACATCAAAAAATGATGTTATCATATTTACATGAAATAGAAATAATGAACATGTGTTTTATATAGTAATTAAATAAGAATAAATAAATAATTAATATCATATTTATAATATAAAAATATAATGTCCATCATTATTTAAATCCATTAGTGGTGGTAATGGAGGAACGCATGACATTACTCCGTGAGGCGGTAGTTTTCCGTACACACAAATGATGATTTCATATCCCATTTGATGGAAGTGTGTGTTGGTATAGGTCTAGAAATTAACATAAAAACATATTAGTATGTTTATGATAAATATTTTATTATATATTCATGTAATAAGAATAATTTATGGGTGTAAAATGAGAATAAAATAAAATATCTCGA
Organism: Viscum album; assembly: GCA_963277665.1. Classification (NCBI taxonomy): domain Eukaryota; kingdom Viridiplantae; phylum Streptophyta; class Magnoliopsida; order Santalales; family Viscaceae; genus Viscum; species Viscum album. The sequence continues at coordinate 65,950,625 of OY728132.1, read as the reverse complement.
TAAAGGATGTTACCTCTTATTTGGGTAACTCCTTCTGATTTTTCCCAAAGGGATTACATTGTAGGAATTAATACTAATTTGAGGATTCTTGTAAGAAGGGAGGATATTTTTTTAGATCAATAAACATGAATTTTATAATAGAAATATCTTTATAGGTGTGACGGAGTGAGGGGGGAGTACTCTTTTATAGAAGAGGACAAGTGATATTCATGTAAATATAAAAAAGAAACTAGTAATGAGAGGTCTCCATTGTATAATATGCCTCTAGTAATTGTTCATATTCTTGAAAAGAGGGTAAGTTGTCCAAATAAGTCATTAAAATTATTTTTGGACATGTTTCTATGTTATTTGACCCCTTAAATTAATTCTTGACTACAATGTATTCTAGTTTTTAGCAATATCATTGTAAATAATTATAATTAATTTCACTAATATTTTTGGTAACAAATTTTTTTTGAACATACTCGAAATTATATTTTTTTTGATTCCAAATATATAATCTATTCTTCCGAATTCAAATTAAAAAAGTGGCAGAAATTAATTTAATATTAATCACACTAATAGGAAAAGACAATAAGGTTTTTAAAAGACATAATGTTTAAAATTTAGAATTGTTTTTATGACCAATCTCAGTGTGAAATTGATTATACTTAACAAATTTTACTAATTTATATAAAATTGGTTTAAACTGACCTTAAATTAAATGAAAAATATACTCTAACTACATAATTAAATTAGATAAATAGTTAGTTTAAAATTAAAAATTAAATATTTTTCACTAGTCATCATAGACTAAAACATATCATAAAAATAACAACAGACCACCCAAAGTAAATTTTGATCTTAAAACATCAAAAATATAGGCTATTTTTTCAAATAAAAATTATATAATTTCAAAAATTATATTTAAAACGGGGTTTCCATTAAAATTTTGTAAAATTACCGTTTAAAATAATCTTTTTATTCATAAATAATGATTTATTATTTGATTATACCTAAACAATTTTCAATGAGTATAAAAAAGATTTATTGAATATATAATATATAAATATTAATGAGAAAAATCATCAAAATTAGATGAATTAATTAATTTATATAAATTTATGTTTGTAAATAGAAAAATAGTTTTCTTAAAAAAAATTATTTATTTTCAAATTATAATGACATTCATTTCTCGAAATTTAAATCCAAAGTATTAATTTTATATTTGTGTTTAAAAAATATTTTCACAATTTAGTTGATCATATTATTAACATCCCTTAAAATATCCAAGTGGTAACTATAATAATATTTTAATTACAATATTTAAAGAATATTTTAGTTCGATAAAACTCGGCCTTTCGTGTAACACAAGATATCAAAGAACATGACATTATGTGAAAAATAAGCCAAACATATTATTGTGCATGCCTAAATATAATATTATTTTTTCATTTTCTTAATGTTTAACTCAGTGTTGCATGAAACATAATCCAAACATATTTATTTCCTATAGAAAATGATATATTCAGTGTTTCGTGAAATGAAAAATATTTAAAAGATATAATTAATTCGGAATTTTGTTTCACAAAATCTTAGATTCATATACAAAAAGTCAAAAAAATCATTAAAAACCATTTATAATTAACTATAGACCCTATTTCCCAAATATTCATCAAGGAAGTGGTGTGGTTTCATTGGGTATAACATTAAGTTGTATATGACCGGTGAACAATCTTTTCCTCGATGTTTTAGTAGTTTATTCATCAAGATTATTTTAGAGAGTTATGTTTTAGAACAATGTATCATACTCACATAGATTATGACTATGTTACAAAATTTAAACCCTATATGATATGATAAGATCATATTTTATATATCTCAAGGGATATGGAGATCAAAACCGTCCCCATGATGAGTTTTCTTATAATAATAGCTTTAACTAGGTCATTTAGATAAATCCTTCTGAAGCACTTTTTGGAAATGAGCATAAAACTCCAATTTCCGAGAGTGAATTTATATATATAAATCTATTAAGACCTACAATATAACAATTTAGTTGAATATTAGATCTATTCAACAAAAAAATTAATTAATTTGAAATAAAATATTTTGTATATAATCATCAAAAATATTTTTTATTTCATGTTGGGTAAAATTCCTTTTTATTAAAATTTCCACGGAATATTGAAGGGAAAACTATGCCCTAGGTATATTGGTCCATTTGAAATTCTAGATCATAATGGGACCATATCTTATAAATTGGTTATTCTAAAAAATCCCCCTCAGGTTTATGATTTATTCAATGTATATATACTAAGGAAGTACACACCTAACACATCATATTTATTGTACATAGAGGTCATATTATTGAATCATGTTATTCGTTATGTGGAACAACTGATAGAGATTATGAATCGAATAGAAGAGTATCTGTGAAACAAAATACCTCTTAAAAATTTAATTTTTTGTAGTTAAATCACCATATTTTGAATCTATGTGGAAACTTGAGGATGCAATGTGGCATATGTATCCTTAGATGTTGGTACTAATGTGACAAATTTTTAAGTCAAAATTCAATTTATGTGGGGTAGAATATAACACCTTGAGATTTTGTGAAATACATTTTTAATGTAAATTAAATATTTTTGATATTTTTTTACATGGAAAATTGATTTTATCTTGTGTTATATGTAACACTTAGTTTGTATTTTCTTACATAAAAAATAGATTTTGAATGAAATATTATATATTTTTAAAATATTATCATTTAAAATTATAGTTATCTCCTTATCATTGTGATGAGGATCTGAATAGGATTAACTAAATTTAATTAATATTATTTTTAAATTTATATAATATAAATTCATTGGCGTCCAATTAATTAAAAATCTAAATACAAATTTTCTTTAAAATAATTGAATCATTTTTCAGAAAAAAACAATTTTTATGAATAAAATCATTTTTTTCACAGTAAATTATTAATCAACTTTTGGTTAATGATGTTAATGAAATTTATGTAGTATAAAATTAGTAAAATGTTTTAAATTTATAATATGTATTTATTTATAGAAGATATATTAATAAATCTAATTTTATGCTTAAAATAGTATAGTTTATAAAAATTGGTTGTGTCGCCTTTTGCAAAATTATTTTAAATCTACTTTTTTAGACATTTAGAAAATTTATTTTTCAAAAAAAATTTCAAAATTCATATCAAAATATAAATATTATATTAGGGAAATTTTTTGTGTATTTCCTATAAAAAAGTTTTTCTGAGGAATAGTATAAAATAATAAATTTAAATTCGAGTGTTACTTTTAATTTAAATTATTTATAAAGATAAATTATATTATAAATTGGTCATAAATTACAAGAATTTAAATTGATGTAAAATTGTGGGCCTATCATGTTAAATACTCGATAATACATTATTAGGGATCCTTTTTGAATGATTAAAATATGGGTTCACCATTTTATCTTTAAAAAATTGCAAGTGATCCATTCGCCTCAATTATATAAATCCACCCATATCGTATCTTTTCCAAAACTTCACACCCTTTTTTCTATCCAATACCATTCCAATTAAATTCCCCACTTCAATAATATCATCATAGAAGTGTTATTTTTTGCAGAAACCCATCATAGGAAGTATTTTTTGGTTTAAATCCATGGATGTTCTCCATAGAAGATGAGATTCGAAGATGTACAAAGGAAATCGAGACTTGTAAGGTATTTGTAGCCTCTATTTTATTTATATGTGACAATAAAAACAGTTATTTTTTGGATTATATAATTTCCCTTTGACATGTTATGCCATAAACCTCATACTTCTCATGATATTAATTTTTTTATTTGATGTTATTATTTAATAGGGATCACGATTCAAAAGATTGCTAAACTGATAAGGTATTTCTGAATCATTTTTTTTACATCATTAAGACACATTCCATATACATAACTTCTTTCTTTTATGTTGTTTATATTATACCCAGGAATATATTTTATTTCTTTAATGTTTAAAATTATTTGTATTTAAACATCAGTTTGAGAATATCTATATATGGGGTTTATAATTTCACTATTACCCTAGAGGTAAGGGATTCTGGTCTCAACCTGATTTTTTTGAGACATATGTCTAAAGAATAAAATATATTAATTTAGGAGGTCTATATATACTCCCATTGACTTTTCAAATAGTTTATTTATTTATTCTCATGATATTCCAGTTTCATTTAATGTTATTCTTTCATTGGGGATTATGAATAAATATTATCGAAGTGGTAATGTATTTATGTTAAAATCTAATCATTTATCTTGATTTCTTATCAATAAGTTCATAATGTTGAAATAGAAATATATAACCTCATGTATTATCCTGAATATTCTTTAACTTGAGTAATTCAAGATATTTTAATGTAATATTAACATTTACCATTCATTAGTAATAAATATAATTAAGAAATTATTTTCAAGAAAATCTATCTTTATTTATCTATTTGTTTGGAAATAAATTTTCTTCTAACACCATGTTTTAAAAAATGTATTATAATATTTTTAATTCTATAATATAATTTTTGAAAGAAATTTTTAATCATTTATTACTTTTAAAAAAGTTTATTTGATATAATCCTTATGTCTCTTTACAATCAATGCTCGATTGAATTTTACTAAAAATGGGAAAATAATATATATTTTAAAATTGATGTAAGGATAATTATTTCCTAATCTCATGACTCCTAAATAATTTCATGCTTCAATTACTTATTTTAAATTTTCATTTCAATGAAATTATTTTCCTTAATATTTTGGTAATTTTTATATTTTAAAAAAATTATTAAATAATGAAAAGGTATTTCAACAGGTTTTAGGTTTTAAAAATCATTTAAAAAAATTATATTTCTCTCAAGAAACGATTTAATTATTTTTAAAGATTACTTTAAAAGATTAAAATGTTATTTTCAAAGAAATAGATATTCAAAAGGTTTTATATTTAAAAAATAATTAAAATAATGTTTATTTTCTTCAAGAAATATACTATGCGTCTCATCAAAATAATTTTCCTTATAAAATGAAATTGTTTGATGTTACATATTCTCAGAAATGTTTTTATACTTTTTGATATTAATTGAATGGATTATTACCAATTTAACTCATTTTTCATGGTTGATCAGTATTACTCTTGAAAATCCTTAGCCAACTTTTTCAGTACACTCATCTCATATCGATGATGTTCCTAATGTAGTTTCTCACCAAAAATTATTTTTTATCATAAAAAATACATAAAAATAATTTCACTATAATATTAATATAAAATTTATTATAAATTTCATTTATCATTCATTCTACAAAAAATATATTTGATGTTACCATATAGATACATCTATTTTAATCATTATGTCTGAAATAATAATATTAATGGATTAAAAAGTCATGTCTATAATAAATTAATTAAAAAGATTTATAATATTGAACATCATGTGTTATTTAATTTATCTATTTTGGATTTGTTTATTGAAATATCATATTTTAATATAGACATATTTTATTAATAATAGAGACTCTGGGGAACTAAGTACACTATAAAAATACATTATTAAAATCAATATAAATTAGAAAAAATAATTTTCTTGGCTTTAATTGATTCAAGGGAACATTTATTGTAAAATTATCCATACGAAAAATAATTTAGTGATTTTTTTAAATTAAGTATCCAAACGAGAGATGCATGAATGATTTAGTAAAGAATATTGGTCAAATATCATTATATGAATATTAAATTTTAGAAGTGTACTTGTACGATGAAATTTATATTTTTAAATCCTTCTATTTAAAATTTTAATATCCTTAAAAACATGTTCACATTGGTTTTATTAATGAAAATGTTAATAGTTTCATAAACCATCGATTATTTTTATTTAATCAACGAATGCTTAGTTATTTGTCATTATATTTAATAATTGAGATCAAATGATCAAGAACACGTACTTCATTTATATACTCTACAACACAATGAAAAATTAACATAATTTCTATAGTGAGTACTAAATTTACATATTATTTTTAAATTTTTATTTTAAAATTGAAATTTATATTAACTATTTCACATCTTATATAGTGATCATAATAATAAAAAACCATAAAATAACCCAATTTCTCAGAGAAAATTTTAATAATGTAGCTTTTCATACTACTTTCAAATACTCACATATTAAATAGTTTATAGTTGGTCATATAAAAATGAATTTTTATTTTATGCATTAAAAATAATGATTATTTTTATCTACTAATATAAAAACATGGGAATAACATTAATAGTCGATTATGTAAATTAAGTAACCCAATATCGAAAATTTTGACTTCTTATAATACTTATGTGGTTAATGAATTTTGGTTTCATACATGAAGATTTGTTGAATCCAAAATACTAATTCAACAATTATGTTTGTTGAAATGGATCTCATTACAAAAAAAAATTAATTTTGATTTTGGTGTATGTTAGATTATATAATTTAGTTATGTTATCCTTGATAAGAATATCTAAATTTTTTTAAATATTTATAGTTTGATACTCATAAAAGGATTTGGATGATTCTATAACATGGGGTCATTAACACTAAATATTGAACCCTTATTTTATTAAGTGAACCATTTATATATGAAGATCAAGAAAATCAAGTTTAATATTAAAATTATTATACCACATAAAGTGATTTAAATGATTGGTGGGGTGTAAAAAAAAACTAATTGTCATAGTAATAATTTTTTTAAATGAATGTAAATCTATATAAGTGAAAACAAGTTATGAATATTATAAAACATCTCATAAAAAATCACTTAATAAAATATATACTAATATCAAAGATGAGAAAACATGATTATAGGACAATGGTACCAGTGATGCTGCTGATATAAAAAAATAACAATGAAATAATGAGGGAGAACAATATTTAATCTCATATAGAAGTAAATTATGTTTAAAAGGATTATGAATAAATTGATATCAATGAATATTATTACTAATAAATTTGTATTACATTCAATATATAGTCATAATGAATATTTTTTATTTATTTTCAATAAATATTTATCAATTTTTTCTATTTTATATATGTATTAACAATTATTTACAAGAAAATGGATTTCCCTATATTGATCTCAAATGGATGAAAAGTAGTTTAATGTGAATATTTATTCCTTGTTTTAGGATGAGCTAATTGATGTTGAGCATCTCGTAAAATCAATAAATGGTGTTAATGTAATGCTATCTTTGAAGAGTTGAGGAATTGAGAAAATAATGATTCTGAATACTATTTCAAGGTCGTGTCTATACATTTTATTTTATACTCATTATAGGACTAATGTTTAAATATTTATTGTTTTGTTTTTTTAGTTCCAAGTTGTTCATATAATTGTGAATATTTTCATAGTTTTTAAATTGTAGATGTTTGGTGGAAAAGTGTCCTTCTTAGAAACAATTATTATACACTATTTACCTCATGAGATCATATTGTTACTTATACGCATCATCCCATGTTCTAGAACATGATTGTACGTAAGAATTAACAACGAATTTTGATTTAAATTAATATAATTCTTAATTTACTACACTATTCAACATTCAATAGGGTTTATAGTCTCCTAATGATGAGATCTTGAGTACCACTATTTTGGAGGCATAGGAAGCATTAATGTGTGAATGTTTTAGTTAGTTTTTATATAACAATCTTAAGAAAGTTATGGGGAGAGAGAATATGTGATGATCAATGAAAACTATTGTATAGCGCAACGACTAGATTATATACCCACTCATCATTGGGAGGTATTGTAACTTACTATATTATATAGGATTACCAAATTAGTTTTTTTCAAATGAATTAATCAGGGGAGATAAGATATATCATATAGAGATGGATGTCATACATTCAGCATACAACATCAATAGTTTATGCATTAGTTAATAATTTTTACAGGTATATATGATAGTAAATATATATAATAAGTTTATTTAGTCAATGGTAGATCCTTCCATTATATATTTTTATTTTTATATAATGATGTTCACAATTATTATCAGGGTGATTGTTGGTGAGAGACAATGACATGTTGTGGTTTTCATTATTTCATTGGGTTTTAAATTTAAAATAATATTTTATTGAATTTTGAATTTCTCTTTATCAAATTTTAGGAGGAATTTGTGATAGATTTTTTAGGAAATAATGGGAGTAATACCAAGATATATGGTTGATATAAATCCTCATGTGAGTCAATGTTGATGAGGTGGCTTGGATGGAAGAGATAATTACTTGTATTCAAAAAGGTAAAGTGATTAGCAATGTACCACGATCACCTCTATCTAGTTATTATGGTACTAAAGTGATTACATCATTTATCTCTAAGGGTGTGTGCATAGGATCATCATTATACACTATTGTAGTTTATGATTTGAGGTTTTTAGATAAGGAATAGGATATATAGATATTATTTTTTATGAAGGGATAAAAGTGATATTACAAAGAAGATTAGAAACAATAGTAGGAGAAACAATGTATGAATAATGACAAGATGATTGAGTATGTGTGGTGAATGACATATAGTTTATATATATATTTACCACCACATGATGTATAAGACCCCCTTCCCCATACTCACATTAATATTATGTTTTTGTTTATGATTTTTTTTGTATTATATATGCCATAATTTTTTTATAACTTTCATTTCAGTGTTTATTTTTCAAGAGAAAATTTAATTTATTTTATTTAAGAATCTATTTTTGATGGAATATTTATTTGGACGAAAATAATTTTTGTGATTGGTAGTAAAAAAATTTCATGAATGTTATTTAGAATATTTTTTAATATTCTATCAAAATTAACTTTATAATCAACTATTTCCAGTGACTTTCATATTATTTGAAAATACAATAAAGGATAAAATATAAATCCACCACAAATACCATCTACTATGATGATAATTATGGAATCTCATGATAGTTATTCTTAACGATATATGATATATTTATATAAAAATTAGCCTATTGAAAATATATATGTTTTCTCTTATGATAGGATATCCAACTATTATATATGTCTATATTTTTTAGGAAATGATATGAAATTTCATATGATTCAATCACCATTATGGAAAAAAATATTTTTTAAACCAAGTCAGATTACTAAAGATAGTTGGATTTCTATGGGATGGAATTGGACGAGTCAGGATAATTTATTCAACAAAAAACTGAAATTATTTAAATGGTCTTGATTATATTTGAGAATGAAGAATAATTTGAATTATCTTCTCCAAAAAGAGGGGAAATCACAACAGAAAAAAAGATCGTACTATAAGAAATTTTTTCATATATGAACATGAATTCAATAATCTATCAAATTTACCTTGTATTTTTGGTGAAAAGTGATCCTCAATATTTATAGTCATTTAATATAAATGAAATTAATGAGATTATATTATGATTTAATAGTTATATTTGACTCATAGTTAAATAAAAATTAATGTATATGTATTTTTTGACATATTTAAAATTTCAGAACAACATTCTACCTAAAATCAATGAGTTTATATATTTGAATCATTGTAACTTTTATTAATTGAATTATATAAATGGGACATTTAAAAGAATAATATTTGAATGGGTGAATGAAATGAAAATACTATATTTGAAAAATTTTGTTTATCAAAGTTGGCTAATTTCATCCAAGAAAAATAACTAGTTCCCTGAGGAAGAAGGAGGATGAAAGAGTGATATGATATCCTAATATATAATATGATGACATAGGAGAGCCAAAAATATTAAATATATTCATTATTACTTTGATAAGGCTTCTAGAGAATGATTATCCATTCTGAGTAAAGATCAAATAGTGACTCATTTATTGAACAAGGAAGTCATGTATGCATTTTTTTCTTACATTTTTTAATTTGATGTCATATTAATTTTGGAAATAGATATTATTATGGTGATTTTATATCATCCAAATAAGAAGTCATTCAAATTTATTTTAGTTAATGAAGGACCATTAGAGACTGAATGTTCTAGTATAAATAAATCTTATAAATATGTTATTAGGCTGAAACATAATAGTATGTAATATAAAGTACCTATTGAATCATATCTTAAGGGAATTGGATGACACATATCCTATGAATTTTGATAATATATATAACGTCATTGAGATCCATTTTAGTGAACTCCTATTCAATGTAACATATTAATGTCAATTTGTGTCTCATTGGAATTCAAAGACAACGAGGAGTAGGTTTCCTCATAAGAGTCAAACCTTGTGAAAAACAATATGTGCTACTATTTGTTATATACATTTCAAGGAAAGGTGATTATTAAGAGAGGTATTATAAATATACCTCTTAAACAAGATTTGGGTTTGAGTATCAATATGGGACTATTAAAAAGGAATTTAATGTTCAATAAAATTGCGGAACAATAATTTCTACCAACCCCACCCTCTCTCAAATCCCCTAAATAACCCACTCATAAATTTAAATGCATAAATCGATGAATCCATTATATAATGTGTTTAAACAAATGAGTAATGTCATTAGATTGTGGAGAGTCTTATAATTATTATATAAAAGAGTTTTAAGGAACATAAATGTTCTATGACTATGTGATACCATAATACTAGATTCCATATAAGGCTATCTTACTCCTTCTCCCTTACCCATCGAGAGAAACTAAAAAATCATCAGATAAGTCAAACTGTAATCGATGTTTTTTATTTAATTAATTAATTAAATCGATATACCATAGAGAAGTAATATCATGAGTGTTTCTCTATGTGTTCTTCAAGAAATCTGTGTGATGAAAATAGTATCTAACACTCTTTGGTTAATAGTGCATGAGAAGTTTCTTCTTTTAATAAGGTATCATGTGTTTGGGTTTCATGTAAATAAATCACGATATTAATGTTTTTTATTTATTTTTAAGAGTAAAAAGATCATTTATTGATCCTAATAATCCCAAAATCCAATCTATTTTGGGGATTTATTTCTAGTACTAACTTTATTGACTGAATATAGATATATATTTTATTGGGTTAGTGGAGTTATGATGTGATTCACAAGGAACCCTAAGAGTGGGTGAATCAAGATGTTATCCAATTAAAAAATTTTGAACTTAAACCCTAACTCATAAATGAATCATGTTCCCATGTCAGAAAGAAATAATTTTATTCTATATCTATTTTAAACCTTAATCATAAAAAATATTAAACACATATATAAAATTTAAATTAGAGTAGATAAAAAGGTTATTTACTCGGTTCACCCATATTGCGTTACAACCGAGGAGCATACACATGATGATGTACTAGTGTACTAAAATAAATTTTTAATAAACTAATTTTTATGAATTAAATTATTTTGGTCACTCTATTCCACTGTTTAACACACCTAAAAATAATTAAAGAAATATTAATGGTTTAAAATGTCAACTCCATTTTCATCTTTATTCATGCACTAATATTGGATGACCATATTGAATTTATATACTTGAATGTATCTTTAATCAGTATATGTAAAAAGATATTTCATGAAAATTATATCATAAAAATTTATATAACATTTATATGAAACATGATTCCACATTTCTCAAAAATAAATCATGATAAACAACTCATTAATATATTTTAATAATCTCAATCGAAAGTAACTCCATAAAAAACACTTTTTCCAAATAAAAAAAATTCATAGAAACAAATTATTTACATTTTACTCTTACATGTTATCTAATTATAATGATATAATCAACAACACTCAATAACGATCAATCCTTCCATCAATAATGCTTATGGTTCAATGAATAATTTATAACGTAGTCTACATCCTCTCTATAAAACCAAATGTATATATGGTATTCTCTTCTCTATTCCACCAATGAATTTTTATAAAATGTATTATCTAAAGTCATAAAATATCTAAACATCGAGTCAATGGTTCTGATCAATTGACGTTATATAAATAGTAATTTTTTATTAAATTTTCCCCACATAAATTAGTATAGTCAATGTCATATAATAATATCTTGTTAAAAAAAGTACCTTAACAGTGATCATTATTATTTTTAACATAGACTGATTCATCAAGATGTGTATATTTTACACACACAATGCTACATTATTCTTCTTTATTTCAAGGTTTAGTTTATGCGAACACATAACTCGATAAACAATGGTATTTTATTTTAGATATCTCAAAATATATGAGAATCTCAAAATTAAAACATCGAAATATAAATATACCATGGAATAAAGATCCCTAATATATGACATGGATTTAGTCTTCTCAACATCAGATAATTTTTAAGAAACTTCCTAGAGCCCCATATAAACCATGCTCATCTTATATATTTTCTAAGTAATACTCCTCAAAAATGATTATTTGTCCCATCATAATACATTTTAACAAGAACTGAAAAACTCATAATTTACCAAAATGAAATCCATAGGGTGTGGAAAAATCTATGTCCCTATTTTCTATTTAGACATAAATAACATGATTTAAAATCCCAATAAAACCATAACTAACATGATGTTTCACCATTATCTTATTATTTTACATTTCAAGAACCATGATAATAGTGTAGAAATATTGATAATCTCAATTTTCAATCATTTTAATTAATTAAGACTATAATTTCCTCCCAACAATGAGGTTATAATAAATTTTTCCTTAAATCATGACTAACATCGTGGTTTTTTTGTATCCCCATGCTATAAAAAGATTTATCTAAATCTAGCTTGAAACCAAAACCTAGAAAACACCTTCCATCAAGATAAAATTATCATTCTAAAATATAACTTGATATATCCTAGCCATAGTACAACTTTTTTATCTCTCTATTATCAAAACAATATATATCCTTCTTCAAATTCTTTTAGTATATCCCATTATTAATTTAATAAAATAATATTCTGCAATGGACAATGTTTCCTCATTAATAAATCCTTGAAACCCTACCAGTTGTTTCATTACTCTATCTAACATCACATCTCTTCATGAATTTTCATTCTAAAAATAAATCCCATTGAATTGTTTTTAGACCCCATGTATTCACTTTGACAACATCTATAATTCTTGTCATGCTCTTTATTGTACTACCATAATTATCCTTTCTACCTAATTCTATGTCAATAAATTTATTTCATCCACTACAAAGTATTTTATCATTGTATGAGATCAATATAAATTTTCATTCATAAATCTCTATTTATTATCATGTCACTATCTCAAAAATTATATTATTATACACATTTCCTGATCTCCCATAATAAAAATTATAGTTTGAAATAGGAACATAAAACCCCTTAGTTTATTTATAACATGTACGTCCATTTTTTTCTATTTATTATCATTGTTGAAGGTCAAAAATTATTTTAACAAAATCCCACAACACAATCTTGGTTACAACATTACACTCCATTTGGATTTAGTTAAAAATTATTCCAAGAAACTATTTTCGAATAATTACACTATGAATCGAGTTATCTATAAGAAGTAGAGATGAAAATATCCCAATATAACATTAAATAAAATAAAATAATATTAAATTGTATTTATAGACATCCCTATCTCATAAAAATATTTATTAAATCTTCATTTGGATTTATAGACTCCCACGTTTATAAAATAAAATATACAAGAAATCATCACCATAGTGTAACCAAAAAATCATTTTTTTCAAATTTAGGAAAGAATAATTTGTCTTTAATAAACATGAAAATTTCATAACCACCGAATTCCAGTCTTAAAATCTTTTTACCACTTTAAAAACATATAATATATGGAAAATTTCAAATTATCTCTTCTATATATATTGAAACTCATATTATACTCTAATTTAAATCAAATTCATTATTGGATTTTAGAGGGGATAAGACTTATCCACACACATAGAAAAACATCAATAACAAAAAAATGTCTGTTATAGTATTAACCCATTCATTTGGAATGAATAAAATAAATTTATAATGACATAACTTTTTCTCTTCTAAACATAATAGGTCCAACATATTTTATATAAGATTTATTTTTGTTATTGAGTAATAGATAATAAACATAATCCACCAAGTATATCCATGATCAATGTAAAGATATCATCAATTGACACGTATTCACTCTTCCCCCTAATTTTTTAGAACATGTTCTTGAAGAGAAAGAGAATAAGTGCTTTGGAATATAAAATTAATTATTACTTAATCATAACATCACCCAACAACCCAAACTATAAAACTATTTATATAAACCATCTAATAATACTTATTATAGTTAAAATTTTTCTCAATATTGTTTTTATTAATAATTAGTTTCACAAAACATTTCACAATATATCTTCATTTTGGTCATTCATTATAATTTAAAAAGTGGATTCCATGTTTTAAACATATCTAGAAAAACATTTTATGATAAATAAAAAATATAATATCATAGAGTTGGAGAATATATTTGATCCATTCATTATTGTATGACACATAAATATTCATGAATAGTACCATGATGTGTTCCAAACCACTAATTGTTTTTCTCAACTATAGTATATATTTCCATTAATCTCATAATTACAATAAATCCTCATAGAATTAGAAATACATCACCCTATAGAACATCATTTTTTACAACTATTGAAATGATATAAAAAAATTAATTATTAAAATTTTTCAGATACACTTTTATTAAAAGTTATCATTAGTTCTCACCACATGTAACATTATATATAAAAAATCGTAAAAATATATCCAAAAAATATTTTTGATATTCTCTAAAACAATTTTTAAGGAAAGATATCAAGGGTTTATTAAAATAATTTGTAACAAAAATTAATAAATATTTACACAACAAGTATGTTTGATCCACAATCCATTGGATAATTTAAAAAAATTATGAATTATATAATTCATAAATTTTAAAAATAGTAGCCACCAGCAAAAATAAATTCAAATTTGTACATAAATGAATCAATAAATATATCTATCAATAATAATAATATACAAATCTATGACTAAAAAATGTATCATATCCAACTACACATTATCATATATTACCTTTTTCTAAGGAATAGATTGACAACGGAACCTGGATTATGTCAATAACATATATAAAAATCATATTTTCGTGATTTTATGAATATAGAATATCCAAATGGATAGTAAAATATCATATCCTTCACCTAAGATGATGAGAACATCACATTCCCCTAATATAACTAAATAATGACATCCCATGTACCTTATATAGGCAAGGAATTAGACATACTCAATCAATATCAATCGATGGTACAAATGGCATAAATATTATATGAGATGATAAATCACTTCTTGTTAAAGACTCAACTGATTATATAATCAACACCATATCAATCCACCCCCAGATTAGCTTATGCTCAAGCATAATTTAAGAAAATTATCAAAAAATAAATTTTATAAATATTGTTTTCTTTAAAATCATTTTTATACAAATTTAATATAAAATAAATACCTATAGTATAAAAAATTAATATTTTATGACACTAAATGTGTTATACTTGAAGGTTAGTATAATGAAAGAAGCACATTTTTATCACAATCATATAATGAATCTCAATATAAAATCTTATCAATACTAACATTAATATTTTATCACAACCTTTATCACTCCTTGAAAAATATCAAGGGATAACTCAAAATCACACATTGATAGGTAATTTATAACTTCACTTCATGTAATATATGTAGGCAACATGAATAAATAATAAATATGAAATAAATTTTTTATTACATGATATGTTTTATATTCTTAAAATAAATTAATAATACTGACAAAACAATACATAAGATACCCTATAATCATATTTTATTTGATAGGCTTTGATATTGGCCTTATGTTTTTTATCATGTGTGTTAAAAACTATCAACTTTTTTAATTTCAATTACCATTATTTGAATTGACTTTTGTTATAACATAATAACTTAGGTTGAAAATAAAACAGGCTTTATTTGGATCATCTTCATCTTAAGATATACTTTTACAAGAAAATCCATCATGTAGCAACTCGTTGTTTCATAATATTAGGGAAAACTATAAACATTATTAATTATTTATTTAATATTGAAATAATATTCACATTAACAATAATTTTTAAAATTATAGTCAATATTAATTGATATTACTAAACAGATGTATTTATTTATATAACATCAATACCTAACGTGGAATATCTTATAAATTTAATAAAAACCTTAACATATTTTGCATAAATCAATTTCATATTGAATTTTTTTATCCTTCCCAACACTTCTTTTAGATGTTAGTGACCAATCCTAATTATTGGACCCTCTGATATTATTCTTCTATCTTGAAAAGTTACCAAATTGTATTATTAACACTTCGCCATATCTTATAAATCTCATGTATATCTTAGATATATTCATGATTTTAAATAAATCAATTAGACACCAACAAATTTACTCATACCATTAGAAAATTTAATAAAATATTTAAAATGAAATCCTTGTCTAGAAAATTCTTTACAAAAATCACATAGCCTATTCATGTTATTAACATAATCAACCATATTATCTACATGGTAATAGAATAAAGATATTTAGGTCATTTTTCATTTAATTATCATAAAATATAATGTAATACTTATTTTATTATAATAATAATACAACTCCTATTATAGAATAAAATGAAAATTTATGTATTTTGGATCTTATTTCTCTAACACATTGAATTTTTATTATTAGAGAAGAATAATGTTTAGGTTCCTATAAAAATCTATGTAATTTAATCTATTGAGATTGTATTTCTATAATATTGATCTCAAAGTCATCTTTTATGAATATTTTTCATTTTATCTTATAAAATTATTTTATAAATGGTTATCATGTTTTATCCACATTTAATTTGAAATTTTATTAAATAATATCCCAATAAAATGAAGACCCCTATTTAAATACACCATAGAAATAGTAGTAAAATATTCATATTTCACTATGTAATGAGTTTTCACAATATTTCCTCTCACCAAAAATCAATTTAGGAGGACTATCATGTTAATCATATGATATATGACTCTTGGATAATAAATTGGACAACTCTTTGAAAAATACATAATATAGAATTCCATAACTCTATTTATGCAGTATCTTAACATTCATGGCTACCCATCTATGAATAATCTAAATCATACCATTGTCACCGAAACGAAACTATATTAGGTTCATCGATAACCTTATTTCATTATGCTTAATAATCATTGGGAACAAAAATTCATCTTGACATACCTAATTTAATGATCCATGTCTTGAAAAAAGTTAATTTATAAGTACTCGAACACTAAGTATTATAAGGGGGTTGTAAATCTCTCCAATTAATCTAAATTATTTCATATAAATGAATTTTTACCTCTAATTATTTTTATTTTGAATCCACATTATTTCTATGAAATAAACATATTCAAACCATATTAATGATTAACTTTTTACACAACACACATATTTTTTATTGACCTAATTTTATTGAAAAAAATTTGTATACATATGAAAAACATTATCTTACAGAAGTTACATGAAAGTATATCATGTGAAGTCTTATAATAATTTGAAAAAAATTCATAGATAATAAATAATGGCATGATCAGTAACCAACACCCACTTTTCTAGACAAGGCCTATGTTATATGTCTTGTGGGAGGTCTGACATAAAGTCTTATTAAACATGTTTAAGTTCACATTAGACACATAAATTACAACGTATCTCTAACACCTAATATGTATAAACTATAAATAAAATTTAAATTCATGTTCAATACTCATGGAAAATCAAAATTCATGTTATATGGATACTGAATAACTATCATTCCATGAATTTAACTTCCTAATGGAATGTATGATAATTTATGAAAATAAACGAACCCTAATAGCCTAGATTTGGTGGTTATTTTATTATATTTCCACTGGATAGAAGGAATCACATCCAGATAGACCAAATATTTTATTTTTCTTGGTAAACTAGATAAAATCATTAATATCATCTATATTTGAAAACATTAAAAATTATTTTATTTGAAAAATTCAATCAAAAATATTGAATATCTTTGTATATTTATATTTTTGTTGTTCTTGGTATCATTTGGAATTAAAGAAGAAGAAGTTGTGACTCATATTCTCAATATGGGTTAGGGATAACAAATTATATCTTGAATTAATAAGCTATAATCAATATAGAAATGTTATAAACTAAAAAAACATTACATTTAATAAATAACTTGAGAATTAAAAATTTAATGGAAATGATAAATAATTATCAATAATTAAATACATTTAACATAATAATCTTTTAAATATATCCATGGATATCATAACAATTTAAATAATCTCATGGAGGTCAATAACTAATTCAATAATGATTAAATGCATAATTCCGAATGATTGAAACTTTCCATTGAGGATTTTTACCATGAAATATAAAAATACTATAATGGTCTCATGCCAAGAATAATAAAAAATTATTTACAGACTCAAATAAATACATAATATATTTCTTCTCATGAAACCTACCGATTCATCAATGGGTTAAGTAAATCAATTCCCCACATGTCACTTAATGATTATAATGAATTCATCGTATTAAACAACAATACAACTTAATCAACATGACTTAAAAATTAATTACCATCCATATTATAAGAATTATGATATGTAATGTTAATAATTTCTCCATTATAACTAATACTAAACCATCCAAAGATAAATTTTGGTTGGTATCACTATATTATAACCATAGTATTTCATAAGAAAAAATAGAGGATGTGTAAGGAGGTGAAAATAATTTATAAATGTAAAAATTCAAGACATTAAAATATTTTCATATTGAATAAATATTATTTTATTACTATATTTCTTTATATGAAACACCATGTTATGTTTAGGAGATACACAACACTGAGTTAGCTTGTACTACACACAAGATCAATTTTTACGACCTTTTAATAGAGATCCTATTTTAAAACTAAATATTTTAGATTTTTTAATTATTTTTTGTAATTATAAACTAAAGTTTTTATTTCTTAATTTCAAAATCATGTTAGGTTTTTTTAATTTTAATGAGAAATATCTTTTTTGATGAATTGTGAAAGATATTGTATTTTAGTTAAAAAATAAATTTTTTATTAAATAAATATTAAGTTAAATTAATTTTTGAATTTGTTTTTGATTTCAAAATAGATCAATTATATATATATTAACCCAATTTACTTCATTAGAATCACTTATATATTAATATTGGAAATAAAAACTTATTGAACTTCAAAACAAATTTATATTAAAACCCCACTTTCTCACAATGTCTACAAGATTAATGTTAATATTAATTTTACCACATATGTGATTTGAATTTGGATTTGTAATCAGTAAAATATTTAGGGTCTAATAGGTTAAAATTAATTTCTGACCAAATAGATTGGTGAATGTGATTAAAATTAATTACAGAGATTAAGGTAAATTTAAGCATAATAGTGCACTAAACCATAATATTATGGGAAAAATGACTCAGAAACTAATCCACAAACCATTTTCATCCAATATTTTTACCAAATTCCTTAATTTTGCAAATTTAATGTGTTAATGGGATATTATTAAATTAAACATCCCTATATAAAAGGTTATGTAAGGAAATAGA
Organism: Viscum album; assembly: GCA_963277665.1. Taxonomy (NCBI): domain Eukaryota; kingdom Viridiplantae; phylum Streptophyta; class Magnoliopsida; order Santalales; family Viscaceae; genus Viscum; species Viscum album. The sequence continues at coordinate 65,930,952 of OY728132.1, read as the reverse complement.
CAAAAAAGAAACATTCTTTATGTTTAAAATTTATAAAAAATGAGATTTGTACAAAAAAACATAATTTCCATTATAAATATATTTTGAAAGATAAATTGGTTATATTTAACATAATAAATTATCATTAATTTTGTAATATGATTTAGTTAAATTAAAATTATTATGAAATATCAACGTAGTGATAATTTAGTAAATTATTTACTAAAGAAATGATACAAAAAATATTAAAATTGTAGTAGATTGATTGAATTATTTTCTTTTATTATTTTTGTAGATGAATATATCATGATACAGAACTTTAAAGTTAATATATTTTAATTTAAATATTTTTTTGAAAATTGAAAAAAATATAATGTCAAAATTAACATTATTGTCATTTTTCAATAAATGGTATTTTATTAAATGATATAATATTAATAAAAATATTATATTCTACCAAGTGATTTATAATTGTAAATAAATATTAAATATTGTCTTTTAATGAACCAATTTATCTTTTATAATTATCATATTGTCCCATATATCGTAATGAAATTGTAAATACTGTCTGATTTCAAAGAGTGTTTTAGAGCGTCACATGTGATTGTTTTAAATTTAATTTCCAAATAACATTGTATTTTTAATTTAAAAAATAGATGTCAGATTAATAATTTAGTGTATATATATTTTATTATAAATTTCACTTTATTTTAGTCATAATATTTAGGTTACATGGGTTATAATACAATATTCTTTAATAAAAACCAAGTGATAAAATTAGGGAATATTAGAAGTTAAGGACCCAAATTATTAAAATGAAAATATTTTTATACACTAGACGTTTTTATTTACCATTAATCCAATTTATTTTATTAATTTTCCATTTTTTTTACATTAGGTAATTTTGACTTCCCATTAATGAATACCTTTTGGTAATTAAAAGAGTTCCACTACCCCTCCCTTATAAAAGGCCACTATAACTCCCACTTCCAAACACCTCTCAAACCACATATGTTCATCCAATCACTACTCAATTAAATTACCCACATAACTGAAGTCCTCCTTGAAGCCTCCTTTTTCAATGGAATCAATCCATGAAATCATTTTATTACAAACCAAAATGAGTTACAAGATTAATATGTAACGTCTTTCCTCAAAATCCTTCGTTTTATTTCCAATCTCAAATCCCTAAAATATTTTTATAACATAATTATATAAAATGAACTATCATAAATATACAAATATGATTTTATGTAATATTTTCTACCTTAACAAACACATACTTTCATATAATGGGTAATGAGCATATTGTTTACGTGTACGGAGAACTACCACCTCATGAAACAAAGATTGCTTATTTTAATCTTTAACAACTATCATGGTAGTAATTAAGATGTAAAATATATTTTTATATGTTATTAATGATATTTATCATGAGTTTATTATTATTTTACTCTTTTATAACATTTACCCTTATTTTTTCCATTTTATGTAAATATGGTAACATCGTTTGTGGAAGTGTGGAATATTTCCCCCTCAAAGAGATATAGCTTGTTCACACTATACATGGATCATATAAAATATTGCTTAAATAAAATCATGTAAAAAATATATAATATAAATTATACTGTAATAATATTATACATATGGATAATTTAATTTTCATTCATTTAATACGACAACGAAATGGATTTAGTGTTCATTCATATGTACAACATACTATCTCCATGGACGATACACTTCATTTTTTTGTCTCCAAATATTATGGATTATTATATATAAAAAATTACATAATATATATGAAAATTACATCCTGGTTTACAATTTGTATATGACAAAATCATGATATATGTTTTAGGAATAACAAAAAAAGTCAAAACATACTTGAGAAAACTAGACAATTAACACCCGACATAGTGAAAATAATGAATGATTCTTAACAAATAGCAAATAAGATATTATATAAACATGATATATGTTATTATAAAAATGTTTATTGTCCTATTATAAGTTATTAAAATCTTTTAAACCACTATAAAATAGGATAAATACCACACAATAAACATAATTTTAAGGTAAGGTATTTTCTTTTCAATTTACATTCAATTAAGACTTAATTGTTGTTATGAACATAGTATCTTTTATATAGTGTATATACTACCTTTGAAATGTAATATCATGAATATTATTATTATCATGATATTATCAGCATTATTTAATGTTATCCCTCTAAGGTTATGATGATTATAAATGATTCAAAGTGGTGTCGGGCACTTTGGGATGATTAAATATTATTTTCCTCATGAATGTTTTAATGGACAATCAATAGAATATACATTCATTACCTATCCAACACATGGAAAATTTTGATAAATAGTAATCATTAATTCAATATGGATGTTTAATAAGGCCTATTATTTATTCAATAAGAGGGATTATTAGAACATAAAAGACAGGGGTTGGGGACTGTTTATGGAATCCCCTACATGTTTGTGAACTACTAATATAAGTCCATGGATGAATTCGTATTTTCATGGGATGAAATTAGGATGGGAAACCCCTTTCATTTTTTAACTAGTGTGATATAAATTGTGTTTTAAAAGGTCTTGATATTAGTGTTATGGGTTGAAAAATGAAATGTTTTGTAACCAATATGTTATAAACTGTCTTGTGAATGTTCTTAACAGTAATGGTTGAATATACAAAGGAAACATGGCATCCAATAATTTATCATTTCCTTTATTGTGAAATATATTTTTTTATTATCCATGGTATTTTTACTTGAAATATATTTGGATAGATTCTATTTTTTTTTTATTTTTTACATAGAATGTGTTTCAATTTCTCACATTTATATATTCATATTTCCTAATATAGTTATTTAAATGGAATGTGTTTTCATTTATTTACATTTCCATGTTAGTTTATTTATATATATTTGTTATTTATTTTTTATTATGTAACATTATACATCATTTTATATCAACCTTATTATTTTTTAATTCCATAGGTTATGAAGAAGAAAACATTGACTAATCTTTTAAGAATGCAATTTATTTAATTTTATTATATATATTATTTTATTTTCTATTTCAAGATGTATTATGGGTATCTTTTATGTAATATATACTTCAAATACTGTTAAATATATTGGTATTTTAAGATTTGATTCCATGTAATCATACCAATGTAATAAAATAATGCACTGGATCTGTGATTCTAGGGTTGGGGAGTTAAAGTTGGTATCAGATGAAGTTTAGCAAAAAATTGAAAACTAGATATAAAAAATAGATATTAAGAAACATTACCCTAAGATAGACATTGAGGATTAGTATAGAATAACATCCAAGAATTTTGTTAAAGTAGATATTCTATTGGTATTATTATAAATACATCCATGTATGGATACTGCAAATGGATGTGGTTCTGGAATAGATTTACTGAGGAGTAACAACTCCAACAAGGTGTCTTGGGATTGACTCAGCATAAACTGGTACACGACAATGATACTTACTACACACCTAGTTTGATACACATAATGTATATACATAAGATAATTCACATATTATTTAAAAACCATTATGAATGATTTGAAAGTAAAAATATCTCTAAGGAAACCATGTTTATTATTATGTAATTAGCTATTCATAAACATTAAAAAACTTATAAGTGTTACACCATATTTAGTGTTATAAAATGTTAAAAATATTATGAACTAATATATTATATTCCAATTTTTAGAAATATAACCTAGATAGAATAAGTGTACCAATACATGTTGCCAATGTAGAGTATGCTCTGTAGAGAAATACGATATAACTAGTATTATAAATGAGAATTTAATGCATATATTAGAGAATCATAATCAGGTTTTGAAAGATCCCCTTGCCAAGATTGAGCAACCTTCTCCACAATGAGGCTTTTTGATATTGGATCTCTTTATACAATAGAGCCCCCGTATTTTAATGTTACTAGTGATACAATGATATCTGAATAATGGAATAATTAATTATAAAAGATATTTACGACATTTTGATGAAGTGAAAATTAAAAGGTTACACATGGTGAGTATTGTATCAAAGGTGATACTGATCAATGGTCATCTCTGATCTACAATACTACGGAGGATGAAGAAATATAACTCATGGAATAAATAAAAATTAAAAATAAAATCATTGATAAATAATTCCATGATGATCCAAAAATTAAGACGATGAGAAATTTCCATAGAATAAAGAAAAAGGAATAAGTGATTTTTAATATTATGAATATACCATTACATGTTTAGACATGTATGATACACAGAACACACACAACATAGAGTTTAATATTGTTTATTATTTTATGAAGGGATTAAGAAAAGTCTATGAATGTCACTATTCGCCCAAAATATTTTATCATATTATGAAATAGTTTTGTGTTTCAAAGGGATTCTAGAAAATAAAATTATGGTATAATTGAAAATAGATAATGGAGAAAAGATATTGGAATATTTTTCTTCTTGTGAAACTTGTTGAAAGAAACACCCTGATACTTGTTTGTTGGGAATGTAAGTTTTTTTATGTTAGGATAAAATTTCCACCATGTTAGTGATTTAAAGGTAAGGAAAGTCAATTCAAATGTACAATTATTTCATTATAAAAAGATTGGGAACTATGCAGATGAATGCCCCAAATGTCAAGGGAATAGACCTTAGAAGAAGTTATGGGATCAAGGTCAATCTAATGTTATTGATTATGATAATGTTCAATGATTAATGTGAATATATATTTGGCTCCATGAGTAAATTTCTAAAAGTACATTATTAGTGACTCAATATTTATAAAAATTATGAAATATATAAGGATTATACCGAATTAATTTTTCATGAAGTATTTAAAATCTTATGACGACCGGTACCGATAACAAAGAAAATTGATTTAGTAGAAAGTTGAACTTTTTGGAAATTACATGGTTGAGGGAGACAAAATCCTTTAAATTTACCTAGTTTTTAGATAAATATTTTTGGAAAAAGATATTATCCATATGGATAAAGTAAAATAGATATTACTAACAACCTTGGAAATTATTATAAAGCATTGGATCACAATATTTTGGATATGTTAACTAGTTATGAGAATGTTTAAGTTTTAATTTGTATTTTGTTTTGGAGATTTTTATATTAATTACGAATATGTAGGATTTTGTTATAATATATGAATTAGAAATATTTCAAGGTGTAATAATGGAAAATATTCTATTTATATAAATATATTTACTTATATTCATAGAGTATGAAAGAATATCTCATCTCATGGGAAAAGGGTATTGAATTTTTTTTACTATTATCATATATTTTTATTACATAAATTACCATTATTTATACATATTTTTATGGTTTTGTGGTATAGTCCTTCATCTGAATATATTCTCTATAACTCTCCATCAAAAGTTGATTTTTTGGATTTTTCTTTCATATCTATGTTTCTACTTCCCACGTATTTTCTCCTAATATTGAACCTAGTTACGTGACCATTATACTTTATTTTATATATTATTTATGAATTTTTTTACTAAACCTATTTAAGTTGTGTGGTTTTTCATGGTAGTACTTTCAAATATCAAACTCTTGATTACCAAGATCAAGTTTCAATTTCAATGACACAATTTAATTAAGGTGGGGAGAATTTAATACCACATTACATTACAATATTATGATGTATTTATAAATTTTATTTTGTTACTATATTTCTTTATATGAAACACCATTTTAAGCTTACTCTAGACACAATAATGATTTTTATTATGTAACACACAAGATTTAGTTTTTCCTCCTTTTAATGAAGAACATTTTATAAAACTAAATTTTAAAAAATTTATAAATTTTATTTGTAAAAAAATAATTTTCAAATATGGAATGAAAAAATTATCTTAGGGTGAGATTTTGGTATTTTTATGAGAAGTTTAATTTTTGATGAATAGTTAAAAGTACTGCATTTTAGTTAAAAAATACCATTTCGGTTAAATATTTATTAATGTTAAATTATATTTTTATTTTTTTTGTTTTAAAAATAGATTAATTATATAAATATTAACTAAAGTTATGTCATTGGAATCATTTTTATATTGAAATTGGATAAATAAAAAAATTTAACTTTTGGTCATTTTTACTTTAAAAACCTACTTTCTCACCACGTTTGTGAGATTACGTTAATCATTATATTACTTATTATATGAATTAAATTATGAAAACAAACATATATGGTGGTAACAATTATATAATTTTTAGTCTAACAAGATCAACTAAATTTTTTATCAAAAATAATCATGAAAGCGATTAAAATTAATTACGGTGATTAAGGTAAAATAAATCTTAAAAATGGAATAAACCTTAATCTTAAGGGCCAAAATTACCTGGAAAGATTTACCAAAATCATCATAATAAAATAATCAATAACATCAAATATTGGTTCTAATTTTATGGATTATTTGGATATTATACGATATAATTTCCCAACATAAAAGGTCAAGTAAGGAAAAAGAAAAAAAGGGAATATTCCTAACCATTAACATTTATAAAAAATTCCGATTTGTAAAAAATATTATATTTTTGGTCATAAATATCCTTTTGAAATATTAATAATATAACATTATAATAATTAATTATCATTAATTTTTAATGATGATTTAGTTACTTAAAATGATTAAGAAACTCCATTTTTTGATGATTTAGATAATAATTAACAAAATAAATGATACTATAAATATTAAATGTGAAGTATATTGATTGAATTATTTTATTAAATTATTTATGTATATGAATTTATCATGTTATTAAACATTAAATTTACTATATTTCAATTTCAAATATTTTTTTGAAATTTTAAAATTAAAATTAAATAAATAACGTCAAAATTAAAATTACTGTTACATTAAAATAAATTTTATTTAAAAAATATATATTTCAAATTAAAATAAATATATATTTAGCCAAGTGATTTATTTAATAAATACAAGAACAGTTATTTTAATTTACCTATTTAACTTTTATAATCAGCATATTGACCCACATTCTGAAAATAACACTGTTAACAAAGAATGAGTTAAAGCAGTTTTTTAGCGCATCGCATGCAGTTTTTGAAAAAATAATTTTCAAAACACAAGTTAATATTATTTTAATAAATATATATCATATTAATAACTATGTTACTATATATTTTTGGATAAATCTTACTTTATTTTAGTCTTAACTGTTATGTAACATAGGTTAGAAAACTAAATTCTTTAATAAAAACAAAATGATAAAACTGGGTAATATTAGAAGTTTAGGAAAAAAATTACTAAAAATAAAATATTTTTATTTGATAGAGGTTTCAATATACCATTATTCCTCTTTAATACAAATCCATTCCATTTTTTAGACACATTAGGTAAGGTAGACCTCTAATTTATGAATACCTTTTGGTATTTACAAGAATATAACTACCCCTCCCTTATAAAAATATCACCAACCCTCTCACATCCTCATACCTCCCAAACAACATAAGTTCAGAAAATATATTCCAATTTTACATCCAAAAATCCCTCACCTATTCATTGAAGTATTACTTAGGGCAGGAAGAAATCCATGGAAGCCTTTTGGTACAAACCAAATTGGATTTACCAGATTAAGAGGTAACATATTTCCTCAATCTCTTTAGTTTTATTTCTATTATCCACTCAAAAAATATTATTGTTGCATTATTATATAATAAACTAGTATTCTAAATATAAAATGTGTTTTTATGTTAATTTTTTTATCTGAAAATACACACACTTTCATATATGGGTAACAAACATATTTTTATATGTGTACGACGAACTATGACCTCACAAAATGATGATTGTTCATTTTTTCTATAGCACCTGTCATAATGGAAAATCAGATGGAAACATTGTTTATATATTATATATATGATATTTATTATTTATTTATTCTTCTATAATTTTTTATAACATATACCCTTATACTTTCAATTCTTTGTAAATACGATAACATCGTTTGTGGAAGAATGGACTACCACCCCCTCAGTGCCTTATGACTCATCCACACTATACATGGAATTTATAAAGGATTGTTTCAATAAAACTCTATAATATATTTGACATAGATATTATAATGGATAAATAATATACATATTTTTCATTTAATTTTCATTATTTTAATAATAAATATAATTCGAAGTACCGTTAATGGGTACGTACGACCTACCGTCTCCATGAATTGTGCACTTCAGTTTTTATCTATATATGTTATAGATAATTTTAAAAACATATATAGTGAATATATATGATTGTTAAATCATGTATTACATTATGGAGTTGTTTAAATAATAATCTATGTAGTAGAAAAAAAAAATATAAATTTAAAACCGACTTTATAAAACTAGGAAATTAACACCTAAAATGGTGAAAATCATGAATGGTTGTTAGAAAACTGGTAAACTGATATTATAATAAGATTATATATGATATTATAAAAATGATTATGGTTTTAGTATTAGTTGGTAACATATTTATAACCACTATATAGTGTAATCAATACCACACAACAATATGAATGTTAATGTAATAGATTTTTGTGTCAATATACATTTCATTAAGTCTAAATTTTTGATATGTAATAGTTATCTTTTTTATGGTGTATATATTTCCTTTGAAATTTTATCTAATGAATATAATTATAATCATGATATTATAATTTTCATGTAATGTTATTACTCTACAGTTATTATTGTCCTAAACTCATTAATTTGATATGAGACACTTTGGTATTTTAAAGATTATTTTTCTAAAAAATGTTTTAATAGTCTTTCAATTATATCTACAGTCATTAACAGTCCTCTGTTGAGGAATGTTTGATAAAAAATTATCCTTTAATAAATAATGATAATTTATAAGGAATATTATTTATTTGATATGAGTAATTCTTAAGGCATGAAAGACATGGGTTGGAGACCAATTGTGGAATTCCCTACAGGTTGGGGACAAGTTAATATAAGCCCCTAGATGCATCAATAGTCTCATGGTATGAAGCTAGGTTTTAAAAAACCCTTAATTTTTTTAACCAGTATCATATAAACTATCTTGTTAATAGTATTGATAATAGAGTTAAGGTTAGAAAAACCAAAATTTTTTGTAACCAGTATGTCTCAAACCATCTTCTGAAAGGTATTGACAGTAACGGATCCATGTAGTAAAAAAACATGGAGTCCAATAATTAAGAAATTTCATTATTGAAAAATCAATTATTATTATTATCTTTGATATTTTACATTTACAAACGTATGGATATATTATATTCTCAGTTTTATTGTTCATGTGGGACATGTTTCAGTTTCTTACCTTTCTATATTGATATTTCCTTATATGTTTATTCAAATAGAATATATAATTAGTTATTTACCCTACCATGATGGTTTATTTCCATTGATTCCTTATTGATTATATATTAATTACCATTAATTTGAATTTGAGTTCACAGTTATTTTGTATATTTCCTCTAGTTTATGAAGAAGAAAACATTGAATAAGCATTCAAGGATGTTGTTTATTTCATTTTATTATGTATGGTGTTTAATTTTTAATTTTCGAATGCATTATGGGTATCATGTATGTAATATGGATTTCCCTGATTTTTAATACATATTCCCTTTTTGATTTTATTCTTTTTATTAATATAAATGTAGTAATATAATGAACTTCCTTCAGGCTTCTGGTGTCTGTGAATTACACTAAAATATCTCCAGAAGATTTCTTGAAAACAAATATTAATTTTAAATCAATTATTTAGAATCTAAAAAATATCATTGAGAAAATAGGTAAAATTTTAAATTATTCTTAAGATATTTGAGTACTTATGGAATTTATAATTTTTATTCAGGTTGTATATGTTAAAAGACAATTGTATCTCACTTTTTATGAAAAAAATGATCCACATCCTGAAAATTAAAAGAAGATTCATTTTAGACCATTTTAAAAATATAAAACACGGATAAGAATTTAATTAGTAAATAATTGGATAATAATAAATACAATTTTTACAATATTTTATGGATCATCTATATATATAAGGAAAAAATGTTGATCAAGTAGAAGAACAATATCGATTTTCACAAAAAAAAATATTATTCTGGAACCATATGTACATAACGAGGTGAAAATGAAATGGAATGTTTTAATTTCCATAAATAAACTTGGTAGAATAGATTATATTGGTTTTAAGATTAATATAAAAATTATTTAACCAAGTATATAATTAAACATTAAAAATCGTGAAAAATGATAGTAATGTGAAATAAACACTTATCTCGATGGTGTAATTTCAATATTAATCCATGTAAATTATACAACCTCAAATGGAACATTAAATAAATTTAATATAAATAAGTTAATTATATATAATATTAAAATTCAATTATATACACCTTTTAAATTATAAAAGTGGTGAATAATGAAAATGTCTCAAGGTAGTAAAAGCGAGAAGAGAAACCCATACATCGGGACTAAATTTATTTATGTGTTAAAACATCCAATATAATAAATTAAGATTTATTGTTCATATATTCCTAAAATATTATAATATATATTATACAATATATTATTTCCTTAAAATATTTTACCACCTATTTAATAGAAATTCATTATTAAAATCATTCTTCCAATTTAAAAATTATTATTTTTCATATATGTTTTGGTTTGAATGATTTGGTCACTATACATTGATAATGCTTACATCATGCCTGAAATTTAAATTATGATATAAATATCATATATATTAATTATATAGTTAGTTTTTGAGTATAATATAAATTAAAATGATATCAAAATGAATTATAACATTCATAAATATGATTTTCCATATGTATGCTTGAGCGATGGTTTCATACATTAAAAAAATGAACCGAAAATAAGAGAAATAAAAATTCCAGTTTAAAGTAACTTTTTTATATATTATATGTTACATAAATTAATAGAATACATCCTTATAAAAATAATTGAAACTAATATTGAATAAAAAATCTCATCACATCGTGCAGGTTGTAGTCCACATATAGGGAAGAGAATCATTATCATTTTCCAATGAATCATAATGTAAAAATATAGATAATATATTTTAATTATATAGGACTAATCATGACATAAATATAATATATGAACCTTAAATACATAATAATAATAATCTAGTAATTATTGTGATGGATGATGACTTGTATCGTTACGTGGAGGCCTTAATACTTACAAATACACATGATTTATACTTTCAGTTCCCATATGATGGAAACGACATTAGATAACATTGGTCACATGTTCATTATAAAATCTTATTATATTGCATATAAATAATTTATTATTTTATTTATGAATAACATATATATATATAGGAGTTAAAAGAAAAAATAAATTAAAAGAGGTTGGGTAAGAAATTTTTTTATTCTTCAGGATACCTCCTTTAGATCTTATCTTATAAAACTAAGTGTTGGTATTTATAAAGTTCGATAACCAATTAAAATTGTATAATTTTATTTTGAAGATAAATAATTAGGGATTTATCAATCTAGGATTATCAATGTGGTATAAAAAAGAGAGGTAAGTTTTGTCTTTTATAAGTGACTGGAGGTGCATTCTTGAAATTTTATATAAAATTTAAAATATAATAAAATCATTTTAAATAAAAAAACATCATAGTGGACATATATTTGATGTTAAAGTATAAAATGGTGTATATATCATCAAAAATATAAAATTTTATAGGTTTCAATGCTTTTTGAAACCTTATCTTTTAGTTTAACATTTTAGTTAACAATTTTATCTTTAACAATGATAATGATATTTTCACTCTTAAAGGGTTATATGTTTACATGAATGATGATATTTGTGTAATAAATGGAAAGGGGATGATATTTTCAAACATATATTAATCACATTTTTGTATTTTTATATATTTATAATTTTCAAATAATATATTAATATATTTTTATCATAAAATTTCATTAATGACCTTACTGAAACCAGGACAAAGACAAAATTTGAATATAACCCATTAAAAAATCCCAAATATTTCATATTTATGTACATTTCTTTTATTGGAATAAATGATTCACCAAAATTCAATTACTTTTATTATTTTTAATATAATTTTTCTTATTTTTGGATTAATTGAATAAATATAGAATTGGTGTTGCAATAGAATTTAGTGTAATTATTAAATCATAGAAAATTATAAGTAAATTACCAAGTTAAAAAAATTATTTCATATCTCAAATAAATATTTATAACAAACATATCCAATTTTAAACTTTTTTAAAAAAACTTATTCATATTAAAGTCAATAGAGTGACATTATAGAATTTTTATTACATAAAATGATCTAAATGTCATTATCAATGGAAAATTGTACCAAACTAACATATATTTAAATTAGAGTGATATATAGAGAATTTATCCCTCAAAATAAAATTATATCATGCTTTTTATTCTTTTTGACACATTATCATATGGTTTTAACTTTAATTACCCATGCTTACTCTTACCAACGTGACGAAAATTTATAATGATTATTATTGATAATGACTAAAAATAAATTGGGAATATTGGAAAAATCTGAATGCCCTAATTAAAAATACAATATATATTTTTCAATATTAGATATCTAGAATTGTATAAAATAAAATTTAATATTAATGTTAAAACACAATGAAAAATAATTTTTTAAAAAAATGTCTTTTAAGCATAAAAAATATCATAGATCAAAATCCAGAATATAAATGATTATTAAGGTATTAATTGGATTATTAAAAATAAATTTTCTAATATGTAACATTAATAAAAAAATCCAAAATATAGTTATTATTTTTAAAAACATTTCATTACGAAAAACAATAATATTTGAAATTTTAGTATTTTTCATTATTTTCTGAAAAAAAAAAATTTAGAAAAATCTAAATAGTTTAGAATAATATACTTTTGGTATGTTGATGCAACAAAAATATTTCCAATTTTTCAAATAATTTTTTAAATGATTTTAAAAATTAACTATAATATTTTCATTATGGATTAAAAACTATTATGGATGATATTATTTAGAAATATAAAATGAAGATACTATATAAAATAGTTCTTATTTAATATAAATTAATTAAATTAATTAAATTGTTCATGAAATTTAAAAATACATTTATTAACATGATAATTATTCTTCATACCCTCAATTATAACAGATATTTTATAATTATCGTGTTTCAATAATAATATTTTAATTGTCTATTGGTGTTCATTTAAACTTGATCTTTTAAGTACCATAATAAATCAAAATTATTAAATATATAAAAATACATCTATTTTATAAAATATCATTGTGTTACATTATACTCCACACAAATAAAAATTCCATTAAAATTTTATCTAGGTCATAAAAGGTTCAATATTTTAAAATAACTTTTTTGAAAATATATATATTCATAAGGGTTAATAAAACATCATCTTGAGAATAAGGAAAGTGTAATATGAAGGTCATCTTGAATAACCCATAAGAAGGTTTTCTAAATAATAGAAAATTATTTTGATGTTAAAATATAGACATGGAGGAGAAATGTAATGTCCAAATAATAACAGAGGGTTATAGAGATCCTTGATTACAAGAAATTTAATGATATTGAGAATGTTATTGACTAGAAATCCAAAACATTATGAGGTGTGAAAAGGACCATAGATTCCTAAAAAAAATATAAAGAAATTTTATTTTCCCTATCATTCACTTAGTGTTTAATAATTTAGTTACCAAGAAGACTAGAAACATAAGATAATATTGTTACATAACATGTAGAATTTAATCCTTTAATCAATTTCCTCATCAACGTCATTTTTCTCTCCAAATAATTGGCATTGAAGATGAAATTTTCATTCCTTATACACTAAAATCAACTTCTAATAGATTGCAGAATCCATAAAATTATACTAATATATTCCTCTTTAAAAAAATATTAAATAAACAAAAATGGTTATCGCAAGGTAATATAATATAAAAATGATGAAATTATTTATAAATCATGAAGTCCACTTAAATAAACCCCAATGAAAAACTTTTATCATTACATATATAACAACTCAAATTAATCCATGTCAGAAACACAAAAATTAAAAGGACATGATCACATAGTCTCCAAAGTACAGTTATCTCCAAACTATCATATTTACTCATTAAGTCATATACCAAAAAATGTATATGAATTAATCATATATCATCCAAAATATGATAATAATTTCAACATATATCCTAAATCAGCATTAAGTTGTTATAAAGTCAAATATAAATCCAATAGACAATTCAACATTTATTCTTCAAATCAAATCTCTATTTATATAATAAAATTATGTTTAATAGTATATGATAATGTTCTATAAAAATATAGTGATCACTTTTTAAAATAGCATTAATCACATAATCATCAAATCAATATTAAATCCCATGGTTGTCTATAAAATAAAACATATGTTCTAAAATTTTAATAACCTATTATTACCCCATCATCATAGATTATATTAACCCTAGACGTTATCAATATATTTAAACATATGTGAACAATTTAAATTCTTATTCATTAAATAAATATTTCATGTATATTAAACCAAAATTTTGTTTTCTCATTAATGTCTCCTAAAATATCATTAGTTATGTCAATCTCCCTTCACCTAAACCCACAAAATGGGTATCTATTCATTTAAATTTTTTTTCATCCTTATTATTATTAAAATAAGACCCTTTAGGTTTATCCTAAATCCCAATGTAATAAAATTGGTCTCCAAAGGTTATATTATCTAATTCATCATAAAAATTTATAAAGAAATTGTGAATTAACATAAGAATATCCCCTTGTATTTTAAAATAAGGTTCACATTAATAGAAAACACACCATAGACCAAAATTAATACCACGATACAGCCCCCAAACATTTATTTAGAATTATTACCCCTAGATGAATCTATCCAAAAACCACATCCACTTGTAGTATCCCATCATGGTTACATTTCCAGAAATATAAACTAATCCCTTACTTACCAAAACCTATTTATATTATCTTAAACATGGAATTATCATCCATGTTATTCATAGGGTTAGGTTATCTACAATATATTTTCCAAAATTTAGTTTCTTAGGTTCTATAAAAATTCCCCGGATACAAACTGTAAAGACCCCAACTTTATTAGTCCATAGTGAATGGTTTTTTCAGTACATTGGTAGTATATACACAAGAATCATATCCTGAAGAACCATATAGTTTTTTAGTCTTCAAAAAATTGATGCATAAATTAATCTCACATATATTTTAGAACAAATAAAAATGTACTTTTTTATAATATCATTATTCTTTATAGAATTTTCTTGCGCATAAATATCAGCTCACTTCCTGGTATATTGGGGGAATGAAATATATAATGGGTAATCTCATATTCTTTGTAAGTATTATGTATAGAAAAATTTGTCTAGAATAATTAAGAAACAATCAATATGGAAATGTAAATCATATAAAATACATGCCAGTTAATCAAAACAATCATCATGAATGGAAATATTCGATAAATAAATTATGATCAATAATTACATATAATAAATCAAATAATATTTAAACATTTCCATGGATATGATAACTATTTAAATAATCATAGGGAAATAAAAAAATTATTTTCCAATGATGGAATGAATCATTCTAGACATATGAAACATATCATGGAGGAACTAGGCCATGAAATTTTAAAATATTGTCAAGGTGTTAAGTGAAGACATCAAAAATAAATGGGCAACTCCTCAGTAAAAGACCCAATATATTTTATAGTAGTAAAAATACCATTTTCCATAAGATATATATAATTTTAGTCCCCAAAATTAATAATAAGTCCATTTAATTCATTATTTTAATTAATAATATAGCTTAATCAACATGAATGAAAAATAAATAACTGTATGTATTGGAATAACTATCATATAGAATTTCAGTAATATCCCCAGTAAAACTAACCATAAACCATCCAAAAAAATAAGGTGGAAGGTATCATTGAACTATAACCTTATTAAATAATGTTATTAATTAGATTATATTGAAATAGTTGAAATTAAGTTTTAAAATATTATTGAAATTTTCATGATAAAAATACATTTTTCATGTATGAAATCACTTATTAACAATCAAAAAAATTCTCAAATATTTTAGAAAATATTTTATTGGAAAAAAAATTAAGGTATAATGTAATAACTAACGTTTTTAGTGGTCATGATGGTTAGAAATTCTATTCATGTTGTATAAGTAAACAAAAAATTCCTTTCAGAATTTTGATATAAAAATCACAAAGTACCTGATTTGGAAAACCAAAATGAGATTCATTTTATAAAATATTATAAAATTAAAACATGGGAAAAAATCCTTATAATAAATCCTTATAGAATTTTAAAAATCATTTTGAAAAATTATTAAGGAAAATTTAGATATTGAAGAAAAGATTCTTGGTCGAGTAGGAAAAAAATCCTATTTTCCTTAAAAATATTATTTTGTTATCTTGTGTATCCAAAAAATAAAAATTAAAGAAAAAAATGAAATAAAAAAATAACACGGTATAATAATATATATTTATGTTTAATATATTAAGGGAACATATTTTCTATTTAGGTGACATAAAAAAATATTCCTAAATAATGATGATATTCTAAAAAACTATTACCATTGTGGTAACTTTTGAACCATAATCCCCCTGAAAGATATAAATTAAAATGAAAAATGAAAAATACTAAATATTAATATATTAATTATATATGATATGAAATGTTTATTATATAAAACACACCACTGATAAAAGTAAGTAATATGACATATATATTACATATGTAGAAGTGATATGAGAAACCCTTACCTTAAGTATGACTTAGATTATACATGTCTCAACCTCATGTGTAGTAAATATATATTTTTTATACATATATTAAATATGTAAAATAAAATATATTATATGATATATGATATAATTATGACATTTTACCACTCATTTATAACAAATTATTTAATAAAATAACGACTCTTGTGAAAAAATATTCATTTTTCATATAAACTTGGGTTACGTAATTTTGGTCCTTGTACATTGATCTTTGTTGTATCATCCCTAGAATGTTAATAATGATATAAATATCACATATATGAATTATATATATATATATATATTAGTATTTGTCTATAAAAGATAAATATAGAAATGTAAATTATACCGTTAAGGTATACGTTGGGTCATATGCACCGATACACATTATTTTTAAATTTTGACGGATGAAATGAAAGAAATGAGAATAATAATTATAGATTTTAGGATAATTTTTATGTCATATATATTACTAAAATTTATCCGTATTTATATCCATGTATATTAGAAATGAAAAACAATTCACACCTCTTTGTGGAGGTGGTTGTAAAAAAGTGTACACATGCAACTTAATTGTTCTACACTGATTCATAAGGTAGGTAGGAAGATTTTATATTATAATTAAATAGTATTGATAATTTCATTAATAAAATATATTCACATTAAAACCATTATAATAAAAATCCATGAAATATGGCATTGAAAACTGAATTTTATTGCTAAGTGGATATGGAAATATGTAACTGAAAACAAGTGATACTTTCATGTCCATTTGATGGAAAAGTGGGTTGATAATGGTGGACTAATGTCCATAATAACATTTAGGTATATTAATTTTACTTATGTAATTATTTTACTATTAATACCATATATTTAGATGTGGTATAAGAATACATAAATTGAATGAGTTTGGTTAAGACTATTATCTCATCTTCAAGAGACTTCTCTTTAGATGATTTATTATATAATATAATGTTGATATTTTGGGAATACAATAACATATAGCGCATGGATAATGTTTTTTAAAAGATAAATTTATAGATATTTTTTTAGTTGTGTGGATAAATTTTTTGTAAATAAGATAGGTATAGGATGTCATTTTATAAGTCAGTGGAGGGGCCCTCGTAGAATTCTATAAAATAATAAAATATAATAAACAAATTTTTTAAAAAAAATCTTTTAATTGGAAATATATTGAAACATATGGTATTATTTTGTTTAAATATTATTAATAAATATAAATTTTAAATGTTTAATTGGTGTTTTAAAACATATCGTTTGGTTTGACACCTTATTAACAAATTTTGACTTTATCTATGGTAACACATTTTTCATCATAAAATGGTTATAATTTTACATATATAGGGAAAATTTTCTCATAAATAGAAAGGGGGTGATATAATAATCATTATATTATCTTGATAAATAATTTTAATTATTTTTATATTTATAAAATTTTATAAAATTATTGTATTGAAATATATCATGAATTTAATTTTTGACATAACTAATTAAATTTCTTATTTAAAGACACAAAGAAAAAGATTGAATTTGAATATAATAATTTAAGGAATCCCAAATATGTCATATTTATTTGAAATAATCATGCACGATAATTAATCAATAAACTTGTATTAATTTTTATATTTTTGATAACATTTATTTCAATTATATGTTAATTGAATAAATATTTTGTTGATATTTTGTAAGAATTTAAGTTAATCCTTCAACTAGTAAAAATATTAATTAATTACGATGATAAAAAATAACTAATACTACAAATAAATATTCATAACCTAAACCAATCATATTTTTATCCTTATTCAATAATTTTAGTGATATTAATGTCCAGAGTGTGGCATTTTTGAATTTTAATTACGTAAAATAACATGGATGTCCTTATCAAGGAAAAATGGAACCATAATTCCATATATTATAATTTTGGACAACTAAGGTCGAATATATGTCATCCAATGAAGTGAATTAATGTTTTGGGATGTTTTTGGGACCTTATCTCATGGTATTATCCCTTATTTATCATTTTTACCTTTACCGAGTTGACAAACATTTTCTATGATTACTATTGATAATGACTAAAAATAAATGGGTCCATTTTAACAAATTTGATCCTATTGATTATATATATTGTATAAAATTTCAATTATATTTTATCCAAAATTGGTAGAGATATTTTTTAATACAAATTCATAAAATAAAATAATAAAGATTTTTATGAAAAATGTGTTTTTAAGCATAAAAATAACATATATAAAAATCAAGAATATTTCTAATTGAAATTGATTAAATTGTATTATTATAAAAAAATGGGATAATTTGACACTATTGGACTAAATCCTAAATAAAATGAGTTTTTTAATAACTATATTTAATGATAATAAATGCTAGTATTTGAAAAATGATAATTTTTTACTATTCATAGAAAATTTTATCATTTCAGAAAATACTAATAACTTCACCCAATGTTAATTTGGATATTAATATTTCATAAATGATGACCATTTATTCAATATCAAATTCATAAAATTGTTACAAATTAATTATAATATTCTCACAAAAAAATCACAAAAACACCATTTTTGAAGAAAACGTATTCCTTAAATACAAAATGACCCCACTAATATTTTATTTCTAATTCAATATATAATAATCCAATTATTTTAAATAAATGAAAAAATTACATATATTTTTTAAAATAAATTTATTCTTATGAATACCACTTATAAGGACCCGGCCTTAAACATGACATATTATAGAATTAAATGAATAATTCACATTGATGATATTTTCAGGTTTGGAGTTTTAGAGAATTAGGTCAAAACTATTACATAAAAATTTGATTTTTACAAGTAGACACTATTACTCAGTATCCATTTTTTAAAAAAATAGGAACTCTTAAAAAAAGAGTCATGTCTAGTTTTATGTTAAAGACATCACAACTTTTCCTTGATCACATCGTTGACCCTATTCATCTTTAAGTCCTGTGAAAACATTTCAAAACGTGGGATGAGCATAAAAGGCTCAGTAAGGGTTATAAAACAAAGAATGAAAACATCTGTTCATAAATACATACAAAACATGAAATATTTTACATACCACGTGAAATCATAATATTTATGAAAGACACATAGAAATCATAAATCATAAAGGTAACATGTGACATCCATATCATACATACATTGTAGCTATCACAGCTACATAGGGAGTTACTTTGGAATACCTATCACAGTATATTCCCTAAATCTCTTAGTAGAAATATTCACATTTACCTTCGTCATGTTACCCAATGCATTGGAGAGATATCTCGGGCTCACCCTCCCTAGGTTTATCACGGCACCACCCGTATACATAAATAATGCCCAAGAACCATAACATGATCATAACACATAACATAAGTATAAAAGAAAGATAACATTTCCACATTGCAATAGAAAAATATCATTTCAAGATATTGAAATAATAAATCCATTCTCAAAATAATTTTCAATACCAAAATACATAAAAAGTGTATATGGTATTTATTTTTCCATTTAAAAATATTCCGGCTTGTTAAAGAAGCCAAAGATCAAATAATACTCGCAGCGGCGGAAAGGTTATTATCACTGCTTATGTGAAAAAGACATTCCTTTTTCTTTTTTTGTAAAATGCTTCATATAAAAAGATTACATTTGAATGAAATGAAAATTAAAAGGTGTTTATATTGCGTATAAAAGAAATTCATGTATTAAAATACAATATGCCTCAATGAAAGGAGATTGAGACGAAGTCCCTTACCTCGTGTCTGACGTGACTTGATCATTATTTAATCTTATGAATAATAAAATAATGTAAATTTATACTTTCTTAAGAACCTTTTTCAAGTTTATTATTCCTTTTATATCACTTATTACCATCTTATAAACATTATGCAATCATTTAAGTTAATAACGTTCGTTTTGTCGATATTTGGTACTTGAGTAAAAAATGAACACCTTATATTTACATGTTTTCCATGTGGTCAATAGTACATTATATCCAGAATAAAATTAATTATTTAGATATCATATATATCATATATATCTAATATATACATGTATTTATAATAGTACATAACATTTGGAGGTAAGAAATGAAATGCACCGTTCATGGAGACGGTAAGTCGTACGTACGCATGAACACTACTTTCATTTCTATTTATTATTTTAATGGAATTAAAACAAAATGATAAATAGTTATATTATAATTTCAGTATAATATAATATATAAATTAATTAACTCTATCCTTTATACATCCCACATAAGGCATTAACGAGTCACATCACTTTGAGGGGGCGGTAGTCCTCACTTCCTCAAATGAGATTATCGTATTTACCCACTATGATAACCATAAAGGATTGATATAATTGGAAAGTACAGAATCATAAAGAAATAATAAACCTAATATATATCATATATAAATACAGTTCCATCATAATTGACACCATGAGAGGCGGTAAGATGTAATTGAACAATCATCATTTCATGAGGCGTTAGTTTTCCATGCACAGAAACATTATGTTCTTCATCCATTAGAAGGAGGTGTGTGTTAGTGTAGTTAGAATAATAATCATAAAAACATACTAGAATATTGAGGATACTGGTTTTGTTACAAAAGAAAGGAAATTAAAAGAATTTAGGGGTTGGAGAAGTAAAATAATATTTTAATCATTATAATTTTATTTATTTAAATGATTTATTAATGAGGTAAATACTGCATCATTATTGTGTCATAAATAATTTAATTTATTCGATGTATAAAAATTATAAAACAAATAAAATAATGCTGGAAACCTATTTATCATTCCAATTAATATTTATAGTCAAAAAAGGTCTTATATAACACCATATAAAAATTAATTACTAAAAGATTTTTGTTAATGTCAATTTTGTCTTTACATTAAATTAACTAATCAAAAGTGTCATTATCATTCATAAGTGGCTCTATGGGGTCCCAAAATCGACACAAGGATTCCCATGGTCGGCCACTACTCATACAATAAGGTTAGTATAAGTGTTAAGGTAATTTTTAATTATTATAATATTCTTTTAACCGTGAATTTCCCTATTAACCGTTAACCGCGTAAAATAAAAGTCAAAAGTTACTATTCATAAAAAAATATTTTCATCTTATTGAACCACATTTTACTATCTAATAACAATCATTTATGCCAGATTTTTGAAATTCAATTCACAAAAGTGGTAAATTTTCATTTAAATGAAAAATTTGGTTTTTTCATCTACCACTACGTGGTTTCACTATTCATCAAAAATTGAAGTTTTTCAGAAAAATACCAAAAATTCAGCATAAGCTATATATGATATTCCGAATAAAAATATGATGTCCATTTTACCAAATTAAAACATAGAATTTTCAATAATTAATTTTAAAAATTAATTTCTATTATCAAATCAAATAGCGTGTTTTTAAGAAACAATAACTATCAAAAGAATAATACTTGTTTATGTCCAATTTCAAAATGAAATTAATTCTAATGAACTAAATTAGATTAAATGGTAAAAATATATTCTAATTAAAATTTAAATCTAATTAAAAATATAATCTAACCATATAAATAAATTAGATTAAAATATAGTTCTCAATTAAAATACAATAATTTCACTATTCATTAAAAAAATGAACTTTATCGGAAAAATTCCAAAAATTTGCAAAAAGGAAAATTTGATGTCTCCATTTTAAATAAAGATTTTATTTTTTCATATAGAATGTATTAATGTGACCAAAACTAAATTTAAAGAGGGTTCTCCATTAAAAGGCGATAAATCCGCCTTTTAATGTAAATTCTGTTTAAAATTAAATTCATTCACATTTTAAGCCTCTATCATTTATTGGATAAATGTAAATACACTTAACAAACATGTATAATAATATTGTAGTTATTTTTGTTCATTCCCACCAATACAACGACTAGGAGTTAACTACAATTTAAAATAATAATATTATATTATTAGTGTGCAACGTAAGATTCCAAAGAAACCCGTTGTTGCGTATAAGGCACGCTATTGAACATAGAAACCCCTTTAAAGTAAAATTAATATTTATTTCAAAAATATTAATAAATATGAAATATCTCTTATTCTTTATTTACCTGGGATGTTACATCCTTCCCCCCTTTTGGTAATTGCGTTCTCGCAATTTTTATTCACTTATCAAAATATGTGGTGGTATTTAACCCTCATATAATTTTAAGATTCCCACATTGCCTCTTCAATCATATGGTTTTCCACAAAACCTTTACCTGGTGAATCACCCTATTCCGCAAAACTTTCTCTCTACGGTGAAGAATTTTAACTAATTGTTCTTCAGAAGAGAGATTCTCTTCCAACTAAACTACCTCTAGGCTCTAAACATGAGATGGATCTAGCATATACTTTGTCAACATCGAAACATGATAAACATTATGTACATGGGATAAACTTAATGTTAAAGCCACTCTGTATAAAACTGATCCAACTTTCTCTAGAATCTCATAAGGTTTAATGAACATCAGACTCAACTTTCCCTTCTTAACAAAACGCATCACACTTTTCCATAGACAAACTTTTAGAAAAACATGATCACCTACCTCAAAGGAAAGATCATTCCTCCAGTTATTTGCATAACTTTTCTGTCTACTCTGAACTGTTTTAATGTGCTTCTAAATCAACTGATCTTTCTCTACCATCTCTTCTACCAATTCTGGTCCCATCAGCTTCCTTTCACCTACATCATCCCAAAAAACTAGAGTTCAACAATGCTTTCCATACAATTCCTCAAATGGAGCCATCTTTATACTAGAATGAAAACTGTTATTATATGAAAATTCAACCAATGAAGGATGTTGGTCCCAACTTCCTTGATAATCCATCGAACAAGAACGTAACATATCTTCCAATTTTGGAATTGTTCATTCTAATTTCCCATCTGATTGAGGATGATAAGTTGTACTAAAATTTAATTCAGTACCCAATGACTTCTGAAGGCCCTTCAAAAAGTTAGAAATGAACCTGAGATCACGATTAGAAACAATGGATAGGGGAATTCCATGCAACCTGACTATGTATTTAACATACAACCGAGAAAGTTGATATAGAGAAAAAGTGTCTCTAATAGGAAGGAAATGAGTAGATTTAGTCAATCTGTCAACTATAACCTAGATTGCATTATTATTACCTTGAAGTGTCTTTGTTAATCCCAGAACGAAGTATATGGATATATTTTCCCATTTCCACTCTAGCACCGATAAAGACTGAAGAATCCATTTCGGTAGCTGCCGCTCGACTTTAACCCACAGACAATTCAAACACTTCACAGTAAAATCGACAATATCTCTTTTCATTCTATCCCACCAGTAATACTCTCGAAGATCTCTATACATTTTCATACTTCCAAGATGAACTGAAAATGGAGAACTATGAGCTTCAAATAACAACTAATTCTTCAACATTGAATCACGATGCACACATAATCTATTTCAAAATCTCAAAAAACAATCGTTATCAACATTAAAATTATGTAACGTACCCTTATGAACTAACTCTACCTTTTTCTGCAACTCACTGTCTTCTTTCTGCGCTTTCTTTATTCTGTCTGATAGAGATGATCTCCCTGACACTTGATACCAGACAGAAGAATTTCCTCCACCAACAACTTCTATGCCATAATTCATCATATCAAAAACAAAAGGATCACATTCCAAACGTAGCATGGTTAATGAAGCGTTAGTTTTTCGACTCAAAGCATCATCCACTTTATTTTATTTTCCTGGATGGTAAAGGATAATGCAATCATAATCAATGATTAATTCGAGACATCTCCTCTGTCTCATGGTCAATTCTTTTTGAGTGAATATATACTTTAAACTTTTGTGGTTAGTATGTATTTCACATATTAATCCATACAAATGATGCCTCCAATTTATTAAAGCAAAAAACAACAGCATCTAATTCCAAATCAGGTATAAGGTAATTTAACTCGTGAGGTTTCAACTGACGTGAATCATAAGAAATCACCTGATCATTCTGCATAAGGACATATCAAATTCCTTTCAAAGAAGCATCACTATAGATAACAAACTCATAATTTCTGGATGGTAGTGCCAAAACAGGGGAATTCACCAATCTTCTTTTCAATTCCTAAAAACAATCATCACATTATTTTGTCTAGATGAACTTAATATAATGTTGATATTTTGGGAATACAATAACTTATAGAGCATGGATAATGTTTTTTAGAATATAAATTTATATATATTTGTTGAGTTGTGTGGATCAATTTTTTGTAAATAAGATAGGTATAGGATGTCATTTTATAAGTCAGTGGAGGGGCCCTCATAGAATTCTATAAAATAATAAAATATAATAAACAAATTTTAAAAAAAATATTTTAATTGGACATATATTTCAAAATATGGTATTATTTGGTTTAAATATTATTAATAAATATAAATTTTAAATGTTTAATTTGTGTTTTAAAACATATCGTTTGGTTTGACACCTTATTAACAAATTTTGACTTTATCCATAGTAACACATTTTTCATCATAAAATGGTTATAATTTTAAAGATATAGGGAAAATTTTCTCATAAATAGAAAAGGGGTGATATATTAAACTTATATTATCTTGATAATTCATTTTAATTTTTTTTTATTTTTATAAAATTTTATAAAATTATTGTATCGTAATATATCATGAATTTAATTTTTGACACAACTAATTAAATTTTTTATTTAAAGAGACAAAGAAAAAGATTGAATTTGAATATAATAATTTAAGAAATCCCAAATATGTCATATTTATTTGAAATAATCATGCAAGATAATGAATCAATAAACTTGTATTACTTTTTATATTTTTGAAAACATTTATTTCAATTATATGTTAATTGAATAAATATTTTGTTGATATTTTGTAAGAATTTAAGGTAATCCTTCAACTAGTAAAAATATTAATTAATTACCATGATAAAAAAATTACTAATACTACAAATAAATATTCATAACTTAAACCAATCATATTTTATCCTTATTCAATAATTTTAGTGATATTAATGTCCAGATTGTGGCATTTTTGAATTTTAATTACGTAAAATAACATGAATGCCCTTATCAAGGAAAAATGGAACCATAATTCCATATATTAGAATTTTGGACAACTAGGGTCGAATATATGTCATCCAATGAAGTGAATTAATGTTTTGGGATGTTTTTGAGACCTTATCTCATGGTATTATCCCTTATTAATTATTTTTACCTTTACCAAGTTGACAAACATTTTCTATGATTACTATTGATAATGACTAAAAATAAATGGGTCCAATTTAACAAATTTGATCCTATTGATTATATATATTGTATACAATTTCAATTATATTTAATCCAAAAGTGGTAGAGATATTGTTTAATACAAATTCATAAAATACAATAATAAATATTTTTATGAAAAATGTGTTTTTAAGCATAAAAATAACATATATAAAAATCATGAATATTTCTAATTGAAATTGATTAAATTGTATTATTATAAAAAAATGGGATAATTTGACACTATTGGACTAAATCCCAAATAAAATGAGTTTTTTAATAACTATATTTAATGATAATAAATGCTAGTATTTGAAAAATGATATTTTTTTAAACTATTCATAGAAAATTTTATCATTTCAGAAAAAAAAACTACTAATTTCACCCAAAGTTAATTTGGATATTAATATTTCAAAAATGATGACCATTTATTCAATATCAAATTCATAAAATTGTTACAAATTAATTATAATATTCTCACAAAAAATCAAAAAAACATCAATTTTGAAGAAAACATATTCCTTAAATAGAAAATGACCCCACTAATATTTTATTTCTAATTCAATATATAATAATCCAAAAATTTGAAATAAATGAATAAATTACATATATTTTTTAAAATAAATTAATTCCTATGAATACCACTTATAAGGACCCAGCCATAAAAATTACATATTATAGAATTAAACGAATTATTCACATTGATGATTTTTTCAGGTTTGCAGTTTTATGGAATTAGGTCATAACTATTACATAAAAATTTGAATTTTACAAGTAGACACTATTACTCAGTATCCATTTTTTTTACAAAACAGGAACTCTTAAAAAAAGAGTCATGTCTAGTTTCATGTTAAAGACATCAATACTTTTCCTTGATCACATCCTTGACCCTATTCATCATTAAGTCCTGTGAAAACATTTCAAAACTTGGGATGAGCATAAAAGGATCAGTAAGGGTTATAAAACAAAGAATGAAAACATTTGTTCATAAATACATACAAAACATGAAATCTTTTACATACCATGTGAAATCATAAGATTTATGAAAGACACATAGAAATCATAAATCATAAAGGTAACATGTGACATGCATATCATACATACATTGTAGCCATCACAGCTACATAGGGAGTCACATTGGAATATCCATCACAGTATATTCCCTAAATCTATTAGTAGAAACATTCACATTTACCTCCGTCCTGTTACCCAATGCATTGGAGAGATATCTCAGGCTCACCCTCCCTAGGTTTATCACGGCACCACCCGTATACATAAATAATACCCAAGAACCATAACATGATCATAAAACGTAACATAAGTATAAAGGAAAG
The DNA here is from genome assembly GCA_963277665.1 of Viscum album. NCBI lineage: Eukaryota > Viridiplantae > Streptophyta > Magnoliopsida > Santalales > Viscaceae > Viscum > Viscum album. Next base: position 65,903,383 of record OY728132.1, on the reverse strand, counting down.
ATAACATTTCCACATTGCAATAGAAAAATATCATTTCAAGATATTGAAATAATAAATCCATTCTCAAAATCATTTTCAATTCTAATATACATCAAAAGTTTATATGGTATTTATTTTTCCATTTAAAAACATTCCGGCTTGTTAAGGAAGCCAAAGATCAAATAATACTCACAGCGGCGGAAAGGTTATTGTCACTGCTTATGTAAAAAAGACATTCCCTTTTGTTGTTTTGTAAACTGAATCATATAAAAAGATTTCCATTGAATGAAATGAAAATTCAAAGGTGTTTATACAGTGTATAAAAGAAAATCATGTATTAAAATATAATATGCCTGAATGAAATGAGATTGAGACGAGGTCCCTTACCTCATGTCCGACATGACTTGATCATTCTTTAATCTTATGAATAATAAAATAATGTAAATTTATACTTTCTTAAGAACATTTTTCAGGTTTATTATTCCTTTTATATCACTTATTACCATCTTATAAACATTATGCAATCATTTAAGTTAATAACGTTCGTTTTTTCGATATTTGGTACTTGAGTAAAAAATGAACACCTTATATTAACATGTTGTCCATGTGGTCAAAAGTCCATTATATCCAGAATAAAATTAATGATTTAGATATCATATATATCATATATATCCAGTATATACACGTATTTATAATAGTACATAACATTTTGAGGTAAGAAATGAAATGAACCGTTCATGGAGACGGTAAGTCGTACGTACGCATGAATGCTACTTTCATTTCTATTTATTATTTTAATGTAATTAAAAAATAATGATACATAGTTATATTATAATTTAAGTATAATATCATATATAAAATCATTAACTCTATCCTTTATACATCCCACATAAGGCATTAACGAGTCACACCACTTTGAGGGGGCGGTAGTCCTCACTTCCTCAAATGAGATTATAATATTTACCCACTATGAAAACCATAAAGGACTGATATAATTGGAAAGTAAAGATCATAAGGAAATAATAAACCTAATATATATCATATATAAATATAGTTCCATCATAATTGACACCGTGAGAGGTGGTAAGATTTAATTGAACAATCATCGTTTTGTGAGGCATTAGTTTTCCATACACAGAAACATTATGTTCTTCATCCATTATAAGGAGGTGTGTGTTAGTGTAGTTAGTATAATTCCCATAAAAACATACTAGAATATTGATTATACTCGTTTTGTTACAAAATAAAAAAAATAAAAAGAATTTAGGGGTTGGAGAAGTAAAATAATATTTTAATCATTATAATTTTATTTATTTAAATGATTTATTAATGAGGTAAATAATGCATCATTATTGTGTCATAAATAATTTAATTTATTCGATGTCTAAAAATTATAAAAAAATAAAGTAATGTTCTAAATCGATCTATCTTTCCAATTAATATTTATAGTCAAAAAATCACTTATATAACACCATATAAAAATTAATTACTAAAGGATTTTTGTTAATGTCAATTTTGTCTTTACATTAAATTAACTAATCTAAAGTGTCATTATCTTTCATAAGTGGCTCTATGGGGTCCCAAAATTGACCCTCAAGTTCCCATGGTCAGACACTACTCATCCAATAAGGTTGGGATAAGTGTTAAGGTAATTTTTAATTATTATAATATTCTTTTAACCTTGAATTACCATATTAACCATTAACTGCGGAAAATAAAAGTCAAAAGTTACTATTCATAAAAAAATTATTTTCATCTTATTGAACAACATTTTACTATCTAATAACAACCATTTATGCCAGATTTTTGAAATTCAATTCACAGAAGTGGTAAATTTTCATTTAAATGAAAAAGTAAGTGTTTTTAACTACCATTAAGTGGTTTCACTATTCATAAAAAATGAAGTTTTTAAGAAAAATACCAAAAATTAAGCATAAGATATATTTGATATTTAGAATAAAAAAATGATGTCCATTTTACCAAATTAAAAACATAGAATTGGCATTAATTAATTTTGAAAATTAATTTCTGTTTTCAAATCAAATAACGTGTTTTTATAAAACAATAACTATCAAAAGATTACTACTTGTTTATGTCCAATTTCAAAATGAAATTAATTCTAATGAACTAAATTAGATTAAAAGGTAAAAATATATTCTAATTACACTTTAATTATAATTAAATGTATAATCTAACCATATATATAAATTAGATAAAAACATAGTTTTGAATTAAAATACAATAATTTCACTATTCATTAAAAAATGAACTTTATTGGAAAAATTTCAAAAATGTGCAAAAAGTAAAATATGATGTCCCCATTTTAAATAAAGATTTTATTTTTTCATATAGAATGTATTAATGTAACAAAAATTAGATTTAAAGGGGGTTCACCATTAAAAGGTGATAAATAGGCCTTTTAATGTAAATTCTGCTTAAAATTAAATTCATTCACATTTTAAGCCTATAACATTTATTGGATAAATGTAAATACATTTAACAAACATGTATAATCATATTGTAGTTATTTTTGTTCATTACCACCAATACAACGACTAGGAGTTAACTACCATTTAAAATAATAATATTATATTATTAGTGTGCAACGTAAGATTCCAAAGAAACCCGTTGTTGCGTATCAGGCACGCTATCGAAAATAGAAACCTCTTTAAAGTAAAATTAATATTTAATTCAAAAATATTAATAAATATGAAATATGTCTTATTCATTATTTACCTGGGATGTTACATCCTTCTCCCCTTTTGGGAATTGCGTTCTTGCAATTTTTATTCACTTATAAAAATATGTGGCGGTATTTAACCCTCATAGAATTTTTAGATTCCCACGGTTCCTCTTCAATCATATGGTTTTTCCACAAAACCTTTACCTGGTGAATCGCCTTATTCCGCAACACTTTCTTTCTACGGTGAATAATTTGAACCAATTATTCTTCATAAGAGAGATTCTCTTCAAACTGAACTACCTCTAGGCTCAAAACATGATATGGATCTAGTATATACTTTGTCAACATCGAAACTTGATAAACATTGTGTACCTGGGATAAACTTAAAGGTAAAGCCACTCTGTATGCAACTGATCCAACTTTCTCTAGAATCTCATAAGGTTCAGTGAACATCAAACTCAAGTTTACCTTCTTACCAAAAATCATGACACTTTTCCATAGAGAAACTTTTAGAAAAACATGATCACCTACCTCAAAGGAAAGATCCTTCCTCCAGTTTTTTGCATAAATTTTCTGTCTACTTTGAGCTGTTTTAATGTGCTTCTAAATCAACTGATCTTTCTCTACCATCTCTTCTACCAATTCTGGTCCCATCAACTTCCTTTCACCTACATCATCCCAAAAAAATAGAGTTCAACAATGCTTTCCATATAATGCATCAAATGGAGCCATCTTTATACTGGAATGAAATCTGTTATTATATAAAAATTCAACCAAAGAATGATGTTGGTCCCAACTTCCCTGATAATCCATCGAACAAGAACGTAACATATCTTCCAATTTTGGAATTGTTCGTTCAGATTTCCTATCTGATTGAGGATGAAAAGCTATACTAAAATTTAATTCAGTACCCAATGACTTCTGAAGGACCTTCAAAGGTTAGAAATGAACTTGAGATAACGATCAGAAAAAATGGAAAGGGGAATTCCATGCAACCTGACTATGTATTTAACATACAACTGTGGAAGTTGATCTAGAGAAAAAGTGTCTCTAATAGGAAGGAAATGAGTAGATTTAGTCAATCTGTCAACTATAACCCAAATTGCATTATTATTACCTTGAGATGTATTTGTTAATCCTAGAATGAAGTATATGGATATATTTTCCCATTTCCACTCTAGCACCGATAAAGACTGAAGAATCCCTTTCGGTAGCTACCGCTCAGCTTTAACCCACAGACAAGTCAAACACTTCACAGTAAAATCAACAATATCTCTTTTCATTCTATCCCACAAGTAATACTCTCGATGATCTCTATACATCTTCATACTTCCAATATGAACTGAAAATGGAGAACTATGAGCTTCAAATAACAACTAATTCTTCAACTTTGAATCACAAGTCAGACATAATCTCTTTCCAAATCTCAAAACACAATCATTATCAACATTAAAATTAGGAAACTTACCCTTCTGAACCAACTCTACCTTTTTCTGTAACTCACCGCCTTTTTTCTACGCTTTCTTTATTCTGTCTGATAGAGATGATCTCACTAAAACCTGATACCAGACAGAAGAATTTCCTCCACTAACAACTTCTATGCGATAATTCAACTAATCAAAAACCAAAGGATCACATTCTAAACATAGCATGGTTAATGAAGCGTAACTTTTTCGACTCAAAGCATCATCCACTTTATTTGCTTTTCCTGGATGGTAAAGGATCATTCAATCATAATCCCTGATTAATTCAAGCCATCTCCTCTGTCTCATGTTCAATTCTTTTTGAGTGAATATATAATTTAAACTTTTGTGGTCAGTATGTATTTCACATATTAATCAATACAAATGATGCCTCCAAATTTTTAAATAAAAAACAACAGCAGCTAATTCCAAATCATATATAGGGTAATTTAACTCGTGAGGTTTCAACTGACGTGAAGCATAAGAAATCACCTGATCATTCTGCATAAAGAGATATCCAATTCCTTTCAAAGAAGCGTCACTATAGATAACAAACTCACCATTTCTGGATGGCAGTGCCAAAATAGGGGAATTCCCCAATCTTCTTATCAATTCCTAAAAACAATCATCACATTCTTTTGTCTAGATGAACTTAACACCTTTTCGAGTTAAATTAGACATTGGACTAGATAATTGTGCAAAATATTCATAAAAAACCTGATAATAACCTTCCAAACCAAGAATACTACGAATCTCGGCTATATTTGTGGGTCTTGACCATTCTTAAACAACTTTGGTTTTATCAGTATCAACAGTTATGCCATTTTTTGAAACAATGTGACCACGGAACGAAATTTTTTGTAACCAAAACTCACACTTGCTGAATTTCCAAAATAGTTTGTTTTCTTTTATGGTTTTCAAGACAACCTTTAGTTGACTTTAATGTTCCTTATTACTTTTTGAATAAACCTAAATATCACCAATAAACACAAAAAATATTTATCACCTGAATCAACTGAGCCATCACTACAACAAACTGTTCAGTTCCGATTCTGACCATCTCAGGTTGCTAATTTGGAAGACTATTCTCCTCTGTATTCGTTCCCAACATAGTTGCCTTGTTTCCTCTACGGAAAAACATTCTTAACAAAGAAATATCTCAGGTGAAACAACATGGTAATATATAAATTCTATATCATTTCAATAGCAACATAAATTAATTTATGGATATTAATTTAACAATACCATAACTCTTAATGTTATCTAAACCAACATTCGATACCATCTATAAGGAAAAAACCTTAAACATTACATAATATTGAATTAAATGAATAATTCACATTAAGGATATTTTCAGTTTTATAGTTTTAGAGAATTAGTCCATAACTATTAAATAACAATTTGAATATTACAAGTAGACACTATTACTCAGTATCCACTTTTTTACAAAACATGAACTCTTAAAAAAAAGAGTCATGTCTAGTTCTATGTTAAAGACATCATGAATTTTCCTTGATCCCATCCTTGACCCTATTCATCTTTAAGTCATGTGAAAACATTTCAAAACTTGGGATGAGCATAAAAGGCTCAGTAAGGGTTATAAAACAAAGAATGAAAACATCTGTTCATAAATAAATACAAAACATGAAAACTTTTACTTACCATATGAAATCATAAGATTTTTGAAATACACAAAGAAATCATAAATCATAAAGGTAACATGTGGCATCCATTTCATACTTACATCTTAGCTATGACAGCTACATAGGGAGTTACTTTAGAATACCCATCACAATATATTCCCTAAATCTCTTAAGAGAAACATTCACGTTTACCTCTGTCACGTTACCCAATTCATTGGAGATCTATCTCGGCCTCACTCGCCCTATGTTTATCATAGAACCAACTGTATAAGTAAATAATTCCCAAGAACCATAACATGATCATAACACATAACATAAGCATAAAGGAAAGATAACATTTCCACATTGCAATAGAAAAATATCATTTCAAGATATTGAAATAATAAATCCATTCTCAAAATCATTTTTAATACGAAAATATGTAAAAAGAGTATATGGTATTTATTTTTCCTTTTAAAAACATTTCGGCTAGTTAAGGAAGCCAAAGATCAAATAATACTCGCGGCGTGGGAAAGGTTATTGTCACCGCTTACGTAAAAAAGACTTTCCTTTTTGTCGTTTAGTAAAACACTTCATATAAAAAGATTCCATTTAAATGAAATGAAAAGTCAAACGTGTTTATACAGTGTATAAACGAAAATCAGGTATTAAAATACAATATGCCTCAATGAAATAAGATTGAGACGAAGTCCCTTACCTCGTGCCAACTTGACTCGATCGTTCTTTAATCTCTTGAATAATAAATTAAAGATAATTTCTACTTGATTAAGAACATTTTCCAGGGTTTTTATTCCTTTTATATCAATTATTACCTTGTTATAAACATTATGCAATCATTTAAGTTAATAATGTTTGTTTTGTCAATATTTGGTACTTGAGTCAAAAATAAACACCTTATATTTACAAGTTGTCCATTTGGTCAATATTCCATTATATAAATATTGAAATTCATGATTTATATATCATATATATCATATATATCTAGTATATACATGTATTTATAATAGTACATAACATTTGGAGGTAAGAAATGAAATGCACCGTTCATGGAGATGGTATGCCGTACGTACGAATAAACGCTACTTTCATTTCTATTTCTTATTTTAATGGAATTAAAACATAATGATACATAGGTAAATTATAATTTCAGTATAATATCATATATAATATAATTAAATCTATCCTTTATACACCCCACATAAGACATTAACGAGTCACATCACTTTGAGGGGTGGTTTTTCGCACTTCCTCAAATGAGATTATCGTATTTACCCACTATGGAAACCATAAAGGCTTGATATAATTGGGAAATACAAAAGCATAATAAAATCATAAACATAATATATATCATATATAAATACATTTTCATCATAATGGCCACCATTAGAGGCGGTAAGATGTAATTGAACAATCATCGTTTCATGAGGTGTTAGTTTGTCATCCACAGAGACATTATGTTCTTCATCCATTAGATGGAGGTGTGTGTTAGTGTAGTTCTAATACATCTCATAAAAAATACTAGTATATTGAGGATACTGATGTTGTTACAAAATAAAGGAAATAAATAGAGTTTAATGGTTGAAGAAGTAAAATAAAAGAAAAAAATTTAAGATAAATCGTTACCTTTAATTTGGGTAACTACCTTTGGTTTGAACGAAGGGACTTCATTAAATGCCATCTACCGAAGCTAAGGCTTCTAGAAGGAGGATAGGGATGAAGGGAGACTAATTGGTAAGAGTTTGGATGAGACAAATGGCTTCAGATTGGTGAGGAATTGGTTAGAAGTGGACTCCTTTTATAAGGGAGAGGAGGGGCTCTTTAGGAAAGTGTGAAAACATTATTTTATTATAAACATATATTCGGTTTCAAAAGGACAAAAAATAATTATAGTTGAATATAAGATGACTAAAATTCTAAATAAATCATCCAATCAGAATTGGACAAGTTTTGGATAATATTATAATCATTATAATTTATTTTATTTAAATGATTTATTAATGAGGTACATACTGTATCATTATTGTGTCATAAATAATTTAATTTATTCGATGTCTAAAAATTATAAAGAAATACTATCATGAGGGAAATATTTTTATATTTACAATAAATATATATAGTAGAAAAAAGTACTTATATAACACAATATAAAAATTAATTACTAAAACATTTCTTTTAATGTCAATTTTGTCTTTACATTAAATTAATTAATCTAAAGTGTCATTATCTTTCATAAGTGGCTCCATGGGGTCCCAGAATCGACTCAAGGATGACCATGGTCTTCCACTACTCATCCAATAAAGTTAGTACAAGTGTTAAGATATTTTGGAATAATTATAATATTCTTTTAAACTTGAATTACCCTATTAACCTTTAACCGCGGTAAATAAAAGTCAAAAGTTACTATTCACCAAAAATTATTTTCAACTTATTGAACCACATTTTACTATCTAATAACAACCATGTATGTCGTATTTTTGAAAATAAATTCACAGATGTGGTAAAATTTCATTTAAATGAAAAATTCAGTTTTTTAACTACCACTAAGTGGTTTCACTAATCATCAAAAATTGATGTTTTTCAGAAAAATATCAAAAATTCAGACTATGCTATATTTGATATTCTGAATTCAAAAAATGATTTCTATTTTTCCAAATTCAAAACATAGTAGTGGCATTAATTAATTTTAAAAATTAATTTCCATTATCAAATCAAATCGCGTGTTTTTAAGAAATAATACCTATCAAAAGATTGGTACTTGTTTATGTCCAATTTCAAAATAAAATTAATTCCAATGAACAACATTAGATTAAATGGTAAAAATATATTCTAATTACATGTTAAAAACAATTAAAAAGATAATCTATATATAAAAATAAAATATATTAAAACATAGTTTGTAATTAAGATAAAATATTTTCACTATTCATTAAAAATAAACTTTATCGGAAAAATTCCAAAAACATATACAAAGTAAATTTTGGTGTCCCCATTTTAGAGAAGGATTTTATTTGGTAATGTAGAATGTATTAAAGTAACCAAAACAATATTTAAAGAGGGTTATCCATTAAAAGGTGATAAATCTGCCTTTTGATGTAAATTATGCTTAAAATTAGATTCATTCACATTTTAAGCCTCTAACTTTTATTCGATAAATGTAAATAAATTTAACAAACATGTATAATAATATTTTTGTTATTTTTGTTCATTCCCCCCAATAAAATGGTTAGGAGTTAACTACCATTTAAAATAATAATTTTATATTATTAGTGTGCAACCTATGATTCCAATGAAACCCGTTGTTGCGTATCAGGCACGCTATCGAACATAGAAACACCTTTAAAGTAAAATTAATATTTAATTCAAAAATATTAATAAATATTAATTATGTCTTATTCTTCATTTACCTGGGATGTTACACCACCAATTTTTGCGTCTTGGTTATTGTTGATTCCACTAAAAGAGATTCGTAAAGATGAAAATTGAAGAAATAAATGAAGTAATGATATTTTTTATATATAAAAAATGAAGTAGAATAATTTATATATTGAGATAAACTTGGTAGTTTATTTGGATCACATTTCCCCCTATAAGACACAAGACTGAATTACCCTAAGAATTTAATGTGTCTGAATTTTGTGTTTCATGTGATCTAATGATGATAATGTCAAGCTGCTTTAGTGAATCATTTTGATCATACAAATCCACATCAGATAGCTACACTTAAACAAATTAATCCCTTCCAATAGGTCTTCATGATTATAAAACAAAATATTATATTACTTCCTCCAATCACAAGACATATCAATTTAAAAGAACATTACAATATTCAAAATTCCATTGTAAAATTATTCCTACAAAAGGTCAACTATTTATCTTATTGTTGTTACATTCATTTTCATGAGAAGGGGTTATAAATATAATCAGATCTGTTCAACTATCACATGATAGCCTTAGTGGCATACCATCCAAACCACATGAATTCCATTTAACATTGGACCTTTATCAAGATAAGGAAATTTGAAATTTCCTTTTTATCACATGATTCCATGAAAAAAAACATATGGTAGAGTTCCATATGACTTATAAAATTAAATCAAGAAATGGTAAAGGATTCTTGAGAAATGGAGTATGTTTTATTTCATGGGAAAGGATGATACAATTAGTATGATCATTCCATTGATCATTTCAAATCCCTAGGGACAAACTGTAATAGTCATGAAAAGGCTGCTGGACATGTATCCATTAACCTATGTTGGCTCATGGACATTTCATCTCCATAATGTGATGGACATAAGATATTTTCATTTTATCATGTGATGTCATTATATAAAATTTATCAGAAAACACCATTGGTTTTATAAAATCAATGATAAAAATTGGATAAAACCTTATATAAATGAGAGCTATTTGATTTTTCCTGTGAAGTGGTAATGTGTTTCTCTCGAACAAACCATTCATATTGAAAAGGTCATTTGATAGCCAAACATAATCTCATGAAGGTACCTAGAAATTTCTTCCTTGATCATGAGGAAGACTGTCTAATAAGCCTCGTCATATCATGAAGACTCTGAGACATGTTAGCTTAATCATTAGAAGGACCATTGATATGTCAATTTAATTATGGAAAATTCATTTAAAAGTCTGTGGGTTCCATACATATATAAATTATGGATTAATCTTGTGGTCATTGTTTATCATGTGAGAAAAAGATGAAGTCATTGATAATCCATAGTGGGATCATGGAAAATACATGAGGTTATGCTCCCTCAACGGACTTAGGCCCATGTTTGTGATATATTCACCCTAAAAATTGTCATAGATATTCGGTGTGCGTGCCTATAATTCCTCCCCCATGGAATAAAAACACTCAAAAGACTGTAGAGGTTAGAGAAGACTTCTTAGAGTGGAAATCCACACAGTAATTAGGGTCTCTCATCAGGTAAACAAGGGAATGACCTCTGAGATTACACTAAATATATATAAAATTCACATAATCACTCTTTTGGTCATGAAAAGTACATTGTTGTGATGACCTATTTGCACAATGTATTTTCTATGTGTCTACTTGCTCACACAAGTTCTCAACAGACAATGCTTATTGAACATTATGTCACCTATGTGATAAAATCAAGAAAAAGCTTAAATCCTCATATAAAGAAAGATACAATGATTTTCACACATAAGGATTTTTCACATCACATGAACTATAAATTATTCATGTTAGAGCACAAAAACATATCCACCATGTCATGAAAATTCCTTTGAACATGTTATCCAGGTCACATAAATTCCACTGTACATATCTTCTAAGCCACATAAATTCCCATGTACATCTCTACAATGCCATGTGGAAACCCTCTGACATGAATTACCTGATCACTCAAAAACATTCTAAATATTGTCTTTCTATCATGTGAAGAAACATAGACATATACAATTTTCATGTGGAAGCATCCATTCATGTCTTATTTGATCATGTGAAGCACCTCAGACATGTCAGCCATGTCATGCAACATCCCATGGATAAGTCTTCCTTGTTCATTTGAACCACCTTGGAAATGTTAGTTTAGATATTGTGAAGGAACATTTACATATCATTTTATATCGAAAAATGAAATTTATACATGATATAAATACTCCCTTGGACAAGACAAGACATTTCAGGTAGACACATGATGCATTTCATGAAATCACCATAGGACATGTCAACCATGTCTGGACGACATAATTGGATATATTCCTTCTATAACCCAAACCATTAACCTTCATCTGAGTACACATTTATGAAGAGGGTTCCCCTAATGGGTTTGGTTAATGTACTCATGTCACTATATTCATGTTATTCTCTCATAAGAGACACCATATAATACCAAATAAATTTTTTATACCTTTCGTGATCATCATCTTATTTTATCTTTCAAGTGATATGAAATTAATTTGTGAAATGGTAATACACCTAGGTGTAAGCCCCCAATATTCAAATTACCTTATCTCATATAACTGAAACCCTCATATGAATTAGTAACCCTTTAGCATCTATCAGAAAAAGGGTGGTGGGATTATATGTGGGTATCTGTTTCAAATTTGGATTGGGCCAAAATCCAGTGTACCTTAAACCCATGAGTAGGTTAAGAAAAAATAGAACTACATGGAATATGATTCATACTATAAATATTATATGTAGTATTACCTATTATACCTTAGTATTAATATCAAAAACAACATTCAGGTTTCCCTATTGAATAAGTATCATATCCATATAGAGTGAGATTTATCACTTGTTATGCATTGTTTATCACAAAGATCAGGAATCACATAGTCATAGTGATTTAAAACAATCATATAACCAGAATACTACCATTACATAAATATAGGGAATCCTCCATGAATAATCATCACTCAGTGACATTATATGACTTCCCCAAGACAAAAAAATCAACCTCAGTGTATGTCTCAAATGTATTGCCCTATTGACCGACCATGGGGAAATAACTATTATAAGTACGAATCATCTAACTGTTCACATTAGTAATATTAGTGATAATCAAACTATTGTGACTCTAATTATTGTTATAATAAGGATATATACAACACCTTCTAAATGGTCAATCTCCGATCTTAGAGTCTATGTTCCCTTACAAATGTAATTTATCATTCCGTTAAAATAAAGGGATTTGACTTAATAGAACTACTGTATTTTCCCCCTAATATAAACATCATATATAGGATGCCTTATGGAGGTTCAATTACATCCTTAAATCATATATATCCTCCCTATATGGAAGTAAACTACAGAGTGACTTGTTATAGGGCTTCAAAATATATGCATCTACACATTTCTAATGAATAAATGAAAGGTGATGGATACTATTGTATAAATATAGATGGACTCATCAATTGAACCCCCTTTATAAATAGTAGGATTAAACACCTAATCATTTTATTATGGTAACAAATCTCTTATTGGGATTTGGAAGTGATTTACAAACATATCTTATATCTACAATAGAGTCACAAGGTGGGAAATAATTTCCCCCCAAAATGTTTTAAAGATCCTAACCACCCATCCTATCAACCAATATGAGTTCCTTTGTTTAATTCTGTCTAAAACCCTAAACAACCACCTAGAATGGGAAAGGTAATGTTTACCTATATATGGATTTGGTAGCTGGTGAGAGTTCCTAGGAATGTTTTAAATGGTAAACCCAATGATAAAATTTTGTACAAGTATAATTGGACCCCTAGTCAATCAACTCAAATCATACCATTTTTATGGAATAAAATGGATATTCTGATGTGAACATCATAGTGAAAAAATACATTCGGATTTTGTATGATTGGACCATATTTCATTAAAACCATTCATAAGAAAAAAAATTATGAACCAATGAGAAAACACTAGAAAAATAATAACAATCACTTGACCATGGGTTAAGAAATTTTTGTTTGTGTCCCCTACACAAAGATAATGGTACACTTGAGGTTAATTCATTAAAAAAACATAACCAAAATTCCCATTAAATAATCCATTTTCACCCTGAAAATTTCACATGAACAAATTTGGAGAATTGGGAACATGAATGGAAAATTGTGTTACTTATGAACTGCTGATTAATCTTGTTTCACACTTGATATGGTTCACTAATCAGTGATCTTGTTAATTGATGTATTTGTAAAATTGGAAACCATTCTAAAAAAAATCTTGACTTGAGATCATGTCTTCATGAAGAAAATGTTTTTAAACCTCATTTATAAAAGTAACCATTTCGGGTTGAAAAAACATCACCCATTGAATGCCTTCAGGATCTGGTGGAAAACACGATGGTTCAGGAAAAACAAAAACACAGTACAATATTGACACTTTTGGTTATACCTTGGGGTATCTAGAAGATGAATAAGAAAATTATATCTCATTCATGGAATGCTACAATGAAACCACTGGTACATATCACATCCATAAATCTCATCAGAAGTATATCCTAAATGTGAAACAATCAATACCATCTTTATATTAGGATGTAGGATCAAGGAGTTGACAACAAACCCAAAACATATCAGATGATTCCAAGGAGGTATTATATACCCCACCATCACCATTGTTATCCAACCAGTTACCCTCAGTAATCCCTATGAAAAAATCCCCGAAAACTACCTCCCTAGACTCTCATGAATGGGTACCAATAAGGTATCACCGGGAATGGAATGTTGTTGATAAATGTTATAAGATTCATATACCTTCTCACCCAGATCAAGTATACATTCATATTTTCATAGTAATTATGGTAGATGCGTATATCTTTTCCCACATACATGATTCCCATGGACATATTCTGATGGTACAATGAGGAAAGGTTTATACTTATTTTCGAATTAATTCAACGATATATTGCAGAATATTGTGGAGACTAATAATGTTGATACAAAATTTCATCACACACTTTTTTAAATGGGTTCTATAATATAGAAATATAAGAAGTGCTCCATCAATATACTCTGGCATGGGTACAGATATAGATAGAGGTAAAAATCCCTATCCCAACAGTCATTCCATCATATGACCATTACCAATATGAAAATGAGGTTATTATAGAAAATAACATATTCTTTCTTCCATCTAGGTGGATTATTAATATAATATGGTAAAGGAAACTCAAGAAATACCAGGATTACATTCCTGTTCCGACTGGGGATCACCAGCTGAGTTTGGAACATGCCTTTAGTAAATATCACATTCATATCAAAAAATACATGTGGAAGACACTAAATTCAAATAACTAGGATCATATCCTTATTCTGATTGTGGAATGCCAGCTCAGTTTGGAACATGTTTTGGGATGGAAAACACTTCAATAAAAAATAATAGTATAATAATCTAATGTAAGAGGACTGGGATCATATACTCAATCAATTTGAGTTTCATTAGTACAATATGGAAATCACCCCAATGTAGGATCATATCCCTATCGATGAAGATACTCGTCATATTATAAAATCTTAATAAATCTAGGTTTATATCTCAACTTTTATCAATGAATAACTAAAATCTAATACTTAAATTTCTATATGAGAGGATGACCATATATGTTCTCCCATTTAAGAGAACTGTAGGGATTTTCTAATAGTGAATGAATATTTGAACTGGGATAGAGCCGCCACATCATCCAGGATTGACCATTCTATTATTGAAACCACCCATAAATAATCTCATATTCCATCATATGACACAGTGGTTCCCTGAAATACTCTTGTACTTTCATAGAGGAATCCTCGTATCCCAATGACACTAAATGGTTAATATAATTTTCAAAATATCGTTATGTAGTAGTCTTATATCCCTACTAACCCCCAATAGGACGGTAAAAAATAGAACATGTTGTACAATGAGTCTTATAACCATGATCTTCTAAATGGTAGTGTCCATGAGTCTATTAGACACATACTCACAACAACTCCATGGTTTGTAGACTCTTCAACCAAAGTATAATTTAATCACTACATCGATAGTACTCATCATAGTAGCACAGAGACAGATTTCAAGGAATCTACTATTGTCATCCACTATGGTCAACCTCCCTTTAGTGATGTCTATCTCGAAGAAGGAAATCCTACCATTTTCATGATATCATTATATAGATAGGTTCTCAACCCTTAGAAATACTCTTATAGATAGGTTCATGAAATTATGGGGCCCACAGTATATAGTTCCCTATAAACCATATACAATGCATTAACTTGTTCAGTAGGTGACATAGGGAAGAAATCTGTATGGTTTGGATAATTAGAGAAATATGAATAAAAAATGAATATGGAAGCATAGATATATAGTGATATTTATCTAGAAACAACCACCCAAAAATGTTCTGAACCATTGCGACTTCTGGCTAAGAGAACCTATATGTGCTATAGAATGAGTGAATGTCTTACCTATACCAGTCCATTTAGGATAATCAACAGAAATTAAATAACGAAACCTCCTCTATATGGGATATAAGGGTCACCTACATATCATAATCATACTCTATTTTCAAATGGAGATAGCTTCTTTCTATATCAGCTAGGATCAAAGATATGAAAAGAATAGAGAAAACATAAAACATGCTTTCCTCCATTTCACCAGAACACTTAAGAAACTGATCACTGAAGCCTAATAAGATATTCGTATCAAAGGATGGGAAATTAATGAATCATTACACTTCATCGCATCCCAAGAATATAATATCTAATTAAATACATAATCTAGTATTTTTATTGTAGTAGGATATATTTGGAGACTGGGTAAGACACATGATAGTTTTTTAATAAAGTGAGGTTTAACCACTTTGAAGATATAAATTTGTCACAAATGTAGGTAGATGGCCACTAAAATGGTCCTAATATATGCCACTAAAAATAATGGGAATTTTTTTTAGAAAATTAAGATGAATATTTTGACTACATGACAACTTCCCAAAGAAAATGTCTCCAAGTATATTCATCCATTTTACCTAGAACATAGATATGTACAACTATGAAAAATCAAATTCATTGCAATAACTCTGAAAATAGTAGTCATCTAGTAGAGAACCTATCGTACTAGAGAAGGGGAATTTTAAACTCCAACTCCACCCCTAGGGTCATCAAAAGCTGAAAATGTATTGGAAATGTTGGAAAAAAATTAAATCCAACCGCATATTATAGGATTGGGTCATTTTTTCTCAATAATCATCACCATGTTCATCACACCCCTAGAGGTCCCTAAAGAAACAAGCAAATTTTCTAGATAAACCATATCCTACCGAGCTAAGAGAATTTATATCTGAATTTCCATCTTAAGAACCATTAGATACACGAAAAGAATTTCCAAATATGTATCAACATTATCATAATGTTATAATAATGGCCATAAACCATCTTCATCTTTCTGGGTTGGGGTAATATTCATCATTATCATCACCCTAGAAGAAATCAATCTTCTCCAGGATAAGAGGTAAATATCAATAGTTGGAATCTGATTGGTTCCTCCGACCATGAGACATACCATTATTACTTTGGGCCCATTCAAAAGGGATAATAGAAAAATATTTTATGGTCACTATTTAAAAATTAATATAAGATGAACGTATGGGAAAGGAAATCAGTCCCTGTAATGGTCATAAGATTGAATGGTATAATATAAAAATGGTTTAGAGATATGACCCCGATGCGACCCTCAATGTAGGATTAATCATTACATAATCACCCAATTACATGTATAGTAATGGAATAACTACCATTTCTTGATACACCGTAGTAACTATCATCCCAATAAATGTAACGACTTGAACTATAGAATAATATTTTGTTTCTTGAAAATATATGGTTTATTATGTCATAACAAATAAAAATATATAAGTATAATAGAAATGTAACCATCAAGTTTAGAAAATTATATGCTCGTTGGTTAATATGAGTGTTGAAAATAATAATAATTCTAAATTTTATAATTATTCTTTATAAATAAATATGATAATGGATAATTAATGTAGAAAGAAGAGTCGATGGCCTCTACAAGTAGAATCATTTCATAGGAAGCCCATTTGTCAGAGCTTGGGAAGGAGGGAGCATAATTGGGCTTTTCATTGGACCAATCCCATGCCGAGAATCCACATGTTATGTTTGAACAAAATCACCTATGGGAGATGTTCATGGTGATAGAAATCACCACTCGATAAATGTTGTCTTAGCTTCCCCATGATTATAACACGATTTAACAACTTAATATTAGGTTATATACATGTTTTATAAGGGGTTACGTACCAAGGAATTAGTTATTTTGTGTAATCAATTTGTATAAATTAATTTTTAATTTTTTATTATTGTAAAATAACCATCATTTTTAATTCCAAATGTCAAAAATAATCTAGGATGGTATTTTAGTTTTTTTATAAGATGTTTCATAAAATTGATGAATATTGAAAAAAAAGATTATTTAAAAATAATTTAAATAATTTAAATAATTGATACTATGAAATTATTTTCAAAAAACGGACATACACGGTTCTGATCTACAAGAAATTTAGAGTCTGAAATGGTCAATTATTTTTTTAGTGAATAATAACTTATGAATAATAATATTAACCTTATGAATAGTAATATCGACAATTGAAGAGTAACCCACCTATGGAATTATAAATGTAATTTAGGAATCTTGAATTTTAATGTGATATAATAGTTTAAGTAAATTACTTTTTTAGAAATTCATTGTTAAGTATTAGTATTTTTTTTTTATTTAATATTGATTTTACATAAAGATTATAATTATCATATATAGAAAATTAATTTCATAAAATGGATTCATTTTGGAATTTCTAACATCGATTTTAGGTTAGGGTGAATTTATAAGATTTTTGAAAAATGTTTTGTTTTTTTTTAGAATAGAAAAAATATTAATTTTGAGTTTTTGTTGTGTTTTATGAAATCATAATGATATAATATGTAATTTAAAATGATTTTATGTTCATTTAGATTAAAATATTTTTTCATGTATCCCATGTGGCAAAAACCATGGGAAAATACCATGGGAAATCCCATTGTTTTTCAAATACCACTGATGAGTTATCCTTCGCAATTAATAAAAAACACCCCCACTTTTACTATAAATAGAAATCAATTACTTTGTTTTATTTAATTCCAAACTCATTCCCCATGATTATATGATTGTATTACATCCCAATGATTCCTACCAAGGTGTCATAAATCCCTCAAGGTTCTGATCATGGAGTTTTAGAAGTTATTCTTCATGGTAATGGAATTATCCACTTTTCTTTTCATTTAAAATTCTATTTTATGTGGTATGTCTATGAAATTTACATATCATACTATTATTTAATTTTTATTCTATAAATATACTATATTATGAGTATTTTAGGAATTGGTGACCCTTGTCCCATCTCTTTTTAATGGTTTGTAAAACTGTGTTTCATACCCATTTTAATGCAAAATTTTCATCTCAAAATCTATCTCTTTTTTTCAAAGAAATTATTTTAATTTATTTATGTGAATACCCAAAAAATTCTCATTTACAAATGTATTCATCATGAAATAGAATTTATTTATTTGATTCTATAATTTACATATATAAAACCCTCTTTCCCTTTATTTGGATTATAAATGACATAAAGATTATGTTTTTATGCACTTTTAAAAACATTGGGATTTTGATATGAAACCCATTTCTTTTATTAAATTTGGGTTATTTATGAGTTTTTTATTTATTATCTATGTATATCACATGAAAATAAAGATATATTATGTAATTTCCCATATTGTTCTCCAATGAGTTGTGTAAATGAATTAATCTCTAGATATGACAAGTTTTATAATACCTTGGTGAATAACCTTGGTAATGTTTATGAAACCTTGGAGATGGAACTTGGATATATTCTTAAGAATGTCTAAATTAAATGGTTCAATAAGAATTTCAAGTTATTATTCATGTTATTTTTATTGTTTTATTCCTATTTTTCATTTTTTATGATATTCGTCATGTTATTATAGATATCTCTCATGTTCCCATGTAAAATGTTTACCTTGTTTTTCCCTTACTCAGCCTTCTTCTCACCATTTCCATTGATGTGTGTCCCTAGGTTATGATTTGGAGTAATTTTACTTATGATACAAAAATGAATAATCCATTAATGTGGATTAGAATAATGTTATATACTTCCATTTATTAAGTACATTATTTCCTTGACATTAAAATTTAAATATCCTATCTTTGTAAAATGTAATGAAATGTCATGTAATAAAAATGAGGGATTATATAGTTGGTATCGAAATAAAGTTTTGTTATTTGTGGAAATTAGGAAATGAAAACTTTTTGATGAACCCTATAGAAAAGTTTAAATATATGAAATATTCCTTAGCATTTTGGGGAAATATTAATTAAGTGGTTTCCAAAAAAAATTAATCCCTCTATGAATACGAACAAGTGGATGTGGCTCTAGAACATATGTATCTAGGGGTAAAACCCAAAAACACCACCTTCTTCTACACTCAAATGTGAACTAGTTCATGATAACAGACCTTGATGCATTTGTATTTTGACACTCTGGAGGGAAATTGTTTGTTAATCAAATGATTTTTATGAATCATTATTATGGATTTATTGAGAAATGTAATTATTATTTATGCATGATGTTTTAAGACATAAAATATCATTACTAATAAAATATTTTCAACTAAAAAAAGTTCCTCCCTAATGTTTTATTCTTTTGGAAAATGGTGGAAAAGAGGAGGAACCATTCAAATGGTGACCTCAATAGACCATGCACTAATAGCCCTTCGATGGAAGATGGAATTGAAACATTAATGAGAATAATGAACCAACTAACTGATGTTGTTAGATATAACTTGAATCAAGATGAGATATTGATTTCACTATGAAGGGAACAAAATTTTAATGATTCCTTTATGAATAAAAAACCACTAACCTTCAGTGGATCTATCGACCCATTGATGGCTAAATAATGGATCAGTACTATCGAAAAGATCTTTTTTGTACATCATAGTTTTGAATAAGAAAATGTCAGCCTGGATGTTTAGCGCATGGAGGGAGAAGTTTATCAAGGGTGAGATCTTATTAAAAACACAATTCCAGTAGATTAGATTGATGATATGGAGTAATAAGAGTTCTGATATATCCTCATCCCTAAGTATGTCTCTCGTTCGATGAAAACACAAATGGAGAAGAAATTTATTAATCTAAAGTTGAAGGAGAATGAATTTGTGGGAAGCTACGAGATGAACTTCACAAGGATTTCACAATAAACGTTTATATTTTTCATGGATAGTAATATGAATTTTGATAGATTCTTTGATGGGATATGACCTCATCTATGGAAGAATCTAGACAACTGAGACTATGATAGATTTGAAGATATCATGCAAAGTGATACGAAAGTCGAACTGGAGTTCAATGAGATACATTAGTCTTACAAATCACATGAAACGAAGATATCAATAGAGTCATGCTTGGGGAAGAGCCTTGATCATGGAGGAGGAAGAAATCAAGTACAACTTCCCAAGTGTAATAAATTAGAGAAGAAGCACTCAGGGAACTTCCTGCTCTGGAGTAGGTAGTGTTTCAACTGTGGAAGAGGTAGCCATATCGTGAAGAATTGTTGTATTGAGGTGAATCCTGAACATCCCAACACTAAAAACAGAGGGAATATGGTACATGACCTACCTAAAGTAAAATTCTTCATGTTTGGACAGCTTTTTCACTTTCCCCATCAATGAAAAAATCTGGGGGCAGCAGAGGGGAATCACTATCAACCTAAAAAATGGTCAATGGAGCAAGGACTTTTTTTCTATCAGGACAGCTGAAGTTGAAGCACCAAATTATGTGGTGGAAGGTACTGTTATTGTTCTCTCAAGGCTATAAAATACTTTGATTGATTTTGAAACTACACATTCATTTATTTTATCTATGTTTTCATACCATTTAGAATCAACCCCTGAATTTCTTAAAGTAGAGTTACCAGTCACAGCTCCTAGTGGGATTATCCAATAATCATCACTCATTAGAAATAGTAGTATTTAATTTAGTGAGGAAGATATTATCAAAAATCTAGTAGTCATTCCCATGTCATAATTCGAAATTATACTAGGGATGGACTGGATTTTAATGTATAATTCTATGATCAAATACAGAATTAAGTAAATCTCAGTAGTACTGAATGAAAAACATATAGTTACCTTCAATAGAGAGATATTTCGATCAGATATTTTCCTTGAAGAACCTCCTATAGCCTACATTATAGAGTTTATCGATGAGTATGAAGAATGAAATGAGAGTATAATGATAGAAAATATAACTTTCATCTAGGAATACATTGACGTATTTACTGTAGTGTTACCCAGAACTCCCCTAAAAAGAGTGCTAGAGTTCTTCATTATACTCGCACCAGGATGTCATCCGATCTCAAAGACCCCATATAGGGTAGAAAATGTAGAGCTAGAGAAATTAAAGAAACAACTCCAAGATATTTCAGATCAAGGGGTTTATCTGATAGAGTGTGTATCCTTGGGGAGAACCTGTTCTCTTTGGGAAGAAGAAGGATGGATCAATGTGGTTATGAATTGATTATAGAGAACTGAACAGGATCACAGTGAAGAACAAATACACTCTTCCATTAATTGAGGACTTATTTGACCAACATCATGGGGCCCAATTATTCTATTAGATTTATATTCAATTTGTTTATCATAAATTAAGGGTGAAGAAGGATGATATTCAAAAAAATAAACTTTTTATCAAGATATGGGCATTATGAGTTTGTTATTATGTGCTTCAGACTGACTAATGAACCTAAATATTTTATAGATTTGATGAATATTCTTTAAGGACTACCTTTATAACATTTTGGTAGTTTTTATTGATGATATTATAATATATACTAAAATTTGTGGGGAGCATGGGGATTATCCAAGGGTTATTTTGAAAACTCTATGGAAAGAGACTCTTTTTATAATGTTTAGAAAATGTGAATTTTAGTTACAAAAAATTTCGTTCTTGGGGAAGATGGTAACACATGAAGGAATCTTAATTGAACCTACAAGGATAAAGGTTGTAGAGGATTGGCCTATTCATACAACAGTAACTAAGATTCCTGGATTCAATAGTTTAGTAGGATATTATAGGAAGATTTTGAAAAACATCTCACCACTTTCTAATACATTAACCAAGTTAACTCAAAAAGGGGTCAAGTTCATCTGGAGAAAATGAGTGTGAGGAATGTTTCCAAGAGCTAAAGAAGAGATTTTTTACTACACCGATGTCAACTCCACCATTAATCATAGATGGATTCATTATTTTTACTGATTCATCTTTGAAAGTGATTGAGTGTGTCTTCATGAAAAATGAAAAAATCAATGCTTATGCATCTTGATAGTTAAAGAATCATTAGTAGAACTATCCTAGGTATAATCATGAGTTGGATGTTTTTTTTTCTCTGATGGAATATATGCACTCTCTTTATGGGGATAAATGTCATATATACTCATACCATCAAAGTTTGAAGTATATTTTAATACAAAACAACTTGAATATGAGATAAAGGATATGGATTGAACATCTTAAAGACTAAGATTTTCAAATTCATTATCACCCTAGAAGAGAAAACAATGCCACCGATGCATTAAGATAGAAAGACCCTATTGTTATGGAAATGATGAGGATTGATGGAGATTTTTGATCAATGACCTTGTAAAATTTTACATGATAATTTTAAGGGATGTGACAACATCATCCTTATCGCAAATTATTTATCAACGATCATTACAGGAGAAGATTAGTAAATCTCAAAAAATATCCTTTGTTATAGAATAGGTTTGAGGTTGTGAAGGATGTGAAGTTTCGCATGATCAATATTAATCAAGAAGGTGTATTGATATTTTGTAAAAGACTATGTTTTCCATCTATTCCAGAAAAAATAAAGGATCTCATGGATGAAGCTCATAGCTCTATAATCTCTATAAATCCTAGAAGCACAAAAATGTATAGGGACCTTCGTTAACATTATTTTTTGGATTATATAAAAAGGTATAATGTTGACTAAACTAAAATGTGCCTCATATGTCACCATGTGAAGGAAGAGTGACAAATTTCTAATGGAGTATTACAACCACTTCCTATACTAGCAAGGAAGTGTAACAATGTCACAATGAACTTTGACATTGGTCTTTGGAGAACTTCTAAAGGAAACAATGCCAAATTAATTATAGTGGACCGTCTCACCAAGACTACCCATTTTATCTCTATTTGGGAAGATTTATATCTTGATTAAAATTATAGGATTTACCTGAAGGAAGTGGTAAGGCTGCATGGATTCCCACTTTATATAATATCGGATCATGATCTAAGGTTCAGATCAAAATTCTGGAGAAGTCTTCAACATGCTCTATGTACCGAACTGAATTTTAGTACGGTCTATCACCCTTAAACTAATGGAAAATTTGAAGTGACTATTCAGAAACTCGAGGAATTGTTGATAACATTCTCAATGGATTTTAAAGGTGGTTGGGATTAACATCTTCCATTAGTTGAGTTCTTCATACAACAATATCTTCCACTTGAGCATTCAAATGAATCCCAATGAATCTCTATATGGGATAATATGTAGAACTCCAACTTTTTGGGACGAAGTTGGTGAGAGAAAGCTTATTGGGATTGATATTGTGTAAGAGGTTACAGAAAAGGTTCATGCCATCTAAAAAACATTATGGCTGGTCAGATTCATAAAAAGAGTTATGTCGATAACTGTTGAAAGGACAAGGATTTTGATGTTGGTGAAAAGGTCTTCCTTTGTAATTCTCTTTAGAATAGAGTCACGAGGTTTGGAAATAAATGTAATATAAACCCTAGGTACATTGGCCCATATTAAATCTTTGATCGCATAGGAGTGGTGGAATATTAGATTGCACTTCCTCCAAATATAGCACAAGTTCATGATGTATTCCATGTATCCCTCATAAGGAAGTACATACCTTACCCTTCACCTGTACTAAATCCAGAGGTGGTACAAATAGAACATGGCCTATCATATGGGGATATTCTAGTGAAGATCTTGGATCATAGAGACAAGGTTCTATGAAACAAGACTACCCACCTTGTAAATGTGTTTTGGAGGAATGACAAATATGAAGAACCCACATGGGAACCAGGGGATAATATGAGGTAGAATTTCCGACACATTTTCTCTTATGAGGGTACAAGTTGAAATTTTGGTGATGAAATTTATTATGGGAGGAAGAATGTAATGACCTGAAATTTTGAATAATATTTTGTTTCTTGAAATTTAATGGTTTACTATTTGATAATCAATAAAACAATATAAGTACAATTGAAATGTAACCATCTAGTTTTGACCATTATATTACTATTGGTTAATATGATTGTTGTATATAATAATAATTTTAAATGTTATAATTATTGTTTATAAATAGAACTAATAATGGATAATTAATAAAGAAATAAGAGTATATGGCCTATACCAGTAGAATCTTTCCATAAGAACCCTATTTTTCGAATCTTTGGAAGGAGGTAGAATCACTGGGCTTTACTCAAGAGAAATCCCAAGATGAGCTTCAACATGTTATGTTTGAACGAAATTGCCTACAGAAGAATTTCAAGTTGATAGAAATAATGACTTGGGTAATGCTATCTGAGCCACCCCAAGATTCTATCATCATTTCCCATGTTACTCTTAGGTCTTATGCAGGTTATATAAGGGGTCATGTAATGAATCCTAAGATACTTTCTGAAATCCATATGTATAAATAAATATTTTATTTCTTAATATTGTAAAATAACCAACATTTTTCATATTCAAGTGTCAAAATAAATCTATGATGATTTTTTATTTTTTTAAGAAGATTCATATTATTGATGAATGTTGAAAAAAAGATTATATTTAAAATAATGTTTATACTTTAAATAATTATTACTGTGAAATGATTTTTGAAAACTAGACATACATGGTTGTGATTAGTATGAAATTTAGTGTCTGATAAAACCAACTTAATTTTTTTTCTGATTATTAAATTATGAATAGTAATATTATCCTTTTAAATAATAATATAACCAATGGAATATTAACCTCACCTATGGATGTAAAAATGTAATTAGGTCATCTTGAATGTTTTTGTGATATAATAGTATCAGTGAATAACTATTTTAGAAATTATTAGTTATGTATTAGTATTTTCTCGAGTAAATAGAATTGTTTAATAAAAAAATTTAATTTCTCATATTAGTAAACTTATTTTGATATATTTGATTTTATTTTTGAATTAATATCTCTAATATTAGGTTTGGGTGAATTGATGGGTTTTTGGTAAAATTTTTGGTTTTTCGATTAATTGTAAAAATATTATTTTTGAGTTTTTCATGTGTTTTTTAAATCATAATTTTGTAATATGTAATATAAAATTATAGTCCACAAATGTGGATTAAAATATTATATGAGGTGTCCCAAGTGTCCAAAACCATTGGAAAATACCATGTTCAAGCCCATGGTTTAGAAAATACCATAGATAATGTGTCCTTATAAATTAATAAAAAAACTACCACACTTTTACTATAAATACATACACATTTCATCATTTTATTTCATTCAAAAATCATTCCTCTGTAAGATTTGATATTATTACCTCCCAAGGAGTACTCCCATGGTTCCATAAATCCCTAAAAGTCCTGATACTATTGTTTTAGATGTTACTATTCAAGGTAAGGGAATTCTCAACTTCTTTTTTTCCTTATGTATTTTCTTTCATGTGGTATGCCTTTCAAATTTCTATATCAAGTTCTTATTTAAATTTTATTGAACCCTTTTATTATATTTTGAGTATTTTATGAATTTTTTCCACTATCACCATTATTTTTAATGTTATATAAAACCATGTTTCATACCCGTTATGTTGTAGAATTTTCATCACAAAATCTCTCTCTTTTTCTCATAAAATTATTTTATTTTACTTATGGGAATAACCAAAAATATTTCATTTCCTGGGGTATTCATAAATATATAAAATTTAATTATTTTATTCTCTAATTGGAATAAATGAAACCATAATTCCCTTTTTTATGTTATAAATTACATAAAAATCATGTTTTTAAACAATTTTCAAAACATCGCGATTTTAATATGAATAACTTTGTTTTTATTTTATTTGGTTTATTTATGAAATGTTTTATTATTATATATGTGGATCACATGAAAATAAATATATATTATTTTTGTGTTGTGATAGTGCTCCAATTAATTGGGTAAAGAAACTAATCTATTGAGATGGCAAGTTTTACAATACCTTGGTGAATAACCTGGCTAATTTTTATGACACCTTGGGGATAGATCTTTGTGAAATGATTATTATTGAATAAATTAAA
This sequence comes from Viscum album, assembly GCA_963277665.1. Classification (NCBI taxonomy): domain Eukaryota; kingdom Viridiplantae; phylum Streptophyta; class Magnoliopsida; order Santalales; family Viscaceae; genus Viscum; species Viscum album. The sequence goes on along the minus strand of OY728132.1, from coordinate 65,876,707 downwards.
TTTTGTTTCCATATATTCATGTTATGACTCATTTTATTATTATTATGATATGAATATTTATCATTCCATTATGGTATTAATCATGTTCATATAGATATTGCTCATGTTAACATGTAAACAATTTCCCTTGTTTTCCCTTACTGGGCCTTCTGCTCACCCTTTTATTTGATGTTTTCCCTCTGGTTATGAGTACATGTAATTTTAACTAGGATGAAAATATCAAGAATTTTTTTATTTGTATTAGAATAATTTTATATGTTTTCAGGTATTATGTACCTTATTTCCAAGACAACAAACATTAGATATCCTCTATTTCGAAATTGTAATGAAAAGTAATGTAATAAAAAGGTGGGATGCCAGAATCAATCCAAAAAATTATGTAAAACAATATTTAAACATACAAGGCCAGAATATATTATCCATACATCAAGAGGTACCTGATATAGATTTATAAACTATAGTTGCATGTATGCTTAATACGAGATGTACCCAAAACCCAACACCTATGAATGCTGAATTAAAACTTCTTCAATGGAACTGATCTAGGAATAAAAAATAAATAGGATATGAACATGGGGAAACCACATAAATCCTCACCTACTACCTAAATATTTGAGGTGGCTCATACATTGATACCATTAGAAGTCTACAATCCCTTTGAATCCATAGATTCTCAAATGTAATCCATGGAAGCGGGTGTGTCGCTATGTAGTCTGATGAGAAGTGCTATCATGAATGGGTGGATGAACCTATTCCACCACCCAATATATTAATCCCAATATTCTCAACCATTGTTGGTGCAAGAGATATAGAACATCTCATAGACTTCATGTCCTAATGTGGACAAATGATTGGTCGCCTGATATTAGTAGGAAGTGACCAAAATGAGATATTTTGTACAAAACCAAATAAGTCTAGTCTTCGTTTGTTACAAAAACCATCTATCAAGATCCATTACCGAAGGTGAAGACATTAATCATCAATTTATTTATCATTTCTTATCCACGTTAACAAATAAAACAATTTTCAACCTCACAAACTACAAACAATGGGAAAATGAGAGGGGTTCTGAATTCATCTCCATATAGAACGATTTAACCTATTCACTCAATATAACTCTCTCACATGATCAATTACTACAAAAATTTGATAAAAATATAATTGATGAGTTATAAACCCCTTTGGACCTGATGATGTATCCATGGAGAATCTATCAGTTTATAGATATGTAACAACACCTACTAGATGACATTCAACGATCCAATGAAAACCCATTGTTGATTAAATAATCATAATGAGAAAAATACATGGTAAGGTAGAGACACCTATTTTTTTACAAAAAACTAGTATTTTTTCACATTAAAGCATCTTGGTAGGTCTAAAATTATTTATCCCCTCCCTCTGACTGGAAGAAGCAACAAAATAACCCTTGACTATAAAAAAATTGATTACGGTCACCCATGATTTAAGGAATAGATGAATAAAAAGAATTAATTATAAAATTATAAGTTCTATGATTATATCCTTGAAACCATGAAATATATCATACTGAATATATTTAAGACTATGTGAAAGAATGAGTTCTTCCTCACTTCTCATACTATCTAATTCTCTTTCCATAGGAGGTTGGGTCACTCCATCTTGGAATTCATTTTCTTAAACTACATCCTCTAAATTATGGTTGATTGTGGATAGGTTATAATAATGAAATACCAGGAATTTGTGAAATTTGTAAGTTTTACCTTACCATAAATATAGGTTAACTAGAAATAAGTGTTGTCTAGGAATGGACAAAATATTGATAACTATATGACTCGATAATTATTTGACTGATACGAGGCCACTCTGAGTGCACAAATTTTAACAACAAATCAATCCTAGTTCATATGGAGGTATCACTAAATACACATTCTATAGAAATACATAAGCATTTGAAACACAAAAAGACAGAATATAAAAAGTCATATCCAACTCTTAGGGATTTTCTGAATCTTATGAACTACTTTACTTTAACATCCAGATATTAGGAACTACCCACCAAAAGGAACCCTCAACAGATGAGGGAATCAAATTTTTTCCTATCAACATAATTCACTTATTATAACCCATATATAATAATGAATAATCTCTTGATTATGAGTTCCTCATACTAGGTCAGGGAGGTGGAGGCCAAGGATGCAAAACCTAAGGATATAGGGGGCACCACAGGCATGGCAAAGCCCAATATTATTGTCACATCCCTATAGAATCCATATATGTAGTGGGTACCCATACCTGAGAACTCTATATAGATAAATATATTCATGGTGATGCCTTATAATCCTCCAATAGTAATTCAAGGGAAGTCCTTTTACATGACCGACTAGTAGAGTTGTGATTGTCTGATTAGCCCCGTCAAAGGGGAAGGTCAGTGTAACCTTTAAAACTAGAAGTAGTTTATCCATTAACCTATTCTAAAGAACTAAGACCATCCAACTAAAAAAACTAAAAATCTAATCCATAGATTTGGGATAAACACTAACATGGTAGGAACAAATGTCTAGCATAAAGTAAAAAAATTAAAAAATTAGTTAGTAGTTTTTAATAAAAAATCTAAATCTTATATGCTCTCAATATTTCAAAAGATCTTAGAGAGGCCCTAATAAAGGCCCTATAGTGCACCATGGGTATTCATAACAACGATTATACATCTACGGATAAAAAAATCAAGACAATTCTAATATAATGTCATATTTCAATATTACTCAATAAATAGGATTAGAAAAATTTAAAACATTACATATCAGAATGCTACATGTTTCCAAAAATAACCATAATTTCGAAAACCATAGGGATATAGATAAAAATGGTTCTAGGACCAACCTTACCAAATTTAAAACCCTTGTACATTTGGGATACAATGATTAAGACATATATCCAATAAATCTAAAAATTCAATTGTTTGATAAGTTGGATCAAAGACCACTCAAGAAGATTAGGCTCAAGGTTCTGTTTTGGGATATCACTTCTAATGGTGAGTTCATGATTTTCTATAAATTCACAACATATAATTTCCTCAAATTTTTACCATGGAATTATAGACATGTAGTGGTACCGTACCCATTTAATCAATTCATTTAATATCCCATCGATGGGATGATTGGCATACTACATCAGGATAATAACCCCATTGAGTGTTGAGAAGCCATATATGATGAGGCAGATTTATTCAAGATAGAAAAGACCCAATGTTGGATAATTATATGTTGGTGGAATCTATTAATGGATTGGGGAAAATACCTGAAAGACCATATAGAATTATTGACTGTGATTAGGAGCTATATAATTTCTTAATTGAGGCCAAAGACTCAAACTGAGTAAGGTATCATGAACTATAATCTTTATTGTCCCTTGTTATTGTGATAACAGTCATGTCTGATGAAGTGGATTCATCAAAAGGGTATCAGGATAATGATCTACATGGACCTAATAATTCTCTCAATCTATTATAAAAAATAGATAATTCCCATATGGAATTCAATTAAACCCATTTTGTACCTCTCTTTCCAAGATTGAGTAGTAGCACAAATGAAGATAAGCATCCCGAAAATATATTTGTGATGTCCCCATAAGACCAAGATATCAATGTATCGTATCATCAGTTATCTTATCTAGAAAATGAAATAGATTCCCCCAAATAACCCTCCATTTCATGAAATTCCTCCAGAGTATCATAGATGGAATAAAAATGATATTTCCTTAGGAACACCCCTCACACATTTGAGGAATGAATCTTCATGACCATCGATGCCTAGAGAATAGTGAATATGGTGATAAGGGATGACCCAAAATTAGGGATGACATGCTTATTGAGGTGCATGATTTGTATATAGAATATATAATGTAGAAATAATACATGTTCTGTTAGAATTATATAGATATTCTCAAGGAAAACGCCGATGTGGTTCTGTATCACCTAGGCTTAACTGATGAAAATTGATATTTCTAGAAGGAATCATAGATAATGAACCCATATCATTATATTAAATTATAAAAGTAAATTGTTAAATTAATCAAATGAAACATTGACCGGGAAGTAAACTACCCAAAATATATTTCCAAAATGATCCACATAAAGATAATAAAATGGATAGATCAGGGTTTGCATCAATTTCAGAGAATATAATCAACACTCCATGCTGGAGGATTTATCATTTCCAATAATAATGATTTTTATAAATGAAACATCTATATTACTTGAGAATTCCATCTTGGATGGGTATTCCACAAGAAATTAGAAAAATAACTACCCTGGTGATAAGTAATCCACTAATTTCATATCACCTCATGGGATAGTTTTCAATATGTTCTTTCCATGTGGATTAATATTTGTTGGGTCTAATTAAAAATAGGCCAAGCATCATATCATTAAACTCTTATTAGGACAAATTATGCAATGTTTTGTAGATGGATTGGTATCTAAATCCCAACATAGCTGTGATTACCTAATGAATATTCATACAATATTATTCATGTTGTAGTAGCATTGTTTTAAGATAAATCCTATGAAAGGTGATTTTTGTGTAACATTAGTTAAATTCCTTGTCTTTTTGGTATTTTACAATGGAATTGAGTTTCATATGAAAAATTCCATTCCAATCGTATAAATCTCACCACTCATGATCTTAATGAATTAGGGGCTCCCTAAGGTAACCTTAAATACATTAATTGTTTCACAACTTACCTAAAAGGAAAATATATCCCCTTCACCAATTAAATGTTGAATGGAGTCACCTATTTATAGAATAATGAAATTCAAGAAGTATTTTATAATCGAAATCATTACTTACTATACCCACCGGTCTTTAGGACACAGTTAGAAGTAAATCCACTTAACTAAAATTTGGATTCCATAGAAGAACACTTTGTTCTCACCTCGTAAAAAAAATATTTTGAGAATGAAAACATCCTCTACTATCTAAGTAAAATGATTCAAGGTAATGAGACCTATGATTACAATATTGTTTAGAATTTCATCACAATCATTATTTTAGTGAAAAAGATGAAACATTAATTACAGTATCATGAATTACACTTTGTATCCCATATTATTCCAATAAATTACTTTCTTGGACACCCTATATTGATTGGGTTTTTAGGTTGATGGGTGGTAAATCAAAAACAAAATGAAATCCATATTTTGTCATAAAAGGTTGTTAGAAGCTTGGCCCTGGATGATTTCATTGCAAAACATAACACCCTAGAAATTACACCAATAGACATAAAACATCTAGAAGAAGAGGTTTTACGTTCCCATGAAACTCCAAAAAATGGGAGATACATTTTGATGGTGCATCTAGAGGTCCTATTATAACGAGTATGGAAAAAATTATTCTCAATTGGGTTGGTCTAGGGATTGTATTTTTTATTGGATATGGAATTTTTTTCATAATATTTCTCTCTATACAGAGGCTATACTAATAATGAAGGAAAATGAAAATCATTTATTTGATTCATTGAAAATTCCCTTCATCGGTAAATAACCTTCCAAAATATCAAAGAGAATTCATAGCTACATATCAAACAAATCGATGGTGATTATTCCAAAAGGAAGGAAAAATTGGCCCCTCTCATCAATTATGTTAGAGCATTGATGGATTAATTAAATTTTCATCCAACATTGAATCACATTACTTGATCATAAAATTGGCATTCCTATTCAATATTTAATTTATCCATTGTCCTGGCTGACCCTAGTCATGATGAGGTGGTTTTCCATGTCACACACTGAACGGTTGTATATTCGGTCAACATTTTTAACATGTAGGAAATAAATCAGGTGAACACTACCCCAAAGCATGATAAACCATTATCCACTACTTGATGTATGGATCCCATAGTCGATTAACTCTAAAATGGGAACCTAACATTATATTTTTCAAAAAGGAAATATAGTTGACCTTGAGTACTGAAAATTTCATTTTAGGATGGTAGAAATGAGGGAAAATCCCAATAAAATTAGGTCTTAAATGAAATCCTCCTAAGATACATAACAGAAAGAGATATTCTCATCATTATTAAAGAATTCCATGCATGATACTATTTCATTCATTAGTCTTCAACTAGAATATACCACCAATGTAGGAGGATTGGTTACTACTCATAAACAATGATTCTATACTTTTTGGCATTCATCAAGATATTTCATGACTTTCAAATTCATTAAAACATCATCCATCAACACCTAGTTTTATATATACAACTAAATATTTATTGTTATTTTTCATATGAGGAATTGAAATTGTGGGGCCATATCCCCTATCCATAACCAAATTGTTTATATACACCATTACTATTTTTGGACTTTCTTTCCAAATTGGTGAGTCAGTACACCTCGATAAAGTCGAGATAAATGATATAATTATCTTTTTAAAGTCCAATAACCTCACCTGATTAATTTTCCCTCACAAAATGATGGTGGAAATGACCCCATTATATGATTTACTAAATTAAATAACCTGATCCATGAGTAAAACATTTTATATAACCATTCATCCCCCTATCATGTAACTGCAAATGGATATATAGAGGTATTTAATAATACACTATCAAATATAGTCATTAAAATGGTGGGAGATGACAAGAATTCATGGTCACACAAGATCTTTCATGTTATACATTCCTACAATACCACCAAGAACATTTCCACACAAGCAATTGCGTATTCATTGGATTATGTAACCATGTTAGCAGTTCCCATTGAATTCCAATTTATCTCACTCTAAATATCTATCTATGGAAAAACATTGGAGGAAATGAAATCACCAAAGTTATTGGATGAGTTATAATGGATTTATGGGAAATGTTAACATACACTACATAACCACAATGTTTATCAGAACTAGGTCACCAAAGCCTTTGTAATATTTTTACCTCTGATCTATCCTACAATGAGAATTGGTATTGGATCTCAAAACCCTAATGAACCCTGTAAATAATACCCTAATATTGTAACCCTAATAATAATATCCTCACATAATACATAATAGCTATTCTAATGGAGGTTAATCAAGGAATATAATGGGACGAAGAAATGTGACATCCACACCAAAGAATGGTTTCTTAAAAATTACTTTTCATAGCTCCCATTTACAATCTCAAGTCATGGAAGCAAGAATTTAAACTCCATAGAATATTTCATACTCACTACTTGTTGTTAATATGTATGTAAGTCATCTATACCATAAGACATTAAACTTCACTGAATTCATCCTTACCTCATGATGTTAAATAGAACAATAGACTTCCATAACACTTGACATCAAGCTACATGAATTATGTTACAACACAGACAGTTACATAGACATGATATAGATATATGTGAAAAAATTATATACACCATCCATATGTGTATGTAATAACCACATACAATGTTTTCCATTAAAAAACTATGTGTGGATTTATTCATGTTATCACGGGATAAATAGTGATTCCCAAATCCCAAACCCAAGCTCCATCCAAAAGATAAACATACAAAAGTCCCCTCTACATGTGAGTGAGACCTGTCTAGTGAGTTTTTCATTAAAGAACTATATATTGATTGATCCAATATAACACATGATATGTAGTGAAACCCATATTTCAAATCCTAGTTCTAGACACAATATAAACTGAATCAAAGGACTCTTTTATGTATGGGTTAGACCTACATGGAAAAATTTTATTTTTAATAACTACATATGGATTGATTCCTACTATCATAAGATACCAAGTGATGATGAAATCATAAAAACTAGGTCAAGCTTAAATGTAAATGGAATGAATCCCCCCTCTATATATCGGTCAAACTTATAAGGCCACATCCTTAAACATTACTTAATCTTGAGTTATTACAAGATTACACCTTGAGGATCTTTTCAGGTTTAGAGTTTTAGAAAATTAGATCATAAAACATGCATTACATTCCACATTTAAACAAAGTGGTTAAATAAAAGATAGTATTCATTTTTCCCAACAATGGAAACATATTTCAAATAAAACATGGATTATTTCTTGAAACTTCCTTGACACTATCATCATATTATGTACCTTTCCCTTGACATATGAAAAACATTTAAAAAACTTGGGATGAGCATAAAATGCTCAGTAAGGAATATAAAAATATGGAAAGGAAACATGGGTACATATATACATTGGAATGAAATCATACTTTACCCATAAAAAATAAGCACTTTAACATACCTCATAAAATCATTAATAAATCATAGAAATCATAAGACATAAAGGTAACTTGAGGCATTCATAAGATTCTTATGTAGGGAGTAACCCTCTTGGTTACGTTTGGAATACCCATCACATTATATTCCCTAAATATCTTCGGATAAACCTTAACGTTTCACTCCTTCACGTTACCCAATGCATTGGAGATCTATATCAGGCTCACCCGCCCTTAGTTTATCACGGAACCACCCGTCTTCATAATAATGCCCAAGAACCTCAACATAATCGTATCACATCAAACATGCATAAAGGAAACATAAAATTTCCACCTTTCAATCACAAGATATAAATACAACTCATTGATAAAAAAACATTATGAAAACCATTTTCAATACCAAAACAAAATAAAAGTAAAACATGGTATTTATTTTTCTTTTTTAAAAAAGGTATGGCTTGTAGAGGAAGCCGAAACTCAAATAATGGTCACGGCGGCAGAGAAGTCGTTGTCACCGCATACGTACGACAAAAACATTCCCTTTTGTCATTTAGTAAAAGCTTCGTATAAAAAAGATTCCTTTTGAATAAACGTAAAAGTCAAAGGGGTTTATACACCGTATAAAAGAAGGTTGTGTATAAAACAAAATATGCCTCAATGAAAGGAGATTGAGACGAAGTCCAATACCTCAGGTCCGACTTGACTCGGTCGTTCTTTAATCTCCTGAATAATAAACATGAGTTCATTTCTACTTGTTTAAGAACCCTTTTCAAGTACATTATTCCTTTTATATCACTTATTGCCATGTCATGAACACTATGTAATTATCTAAGTTAATAACGGTCGTTTTAACGATCATTGGTACTTGATTCAAAAATAAACCCTTTATAATTACAAGTTGTTCATGTATCCATTATATCCAGAATGGTATTCATGATGTAGATATCAGATATATCATATATATCCAGTACATTCATTCATTTATAATATTATATTACATTTAGAGGTAAGAAATGAAATGCACCGTTCATGGAGACGGTAAGCCGTACGTATGCATGAACGCTGCTTCAATTTCTATTTCGTATTTTATGAAATGGAATCATAATGATATAAAGGTATATTATAATTCCAGTGTAATATCATATATAATATCATAACTCCATCCTTTATACGTCCCACATATGTTATTAACGAATCAAATCACTTTGAGGGGTCGGTAGTCCGCACTTCCTTAAATGAAGATATCGTGTTTACCCATAATGGAAACCATAAAGGTATGACCAAAATGAGAAATACAAAAGCTTAAGGAAAACATAAAAATATTATTTATCATATATAAATATAGTGTCATATTAATGGCCACCTTTGAAGGTGTTAAAATAATGTTGAACAATCATCGTTTCGGGAGGCAGAAGTTCGCCTTCCACGGAAACAGTATGTTCTTTAACCATTAGATGTAGGTGTGTGTAAGTGTAGATCGAATCCTTATTATAAAAACATCCTACTATATGGAATATACTGCTGTTGTTACAAAAGAAATGAATAAAAAGAGTTTAGGGTATTGGAGAAGCAAAATAAAACAAAAGAACACAAGTGAAGACATTACCTTAAAATCAGGTAACTCCCTTAGGTTTGAGCTCAAAGGCTTCCTTGGGAAGACTTCTTCCCAAAGTAAGGCTTCAAGGAGTAATAGAGAGAAGTGGAGAGACAAAATGGGAAGGGTTTGGCTGAGCCAAAGGCTTTGGAAGTGTGGGTAAGGAGGTAGAGGTGGGGGCCTTTTATAAGAGGAGATAAGGGGCACTCTTGGAATGTAAAGAAATGTTACTTTATTTTAAAATGAGTTTCGGATTCAAAAGGTCCCAAATTGAAATAATTAGAGGGTAAGGTGATAAGGGTTAGAAATCCACCCATCCAATAGGTTTTGGACATGTTTTAGTCATATATTTTACATTATCTTTTAATTTTATTTAAATCCTTTATTAATGAGGTATTCACTACATCATCATGATGTCATAAATAATTGAATTTATTTAATGTCTAAAAATTATAAAAAAACTGTCATGATGTAGGAAATATTTTTATATTTTTAATGAATATTTATAGTCAAAAATCTGACTTGTATGACCCCATTTAATTTTTTTTTTAGTAAAACAACTCATGTTTGTGTCATTTTAATTTTAACATTAAATAAAAAGATATTAATGACATTTTCCTACCAAAGTGGCTCAATGGGGTCCCCAAGTTGACCCATGGCTTGTCTTGGACGGCCATGACACATAAAATAATGGTAGAACATGTGTCTAGGTATTTTCATTTTATTATAATATCATTTTTTCCTTAAATTGCACTAATTACCTCTAATCGCGATTAAAAACTTAAAAGGTACTATTCACCAAAAAATTATATTAATCTCATTGAACCAAATTTTACTTCTTAATGAAAACCATGTATGTCGGATTTTTAAAAATCAAATCACAGAAGTGGCAATGTTTCATTTAAACGAAAAATCAGTTTCTTTAACTACCACTTAGTGGTTTCACTATTCATCAAAAATTGAAGTTTTTCAGAAAAATACCAAAACTTCAACCTAAGCTATAATTGATATTCTGAATTCAAAAATGATATCTATTCTACAAAATTACAATCATATAAGTTACATTAATTAATTTAATAATTAATTCCAACTGTCATGACAAATAGCTTGTTTTTATGAAACAATAAGTATCAAAAGATTGACACCAGTTTAAGTCCAATTTCAAAGTGAAATTGATTCCAATGACCACCATTGGATTAAATGGGAAAAATATATTCTAATTTCACTTCAAAACCAATTCAAAAGATAATATAATCATACAAATAAATTAGATTAAAAATAGGTTTTGAATTAAAATACAACATTTTCACTATTCATTAAAAAATGAACTTTATCGGAAAAATACCAAAAATTCTCACAAAGTAAATTTTGATGTACCAATCTTAAAGAATAAGTTTATTTTGACCAAGATATCTTATAAAATTGTAAAAAGATAGATTTAAAAATGGTTTTCCATCAAAAGGCAGTAAAACAATCTTTTAAAAATATTAGTGTATTCCATGCTTAAGATTGGATTTATTCTCATTTTAAGCCTCTAAAACACTATATAATTCACGAAAAGACATAGATAAAAATATCTATTATTCATTACTTACTTGGGCTGTTATATCCTTCCCCCCTTTAGAAAATTGTGTCCCTGAAATTTATTTACTTATCGAATAAATGGGGGTACTTATCCCTCATTGCATCTTCAGATTACCATGTTGCCTCTTCAATCATGTGGTTTTTCCAAAAAACCTTTACCCGATTAATCAACTTATTCCGTAACACTTGCTCCCTGTGGTCAAGAATTTGGATAGGTTGTTCCTCATAAGATAGGTTCTCTTCCAGCTGAACTACCTCTGGACGCAAAACATGAGATGGATCTGGAATATACTTTCTCAACATCGAAACATGAAAAACATTGTGTACCTGAGATAAACTCGGAGGTAAAGCCACAAAGTATGCATCTGATCCAACTCTCTCCAGAATTTCATATGGTCTAATGAACCTTGGACTCAGCTTTCCTTTCTTACCAAATCGCATCACACTTTTCCATGGTGAGACTTTGAGAAAAACATGATCACCTACCTCAAAAGATAGATCCTTCCTCCTGTTGTCTGTATAACTCTTCTGCCTGCTCTGAGCTGTTCTTATGTGTTTCTGTATCAGCTAAACTTTTTCTGCCAACTCTTCTACCAATTCTGGTCCCATCAGCTTTCTTTCACCCACTTCATCCCAAAAAGCTGGAGTTCGACACCGCTTCCCATATAATGCCTCAAATAGTGCCATCTGTATACTGGAATGAAAACTATTATTATATAAAAATTCAACCAAAGAAAGATGTTGGTCCCAACATCCCTGATAATCCATAGAGCAAGAACGTATCATATCCTCCAAAGTCTTAATTTTTTGTTCTGACTGCCCATCTAATTGAGGATGAAAAGCTGTACTAAAATTTAATTCAGTACCCAACGACTTCTGAAGGCCTTTCCAAAAGTTAGAAGTGAACCTAGGATCACGATCAGATACAATGGAGAGGGGAACTCCATTTAACCTGACTATCTCCTTAAGATACAAACGGGAAAGTTAATCTAGGGAAAAAGTATCTCATATAGCAAGGAAATGAGCCGATTTAGTCAAGCTATCAACAATAACCCAGATTGCATTTTTACCTCAAGGGGTCTTCGGCAATCCCACAACGAAGTCCATGGATATGTTCTTTCATTTCCACTCTGGCACTGGTAAAGGCTGAAGCATCCCGTTCGGTAACTGCCGCTCTGCTTTAACCTATTGACATGTCAAACACTTCACAGTAAAATCAGAAATATCTCTTTTCATTCCATCCCACCAGTAATACTCCTGCAGATCTCTGTACATCTTAGTACTACTATGATGAACTGAAAATGGAGAACTATGAGCTTCACATAACAACTCTCTCTTCAACTGTGAATCCCAAGGCACACAAAATCTCTTACCAAATCTCAAAACGCAATCATTATCAATGTTGAATTTAGGAAACATACCTTTCTGAACCAGCTCTACCTTTTTCTGCAACTCACTGTCTTGCTTCTGTGCTTGCTTGATTCTGTCTGATAGAGAAGATTTCACTGATACCTGAAACAAAAAAGAAGAACATCCTACACCAACAAATTCTATGCCAAAGTTCATCAAATCCTTAACCAAAGGATCACGTTCCAAACACAACATTACTAATGAAGCATTACTTTTTCGACTCAAAGCATCAACCACTTTATTTGTTTTTCCTGGATGGTAATGAATTGTACAATCATAATCCTTGATTAATTCTATCCATATCCTCTATCTCATTTTCAATTCTTTCTAAGTGAATATATACTTTAAACTTTTGTGATCGGTATATATTTCACACTTTACTCCATACAAATGATGCCTCCAAATTTTTAAAGTGAAAACAACAACAGCTAATTCCAAATCATGTGTAGGGTAATTTACCTCATGAGTTTTCAACTGTCGTGAAGCATAAGCAATTACCTGATCGTTATTCATTAGGACACAACCATGTCCTTTCAATGAATCATCACTGTAGATAACAAACTCCCCATTCCTGGAAGGTAGTTCCAAAACTGGAGCATTAACCAATCTTCTTTTCAATTCCTAAAAATAATCATCACATTCTTTTGTCCCGATAAACTTAACACCCTTCCGAGTTAGCTTAGTCACTGGACTAGATAACCGTAAAAATTTCTAACAAACCTTCGGTAATAGCCAGCCAAACCAAGGAAACTACGAATCTCTGTTACATTTGTGGGTCTTGGCCATTCTTCAACAACCTTTGTTTTTGCAGGATCAACGATTATTCCATATTTAGAAACAATGTGACCAAGGAAAGAAATTTGTTGCAACCAAAACTCACACTTGCTGAATTTCCCATACAATTTATTTTCTTTTAAGGTTTGCAAAACAACCCTTAAATGTCTTTCACGATCCTCTTAACTTTTAGAAAACACCAAAATATCATCAATGAAAACCACCACAAACTTATTCAAGAACACATGGAAAATTCTATTCATTAAGTCCATGAATACAGCAGGTGTATTGGTTAGCCCAAAAGGCATTACTACAAATTCATAATGGCCATATCTTGTATAAAACGTAGTCTTCAGAACATCTTCTTCCTTTACCTTCAGCTGATGGTACCCCGATCTCAGGTCAATCTTTGAAAAAAAATGAGCTCCCTGGAGCTGATCAAACAAATCATCGATATGAGGCATATGATATTTGTTATTAACAGTGATGTTATTCAAGGCTCTATAATCAATGCAAAGTCTAATAGAACTATCTTTCTTTTTAACAAATAAAACAGTATCACCCCATGGTGATGTTCTAGGTCAAATTAAACCTTTCTCTAATAAATCTTGAAACTTTTCCTTCAACTCTAAAATTTCAATTTGAGCCATTCGATAAGGGGGTTTTGAAATTGTCTTAGCATCAGGAACTAAGTCAATAGTAAATTCAACTTCTCGATCTGGTATTATTCCAGGAAACTCATCAGGAAAAAAATCAGGATACTCATTTACCACTAGCACATCATTAATCTGAACAGTTCCCTTGTTTTCAACAATATGTGCAAGGTAACATTCATTTCCATCATTTACAAGTTTCTCGGCCTCTTGATAAGTTATCAACAGTAAGGGTTCATTCTTGTAGACAAATTGAAAGTCTTTCTGAAAATAAACTTCTTTAGATCTACAGTCAATCTTAGAATGGTAAATAGAGAGCCAATCCATACCCAGGATAACATCAAACTCTACTAGAGGTAGAAAAATAAGGTTTTCAAGTAGGTTCTTTCCACAGATAAGGATAGGAAGATTCTTATAAATTATTTTTTCCTCAACATTTTCCCAATGTGTTTTTACCACAAGTTCAGGAGTCATTTCTTGAGATGGTATTCCCATTTTACTAGAAAAGGTTTCAGAGATGAAAGAATGTGTGGACCCCGAATCAAACAACACACTGGCATAATCTGAAAAAACCAACAAAGTACCTGATAAAACATCATTTGATGGCCCGACATCCGCTGAAGTAGTTGCAAAGGATTTCACCACCCCATTCTGCTTGTAGTCTAACTGCTTCCCATCAGTCAAGCTCTTTATCGGACAGTCATTTTTATAGTGCTCCATCTCATTTCCCTTAAAACATTTCACTAACCGTAAATCAAATTTGGACTTACCGTCACCTTGATCTTTTTCAGTGCAATAACGAGCCTTATGTCCCATCTTACCACATCGGTAGCACTTTCCAGAATTCAGAAGACATTCCCCAGCATGCCTTTTACCACATTTATCACAAACTGGAAACTTAGTTTTCTTACCATCATAATTTTTTGAAGAATTCTTTCCTTTCTCCTGCCACCTCGGTCTCTTCTTCTGTTAGTTGTTATAGAACACTTGATCATCGGCAAACTCTATTTTCACCTTCTCAACACATCGAACAAGCTTTTCATAACTTTTAAACTCACGAGAAGCTAATGCCCTTCGATATTTTGGTTTTAATCCTGAGAAAAATGATTGATTTTAATATCAAGGTCTCAGATAAAATTTGGAGCATACCTTCCCAAACGAGTGAACCTCTCTTTATAGGCAGCCACTGAGACTTCCTCTTGCCTCAATTCCAAGAATTGTTTTTCCATCCTAAGTCGAACAGCCTTAGGAAAATACTTCTCAAGAAACATACCTTTGAATTAATCCCAGTCGAGAGCACCAATCTCATCAGCGTCGCTGATATTTTTAACCATCGACCACCACTGATCTGCTTCACCCTCCAAATGGTAAATAGCAAGACTAACCTTTTGATTGTCTGAACACCCCATGACATCGAAAATCTTCTCCAGTGCTTTAATCCACCCTTCCTCTAGCACAGGGTCAGATGATCCTCTGAATGATGGGGGATGTTGCCTCATGAAATGTTCCACCACTGACATGTTCTTCTACTGTTGATCTGGATGATCACGTGCACGGATACCACCACCATTTATCACTTGACTCAACTGCGCCATTACTGCAACAAACTATTCAGTTCAAATTCCGACCATCTCAAGATGCTGATTCGGAAGGTTATTTTCTTCTGTATGCCTTCCTAGCACTGCTTCCATATTTCCTCTGTGGAAAACCATTATGAACAAACATGTCATAGATAAAGCAACATGGTAATATTCAAATGCTATATCATTTCAAAAAAATATTTTTTGATAATCCTTTAATATAATTCTAACTCCTAAAGTTATCTAAACTGACCTATGATACCAACTATAAGGCCCCGGCCTTAAACATTACTTAATCTTGAGTTATTACAAGATTACACCTTGAGGATCTTTTCAGGTTTAGAGTTTTAGAGAATTAGACCATAAAACATGAATTACATTCCACATTTAAACAAAATGGTTACATAAAAGATAGTATTCATTTTTCCCATAAATGGAAACATATTTTAAATAAAACATGGATTATTTCTTGACACTTCCTTGACACTATCTTCATATCACGTACCTTTCCATTGACCTATGAAAAAAATTTCAAAAACATGGGATGAGCATAAAAAGCTCAGTAAGGGATATAAAAATATTGAAAGGAAACATGGGTACATATATACATAAGAATGAAATCATACTTTACCCATAAAACATAATCACATTAACATACCTCATAAAATCATGAATAAATCATAGAAATCATAAGACATAAAGGTAACTTGAGGCATTAATAACATTCTTACATAGGGAGTAACCCTCTTGGTTACGTTTGGAATACCCATCACAGTATACTCCCTAAATCTCTTCAGAGAAACCTTAATGTTTCACTCCTTCGCGTTACCCAATGCATTGGAGAGCTATATCGGGCTCACCCGCCCTTAGTTTATCACGTAACCACCCGTCTTCATAATAATGCCCAAGAACCTCAACATAATCATATCACATAAAACATGCATAAAGGAAACATAACATTTCCACCTTTCAATTAGAAGATATAAATACAAATCATTGATATAAAAACATTATGAAAACCTTTTTCAATACCAAACCAAAAGAAAAGTAAAACATGGTATTTATTTTTCTTTTAAAAAAAGGTATGGCTTGTAGAGGAAGCTGAAACTCAAATAATGGTCACGTCAGCGGAGAAGACATTGTCGCCACATACATACGACAAAAACATTCCCTTTTTTCATTTAGTAAATGCTTCGTATAAAAAAGATTCCTTTTGAATAAACGTAAAATTCAAAGGGGTTTATACACCGTATAAAAGAATGTTGTTTGTAAAACAAAGTATGCCTCAATGAAAGGAGATTGAGACGAAGTCCCATACCTCGGGTCCGACTAGACTCGGTCGTTCTTTAATCTCCAGAATAACAAACTTGAGTTAATTTCTACTTGTTTAAGAACCTTTTTCAAGTTCATTATTCCTTTTATATCACTTATTGCGAATTCATGAACACTATGTAATTATTTAAGTTAATAACAGCCGTTTTAATGATCATTGGTACTTGAGTAAAAAATAAACCCTTTATAATTACAAGTTGTTCATGTATCCATTATATCCAGAATGGTATTCATGATGTAGATATCATATATATCATATATATCCAGTACATTCATGTATTTATAATATTATATTACATTTAGAGGTACAAAATGAAATGCACCGTTCATGGAGACGGTAATCCGTACGTACGCATGAACGCTGCTTCAATTTCTATTTCGTATTTTATGAAATGGAATCATAATTATATAAAGGTATATTATAATTCCAGTGTAATATCATATATAATATCATAACTCCATCCTTTATACGTCCCACAAATGGTATTAACAAATCAAATCACTTTGAGGGGGCGGTAGTCCGCACTTCCTTAAATGAAGATATCACGTTTACCCATAATGGAAACCATAAAGGTATGCCCAAAATGAGAAATAAAGAAGCTTAAGGAAAACATAAAAATATTATATATCATATATAAATATAGTTTCATCTTAATGGCCACCTTTTAAGGTGTTAAAATA
Organism: Viscum album; assembly: GCA_963277665.1. Lineage (NCBI taxonomy): Eukaryota > Viridiplantae > Streptophyta > Magnoliopsida > Santalales > Viscaceae > Viscum > Viscum album. Next base: position 65,858,905 of record OY728132.1, on the reverse strand, counting down.
ATGTTGAACAATCATCGTTTCGGGAGGCAGAAATTCACCAACCACGGAAATAATATGTTCTTTAACCATTAGATGTAGGTGTGTGTACGTTTATCTCGAATCCTTATTATAAAAACATCCTATTATATGTAAGATACTGGTTTTGTTACAAAATAAATGAATAAAAAGAGTTTAATGGATTGGAGAAGCGAAATAAAACAAAAGAACACAAGTGAAGACATTGCCTTAAAATCGGGTAACTCCCTTTGGTTTGAGCTCAAAGGCTTAATTGGGAAAACTTCTACCCAAAGTGAGGCTTCAAGGAGTAAGAGAGGGAAGTGGAGAGACAAAATGGGCAGGGGTTTTCCGAGACAAATTCTTTGGATGTATGGGTAAGGAGGTAGATGTCGGGGCCTTTTATAAGAGGAGAGGAGAGGCACTCTTGGAAAGTAAAGAAATGTTACTTTATTTTAAAATGAGTTTCAGATACAAAAGGTCCCACATTGATATAATTCGAGGGTAAGGTGATAATGGTTTGAAATACACCCATCCAATAGGTTTTGGACATGTGTAGGTCATATATATTACATTATCTTTTCATTTTATTTAAAACCTTTATTAATGAGGTATTCGCTGCATCATCATGATGTCATAAATAATTTAATTTATTTAATGTCTAAAAATTATTAAAAAACTATCATGATGTAGGAAATTTTTTTATATTTCTAATGAATATTTATAGTAAAAAATCTGACTTATATAACCCCATTTAAAAATTGTTTTAGTAAAACAACTCATGTTTGTGTCATTTTAATTTTAACATTAAATAAAAAGATATTAATGTCATTTTACTACCAAAGTGGCTCCATGGAGTCCCCAAGTTGACCCGTGGCTTGTATTGGTAGGCCATGACACATCCAATAAGGGTTGGACATGTGTCTAGGTATTTTCATTTTATTATAATATCATTTTTGCCTTAAATTGCACTAATTACCTCTAATCGCGAATAAAAACATAAAAGTTACTATTCACCAAAAAATTATATTAATCTCATTGAACCAAATTTTACTTCTTAATGACAACCATGTATATCGGATTTTTAAAAATCAAATCACAGAAGTGGCAATGTTTCATTTAAACGAAAAATCAGTTTCTTTAACTACCACTTAGTGGTTTCACTATTCATCAAAAATTGATGTTTTTCAGAAAAATACCAGAACTTCACCCAACTCTATAATTGATATTCTGAATTATAAAATGATATCTATTTTAAAAAATTCATATCATATAAGTTACATTAATTAATTTAATAATTAATTCCCACTGTCATGACAAATAGTGTGTTTTTATGAAACAATAAGTATCAAAAGATTGACACCAGTTTAAGTCCAATTTCAAAGTGAAATTGATTCCAATGACCACCATTTGATTAAATTGTAAAAATATATTCTAATATCACTTCAAAACCAATTCAAAAGGTAATATAATCATATAAATAAATTATATTAAAAATAGGTTTTGAATTAAAATACAACATTTTTCTCTATTCATTAAAAAATGAACTTATAGGAAAAATACCAAAAATTCTCACAAAGTAAATTTTGATGTCCCAATCTTAAATAATAAGTTTATCTTGAAAAACATAGCTTATAAAATTGTAAAAAGATAGATTTAAAAATGGTTTTCCACCAAAAGGCAGTAAAACAATCTTTTAAAATTATTAGTGTATTCCATGCTTAAGATTGGACTTATTCTCATTTTAAGCCGCTAAACCACTATATAATTCACTAAAAGACATAAATAAAAATATCTATTATTCATTACTTACTTGGGATGTTACATCCTTCCCCCTTTAGAAAATTGCGTCCCTGCAATTTGTTTACTTATCGAATAAATGGGGGTACTTATCCCTCATTGCATTTTCAGATTCCCATGTTGCCTCTTCCATCATGTGGTTTTTCCACAAAACCTTTACCTGATTAATCAACTTATTCCGTAACACTTGCTCCCTGTGGTCAAGAATTTGGACCGGTTGTTCCTCATAAGATAGGTTCTCTTCCAGATGAACTACCTCTGGACTCAAAACATGAGATGGATCTGTCTTATACTTTCTCAACATCGAAACATGAAAAACATTGTGTACCTGAGATAAACTCGGAGGTAAAGACACCTGGTATGCAACTGATCCAACTCTCCCCAGAATTTCATATGAGCCAATGAACCTTGGACTCAGCTTTCCTTTCTTACCAAATTGCATCACACTTTTCCATGGTGAGACTTTGAGAAAAACATGATCACCTACCTAAAAAGATAGATCCTTCCTCTTGTTGTTCGCATAACTCTTCTGCCTGCTCTGAGCTGTTCTCATGTGTTTCTGTATCAGCTGAACTTTTTCTACCAACTCTTCTACCAATTCTGGTCCCATCAACTTTCTTTAACCCACTTCATCCCAAAAAGATGGAGTTCGACACCGCTTCCCATATAACGCCTCAAATGGTGCCATCTGTATATTGGAATGAAAAATGTTATTATATGAAAATTCAACCAAAGAAAGATGTTGGTCCCAACATCCCTGGTAATCCATAGAGCATGAACGTAGAATATCCTGCAATGTCTGAATTGTTCGTTCTGACTGCCCATCTGATTGAGGATGAAAGGCTGTACTAAAATTTAATTCAGTACCCAACGACTTCTGAAGGCCTTTTCTAAAAGTTATAAGTGAACCTGGGATCACGGTCAGATACAATGGAGAGGGGAACTTCTTGTAACCTGACTATCTTCTTAAGATACAAATGGGAAAGTTGATCTAGGGAAAAAATTTCTCGTATATCAAGGAAATGAGCAGATTTAGTCAAGCGATCATCAATAACCCAGATTGCATTATTACCTCGAGGGGTCTTCGGAAATCTCACAACAAAGTCCATGGATATATTCTCCCATTTCCACTCTAGCACTGGTAAAGGATGAAGCATCCCTTTCGGTAACTGCCACTCTGCTTTAACCTATTGACATGTCAAACACTTCACAGTAAAATCAGAAATATCTCTTTTCATTCCATCCCACCAGTAATACTCACGCAGATCTCTGTACATATTAGTACTGTCAGGATGAACTGAAAACGGAGAACTATGAGCTTCACATAACAACTCTCTCTTCAACTGTGAATCACAAGGCACACACAATCTCTTCCAAAATCCCAAAACGCAATCATTATCAATGTTGAATTCAGGAAACTTACCTTTATGAACCAGCTCTACCTTTTTCTGCAACTCACTGTCTTGCTTCTGTGCTTTCTTGATTCTGTCTGATAGAGAAGATTTCACTGATACCTGAAACAAAATAGAAAAACATCCTGAACCAACAACTTCTATGCCAAAGTTCATCAAATCCTTATCCAAAGGATCACGTTCCAAACGCAACATTGCTAATGAAGCATTACTTTTTCGACTCAAAGCATCAGCCACTTTATTTTCTTTTCCCGGATGGTAATGAATTGTACAATCATAATCCTTGATTAATTCTAGCCATCTCCTCAGTCTCATTTTCAATTCATTATGAGTCAATATATACTTTAAAATTTTGTGATCGGTATATATTTCACACTTTACTCTATACAAATGATGCCTCCAAATTTTTAAAGCGAAAACAACAGCAACTAATTCCAAATCATGTGTAGGGTAATTTACCTCATGAGTTTTCAACTGTCATGAAGCATAAGCAATTACCTGATCATTATGCATTAGGACACAACCAAGTCCTTTCAATGATTCATCACTATAGATAACAAACTCCCCATTCCTGGAAGGTAGTGCCAAAACTGGAGCATTCACCAATCTTCTTTTCAATTTCTGAAAATAATCATCACATTCTTTTGTCCAGATAAACTTAACACCCTTCCGAGTTATCTTAGTCACTGGACTAGATAACCATGAAAAATTTCTAACAAACATTCAGTAATATCCTACCAAACCAAGGAAACTACGAATCTCTGTTACATTTGTGGGTCTTGGCCATTCTTCAACAACCTTTGTTTTTGTAGGATCAACGGTTATCCCATCTTTAGAAACAATGTGACCAAGGAAAGAAATTTGTTGCAACCAAAACTCAAACTTGCTGAATTTCCCATAAAATTTCTTTTCTTTTAAGGATTGAAAAATAACCCTTAAATGTCTTTCATACTCCTCTTTACTTTTAGAAAACACCAAAATATCATCAATAAAACCCACCACAAACTTATCCAAGAACTCATGGAAAATTCTATTCATTAAGTCCATGAATACAGCAGGTGTATTGGTTAGCCCAAAAGGCATTACTACAAATTCATAATGGCCATATCTTGTATGAAACACACTCTTTGGAACATCTTCTTCCTTTACCTTCAGCTGATGGTACCCTGATCTCAGGTCAATCTTTGAAAAAAACTGAGCTCCCTGGAGCTGATCAAACAAATCATCGATATGAGGCATAGGATATTTGTTCTTAACAGTGATGTTATTCAAGGCTCTATAATCAATTCAAAGTCTCATATAACTATCTTTATTTTTAACAAATAAAATAGGATCACCCCATGGTGATGTGCTAGGTCGAATGAAACCTTTCTCTAATAAATCTTGCAATTGCTACTTCAACTCTATGAGTTCAATTTGAGCCATTCGATAAGGGGGTTTTGAAATTGGCTTAGCATCAGGAACTAAGTCAACAGTAAATTCATCTTCTCGATCTGGTATTAGTCCAGAAAACTCATCAGGAAAAACATCAGGATACTCATTTACCACTGGCACCTCATTAATTTGAACAGTTCCCTTGTTTTCAACAATATGTGCAAGGTAACATTCATTTCCATATTTTACAAGTTTCTCGGCCTCTTGATAAGTTATCAACAGTAAGGGTTCATTATTGTACACAAATTGAAAGTCTTGCTGAAAATAAACTTCTTTAGCTCTATAGTCAATCTTAGCATAGTAAATAGAGAGCTAATCCATACCTAGGATAACATCAAACTCTACTAGAGGTAGAACAATAAGGTTTTCAAGTAGGTTCTTTCCACAGATAAGGATAGGAAGATTCTTATAAATTCTTTTTGCCTCAACATTTCCGCCAGGTGTTTTTACAACAAGTTCAGGAGTCATTTCATGAGATGGTATTCCCATTTTACTAGAAAAGGTTTCAGAGATGAAAGAATGTGTGGACCCTGAATCAAACAACACACTGGAATAATCTAAAAAAACAAACAAAGTACCTGATACAACTTCATTTGATGGCCCGACATCCGCTGAAGTAGTTGCAAAGGATTTTACCACCCCTTTCTGCTTGTAGTCTAACTGCTTCCCATCACTCAAGCTCTTTGTCGGACACGCGTTTGCATAGTGCACCATCTCATTTCACTTAAAACATTTCACTAACTGTAAATAAAATTTGGACTTACCATCACCTTGATCTTTTTCAGTGAAATAAACGAGCCTTATGTCCCATCTTACCACATCGGTAGCACTTTCCAGAATTCAGAATACATTCCCCAGCATGCCTTTTACCACATTTATCACAAACTGGAAACTTAGTTTTCTTACCAGCAGACTTTTTTGAAGAATTCTTTCCTTTCTCCTGCCACCTAGGTCACTTCTTCTGTTGGTTGTTATAGAACACTTAATCATCTGCAAACTCCATTTCCACCTTCTCAGCACATCGAACAAGCTTTTCATAACTTTTAAACTCACAATAAGCTAATACCCTTCGATATTTTGGTTTTAATCCTGAGTAAAATTGATTGATTTTACTATCAAGGTCTCGGATAAAATTTGCAGCATACCTTCCCAAACGAGTGAACCTCTCTTTATAGGAATCCACTGAGTCTTCCTCTTACCTCAATTCCATGAATTTTTTTTCCATACTAAGTCGAACAGCCTTAGGAAAATACTTCTCAAGATGCATACCTTTGAATTCATCCTAGTCGAGAGCATCAATCTCATCAGCGTCCCTGATATTTTTAACCATCGACCACCACTGATCTGCTTCACCCTCCAAACGGTAAATAACAAGACTAAGCTTTTGATTGTCTGAACACCCCATTATATCGAAAATCTTCTCCAGTGCTTTAATCCAACCTTCCGCTAGCACGAGGTCATATGATCCTCTGAATGATTCGGGATGTTGCCTCATGAAATGTTCCACCACTGACATGTTCCTCTGCGGTTGATCTGGATGATCTCGTCCATGGATTCCACCACCATTTATCGCTTCAGTCAACTGCGCCATTACTGCAACAAACTATTCAGTTCGAATTCCAACCATCTCAGGATGCTGATTTGGAAGGTTATTTCCCTTTGTATGCCTTCCTATCACTACTTCCCTGTTTCCTCTGCGGAAAACCATTCTGAACAAACATGTCATAGATGAAGCAACATGGTAATCTTCAAATGCTATATCATTTCAAAAAAAAATATTTTTGGATAATCCTTTAATATAATTCATACTCCTAAAGTTATGTAAACCGGCCTATGATACCAACTATAAGGCCCCAACCTTAAAAATTACTTAATCTTGAGTTATTACAAGATTACACCTTGAGGATCTTTTCAGGTTTAGAGTTTTAGAGAATTAGATCATAAAACATGCATTACATTCCACATTTAAACAAAGTGGTTACATAAAACATAGTATTCATTTTTCCCATCAATGGAAACATATTTAAAATAAAACAGGGATTCTTTCTTGACACTTCCTTGACACTATCATCATATCACGTACCTTTCCATTGACCTGTGAAAAACATTTCAAAAATTTGGGATGATCATAAAAAGCTCAGTAAGGGATATAAAAATATGGAATGGAAACATGGGTACATATATACATAAGAATCAAATCATTCTTTACCCATAAAACATAAGCACTTTAGCATACCTCATAAAATCATGAATAAATCATAGAAATCATAATACATAAAGGTAACTTGAGGCATTCATAAAATTCTTACGTAGGGAGTAACCCTCTTGGTTACGTTTGGAATACCCATCAGAGTATATTCCCTAAATATATTCGGATAAACCTTAACGTTTCACTCCTTTGCGTTACCCAATGCATTGGAGAGCTATATCGGGCTCACCCGCCCTTAGTTTATCACGTAACCACCCGTCTTCATAATAATGCCCAAGAACCTCAACATAATCGTATCACATAAAACATGCATAAAGGAAACATAACATTTCCACCTTTCAATCACAAGATATAAATACAACTCATTGATATAAAAACATTATGAAAACCATTTTCAATACCAAAAAAAGAAAAGTAAAACATGGTATTTATTTTCCTTTTAAAAAAAGGTATGGCTTGTATAGGAAGCTGAAACTCAAATAATGGTCACGGAAGCGGAGAAGTCATTGTCACCGCATACGTACGAAAAAGACATTCCCTTTTGTCATTTAATAAATTCTTCGTATAACAAATATTTATTTTGAATAAACGTAAAAGTCAAAGGGGTTTATACACCGTATAAAATAAGGTTGTGTATAAAACAAAATATGCCTCAATGAAAGGAGATTGAGACGAAGTCCCATACCTCGGGTCCAAATTGACTCGGTCGTTCTTTAATATCCTAAATAATAAACTTGAGTTAATTTCTACTTGTTTAAGAACCTTTTTCAAGTTCATTATTCCTTTTATATCACTTATTTTCATGTCATGAACACTATGTAATTATTTAAGTTAATAACGGTCGTTTTAACGATCATTGCTACTTGAGTAAAAAATAAATCCTTTATAATTACAAGTTGTTCATGTATCCATTATATCCAAAATGGTATTCATGATGTAGATATCATATATATAATATATATCCAGTACATGAATTCAGTTATAATATTATATTACATTTATAGGTAAGAAATTAATTGCACCGTTCATGGAGACAGTAAGCCGTACCTACGCATTAACGCTGCTTCCATTTCTATTTCATATTTTATGAAATGGAATCATAATTATATAAAGGTATATTATAATTCCAGTGTAATATCATATATAATATCATAAATCCATCCTTTATACGTCCCACATATGGTATTAACGAATCAAATCACTTTGAGGGGGCGGTAGTCTGCACTTCCTTAAATGAAGATATCACGTTTACCCATAATGGAAACCATAAAGGTATGCCCAAAATGAGAAATAAATAAGATTAAGGAAAACATAAATATATTATATATCATATATAAATATAGTTTCATCTTAATGACCACCTTTTAAGGTGTTAAAATAATGTTGAACAATCATCGTTTCGGGATGCAGAAATTCACAATTCACGGAAACAGTAAGTTCTTTAACCATTAGATGTAGGTGTGTGTAAGTGTAGCTCGAATACTTATTATAAAAACATCCTAGTATATGGATGATACTGGTTTTGTTACAAAAGAAATGAATAAAAAGAGTTTAGGGGATTGGAGAAGCAAAATAAAACAAAAGAACACAAGTGAAGACATTACATTAAAATCGGGTAACTCCCTTTGGTTTGAGATCAAAGGCTTCCTTGGGAAGACTTCTGCCCAAAGTGAGGCTTCAAGGAGTAAGATAGGGAAGGGCAGAGACACAATGGGTAGGGTTTGGCCAAGACAAATTCTATGGAAGTGTGGGTAAGGAGGTAGATGTGGGGGGCTTTTATAAGAGGAGAGGAGGGGCACTCTTTGAATGTAAAGAAATGTTACTTTATTTTAAAATGGGATTCGGATTAAAAACGTCCCACATTGATATAATTCGAGGGTAAGGTGATAAGGGTTTGAAATCCACCCATCCAATAGGTTTTGGACATGTTTAGGTCATAGCTTTTACATTATCTTTTCATTTTATTTAAATCCTTTATTAATGAGGTATTCGATGCATCATCATGATGTCATAAATAATTTAATTTATTTAATGTCTAAAAATTATAAAAAAATATCATGATGTAGGAAATATTATTATCATTATAATGAATATTTATAGTCAAAAAGCGTACTTGTATAACCCCATTTAAAAATTGTTTTAGTAAAACAACTCATGTTTGTGTCATTTTAATTTTAACATTAAATAAAAAGATATTAATGTCATTTCCCTACCAAAGTGGCTCCATGGGGTTCCCATGATGACCCATGGATTTTCTTGGTCGGCCATGACACATCCAATAAGGTTAGTACATGTGTCTTGATATTTTCATTTTATTATAATATCATTTTTGCCTTAAATTGCACTAATTACCTCTAATCACGATTAAAAACTTAAAAGTTACTATTCACCAAAAAATTATTTTAATCTCAGTGAACCACATTTTACTTCTTAATGAAAACCATGTATGTCGGATTTTTGAAAATCAAATCACAGAAGTAGCAATGTTTCATTTAAACAAAAAATCAGTTTCTTTAACTACCACTTAGTGGTTTCACTATTCATCAAAAATTAAAGTTTTTCAGAAAAATACCAAAACATCACCCTAATATATACATGATATTCTGAATTCAAAAATGATGTCAATTTTACAAAATTAAAATAATATTAGTTACATTAATTAATTTAATAATTAATTCCCGCTGTCATGACAAATAGCGTGTTTTTATGAAACAATAAGTATCAAAAGATTGACACCAGTTTAAGTCCAATTTCAAAGTGAAATTGATTCCAATGACCACCATTGGATTAAATGGTAAAAATATATTCTAATTTCATTTCAATCCCAATTAAAATTATAATATAATCGTATAAATAAATTAGATTAAAAATAGGTTTTGAATTAAAATACAACATTTTCACTATTCATTAAAAAATGAACTTTATCGAAAAAATACAAAAAATTCTCAAAAAGTAAATTTTGATGTCCCAATCTTAAAGAATAAGTTTATTTTGAAAAATAGAGCTTATAAAATTGTCAAAAGATAGATTTAAAAATGGTTTTCCCTCAAAAGACAGTAAAACAATCTTTTAAAAATATTAGTGTATTCCATGCTTAAGATTGGATTTATTCTCATTTTAAGCCTCTAAAACACTATCTAATTCACTAAAAGACATAGATAAAAATATCTATTATTCATTACTTACTTCGGATGTTACAAAACTAGTGTGGAAATTTTTCCATTCATGAACTTCTGGTGGATTGATTCCTACTATCGATAGATACATAATGATTCATAGTTCCCAACTCATGGGTCTAAGAACAATATAAATGAAAACCCCCTTTGTGTATTTTTCAAACCTACATGGAGAGTTTTCCATTCATGAACTATGTATACCTTTATTCCTATTATCATGAGATACACAATGACTCCCATACCACAAATCCTTGTACTAGCTATAATATAATTAGAAAAATAAAGCCGTCTATCTGCACATAGGTCTGTCCTGGACAGGGAATTTTCCCTTTCAAGAACTACATGTGTATTGATTCCAAATACTATATGATACATAATGATGCCCAAATATTCAATTCTAAGTATAGCTGAAGCAAATAGAATGCTGAAAATTCACCCTCCCTACATATTGGCTATACCTATGTGGGTATCAATCTGTTAGCAATGTGTGGATTGATTTTTTCGACCAAAGTATTCAAAGTGGTGCTCAGATCCCCCATTTCTTGCCCATATATGATTTTTCTTAAGTTATACTTATGTTAATCAATGATATCTAGATCTATGTAGAGTATTGATTATAAAATATATTGTGAAAACCCCAACATATTCCTTATAAAAACACTAGATATTTTTAATAGTATGCCTAGTTAAACCTTGTTTCTTATGCTAAGAAAGAATCATGTGATCTTAGAGAACCCATCAACCCTCTCTGGTTGGAACAATTGATATGTGGCAAGTATTTGTAACTATGTCTTTGTGTCGTGATATTAAACTACAAAACAACATCATAGTCATATGATGTTAAACTGCCCAACAAGTGTTATTAAAATTCAACAGATCACCCGCTCTGATGATTGTATATTCATAAATTACATGTCTTATCCATCTACCCTAAAAAATTTTCTAGTACATGTTATCGTAGAATTTATGGATCTTATCCCCTCTTTAATCTTACATACTACATGAACCAACATCATATCTACAATATTTGATTTGATAAAAACCAATTCCTCATGTTGACATCCTTCCTTCGAACCCCATGGACCTTGGTAATCATTCCGCTTTTTTTTACCCGTATAGAAAACTGGTAACATGGGTGGTTGATTTAAAGGGAAAACCCAAGTATTCCATGGTGAATAATGAAAATGGAAAATTGAATTAGATTAGTTGTTTTTTCTTAGATGAGTGGCCCCCTTAAACCTAGGAATTATTTTCCTATATTTGTTGAATTTGGAATTCAAACATTATTAGTGGTAGACTTGTACCCAACTATTTACACCTCTAGTTAACTAATTTATTATAGGTTCAGGATTTATGCTTCCCATGAACAACTACTTATGAATATTTGGATACTATAAATGTTACACATATGTTCATCATACCCTTTCCCAAATAATGATTATGGCATTTCATTCTTATACCCTTTCATTTTATGGAATGTATCCCCTATAATGATTTAACATTCTTATGCTTAAATCCCATTTGAGCCCCCCATTTTTAACTTCAATAACTAGACACATATATCCCATTTTATCCATTCACAAGAGAAATCATGAATGAATCCATGGTTAATCCCATCATATTGCATTCCCAGTGGTAAGACTCATTAAAAAATAAAATTTATATTATATCTACATGTTTCTTCATTCTCATTACCATAGTATTCATAGTAACACATGAGTGTTGAATCTTGTTTCCAGTAGTGATGAAAAGGATAAAAACCACCCTTCTCTTATTTATGGGTCAGATCTACATAATAGATTCTCAAAATCAGAACTATGTATGGTTGGATTCCCATACTATTGGATATGTAGTGACACTTAAGTCGTCCACTTGAATCCCATCGGTGAATTCTTATCATTCACCACTACATAACTTGATAATAACCATGTTTTGGGGGGTCCCCATATCATACTGACATGTGAGTACTGATGTATATTATCTATCCTGAACTCTCGCATGTCTGAATCAAATCTATTCCTTAAACATGATTCTTGTGTCGAGCATGACCCTTGTGGGCTTAAGGAACCTAGAAATTCACTTTGTCTAGAACGATTAAGGTGAATTCAATTCAATTATAGGTAATAAAATCCTATTCACATGATGTTAAACTACCTAAAAAAATAATGTTTTAATGAAATTAAAATGAAATACAAGAGGTCTTCATTTTGAACATATAATCCATTCTTATAATTGTTTACTCAGGAATTGTATGTTTCATCACATTTCCTGGAAATTTTTTCAATACATGTTATCATTGACATTAGGGTACTCTTAACATTATTGAATATTAAATTTTCTAGGAACCAACCACATATCTTTTATATCTAATTTGATACTAACCATTTTACTGAGTTAATATATTTCCCTTGGAACCTTGTCGATTTTGGGATCGATTTCTTCTATCTCTCCCTTGTAGGGAAATTGAAATATGGGATGGATCATCAAAATGGACACAACTTGGATTTGATGGTGAATAACACAAATTCCTAATATATGTCACATAGTGGGTGTTTCCAGTTCTAGAAGAGAGGATCCCCTTAAACCCAATAGTTGTTGTCATATATATATGCTATATAGGATTCTTCCATTATCAATGGTTGAACTATACACACATTTTTCACCATCCAGTTAACTCATATATTATAAGATTTTGATTTACATTTCCCTTAACTAAACAATTCATGTAGATTATCATACTCCCAATTTCACACATCTATTCATCATACCCATTTTCAAATCATGATTATTATATAATATTCTCATACTATATAATTTTGGGTATTAATTTTATGAATACACGATTTCCCTAAGTTAGATTATCGTACATGTGATACATCGTTTTTTGATGATGTTAATTGAATGACTACATCCTAGTCTCATTATGCTAAACTACATAATGAAGGGTCTATCTGGTAAAAGCTAAAATTGGGTAGAGTAGGATATCCAATACATCAATCTATGCCTAGGAAAAAAATTTCATCTCTATACTAGAATGAAATATGGTAATTCAATATCCCTATATTTGAGCCTTATCTATATAGAAGACCCCATCACCGACCATAATGTTAGGAGTCACTAAGGTAAGATGATATAATTCCCCTCTCCCTTCCTACAAGTCAGATATATGTAGAGGTTTATCCTTAAATGAGATTAATAGGTGGTGATTCATTCCCTTAAAATATGTATAATGAAACCCATGGGAGCCTAGACCTAAAAATCACATAAACTATTTTTAATGAAGGACAAGTCATATAGACCTGCTATTCCAATGTACAAGTATGATCAATATATGACTTTCTTTCACATGATAGAAAATTTCATAGGAATAACTATCGAATATATCATCCCATATATAATAATGTTTGTGGATATAATTTACTTACCACATCTAAATTCCCCCAACCAATGAAATTTGTCCCTAAGTATATCTTTCATAATTTCGTGACAGTTCCTACATCATAATTACATGATTCTAAACTACAAGGAAGAAATACTCATCGTATAATGTTAATATTCATGAAGAATTCATCGCCACTTCATTAAAATAAATTATGTAGACCATCCCCCAATATCACAACTTATCTAATGGAAGAAATATCCTGACCACGATCAACAAATGATTTTCATGCATCCATATTATTTCTAAAAAAGAAAATCTATACATCATAATTCATTTCTTGTGAAAATCAGGCTGTTACAAACCTTCAATGTCACATGGAAAGGATAAGAGATCCCTTTTTTTGACCATGTAATAAATTGATCTACATAAGGGTCCTAGACCCCTCAAATAAATGAATCTTAGGCCTACAAGGATGGAATTATAAACAATGTGAGACACAAAAACATTATAATGGATCTTCTCACCATGTAGTGATTCTCAATCATATTTGTCACGATTATCCCTTACCATTACTCATGACCTGACATCTATGAACCATGATATACAAAATTTTCTTTTCCTAATCGAAAGTATTTCATAGTATGTTTGACCATTGGAATACCAATTAGGCTATTATGTAACACCCGCGTCATGATAAATCCACATGCATTAGGATCTTTAACTACAAATTCATTAGTCAAAGCTATATGAACATAAAATTTACACTTCAATGGTCCAAATAAAAAAATCACAAACTATTAATGGAAGAGACATAGATCATGTCAGTTGAAAACTTGAAAAGGGTGGTCTATGAGAAATTCTGGTCTTCGATGTATAAATTCATCATCTACAGATTTTAGGAAAAAGTAAGAGAATAAATAAATAATGAATAGAGATCATGGGGTATATCTTATGACCCTAATAAAAGTAAATCCATGTTTTGTGGATCCCATGTACCTAGAAAATGTTAGAGTGATTATTTACCACATCCCCTCACTATGATAATTGGTTTAGTATATGGTGAAATAGCCTTTTGGGTGCTCAAAACCTTCTTGAATATTAATTTTTCCATAAACCACATTCATAACAACAAATTCATAGTTGATACTCCTAAATTACTTATTAGGATACCTTTCTCCTGGAAACCCATATCACTGAGTAATTTCTCTTAGTTCTCCAAAATATTTGATTTTTCATATGGACTATCTTATTTGAACAGATCCATATAGGTTTAATTGTATAGTGACACAATACTAAAAGGATGTTCCTAGAGGATATTTTTGTTCTAGAGGATAGCCCCCTTAAAACCAAGAGCTATTATCCTGGCTATTTGTAATACTTTCTTTCCACATTAGGAATGGTATTCCTGAATCCACTAACCCTAATTCTCAATAAACTCAAATATTCCAAGACAATGATTGACAATCCCCATAACAAGACTATTCAAGATGTTTCAGCATTCTTGACATTATATCACCGTGTATTTAACACATTATCAATACCGAAATGTGATCATCCATTCTCAAACATTTCAATAGCCCACACTAGGGGACATGAAACAACATGGTGCAATATGAAATCCATTGAAACATAACAAAAACATCCCTATAGTTCTAATACCCTTCTTGGATTTCTATTTCCTCCACTTCCAACATCATTTTCCATAATTTTGAACCTTCACAAATCATTCATGGCCATTTTGATAGAGCAGGGATCAAATTTACATTACCCTTAATGTAACCCCAATTGTCTCATGCATATGGTCCCTTAACCTATCAACTATAACTGTATCCTCCTTATATTAAAGAAACGTCAATCCTTGTGAGCCTCAACCACACTATGGATGAATTCAACACCTTATGTTATTTTGTGGCCATCCCCAAAATGTCTTCCCCATTAAATATTTATCAGTCAAGATTCAGGGCTTGTGATTTGAAAAAATCCATATTCCAACTATCCATGTGGACTCAACAATCCTAATATTTCACCATAAACAAAACAAAATCCCAGTAATTATATAGGGTTTTAGAAACCATCATTTACATTCATCCTTCAGGTTTTATGAAAGAACATTGTGTGTCAAAACACTTAATCAAAATTCATTCCTCAGAATACCTGTTAAGAATTTAGGGTTTGAAAAAGCTTTATGGACACTCCTTTAAAATCCCATTAACTATGTAGTGTTCTTGAGCACTTCATGAATACCCATCCTACACTACCAGTAATAGATGGTCTGAGTTAAAATACACTAAACAAAAAAATTGATGGTATGAGATGGAAGGCCATAAAACATATCAATAGGTACAAGATACAAGAAACTAATGTAAATTAATATATGATTTGAGATAGGTAACCCTGACAATCAACAATAGATGTTTTGGTCGAGAAGACACAATGATTCAAAAATAGATGGTCCAAACTAAAAGTACATAAAAAACAGTAATTAATTGTTTAAGATAAAATAACCTAAATTTAAATAATAGATGGTCCAATTGGAAATAAACTATACCAAAAATATATATGGTATAAGATAGATGACATTAAAATACATCAATAGATAGCCCAAGCTAAAAGACCCTAAATAATAGTAATGGATGACATGATCTAGAAGACCATAAATTATAGCAACAATGAATATAACTTGAAGATGATAAAATATAGAAATGATCTAGCTTATAATACCTTAAACAGACTATGGAAGTATACATAATTATCACCGGGATTAAAAAACAATAAATAGTTACTTGGGAAAAAGATGATTCTATGCTCAATAGAGATATACCTTGTCTGATTTAGGAAACATTGAGCACTCATGAAATTGAAATGAAAAAAACATGTGAAGATGATAACCTATAAATGAAATAATAGGAATTATACATCTATTCACATTCCATGATTTTTTTCATATAAATATTTTAGAAAATTTTGGGCTGAAAGAATAATGATACAAATCATGTAGTGTTCCATATTTTTCCCTTGAAAAAATTGACTGTTGATCTCTAATTCTACTAACATCAAAGTAAATGATAGTTATATCCCTTTTTGATATATATTCTCCCATGTTAGACCCTTAAAATAGGAGATCCTGGGAGAAATATAGTAGACACTTGAACTAATAACATCATGTAATTAGTCATTCATGAGAAATTTTCACGAGGCATATTTTATTATTAAAGTATTCAAATAATAGAATTTGGGTTTACATATTATTATACATATTATGGATTTCATTGATGATCCATTTGATATTGAGTCAATGAATTTCCATTAACAACACAAATGAAATATTCCATGAAATTGACATGAAACATTTAAAAAATGATTTTTATTTCATAATGTGTCAAAGTATGGAGGAATCTCTATAGAACATAGTATCTCTTATGAATCCTCAATAAAATTGATTTTTGTAAAACTATATGATCAATAAATAATTTTCATAGAAACATTCATGAGATCTAATGTCATTCTATCTAAGGAGGGAATAAATTTTCAAATTTGATCAAGTGATTTAGTATCTACCTCTACAATTTTCTGAAACAATTCCAACCAAGAAACATCATCATGTCTAGACATCTCCAACAAGTCAAAGAGTCCATGTTTCTAAAACATGATTTTCTATGATATATTTATTGCACACTACAACTCAGATATCCACTTCTGAATATAACTAATTTAAAAATGCTATTGGAAAATCGGAACCATCCTAGCAATGATCAAATTTTGATGAGACAGCTCCTCCTCCATGTGTTTGGAAGTCTCATTCAGGACCTCATTCAAACATCAATGTACTGAATAAGACTAAGAAGAGGAATCTTCCACTCTAACTCTCAATTCAAGGTCCCTGTTCTTCTATATTAAGTAATTAAATTAATTTTCCTCGGAATGGAGTGTTGTGAAGTCAAATTCCTTCTAGTCAAGGGTGGTGAACATATACCAATGATTACCAAGTTTATCTTTAAGCTCCCATAGAGTTCCATATATGATTAGGGATACAATATCTAACCACACTTGTTACCACATTAGTTTATGATGTTTCATGGACTAAGATCATTGAATCATGACCAATATTTGAAGATGAATATATTATGAGACAATATTTTGATGTGATGGACTCAAACTCACTACCATTTAAGAGTTTCATATAGAGCATTGCTCCCTGTTAGTAGACACCATTTGGGGAATTTAGAATAATCATGGATTAAAAATTCTAAAATTTACAATGAAGTCACTGTAATGTGTGAAAAATGGATTATCATTCAAAATGTGAATAATATTATATTTTGATGTAGTGAATGGTCATGATCAATTCTGGAAGCATACATTCCTCAAAT
Organism: Viscum album; assembly: GCA_963277665.1. NCBI lineage: Eukaryota > Viridiplantae > Streptophyta > Magnoliopsida > Santalales > Viscaceae > Viscum > Viscum album. The sequence goes on along the minus strand of OY728132.1, from coordinate 65,841,128 downwards.
ATGTCATTGAAATCATTGTTTCTACAATCCCTTCATCAGGGGGAAGAGGAAACACCCTTATTCAATTAGAGGATTGGTGGTGTGGTAAATTGTTTCACTATTGGAATAGTTTACTCACCACCTTTATGGTTTTTAATAGTTAAGAAATGTTAGGCGACATAATAAAAATTTGAAAAAGTGTTTGTTATATTAATATGTTCTCCCCTTAACCCAAAGACCCCACCATCATGGATAAATTAGTAGTATAGTAGCTATAGGTATTAACCTCCTCCCAAAGTGATTTTACCTTTATTGGGTCAAATAACATAAATACAATAGAATCAGTGATAGGTTCCAGGGCTGACCATGATTTCACATAAACTGTTTCCACTTCTTGGTGGATATGGTCTAATATTAATGATTCAACTAGAATAATAGAAACACCATCTGTATTCTTATGAAAAGATGTACGTTCCTTTGAGAGGGATTTAAAGATACCTACACATTTTTTGAAAAACCATAATAAGCTTCTAAAATGATCTAGAATAAGAAAATAAAATAATGTGTAGTAATTACATATGAATTATAGTTGAGCGAGATATGATATTTTAGAGAGCTTCCTTTTTCCATTCCTGTATGAGGAAGGTCCCCTCAAGTTAATGAAATTTAAGGTATTGTGTATAACACTGATTGATGTGTTGATTGTGACACCTCATGAATGGTATTCATTTACCTCATCAAAACCATTGTACCTGGGGATACCTCATCATAATATACATGATCACCTCCCAAGTCATCACCAATAGAAATACCACTAAGAGAATATAACAGTTAAAGTCGGAGTCACTAGTCCCATTCAGCTTCCTAGATGAGCCATTAAAATGAAAAATAATTTTTTTTAGTTTATACGGTAGAACATCCATTTGAGCATGGTATCATGGATAGTCTAACAACTTCCTCAATAATAGGGTGGCCTATTTAATCATTGGAAAACTCCATCATTCCATGAACCACAATGTTTTACACTAGTGTCAAGTAGTGTATCTATCCCATCACACTATCTATTACCACATCATGTTCTTAATGAAATTCCTCAACCTTAGTTGGATGGTTTTTTGAAGGATGCACATGTATTAGTAATGAAGAGTGAAAATCCATGCAAATGTATCTCCACCTAGTATAATATTCCCCAGAGTTCACCATATATGTTTAGGTCCATCTAGTTTCCCCATTTCTAAAATGAAATAGAAAATACAATGGCCCATGCGTCTTCACATAGAGGATTTATTCTCATTATAATATTGATATTTATAACATCTCCTAGAAATTAAAATGATGATAGATGTCTCACATCCTTATGATGCATCTTTGAGGTTGTCAGTTTACTAGATATATGTTTATATCTTTTTTATGGATTGACATTAGTTGTCACTGGTAACTTTTTATCCTCGGGTATTGATGTGTATAAATTCATGTTCTGATATTATAAAATAAACATCTCGACATAATTTCCACAAAACCAATATTAGAGTCATTTTTAGGAAAGGATTTCTCAATATTATTCAACATTATGCTAAACATAAACCAAAATTGACAAACCTCAATTGGGTGAATTTTGATCAAAAGGTGATGTGGGCATGGAATTTTGTTTGAGTGGATCAAAACTGATGACTAAACCGAAAAAACATATTTTTCTCACATAAAATTCTACCATCAATTAAAATTTAATGTCCCCCCTATAAAATTTAAATCATATATAAAAGATCCTTTTTTATTACCCCACCATAGTAAGGTATACTACCAATGGTAATCCATTAGGTTCTGAAGGATAAGCAGTCATGATGGAATAGTCATGCCTTATTTTATAGTCCTTCACATTGATTAGCCTCACAAGACAAATTCATCATAAAAAGAATTAAAATGGATGTTGAGGATTTTTGGGATGATTAGGCATTCATTTCATCCCATGTGGGCCCCCATCCAAACCCATAAAACTAGAAAAGAAAACATAGACTATGTGTGGGATCTACCCCTATAATGATGAAGTGGAATCAAAAATAGTATTTCCAACACCGAAATAGAAAACCTAATGTGTCGCCCACTTCCATAGATGATGAAATAATAAATGTAGAAAATTTGAATCCATCATTATCTCAGGTTGTGAGAAGTTGCTTCATTAGGTACATAGCATGAATTTCGTCCAACGGAATACTTCATTCAATTTTAGTAACAACCTCCCACCCCCCGTCATGGAATAATGAATCTTCAATTTTAGCCAGGTAGGAACCCCCATCATTGTAGGAATCATTATTGGTAAAATCCTTCAGATTATTGTGTTTGGGTTCATAATGGGCCTTATGGATAAAATATTCCACCCATTTCTTAAACAAGATTTCTACACTAGGAAGTGGTATATTCTTGAGGGCCTTTTTATAACTCCTAATATACTCTAAATTAATGGTAGGGGTACTCTCCACATCATCCAAAATAAAATATATAGGGTGAATCTCACCATATATATTTCATTATATTGGGGAATCGATGATTTTTTGACATCATAATGAATGATGATGGTCATTCCATGTGTAAAATTAAATGTGTTTTTATCTTGAATCCACCAAATGACTATGTATATAATCAGACCATTATTTTATTAAGATATAGATTAGGAAGTCCATATAGCATCATACATCCCAATGTTCCTCAAATCTCTGTGAAATTTGGTAGTAGTATACTGTACCTATAATGGTCAGGCCGTGTCCATCCTAAATCCCCCTTATAACTGAAGGTACCAGTTAGAAAAACAATCAAACCTCTAGATTGTGGATAACATAAAAATTAATGATCGGTATATATGGATGTATGAATTAGATTTATGAAGGTTACTTTTGAATCATGTTCTCATAGACATCAACATAAACCATTACGATCATTTTTCAGGGAAATCTAGTGTCCTATATGAGAGAAATTTTCTATAAAGGTGTTATGGGTCCTCATAAAAATAAAAGTGGGGCTAATAAATAACTAGGTTTGGATGATATGAGTACCATTTTTTGGGGAAAATCACAAATGGATATAATTATGGTAGAAGAATTTCCATTTGTACTTATCTGCATCGAGCCTAGTTTATTTTTCTAGGATGACTGGACAATGAAATCATGGCCAGTGTACATACTTGAAACTAGATAATTCTAATGATCTAATTTTGTGACAACGTACTTTTTTAAGCCTTTTAAAAACTATAAAAAATTTTATAGAGAAACCATAATTTTTCATATAGTTATGGAATCTTGAAAAAATGAATAAAAGAGGTGCAGAGATTGGATAGTCTCACATGATTCACTTGACCTACATAAATGTTTGAGATTAAATTACCTATTATAGGTCTCAAAAATCATGTAAAATATAAATTATCTTGTGATCACAAGACTCATTATTATAATTTTGATGTAATGATGATGATATGGTCATCTGAATTGCATAATGATCAAGTGATTAGGTGACAGAACCATAAGTTCATATAAATCTTATGGGACATCCATGTATCTGAGATCACGTATCATAGTTTAACATAATTACTTTGAATTGGTTTATATATTGTTTGAAAATGTTTTCAGAAAACATGATATAAGAAAGAGATCACACTATTGTGTCTCAAGAACTATTCTTATTATGGGGTTCTGCGAAGTGGTTTTTAAAAGAAGTCACATGATAGTTGATGTTGTGAAAGCTATGGAGGAAATATACACTCATATAATAAATTTCCCCTCCCTTCCAAATTTATTGGGCTCACTAAAGAATTACAAAGGTCCCCTGGATGTACAAAAACTCTCTCAAAATGTTGACCACCAGAATCCCAATGGACTTTGGTGGGAATTTAATTTCCTTGGAACCATGCCTTTTTTATGATAGTCCTTACTTCAGAGGGGGGGAGGTATTTTTTGATTCCATCCAAATAAGAGTAACCTTTTTTAGGATTAAATATATTCAGGATGTATTGGTAATATTTTCACTATTAAATAATGGAAGGACCATAATGACTTCGTGGATATTAGGTCACTAGGTTATGGAGATTGTGTGACCGCCAAGAAGACATAAGATCACATGAACATTGGAACATCACAATACTAGATTATTCATTTTTTTTATCTAACAATGATCTTGTGAAGACCTTCCCACTCATCCTCCTGATTATATGAACCTTCATCAGATGAGTTCCTCCAATCATGTGACATTTCAATAATAAATAACATGTAAATGACCAAAATACAAATTATAATTTAATTAGGAAAATTTTGGAAGCATAATTTGGTGGAATTTATTTTTATTTTCACATGAATGGATTATATGACACATGTGATCATTTGAACAATCATGTCAGACCCTTAGCGGCATTGTAACACCCCAGGTAAATAAAGAATATTACATTTTTATATTTTTTCCTATTTGTGAATAAAATGTTAATATTAATTTAAAGGGAACGCTATGCTTGATGGCTTATCCAATATGCAACAACGAGTTCCTTTGAAATCTTACGTTGCACTATAATAATAAAATAATATTATTTTAAATGGTAGTTAACACCTAGCCGTTGTAATGGAGGGAATGAACAGAACTAACTACAAAATAATTATATATGTTTGTCAAATATTTTTACTTTTTACAATAAATGTTAGAGGATTAAAAATGTGAATGAATTCAATTTTAAGCGTAAACATTCTAATATTCTTTAGAAGGTCGATTAACCGCCTTTTGATGGCGAACCTCTATTAAATCCACTTTTTGACAATTTTATGTGTTATATTTGACAAAATAAAATTCTTCTTTAGAATCGAGACATCAAAATTTAGTTTGTGTAAATATTTGGTATCTTTATGATAATGTTCATTTTTTTATGAATAATGAAAAATGTTGTATTTTAATTCAAAACCTCTTTTTAATCTAATTTATTTATATGATTAGATTATCTTTTGAATTGTTTTTAAAGTAAAATTAGTTTATACTTTTACCATTTAATCCAATAGTGGTCATTGGAATTAATTTCACTTTGAAATTGGACTTAAACTAGTGTCAATCATTTAATAGATATTGTTTCTTAAAAACACGCTATTTGTTTTGACAGCGGAAATTAATTATTAAATTAATTAATGAAAATTATATGTTTTGAATTTTTTAAAATATAAATCATTTTTGAGTTCAGAATATCAAATATAGCTTAGGGTTAATTTTTGGTATTTTTCTGAAAAACATCAATTTTTGATGAATAGTGAAACCACTAAGTAGTAGTTAAAGAAACTGATTTTTCGTTTAAGTGAAAATTTGCCACCTCTGTGTTTTAAATTTCAAAAATCCGACATACATGGTTGTAATTAAGAATTAAAATGTGGTTCAATGGGATTAAAATATTTTTTTGGTGAATAGTAACTTTTAAGTTTTTAATCGCGATTAGAGGTAATTAGTGTAGTTTAAGGTAAAAATAATGTTTTAATAATATGAGATGAGCTTGACACATGTACTACCCTTATTGGATGTTTCATGGCCGACCAAGAAAATCCATGGGTCAACTTGGGGACCCCATGGACCCACTTTGGAAGGAAAATGACATTAATATCTTTTTATTTAATGTAAATGTAAAAATGACACAAACATGAGTTGTTTTACTAAAAAAATTTGTAAATATGGATATACAAGTCAGAGTTTTGACTATAAATAGTCATTGGAAATATAAAAATATTTCCTACATCATAGTATTTTTTTATAATTTTTAGACATTAAATAAATTAAATTATTTATGACATCATGATGATGCAGCGATTACCTCATTATTTAACGATTTAAATAAAATGAAAAGATAATGTAAAATATAATACCTAAACTTGTCAAAAACCTATTGGATGGGTATATTTTGAACCATTATCACCTTATCCCCGAATTATATCAATGTGGTACCTTTCAAATCTGAAACACATTTTAAAATAATGTAACATTTCTTTACTTTCCAAGAGTGTCCCTCCTCTCCTCTTATAAAAGGCCCCCACCACTACCACCTTACCCACACATCTCAAGCCTTTTGTTCGGCCAATATCTGCCCATTTTATCTCTCCACATCCCTCTATTACTCCTAGAATCCTCACTTTGGGCAGAAGTCTTCCCAAGTAAGCCTTTGAGCTCAAATAAAAAAGAGTTACCTGATTTTAAGGTAATGTCTTCACTTGTGTTCTTTTGTTTTATTTTGCTTCTCCAACCCCCTAAACTCTTTTTATTCATTTATTTTGTAACAACTCCAGTATCTAAAATATACTAGGATGTTTATATAATAAGCATTCTAGCTACTCTTAAACACACCTACATCTAATTGTTAAAGAACATACTATTTCTGTGGATGGCGAATTTCTGCCTCACGAAACGATGATTGTTCAATACTCATATAACACCTTCAAAGGTGTCCATTAAGATGTCACAATATTTATATATGATATATAATATGTTTATGTTTTACTTAATCTTATTTATTTTTCTATTGTGTCAGAATTTTATGGTTTCCATTGTGGGTAAACACGATAATTTCATTTTAGGAAGTGCGGACTACCGCCCCCTCAAAGTGATTTGATTCGTTAATGCCATATGTGGGATGTATAAAGTATGGATTTAAAGTTATTATATATTATTTATGTTACATATAAATTATGAATATAATTGTGGAATTAAAATATACATACCTCTCATTTGGTTTTAATTCCATTAATATGACATAGAAATGAAAGTAGCGTTAATGCGTACGTACGACTTACCGTCTCCATGAACGGCGCATTTCATTTCTTACCTCTAAATGATTATGTAATATTATAAATACATGTATATTCTGGATATATATGATATATATGATATCCAAATCATGAATATCATTCTGGATATAATGAACCTTTGACCACATGAACAATATGTAATTGTAACAAGTCCACTTTCGACTTAAGAACCAAATATCGAAAAAACAAACATTATTAACTTAAATGATTACATAATGTTTATAACATGTCAATAAGTGATATAAAAGGAATAATGAAATTGAAAAATGTTCTTAAGAAAGTGGAAATTAACTCAAGTTTATTATTCAGGACGTTAAAGAACGATCGAGTCAAGTCGGACCTGAGGTAAGGGATCCAACCTCTCTCGTTCTTTTTAAGTAATCTATTTTATGTCATTTCTTATAAGCTCATCATTATTATGTTTGGGATGTTCTATTAGATTAATCATACTGTAATTTTTTTGTTCATATTATGAGAGACCCTATTTGATCTCATAAATCCTTTTTTTGAAAGTATTAATTGGCGCCATTAGGCTGCCGAGTTTTCGTAAGGGGTTTTCATCTCACTTTTATTCCTGTGAGATTTATGCTACATTTTCCACCATTTCCTTTGAGTGGTGTATGTACTACACATTATTATAATCTTTGTGTAATATAATTTCGTTTATGCGTATTTACATCAATGTTTTATAGTCTTTCTTTCATGGGTTGTACGTTTCGAAAGTTACCCAAGTCGGTAAGGGAACCCCTTCACCCTCCTCATTTTAAAAGACTAATTTTGTTATGTCTTTTAATTTACATCTTATTATGTTGGGATACGTTATTCTATATCCTTATTGATGTAAAGTTTATTTCTATTTGATGAGATACCATTAACTCTCTCATCAACTAATTTTCTGAATTTTGAAGTGACGCCGTTAGGCTGTCGAATTTTTACAAGGGAACGTCTTAACCCAATTTAGAATTCTTTGGGTTCAACCGGTACTTCTTGAACATGTCATCCTATGAATATGTGTGAATGAACTCATATTTTTTCACACTTAATATCAACTTATATTGGGTGTATTTATATTTCTCACACATAATTATGTGATAGATTTATCCTTAATTTAAGGATACCATCTTTATAATGGATTTCATCTCAATTTACATTTCCATTGAGACTTTATTGTTGTTATGCACCAATTCACTCTTATATGGTGTGTATACTATCCTTTGACATATTATATCATGAATCCATTTATTCTCATGATATTATAAAGTTATGATTAAATGTTATTCCGTGATTATTTGTATTGAAGAGTCTCTTATTTTGTTAAAAACTCTTTAACAAAACTATCTTCTTAAATGTTTTAATGATTTATTATTCTAAATCTTTATCTTTAATGTCCATGTTTTCGAAATGGTTTTCAGTATTTATTTATATAGACATTAATGTTTTAAAATTATAATTCCATTAAAATATTCAATGTGGTATGGGACACTTTGATTCAAAAATCTCTTTTAAATGGTTTTCGAAAATGGATTGATTGATTCAATATCTTGGAATTACCTATTTTGATTGCAAATGAAATGTTGTTATTGAAATGTTTATATTTTCAATATTTTAACTGTAATAATGGTAGTTGGACATTTAACGGGTGGTTACGTGATAAATCATATGACAGGTGGTGCCATGAATACCAGGATAGGTGGTTACGTTATAGACTCAAATGCATTGGGTATGGAAGTCGGCTGTATGGCTATTCCATTAAGTATGTGTGGAAGTCAACTGTATAGTTATTCTATTTAAGTATGTTTATGCCCCAAGTTACCTTTATATGTTATGTGTTCTTTATATTGGTTTTATGGTAATCATTTGGTTATAAAAGGGTATGTAATGATATTTTATTCGGTGAAGATTTTTTACTACATCCTAAAGGTGAACGGTATTACTTTGATAAAGTGTACATGATTTACTTGTTACTTTGAAAAACTAACAGTTTTTATTCTTTGTGTATCCCTTGATGAGATTTTTATGCTCACCCCAAGTTTTTTTTGAAATTTTTAGGGTCATGGATGGGATCAAGGGAAAGTCATGCTATCTAATACATGGAACTAGACATGTTTCTTTTTAAGAGTTTTTATTTTATGGAAATTTAATAGAAGTGACTACTTTGTAATCTTTTGAGATGTAATAGTTTTGTCCTAATTCTCTAAAACTCTAAACCTGAAAAGATCCTCAATGTGAATTATTCATTTAATTCAATATTATGTAAGGTTTAAGGTTGGGACCTTATAGTTGGTATCAAAGGTCAGTTTAGATATCTTTAGAGGTCAGGGTATTCTCTAAGCATAAGTGACATTACCATAATGGTTATGATTTCAGAAAAAGTCCTAGTTTTAGATAAAGTGAATGAGTAAGTATATCTTAGTGTTTATCTTCCTCATTAGTACATGATGATTTTGTTGATATACACACCCTGACATTTCTGTTTTTAGTAAATGGATGGATCAAGCAGGCACCAAAGTGACAATGGGTTTGATGGAAACTGTGGTGGTTCTCTGATTAAGAGACTGGAGTAAATGGGGGATTCAATGAGGAATCTTGTGGTTGTGCTAAACCAACTATCAAGGATTCATGATCAACCACTTGAACCTTGGTGAATTCTCTAATGCATCATTTACGAGATGACCAACTCTATGGGGAAGTTCAGGTAATAATTATAAAGGTAACCATTAGGGTTTATATGATCCTTACTTTTTAGGTAATTATTGGTTTCTCTATGATATGATGGAAAATGAAAGGCATGAGATAAACATAAGGTTAAAATATGTTATGATCATTTTTGAATATTTTATCTCATTTTGGGGAATTTTTTAAGTGTTATGTAGTTTTGGAAAAAGGAAAACTCATAGACTGTGTGATAACCCGTCACGTCAGACAAAGCTGTGGGAATCGAACCCACAACCAAAGTGAAACTGGTATTTATCGCCTAGCACTGGAATACGTGAAGTCCCTGGTTAGTTTGACTGATTACTTTTAGTTAGATGATTTTATGAATTAAGATTAAGTTTATTTTGGGTTATCTATGGAAATTTATTAACCTATCATGGAGGATATGTGATTAGGTTAATTACTTTTCAATATGAGACTTTAAGAGAAACTGATGTTGTTTGGAGATAAATGTTACAATTTAACTTGGAAGACTATGTGACTAAATCCTTCTAATATTTGAGTTTCAATCTTAGTTTTGTTTACTTTAAATAATTTTATGGACAAATTGTTTATCGAATGGTCCCCTTTGAACTTTGGGTTTTTTTGGACAAATTATGGAGATTAAGAATAGATTTTATTTTTACAAAGGGTTATCATTTTCTGGATTATCTGATCTTGTACTAACCTTTTTGGTTTTGGTTTTGGTTAAAGTCTAAACACATGGGAAGTATATAGTTCTCTTTTGTGGATTAGGTGATTCTCTAGAAGTTAATTATAGTACTCTTAATGTGAACAAGTCTTCCTAAATACTCGTTTTTGGAGAAAATATGAGTTTGTGTAAGAATTCTAGTAAAAGATGAAAGTCAACATGACAAGTAAATATGTTTCCTTATGTTTTAGTTATGCTCAAAAATAAATTCCTAAATGAAGATTAACTTAAAACAAAAATGTTTTCTGTTAAGTTTTCCTACTGGGGAATCCAATACCGTTTAACCCATCACAAGTTTGTGATTTACTTATGGTTAACTTTCTCCTAAACATGTTTTATATCACTCTACATTAGAACATGACCCTATGTTTTCACCTCCATGTCCATGTTTTCCTACATGGAATCCTAGTATGGGTTAACTCAGGTGACCTCTGTACTTCTCTTTCTTTATTTTAAAGTGATTGTCTTACCGACTCTTTTTCTGATGTGGGTCTTTCAAGGATATTTCTGAGCCCAATTTTAAAATTGCGAGGACACAATTCTCAAAAGGGGGGAAGGATGTAACACCCCAGGTAAATAAAGAATATTAATTTTTTATATTTATACCTATTTTTGAATAAAATTTTAATATTAATTTAAAGGTAATTCTTTTCTTGATGGATTACCGAATACACAACAACGAGTTCCTTTGAAATCTTACGTTGCATTATAATAATAAAATAATATTATTTTAAATTGTAGTTAACGCCTAGCCATTTGTAATGGAGGGAATGAATAGAACTAACTACAAAATGATTATATATTTTTTTCAAATATTTTTACTTTTTAAAATAAATTTTAGAGGATTAAAAATGTGAATGAATTCAATTTTAAGCGTAAACATTCTAATATTCTTTAGAAGGTCGATTAACCGCCTTTTGATGGCGATCCTCTTTTAAATCCACTTTTTGACAATTTTATGTGTTATATTTGACAAAATAAAATTCTTCTTTAGAACCGAGACATCAAAATTTACTTTGTGTAAATTTTTCGTAACTTTCCGATAAAGTTCATTTTTTATGAATAGTGAAAACTGTTGTATTTTAATTCAAAACCTCTTTTTAATCTAATTTATTTATATGATTAGATTATCTTTTTATTTTTTTTCAAGTAAAATTAGAATATTTTTTTACCATTTAATCCTATAGTGGTCATTGGAATTAATTTCACTTTGAAATTGGACTTAAACTAGTGTCAATCTTTTAATAGATATTGTTTCTTAAAAACACGCTATTTGTTTTGACAGCGGGAATTAATTATTAAATTAATTAATACAACTTATATGTTTTTAATTTTGTAAAATAGACATCATTTTGGAGTTGGGAATATCAAAGATAGCTTAGGACGAATTTTTGGTATTTTCCTGAAAAACTTCAATTTTCCATGAATAGTGAAACCACTAAGTGGTAGTTAAAGTAACTTATTTTTCATTTAAATGAAACTTTTCCAGCTCTGTGTTTTGAATTTCAAAAATCCGACATACATGGTTTTCATTAATATGTAAAATGTGGTTAAATGGGGTTAAAATAATATTTTGGTGAATAGTATCTTTTAAATTTTTAATCGCGATTAGAGGTAATTAGTGTAGTTTAAGGTAAAATAATGTTTTAATAACATGAGGTGAGCTTGACACATGTCCTACCCTTATTGGATGTGTCATGTACGACCAATAAAATCCATGGTTCAACTTGGGGACCCCATGGAGCCACTTTGGAAGGAAAATGACATTAATATCTTTTTATTTAATTTAAAAGTAAAAATGACACAAACATGAGTTTTTTTTACTAAAATAATTTTTAAATAGGGTTATACAAGTCATATTTTTGACTATAAATAGTCATGGGGATTCTAAAAATATTTCCTACATCATTGTATTTTTTTTATAATTTTTAGACATTAAATAATTTAAATTATTTATGACATCATGATGATGCAGTGATTAGCTCATTATTTAACGATTTCAATAAAATGAAAAGATAATGTAAACTATAAGACCTAAACTTTTCCAAATCCTATTGTATGGGTGTATTTCTAACCCTTATCACCTTATCCTCTAATTATATCAATGTGGGACCTTTTAAATCCGAAACTCATTTTAAAATAAACTAACATTTCTTTACTTTCCAAGAGTGCCCCTCCTATCCTCTTATAAAAGGCCCCCACCACTATCACCTTACCCTCACCTATCAAGCCTTTGGTTCGTCCAATATCTACCCATTTTGTCTCTCCACGTCCCTATATTACTCCTAGAAGCCTCACTTTGGGCATAAGTCTTCCCAAGGAAGCCTTTGAGCTCAAATCAAAAAGAGTTACCCGATTTTAAGGTAATGTGTTCACTTGTGTTCTTTTGTTTTATTTTGCTTCTCCAACCCCCTAAACTCTTTTTATTCATTTCTTTTGTTACAACTCCAGTATCTTCAATATACTAGGATGTTTTTATGAGAATAATTGGAGCTACACTTACACACACCTACATCTAATGGTTAAAGAACATACTGTTTCCGTGGATGGTGAATTTCTGCCTCACGAAACGATGATTTTTCAACACTAATATAACACCTTCAAAGGTGGCCATTAAGATGTCACTATATTTATATATGATATATAATATGATTATGTTTTACTTAATCTTCTGTATTATTATTTGTGGCATACCTTTATGGTTTCCATTGTGGGTAAACATGATAATTTCATTTTAGGAAGTGCGGACTACCGCCCCCTCAAAGTGATTTGATTCGTTAATGCCATATGTGGGATGTATAAAGGATGGATTTAAAGTTATTATATATTATTATGTTACATATAAATAATTAATATAATTATTGAATTAAAATATACATACCTCTCATTTGGTTTTAATTCCATTAATATGACATAGAAATGAAAGTAGCGTTAATGCGTACGTACGACTTACCGTCTCGATGAACGGTGCATTTCATTTCATACCACTAAATGATTATTTAATATAATAAATACAAGTATATTGTGGATATATATTATATATATGATATACAAATCATGAATATAATTCTGTATATAATGAACCTTTGACCACATGAACGACATGTAATTGTAAGAAGTCCACTTTCGACTTAAGAACCAAATATCGACAAAACAAGCATTATTAACTTAAATGAATAAATAATGTTTATAACATGTCAATAAGTGATATAAAAGGAATAATGAACTTTAAAAATGTTCTTAAGAAAGTTGAAATTAACTCAGGTTTATAATTCAGGACGTTAAAGAACGATCGAGTCAAGTCGGACCCGAGGTAAGGGATCCAGCCTCTCTCATTCTTTGTAAGTAATCTCTTTTATGTCATTTCTTATATGCTCGTCATTATTATGTATGGGATGTTATTTTATATTCATCATACTGTAATTTTTTTTTTCATATTATTAGAGACCCTATTTTATCACATAAATCCATTTTTTGAATGTATTAAGTGGCGTCATTAGGCTGCCGAGTTTTTATAAGGGATTTTCATCTCACTTTTATTCCCGTGAGATTTATGCTACATTTTCCACCATTTCCTTTGAGTGGTGTATGTACTACACTTATTCTAATATTTGTGTAATATAATTTTTTTAGGAGTATTTACATCAATGTTTTATAGTCTTTCTTTCATGGGTTGTACGTTTCGAAAGTTACCCAAGTCGGTAAGGGAACCTTTCACCCTCCTCGTTTTAAAAGACTTTTTTTGTTATGTCTTTTAATTTACATCTTATTATGTTGGGATATGTTCTTCTATATCCTTATTGATTTAAAGTTTATGTCCATGTGATGAGACACCATTAACTCTCTCATCGACTAATTTTCTGAATTTTGAAGTGACGCCGTTAGGCTGTCGAATTTTTACAAGGGAACGTCTTAACCCAATTTCGAATTCTTTGGGTTCAACCAGTACTTCTTGAACATGTCATCCTATGAATATGTGTGAATGACCTCGGATTTTTTCACACTTAATATCCACTTATATTGGGTGTATTTATATCTCTCACACATAATTATGTGATAGATTTATCCTTAATTTAAGGATACCATCTTTATAATGGATTTCATCTCAATTTACATTTCCATTGTGACTTCATTGTTGTTATGCACCAATTAACTCTTATATGGTGTGTATATTTTCCTTTGACATATTATATCATGAATCCCTTTATTCTCATGATATTATAAAGTTATTTTTAAATTTTATTCCGCAATTATTTGTATTCAAGAGTCTCTCATTTTGTTAAAAACTCTTTAACAAAAATATCGTCTTAAATGTTTTAAAGATTTATTATTCTAAATATTTATCTTTAATTTCCATGTTTACGAAATGGTTTTCAGTATTAATTTATATGGACATTAATTTTTTAAAATTATAATTCCTTTAAAATATTCAAAGTTGTATGGGACACATTGATTCAAAAATCTATTTTAAATGATTTTTGAAAATGGATTGATTGATTTAATATCTTGGAATTACCTATTGTGATTGGAAATGATATGTTGTTATTAAAATGTTTATATTTTCAATATTTTAAGTGTAATTATTGTACTTGGACATTTTACGAGTGGTTACGTGATAAACCATATGATGGGTGGTGCTGTGAATACCAGGACGGGTGGTTACGTTATAACCTCCAATGCATTGGGTATGGAAGTCGGCCGTATGGATATTCCATTAAGTATGTGTGGAAGTCGACCGTATGGTTATTCCATTTAAGTATGTTTATGTCCCAAGTTACCTTTATATGTTATGTGTTCTTTATACTGGTTTTATGGTAATATTTTGGTTATAAAAGGGTAAGTAATGATATATTATTCAGTGAAGAGTTCATACTACTTCCTAAAGGTGAAAGGTATTACTTTGATAAAGTGTATATGATTTACTTGTTTCTTTGAAAAACTAACAGTTTTCATTCTTTGTGTATCCCTTGCTGAGATTTTTATGCTCACCCCAGGTTTTTTTGAAATGTTTTTCACAGGACTTAATGTGGAATAGTGTCAAGGATGGGATCAAGGGAATGTCATGTTATCTAATACATAGAACTAGACATGTTTCTTTTTAAGAGTTTTTATTTTATGGAAATTTAGTAGATGTGACTACTTTGTAATCTTTTGAGATGTAATAGTTATGTCCTAATTCTCTAAAACTCTAAACCTGAAAAGATCTTCAATGTGAATTATTCATTTAATTCAATATTAAGTAAGGTTTAAGGCCGTGACCTTATAGGCATGACATCCACATCATTAAAAAATCGTTAGACATGGAACCTTCGTAGGGAAAAGTAAGGTTGACATGTCCATTTTTTCACTCAATGCCCCAATAGATAATAGATGGGTGAAATATAAGTTAATTATAAAATAATGTTTGGAAATGTTAGAGTATTCATGAAAAAGAGAGTTATGATATTTTTCATACGAAAGGATAAAATGGATTGTGCGATTAGTCATTTGACCAAATGAAATTTACAAGTACATGATGACCTCATCACACGAAGGCCATTGTAAATGTAACATAAATCCCATGAAGTTCATTGGACATGTCATATTTATCATTCAAGTGGAATTAGACATGTCAAGTAGATCATCTGATAACTTGATAGAAAACTGATGGGTGAACTCCATTGGATTTATTAAATAAAATCCAAAGAGGAATAACCCATATACAACAAACAAATACACTATTTTTCATGGGGACGGAAATGTGATTAATTTTTATCACATCATTGATCATGATAATTACCTTTATGGGGCTAGATTGATCTCATGAAAAACCTCAGACAAGTCTTACTCAATCATGTGAAAGCCTCTTTAATAGGAGTTGCAACCTCATGAAGACTCCAAGATATGTCAGGATAATCTTTTAAAGGAAATTTGATAGGTCAATTTTAATATATAGAATAAATTTTATAAGTCGTGGTTTCTATATATATGGAAATTATGGAGTGATATTTTGGTCACTATTTGTCACACAGCATGATGTTTTCATAATGGAAAACACAATGTGGGATCATGTAAAACCTGTGGTCTGATTCTCCAACCATCGAATAATTCCAATATCTATGATATATCCTTCATGTGATGTATTATAGATATAAGATGTAGAGTCCTATTAATTACTTTCCATAATAACAAAAATACTAACATAAGGGCATAGAGGTGAGAGTGAACTTCTCAGTGTAGAACACCGCACAATCACATGGGTCTTACACTTGTTAAACTAGAGGAAGGAAATAAGAGATTATGAAAAATGTATACATTATTCACATGATAACTCTATTTGAAACATGGAGGAATTTTAGATCACCTTCCATATTTCACAAAGGATTTTCTACATGTTGTTATGCTCTCACGAGGTCTCAAAAGAAAAATGCTTGATAAACAACAAGGTACATATTTTATAAAATCTATGAAAGGATGGAAGCCTTTTATAAAGATGGATACAACAATTTTCACATAAAGGGGTTATAAAATTCATATAACCAATTAATTTGTCATCTGATAGAACCTTGACATATCTTTCAAGTCATGTGATGTCCTTCAGATATGATAGAAAAGTCACATGAACTCTTACAGATATATCTGACATGCCATGTGAATATCTCTGAAAATGTCATCCATGTCATGATGCATCCCTCAGAAATTCATTCCATGATCATGATTCACCATTTGACATGTTGACAATAAATCATTCAATGACCCTTAAACATGTGTTCATTTTCATGTGAAATCCCTTGTACATGAAAAATTTGATCAGGAGAATCTTTTTAAACATTTCCACTTCAAACATAAAGAAAACCTTAGACCTATCATCTTTGACCACATTAAGAACTCCGAACATGTTATAAAGGAACACTTGTACCTATATGGAAATTTCATGAAAACACCTATGACATGTCAGGTAGTCACCAAAAAACATTTCAAACTTTTCTAGAATTTACACTTGTACATATACCATGTAAATCCCAAACCATGAACCAACAACTAATTTCCTCCATTACAATGGGTGTTCCCTTAATGGGTTATGTTCTTGCACTCATTCAACCCTATTCATATCATCATCTCATATGATCCTTCATATCGATGATAAATAATTGATATAAATTTAGGGGTATCATATCCCTTTATCCATTATAGGATAATAGAATGAATATATGACAAGTGAATTCACATGAGGGAAAGTCCCTCTATATTCCAATTACATTGGATCCTAGAAACTGAATCCCATTATGAGTCTATATTTTTTCCATATATATCAACGTATGGGAGGTGGGTTTATACGTAGGAACCCCCTTGACATTAATCCATAGCCATGCTCCTATGTGCCTTAAAACCGTCTTCGGGTTTGGTGAAAAATGAAATATGATAACAATAATTCCTACTATAAATAGGATATGCAGAAAAAATTATTACATATAGAGATCCATATAAAACACCGCATTAGGTACATCCTAGTGAATATAACATGTATCTATACTTTTTGAGTATGATCATATGTTATCCCTTTTTTCTAACTGGTATGATTACTCATGTGGGCATATGGATTTGAAATGATCATATAAACGAAATCATAACATTCCCCTATCTAAGGAAACCCATAGTGTGTATGTCCCATTTAGTGACATTATATAAACTCCCCCATAAAAGTGTATCTACTTTTTTGTGATCCCCTAAGTCATTGTTATATTGACAAAACCTAGGCATATAAGCCTTTCAAGTACCAATCGTATTTCCCTATTCATCAGTCGATTGAGGTAAGATCAAACTATAGTGACACTGATTCATATAATAAGCAGGATATGTAGGATGAATTTCTAAGGTTTGATATGAATAACTAGTGTCTAAGATCCCTCATAATTTTTTCTTTTTACTTGAATTTGAAGTATATGTTTTAGAATTTAAAAAAATATGTAATTCTTTTATTCCTACTTTAAACTAGATATGTAGAATGCCCTATAAAGGTTCAATTACATTTTCAAAATGGAAATTCACCCCTTTGATAGTAGTAAACTCCACAGTTCCTGGTTATATGTCGTGAAAATATAAAAAACTACCCATTATAAATAAAATAAATGAAAAAATGGAGATCCTTTGATACATATAGATGGTATCATAAATAGAACCTCATTTACATGTAGAAGGATTCAACACCTAATAATTTTATTAGGGAAAACAATATCATAACAGGATTTGGAAGATACTCACTAACATATCTTAAATCATAAATAGTGAACAAGGTTAGGAAATAATTTTCCCCCAAAAGGATGAGATGAGCCCAACCTCCAAACCTACGGACAAATGTGAGTTCCGAAGTGTTGTTGGTTATGAATCCCCAAATGACCACCTACCTTTGGAAAGAAGGTTTGTAACATGCAATATTTTTGGGAGACATTAGGAGTTTCTATGAATGTTAAAACTGGTAAACCATATGTGAACCATTGTTAAACCATATTTTAACACCACTCGTATCCCACAACCAATCATCATAAATCCTACCATTTCGTAGGGATACTAAAATAGTGAACCCAATGTGAACCTCATTTTCACAATAGAAAAATGATCTATCCATGTTAGGAAATCTTATCCCATGCCTTTCTTAAGGATATAGTTATAATGATCATATTTAAATTATAATAATTAAATTGTATTTCATAGTTTGTTAAATTTTGGGTTTTCATTTAATAAACGTTATCAATGAAATTATTTTTTTAAGACAACTATATCATAAAATTTCATGGTGTTGTAATTTAAGGAATAGGTTTTATTATAGTTTAACTAATTTAAACATATATCTAGAATATATCCCATAAATTTATGAATAACGTTGGAAATAATTAAATAAATGAGTAAGTTAAACATTTAAAAATTTTATTAGAACTTATGAACAATTTATAAATAGTATGATTATAATAAAATTTTTATCTCAATCATGCTTCATGTAAACCCCAAAAAATAAATAGTATTTATAATTAAATATTTTATTTTAACTTGAAATCATACATATTTGGAATTTTCATGGTATTTTATATAAACTTCTTTATAGTAAAATTATTTCATATTTATAAAAACATATATATTTTATTAAAATTTTATATTTTATTTAAATAATTTATATAATCTAAAAATCATATATTTTATGAAAGAGTACTTTCAATATAAATATTTTATATTCTCAGGTATGATTTTTTTTAGATTAATATAAAATATTTTATACATCACCTTATTTATTAATTTATAAATATGTTATAAATTATTCACATTTTTAATCATATTTAATCCTATATCACATATAGAAAAATATTTTAGTATGGACTAAATCCCATTCATATTTAGCATATTAACCCATAACCCATTTTTGTAGTAACCGCTATATTGTCAAAATTCAGGTGACAACTCTTTCCATGGGAAAACCCATTGTTATTTCCAATGTAAACCATAATTATTTTTGACATAAACTAAAATTTATTTTATCTCTCGTGACAATGTAAAAAATATGAATATTTTGGAATGGTAAATCCATTTTGGTTTAAAAGTAATACAATGCGTCCTAATTGATTTTGGAATAAATTTTATCTCAAGAATTTTATTTAAAAAATATCACTTAAAATTCACATTCCTATTATTACAACTATTTCCCGAAATTCATACATCATGATACTCTTATAAAATCATATTACATACATAGAATGAATATTTATATCATTAAACAATGAAATATAGTAATCATCTTAAAATGTCTTATTTAACATGAAACTATTCTATTTGAATTTCATGTAAACAACAATATGGTTTCTGAAAAGTCATAAAAATGACTGATTTAAAATAAAATAATATTTTTTTCATTAATCTATGAACTATGATAATTTTTTAGAAAACACGCTGTATTTTTTCAAATTATCACTTTTTAGTTTCATCAACCATTTAAAAATTAAATCATAATGAGATGGTAGTATTTTAGTAATACTTGTTTTCTTTATAAGGGATAATTATTATCAAAACATACCAAAAAAATCTTATTGAAAATTTTATATCTTCAATTTTTTGTAATAAATAAAATAAAGAAATTATGGGGTATATTTTACTCTTCCAATCAGAGTGAGTACAATATATTTCACATGATACGAATTTCAGTCACTGAAATGAAATAAAAAACTCTTTCCACCTATGATATCCACTAGAAATATAAATCTCACAATTATTTGGAATGAATATACCTTTTTAATTATTTACAAAAATATTGGTTTATTTAGAATGCGAGTATGGGAGAAAGATAATTTTATTAGTTATATTTTAGTGATCAAATACTAATATTGTTGTACCTCTCGTTCCCCTCGTTGTTTGATTTTCATGATCACAATCACCTTATTATTTGTCTAACCTTGTTTCAAGTGTTTTTGTTGATAGGCGAAATATTGCCAAAGGATTGGCCCAAGAAAGCTGGCAAATGGACTGAAATTCAGTCCACCGGCCAACCGGTGTGATAGCACCGGCCAGCCGGTGCACCTGGCAGAGGCATTGCCCACTGCCAGGTTCCACCGGCAGCCGGTGGCTCTGTCACCGGCTAGCCGGTGGCACCCAGACTCAAGGGGTAGCTACTGCCTCCCCACCGGCCAACCGGTGGCCTCAGCACCGGCCAGCCGGTGGCATCCAGCCCCAACAGTGATGGCTACTGCCTCACCACCGGCCAGCCGGTGGCTCCTCCACCGGTCAGCCGGTAGAGCCTGGATCAATATGCTTCTCCTCTGCCAAGGCACCGGCCAGCCGGTGGCCCTGCACCGGCCAGCCGGTAGCCCAGTCAAACTAGCCGTTGGCTTTGACCAGTCAACCTTCTTTTGGCCTCCAACGGCTCCGAAGACCTCTCCAACGGCTCCAAAGACTCCCCAGGGGTTCCATGCCTATAAATAAAGGCCAAGGAAGCCCCGGACACCTACCGGATCATATACCAAGCCACCGTACACATTTTCCATCTTTGGCGTACCTCCGGCGGACTTCCTTCAAGGAACCCACCTTGCTCCAACAACTTCCACATCCAAGGAGCTCCACCAAAGAAGCTTGGAAGCGGCCTTCAACATCTCCAATCAATCAAAGGCGCCCAAGTCTTCCTCCAATACGGTTTTTCATGTTTATTTATTTTGAGCTTAAAATTGGGTTTGTGCCTACGAACCCCAACACCTTTTCTCATCCCCCTTTCTTTTGGGTTTCACATCACCATTAAGGTGTGAAGAGGTTTCTTCAAGCCTTTCCTTTTAAAAGGCTTGTGTCACCGGTGAGCTAGCCTTCACCCGTTAAAAAGGCTAGTGGGTTCTTGCTATTCCATTGAAAGGAAGTGGGTTCTTGCTTAACCACTAAAAGCAAGCTGTAATAGGTCCTAGTGCTACCTCAAAGCCTAGTGGGTTTCTTGCTAAAACCATTGAAAAGCAAGCGGTAGGAATCTCTCAACGGTTGAGTTGGGAGCGGAGACGTAGGCCGGGTTTTTGGCCGAACTCCGTTATCAAGTTTTGTGTTTTGCCTTCTTTATTTCCGCTGCACCTTTAACTTTGATTTTAATTTGTTAATCATTTTTTAAAAGGCAATTCACCCCCCCCCCTCTTGCCATCCTTCCCGTATTTCTCCGACCCAACAATTGGTATTAAAGGGAAAATTTGAATAATTCCCTAACCCAGTTTCAAATTTAAGATCCATTTAGATGGCATCAACCTCTTTCGCCCCCGAAGGCTTTTCATTGGGTCATGCTCCATTTTTTGATGGAACCGACTATAATTATTGGAAAACCCGCATGACCACTTTTCTTAGAAGTATAGGATATCCCATTTACAAAATAGACATGCAAGGTTACACTTTGTCTACCCCCGACGAAACCAAATGGACCCAAGCCGACATTAGAAATTTCGAGCTTGATGGCAAAGCCATAAATGCTCTTCATTGCGGCCTTAACCGAAATGAGTTCAATCGAGTTTCCACATGCACCTCCGCACATGAAATCTGGAAACTTTTGGAGGTTACCCATGAGGGGACCAACAAAGTAAAGGATACTCGATTGGACATGTACCGTCAGGATTTTGAGTCTTTTTCCATGCACCCAAATGAATCAATTTCTGAAATGTTTACTCGATTTACTGATGTGTGCAATGGTAGAAAATCTCTTGGAGATGACATTTCTGCAGAAACAATGGTCAAGAAGATCCTATGGGTCCTTCCGAGCTCATGGGCACCTAAATTGACGGCAATCCAAGAAGCTAAGGATGTCAAAAACATGCCGGTCGAAGAGCTCATTGGATCCCTAATGACGTACGAGATCACGATGAGGAGGCAAGATCAAAAGGAGGGCACACCAATCAAGACACCAAAGAACATCGCCCTCAAGGTACAAAAAGAAGTAAGCTCCTGCTCATCATCATCATCTTCATCTTCTTCATCTTCAAGCGGCGACTCGGAAATGGAAAATCTCGCCCGCCAAATGCACAAATTTATGAAGAAGCACAAGAAGAAGAAATCCCTCAAGCACCGAAAGCAAGAATCCACCGAAAAATCAGAGCCCAAGGTGAAATGCTACGGGTGTGGCCAAAAAGGGCATTATAAGCCCGATTGCCCACTCAACAAAAAACGGGCCACGCCAAAGGAAAAAGGAAAGAAAAAGGTCCTCAAGGCGACATGGAGTGACACCTCTTCCTCCTCCTCCTCCTCCTCAAGCGACCAAGGTACAAAATGCCTAATGGCATTTCATGAGGTAACATCTTCTGACTCCTCCTCCTCTTGTTCTTCAAATTCAAATTCTTTAAATCATCTTTCTTATGAAGAACTCTCACACGCTAGAGACCAACTAGAAAAAGGTTTTCATGCTTTATCGTCAAAATTTGTTGCTTTAAAAAAGTCTTTCAAAAAACTCTCCTCCGAAAAAGAACAACTTCTCAAAGAGAAGGAGGAGATGTCCCTCAAAATCCAAAATTTCCCAAATGTTGATTCCATGGAATCAACCATCAAAGACCTAAGGGAATCCCTAGCCATGTTCACCCAAGGTGAACAAAATTTGTCCAAACTCTTAGGTTCTCAACGAGTATCTAGAACCACCAATGGACTTGGCTACACCAACCAAGCTTCCTCCTCCCATTCACCCACTGTTTTTGTAAGGGGGAGCTCTATTTATAAATTTTGTAATTATTGTAAGAAACCCGGGCACCTTATTTATGAATGTAATTGTAAAAATTCCCGGTACGGTCAACCCAAATCTATTTTTTATTCGGACGAGTTTTATAGGAGAAGACCCTCCATGAGACAATTATGGATTGAAAAATCCCTTCTTGCGAGTCTCTCCGAGCCAAAATTGGTTTCGTCTCCCCGGTGATTTATTGTTCTTATTTAGGGGGAGTTAGGATAATTTTTTTTTTCAATTCAAACCTTCAATTTCAACTCTTGGTATCAAATTTTCAATTCAAAACTTTCAATTCAAACTGTTATTCATTTCAAATTTTTGATTCAAAACTCTCAATTTCAAAAATTTCATTTGGTTTCAAATTTCAATTTTCAATTGGTTTTTTGATTCAAAACTTTCAATTCAAACTGTTATTCAAATTTTTAATTTCAATTTCAAAAATCTCAATTGATTTTCAAATCTCAATCTTGTTTTTCAAATCTTTTCCCTCAATCAAGTTTTATGCCCCATTCTATTTTGATAATCACAAAGGGGGAGAATTTCTTGATTGATTGGGGGAGAATTCTTTTTTATCATGCTTAGCATTTACTTTCTTTATCCTTTAAGCATGTCTTTCTTTTATGTATTTTACATTGATTGTTTTGGTGATTGTGATCATCAAAATAGGGGGAGATTGTTGTACCTCTCGTTCCCCTCGTTGTTTGATTTTCATGATCACAATCACTTTATTATTTGTCTAACCTTGTTCCAAGTGTTTTTGTTGATAGGCGAAATATTGCCAAAGGATTGGCCCAAGAAAGCTGGCAAATGGACTGAAATTCAGTCCACCGGCCAACCGGTGTGATAGCACCGGCCCGCCGGTGGACCTGGAAGAGGCATTGCCCACTTCCAGGTTCCACCGGTCAGCCGGTGGCTCTGTCACCGGCTAGCCGGTGGCACCCAGACTCAAGGGGTAGCTACTGCCTCCCCACCGGCCAACCGGTGGCCTCAGCACCGGCCAGCCGGTGGCATCCAGCCCCAACAGTGATGGCTACTGCCTCACCACCGGCCAGCCGGTGGCTCCTCCACCGGTCAGCCGGTAGAGCCTGGATCAATATGCTTCTCCTCTGCCAAGGCACCGGCCAGCCGGTGGCCCTGCACCGGCCAGCCGGTAGCCCAGTCAAACTAGCCGTTGGCTTTGACCAGTCAACCTTCTTTTGGCCTCCAACGGCTCCGAAGACCTCTCCAACGGCTCCGAAGACTCCCCAAGGGTTCCATGCCTATAAATAAAGGCCAAGGAAGCCCTGGACACCTACCGGATCATATACCAAGCTGCCGTACACATTTTCCATCTTTGGCGTACCTCCGGCGGACTTCCTTCAAGGAACCCACCTTGCTCCAACAACTTCCACATCCAAGGAGCTCCACCAAAGAAGCTTGGAAGCGGCCTTCAACATCTCCAATCAATCAAAGGCGCCCAAGTCTTCCTCCAATACGGTTTTTCTTGTTTATTTATTTTGAGCTTAAAATTGGGTTTGTGCCTACGAACCCCAACATCTTTTCTCATCCCCCTTTCTTTTGGGTTTCACATCACCATTAAGGTGTGAAGAGGTTTCTTCAAGCCTTTCCTTTTAAAAGGCTTGTGTCACCGGTGAGCTAGCCTTCACCCGTTAAAAAGGCTAGTGGGTTCTTGCTATTCCATTGAAAGCAAGTGGGTTCTTGCTTAACCACTAAAAGCAAGCTGTAATAGGTCCTAGTGCTACCTCAAAGCCTAGTGGGTTTCTTGCTAAAACCATTGAAAAGCAAGCGGTAGGAATCTCTCAACGGTTGAGTTGGGAGCGGAGACGTAGGCCGGGTTTTTGGCCGAACTCCGTTATCAAGTTTTGTGTTTTGCCTTCTTTATTTCCGCTGCACCTTTAACTTTGATTTTAATTTGTTAATCATTTTTTAAAAGGCAATTCACCCCCCCCCTCTTGCCATCCTTCCCGTATTTCTCCGACCCAACAAATATCACAATACATCAAAAACTAGGAGAAAATTTATATAAAACTTATAAGGATAATCCATGAAGTTCAAACCTTTCTCAACTAATTAGATATCCTTGAGACATTTTAGTAATCATTTCATTATATATAATCATTTTTATTCATTTTATATCTTCTAAAGAACATATTTTGATTTTCAAACTTCTCTAAATTATCATAATATGATAATAAATGAAAAATGTTATCTTTTAGTAAGCCAATACAATCGAAACACATGTTATCACTTAATATATATATATATATATTTATTTATTTATATATCCCTATATAATACCATGTTTTATTGACATTAATTATGTCATGATGTATCCATAAACATACTATGGCATGGTCTAAATTGTTATGTTCTAGTATTTACTTTTGTGAATTGTTACATCATTCATATATCTCTTAAAATCTATATTTTAGGACTCTCATATTTTACCAAGGGATATCACAACAATTATTTAAATAATTCCAAATAAAATTTAATAATCCCATAATTCTCCAAACATTAGTTGTACTCCTCAAATACTTTTAGTGAGTGAACATACCTATTTTTAAATAATCATCAAAAAATCTTCTAAGGCTACTATGATAGATTATATTATTGAAAAATAAATATAATTTTAAAACATCAGTGTTTTTCATTAACCTCACTTATATACATAAATATATATATAAATATTTTTTAACTTCTTCATCTAAATCCATGTGATATTAATCAAACATCCACAATATTTGAAAGAAATAAATAAAAGAGAATAGATTAATTGAATTACATAAATTTAAATATTCAATACGTAACAAATTATCTGCAAATTAAAATTACATTTCATTGATCCCATAAGATTATATAACTATACTGTTAACTTACATAAAATGTTCCTTTAATATTTTATTTTAGTTATTATGTTCATTGAAAAATTGATTTCACCTGTTTTCCATTATCAATAAAAATTAAAACTCTAAATCCCATGGAATTCATTCAACTATACAATTAATTTCTTTTGAATGGTGTTCATCATGTAAATTTCCTTCAATAATTTTTAATTATCATCAATTTAAATATGAGACACCTTTTATAGACCATAGATAAATGAATCAATATTTTCTATAATATGTTATTGGATCTTTTATTATAAAATTTGAACATCCACATTTTCTAAATAGTTCGAATCAATTTTATATACACCCTTTACCAATTATTTTATTTCATAATTAGAATTATATTACATGAGATTTTAGATTATTATTTGAAACCTATTTATTTCAAAATCAATATTTCCACCACATGAAATGGTTTAATACAAATTATCAGTTTATATAATTCCTTGTTTCCACATGCAATGTGTCTATGTTTTGAAAATAATTCACCCAATTGATCATTTATCTCCCTTAAACCAACATCACTCAAAAAATAACATTGATAGTTAAATATAGGTAAAGGGGGATATTTCTCATAAAACCTAAAGTATCAGAATGTGGTAAGTTTTGGTTAAATCTAACTTTTACTTCAATTCACCTTTAAAACTTCTTTGCGATTATTCTTTATGTAATATCACTTATACAATAAACTTGTAATATTTGTTAATTTTTATTCACTATCATTGTATGCTTGGAATGCATATCTACTGTGAGAAAAGTAATCTTACATCATGTTTCTTCTTATAATACATAACTATTGAATCCTTCCCCATGATTCCTTATAAATGTGATAGTTATTCCATGTGTTTTCTTATTTTAATTTCTATTGTACTTTTTGAAACTATATAGTCACCCGTCAATGGAATCCTTATTAATTTCAATTAATACTACCCAAACTTTTTATTATACTTAATGAGTTATTCTTTAATAGTTTATAATTATTTGGATCAATAGTATAACCTTTCAAATTTATACACCATAATTTACCTCATCCTATTTTTATTGGTTTCTGCACATTATTAGGAACTATTCCATGATGAATAATTTATTTAATTTCATATTTACAATCATTCAACTTTAAAATCATTCTATTGAATTAAATATTTATCTTCTATTTTAAATATCATATCCTTTAGTATATGATTTCTTTCAATAATTTTTGGGTCTCTATAACCTCTAATGCTAAATTATTTCTCAATATAACTACAGTTTTCAAATATAAAAAATATCATGAAAAATCAAAACTCTTATATCTTTGGTTAAGATGAGATAATAAATAATATTTCCTTCTTCTAATGAGTTATCTGCTACCAACAACATCTAGATGGTGTGTTCTCTTACTACACAATAGAAACACATCATCATTATATTTCTTGAGGATCGTTATGGTCTAGATAATTAAGAATATTACTCATATTAAAATATTCCATATTTCCTTCTTTGGGAGAAATATTTCTTGAGGAAAACTTTAGATGGATATTCATCCATCCCCTTAATGATTTATTCTTGGTTTTAAGATCCATTATATTAAAATCCATTATGTTTAATTGAGAAACCATATCCTCCATTATTTAATGAGACTTTTGCCTAATTTTATCCTCTCTTAATGTTGTGTAGTAAGAGTGAAATTGTTATCTTAAAATTATTCATAATTATAAATTATACACTTACATTAATATTCAATTTATATGAGTGGATCTCTTTACACATAAATATTTTCACTCAAAATTGTAATAAATTATTTAAATAATATCACCTTTTTATTGATATATAATTCCCTAAAACTTATACTACTATGAATATGAGGACCCCTTTATATATATGATCTCAATTTCCTGTAATTTTACTAATAAGGTTTGAATCATTCACTATTTAATGAAGGATAATCCCCTAGTTTGATAATAGATGTTATAGACACTTTTACAACATAATCATCACTTTTTTTAATGGAGGAATCATATGTTATTGATTAATAATAATCATTCATAGAATAATTAAAATAAGATTTACAAGTAAAACTAATCATTCTTACATTAATGGTTATGTCCAATATTCCCTTAGTTTTCTTAATATTACATTAATTTATACCATTCAACATTTTGAATTTCTTTCTATCCATTATGACCATCAACTCACAATAAATAGACACTAAATAAAATTTTTCGGTGAAATACCCAAAACTATATTATTTTATGGGTTCTCTTTAGATCTCTTTTAATATTTTCAATTACTAAAAATTAGTATAAAAATAATGTTTTTCTTAAATACCTCATCATTTATAATAGTAACAATAATTGTTTGTGTATTTATATCATGAAATATTTCACTTGTAATTATCAAATCTATGTCATGATTTAAATACTTCAAGTAATAATTCAAAAAAATATATTAAAAAAATTATTTTGTTAAATGAAAAAATGGGAACTATTAAAAATATTGTGATACATGATGGAATCACATGTGAAACAAACAATAATATAGATTTAAAATATTAAATTATATATTTTAACATAGAATAGATCACCACATGTTGGATCCATCTTGTTATGATGGAAGGCCACTACAGTCTGAGAGTAGGTGAATTAATGTAAAAAAATGAAAACTATTTTCACTTTAACCCTCAGCGATTATAAAATATTTTTATTTGTAAAATAAACTCATTTAAATTTACTTATACCTCAAAAATCACATTCATTGAATATTAATAACATATAAAAAAATTAAATTATATGAGAACACCATAATTATTATATGGTTTACTTTACCAAGTACCAATCAACAAAAAAACACATAAGGATTTTTTTGTGTAAATAGATAGGACAATGCTGAATTTTTTTATGGTTATAATATTTAGGTTAATGTTAGTTAAATAAAAGGTGGACCACCTTAACAAAACATATTGTGAATGTTCACTACTCAACGAATTGTTAATCTTTATTCTACCTTCTCTATGTTATTTTGTATGAAAACCTTCATTAGTTTATAGATATGTAGGTCTATTTAATAAGAATATGTAAATTCATATTTCATGAAATATAAAAATCCATTATTTTTTTGAATTTTATATCCATGTACTTCGTTTTTACCGAAAATAAAATCATGATAAACTCCTTTTTAAGACAACTGAATTGTTTTAATCAAAATTATATCCAAACATGAAAAATCTCCATCAAAATAATAATTATTTCTGGAAAAGAACTATAATAAGTATTCCCTTTATCGTTATCTAATTATTTTTTTTAATTTAATACTAATTATTCTATATTAACAGTTAAATACTACTCCCCAAAACTATCTACCAATGCACGTCATATTATATTTCCAATATAGAAAATATTTTACCCCCTTAATTTTTAAAGTCAAATTTATCAAATATATAATTTAAATTTTATGTGATCTATTTTATTTTGGAGTTCAACATTTCAATGTCTTTTATGGCTATTTTGTGTACTTTTTTTTTGAAATAATTGATTTTTGTGTAAATGGTGGGAATTCCGATTTTACAAATAATATGACTATTACATCATTATTATTGTATAAAAATGACTATAATATTTTTAAAACATTTTTAAGTATTCCAAATATATATTTTAAAAGTAAAATAAATAAAATTTAAATATTATGTCAATTTTAGAAACCTTTTTTAAAATTTGAAAACCAAAATGAAATTTTATTCTTATAAATAAATTATTTTTAATCATTTTAATTAATTCAGTAATTAAAAATTTATATTATATTTTATATTGGTTTTAAAGTCACATAAATATCTTTAATTAATTCATAAAAATAATTAATTCCATTATAATCTGTTATATAAATTAGTTTTGTAAAAGTATATTTTTATACTTATAAAATTAAAAAAAAACAATGTTTGGTGTATTATATTAAAAATCATTTTACCACCTCTGGAGATGGAATCACATGATATTGATAAAATATTTGTAATTAGAGTGTTCAAAATTTTCTAATATCGAAATTGTTTTTTCTCATAATAAATTATTTCTGAGGTAAAAATATCACAATGGTAAATTATATAAGGGTTGGGGTTAAAATAAGTGACGAGGCTTCAAATATTATTAAAACATGTCTAACTTTTATTTATTGAGTGGATTTATACCATATAATTTTGTATCTCCAAAATGTGTCTAAAATGTATGTTCTTACCTTGATAATGGAATTTATTATATTGAAATGTTCTTAAAATTTTCAAGAGTTCCACTTCTCAATCTTATAAAAGGACACTTCTTCTTACCACTTATCTTCACACGTTGTGCCATGTAAAATGACATTTATCATTCATATATCATCATATCATTCTTAAATATTCATATGAAAAAATGATATTAACTTACATCATTTTCAAGATTTATAACACTATGTTTCATAAACAATTATATTCGAAGAAACAATACTTTTAGTGTCATTGGAGACCAGAAACACCATAATCATTTTATATAAAAATAACATTCCTTTTATAAAAAATTAATCATATTATACGATCTTCTAGATATATAATTTGTAAGACATACCAACATAACATTGGGAATAAAAAAATAGTAAAGGGGTGAACTCAAATGTAATGGCTCAGACCCTCCTAGCCCATTACGTTGCGAAAGTGAGGTTCCACCAAAACGGTGGCACATTGAGGGTGACACCGTGAAGGTGGCACCGTGTCCCCTCGCCGAGCCTTTCGTTCTTTTTCCAGTACCTGACTTTTCAGCTCCCGCAACGTAAGTTTCGACGTAAATTAATTCTTTTACTCCTTTTAAAATCATTTAAAGCCCATAATTAATTCCTAGAAATCCCGAGAGACCTCCGTGTGTAACTGCCCAACCACGTGGTCAACCCACAACCCCCACTCCTTACACGGTTTCACGTTCTCATCTCAACCGTCCGCGGCTCTTATAAACAAAGGGTTACCGTCATTTCTTCTTTCCTCGATCGCGGATTTTCACGAACATCTTCTAGTGCATTGAGCGAGCCGCATCGTTATGCGTAGAGTTCTGCGCTCGACCTAAGAATTGATAGACGAAGTCATTTTCATTCTGGCGAGCCGCATCGCTATCCGTAAAGTTCCTCCCCCAGCCTCAGTGTAGATCGTTGATCCAGCAAGTATGGAATTTCTCCTTCATCTCTCTCTTTTGTGTATCATGCGGGGTGGGTGTGCTTTTGTTTCTATAAGATTGGATAAACCAGACCTAAATAAAGATAATGAATGAATCCTATAAAGAATTAAGGGGGGCTATGATCATTGATGTTCTTGATATTATGATCATCTTTTTGAGTTGTGTTGGCTTACGCCTTCTGAAAATCGAGGCTGTTGGTGGTCATTGTTTGTGCACTAATGAACCCCTCATGGTGTTTTAAATGGATTGTTCATAATTGTAAACTCATTCTGTGAAAATTAAATTGGTTAATCACGTATACCCAGCTGAATAAGTTTAAAAAACCAGGATAAATCCCTTCTGTGCTAACCCTGGTCAAACACGGAATTGAAATCATGGATTGTGTTAAATCTTATAAATCTGAAAATACAGGCGTGACCCTGCCTTGTGTCGGTGGTAGTGGATTGGTTTTTTCTTTTTTTTGGGGCATATTGTTAGAGATGTGGGAGGGGATGGGATCCCCTGTTTTTATACTCTGGGTGGTTTTGAATTTGGGGATGGGATCCCCTGTTGTTATGGACTTCAGTGTTTGTGAGTTTTGAGATCGGGTGGTTACCTTGTTTATATCACGAATTTGGGTGGGATCCTCTGTTGATGAAAAACCTTTTTTGGGGGGAGGGAACATGGGGCAGTGTCTCAGGGTTGTCTGGTTCTAGGACTTCGAGGATTCTCACCTTTCCTTTGCTGTTGTGACTTTACAAGAGAACCGGGTATAGATAATTAAATTGTCGTTTGGATGGTTTCTTTTCCTTGGTTATGCTTATGGTGTTAGTTGCCCAGTAGTGCATAAACCTAATTGAACATTAATTCTGAACATGAAAACAAGAATGGGGAAGATGGGTTTTATTAGCGAGAGTTGTGACTCGGACTTGAGCGCTGTTTTGATCTGTAGGATGTCTGAGGAAAACCTAACATTGGGTGAGTGCTTTTTACCTATGTACATATTTGTAGTTTTGTGTTTCTTATTCGTTCCACACCCAAGTTGAGCAATTAGTTCTGAACACCCCTATTTCATGGGGGAGGGTGTTTTTCCCAACACTATTATTAGTGTCTCGTTATTAGCTCCTCTTCTTCTCCCTTTCCCGGATATCCCAAGTATCTTCGGGCAGGCTGTGATGGCCTAGGGTCCATTATTAGCCCAAGAACCTTCGGGCTCAGTAGTGTGGTGGTTGGCCAGGTGTGTGCGGCAGGCGGTTTCCCAAGTGTCTTCGGGATGAGGCCCAGGTGTCTTCGGGCGTGGTAGTGGATTTTCTAGCCTAGGTGTCTTCGAGAGTGGTGGTGGTTGTTCTGGCCTAGGTGTTTTCAGGGGTGGTTACATGAGATAGTTGTGGTCCAGGTGTTTGCGGGCGGGATTCTGCAGTAGGACTACGTGTGGTTGTGGCCTAGGTGTGTGCGGGCAGGTGTGGTAGTGGGACTGTGGTGAGAATGGAAGGATTGGTCTGATGCGTAGGATGTCACAATAACCAGTGGGAAACTGGCACGCGGTACCCAAACATCGATGTGCTCTGATTATATATATTACTTGACTTGCGTTATTTGGGGAGTATGCCTAGGTGAGGCTTGGGTGGATAATTTACCTTGATAGGTGTTTGGTTTACTCCTTTTACTCACGAGACTTTAGTATGTTCCCCCACTTGTGCATGAGAGTCTTTGGTTTTCCCTACTGAGTGTACTTGTATGCTCACCCTACGTATATAAAACTTCTTTCAGGTTTCTAGGAGGAATTCGAGGATCACACAGTACCATACTAGCTCGGACCTTTTGGGCAGTTGTAGATGATGCTTTTCTTCTTTCGTACTTACCTTTGTAATCACCTTTTTTACTTTGTGGCTTTAATTTTGGAACATTCATGTGGGAATGGTTTACTTTTGGCTTTACTTTTTCTTTTACCTTGGTGTTGTTGAGTTTCATTATCTTATCTCTCGATCTTATAAAACAAAAAGGGGTAATGCCTTCCATTTGTGAGAAATTTCTATACCCTTGGTGCTAGTCGCCACTCCGGGACCTATTGAAGCCGGGTCTCGAGGGTCATTATCTCTCCTTCAACTTAAAGAAGGAAGGGCCTGGCAATCTGCTAACCCTTCCCTACTTTTGGTGAAGGCGGGTCGTGACAGAATGGTATCAGAGGGATGGTTGAGAGATATGATGGATTCTGGAGTTAGGAACAGTGAGGATTTCATGGGATGGTAGGGAAATAGTGTTGGGTGACCTTGGTGTGTGGATTAGGCCGGGGAAGACTGGCTAGGACATGGGATTTTAGGGCCCCCGTGATCCGATGTAATGACTCTGGACCTACCGAACGACCAAGTGAGGCCACACTGATTGCAGGGTAGAGACCCTAGGAAAGGTACATGCAACATAATGACTTGTGTTCTCGTGTTTCTGGGGTGTTTTGGGAATTAAGAATAAACAAAAAGTTTAAAAAGTGTTAAAGACAATATTCTGCACTACATGGGCTTCGACATTCCTTGTTTACCTTGTAGTTGTGGCACCTGGAAGGAAACAACTTGTGGTATCAGTGATAGAGGCCCTGGAGACTACTTTGGACGATCGTCAGAGAGCTAATCGAGAAGAAGAGGATGACCAGTGGTAGAAGACTCTTTGGGCCTTCCAGCGACAGACCCTCAAGAAGTATGAGGGAAGCACCTCTGACATGAAGATAGAAGGCTGGCTAGAGGAGCTAGTGATAGCCTTCAGCCTGATTCGGGCCCCGACCGAGTACTAGGTTCGTATGGCCATCAGCCAGATGCGGGGAGCGGCGCGTCAGTGGTGGACGCTTTACCTGGGGGAGAGGAGAGAGGCTGAGGTGGCTTGGGGGGATTTCGAGAGGGAGTTCCAGGCCGAATTCCTCTCTTCGATGATGAATGCCGAAAAGATACAAGAGCTAATCTCCCTCCAACAGGGGAGTATGTCTGGGAGGGAGATAGGGATCAAGTTCAAGGATCTCCTACATTTTTCTCCGGACCTCTTTCCGAATGAAGAGTCTCAGGAATGATGTTTGGAGGAGGCACTCCGACCCTCCCTCCAGTATGTTGTTACCCCCTTTACCCTGCCGATGTACTTGGAGGTCCAGAAGAAGGCCGAAGTCGTGGAGAGAATGAACGCTCTAGGAGGTGTGTCACAAGAGGGGATCCAGCCAGGACCATCGAAGGGGAAGTCCATCAGCACCAGGCCTCCAGCGTCAGGACCCTCTACGTTTTGACCCGCAGGGAGCAGGCCGCAACAGATTCAGTTTCGATCCCCTGGTCCTCGCCTCTTTTCCTCGGGCCCAGGACCGCGGTGCTTCTTTTGTGGGAGCCCTGGAAATCTCCGGAGTCAGTGCCCAGACCTGGTGCAGTACGGCAGTGGTGACATCCCCAGAACCTACCCCAACAGCAGCTTCTAGCCAAGCCTTTCCTGCAGCAGCAGCAGGGACAGCGAGCTCCCACTCCTCCGTGGGAAGACGTAGGATGAAAAGGTTGACCTCAGGGTGCTCCTCAGGGACCTCAACCAAGGCGTGGTCTGTGAGGTGGCCGATAGCCGAGGGGTAGAGGAGCCGGACGTGGACAGCTACACGCCGCAGTGGCAGCAGTTACAGTAAGACCGAAGGTTGTTCGAGGTAAGATCAGTTTGTTTACCACTCTTTCTTATGACTTGTTCGATACCGGATCTTCGCACTCTTTTGTTGCACCCAGTATTGCCCGTTCCTTGGGTCTAGATGACGAGAGACTTCCAGTACCCCTGTTGTTGAGCACACTAGTCAGAGGTCAGACCAACTTGTTTTTTGTTTGTCGAGGATGTAGAGTGATGATAGGGCCACATCAGTCGGTTAGGGATCTTCTCCTTCTACAGATTCATCCATATGATGTCATCCTAAGAATCGACTGGCTATTTTCTATGTGTGTTGTCATCGACTGTTTCCAAAGAATGGTTGTGTTCTCAGATTTGGGGGCCGGCGTGTTACCTTCACCGGCTAATGGAGCAGTCAGAAGGGTGGCAAGCAAGAGGAACCCCTCCTCTCCTTGTTGGCCGAGTTGTCACTAGAGTCAGTAGATGTCGAAATGGTGGGGGTGCCAGAGGTTGTCTGTGAGTTTATTGACATATTTCCTGAGGAGGTGAAGACTCTACCTCCTCGACGTGATATCGAGTTCGGGATAGACTTGCAGCCCGGTGCTCGTCCAATCTTGATGGATCCTTGCCGGATGGCACCTTCAGAGAAACGAGAGTTGCGGATCCAGATTGACGATCTGATTAAGAGGGGTTATCTTCGCCCAAGTGCGTCACCGTGGGGCACTCCAGTATTGTTCACAAAGAAGGAATATGGTGGTATCAGGTTGTACATAGACTACAGGAGGTTGAATCAGGTGACGATCAAGAATCTCTATCCTCTTCCGAGGATAGACGATCTTTTCGACCAGCTGAAAGGAGCAGGTTGGTTCTTGAAGATCGACCTGCGGTCTCGGTACCACCACCTGAGAGTGAATGAGAGTGACATATCGAAGACGGCCTTTAGGTGCAGATATGGAGACTTCGAGTTTGTAGTAATTCCCTTCGGTGTTACGAACGCCCCAGTTGTGTTCATGGGGCTTATGAACTCCATTTTCCTGGAATACTTGGATCGGTTTGTGGTTATGATCATCGACAATATCCTGACCTATTCGAGGTCAGAAGAGGACCATGCAGATCACCTGAGGACAGTTTTGGAGGTCCTCCGACATCATTAGCTCTATGGGAAGTTGTCGAAATGAAAGTTCTGGACACGAGAAGTGCACTTCCTCAGACACGTGGTGTCTGAGCGTGGGGTAGTGGTGGACCCGTCAATTGTTGAGGTAGTTGTTTCTTGGGCATCACCCAAGAATGTGGTAGAGGTTTGTAGTTTCCTCGGGCTGGTAGGTTACTATCGGAGGTTCGTACCCAACTTCTCTTGAGTAGCAGCCCCTTTGACAAGCCTGACCAAGAAAGACCAGGTTTTCGTGTGGAGCGAGCAGTGTGAGTCAGCCTTCAACTATCTAAAATAGAAGTTGGTTAGTTCCCCAGTGCTGAGATTACCATAAGAAGGGGCGGCTTATGAGGTGTTCTGTGATGCTTCAGGATAGGGCCTGGGATGTGTGTTGATGGAGCGACAAGGGGTGATCTCTAATGGGTCTAGGCAGCTACGCCCCCATGAGCGTAATTACGCCACCCACGACTCGAAGCTTGCAGTGGTCGTTTTTGCGCTAAAGTTATGGCGGCACTACCTCATTGGAGAACTCTTTGTGGTCTTCACGGATCAAAAAAGATTGAGTTATATCTTCTCCCAGCGGGACATAAACTTGCGACAAATGAGATTGGTGGAGTTCCTCCATGATTATGACTTCTAGATCTCTTATACTGAGGGAAAGGTCAATGTAGTGGCTGATTCCTTGAGTAGGAGGACGCAGAAGGATGCAGTCTGAGATTCGGCGGACGCCTGGAAAGCGATGGAGGAGTTGGCCGCCTTACACCTGGATGCGAGGATGGTTGGTGGTAGAGGTTGCCTATATCAGATGACAGTGCAGTCATATCTATTTCAGAAAGTGGAGGAGCCTCAGTGGGGAGACCCAGAGTGCGAAGTGATGCGTGACCGAGTTGACCAGGGCAATGCTCCGGAAGGATGGAAAGAGGATTTTTGAACCAGATGCTTTTCCAGAAAAGGTTTTTTGTTCCAGGAGTTATGCACGGAAAGGTTCTCTGTGAGTTCCACAACACACCCCTTGGCGGTGCACCCAGGAGTTTATAAGATGTACCAGGGACTAGAGGGATAGTTTTGGTGGCCTAGAGTGAAGCGAGCAGTGACAGAGTTTGTTGCCAAGTGCTTAGTGTGTCAGCAAGTGAAGGTTGAACACCGAGTTCCAGGCGGCCTACTGCAGTCTCTAGATGTCCCCGAGTGGAAGTGGGAAGACATCTCGATGGACTTCATCATGGGACTACCTAAGGTCCAAGGGGGATACGACACCATCTGGGTGGTAGTGGACAGGTTGACGAAATCAGCTCACTTTCTGGCGATCAGGGAGTTGAGTGCAGTGGATACTTTGGCATGAAGGTATGTGGATGAGGTGGTGTGGTTGCATGGAGTTCTTAGGTCTGTAGTCTCGGATAGATATACATGGTTTACCTCGCGAGTCTGGAGAGGATTGCATCATGATTTTGGCACCCAGTTACGCCTTAGCCCTGCTTTCCATCCCCAGACAGATGGAAAAACAGAGCGCACCATCCACACCTTGGAGGATATGCTGCGGGCATGTGTTCTGGACTCAGGAGGATCATGGGTGCGAAACTTGCCCCTATTAGAGTTTGCCTACAATAATAGCTATCACTCTACCATCGGTATGACCCTATTTGAAGCCCTGTACGGGAGGCTCTGTCATTCACCTACATGTTGGGCCGAAGTGGGAGGGGCAGGCATCCTTGGCCCGGAGGTGGTGTAGAGCACGACAGAGAAGGTTCAGCTCAAACGGGAAAGGATAAAGGCGGACCAGGACCGAAAAAAGTCGTATGCTGATACCAGGAGGAGGACCTTGGAGTTTGAGGTTGGAGACCATGTGTTCTTGAAGGTCTCCCCTCGGTGTGGGTAGCGGAGGTTCGGCAAGGGGAGTAAGCTTCCTCCCAGGTTCATCGAACCCTTCGAAGTGTTGCAGTGGGTCGGCGAAGTGGCTTATCAGCTAGTGTTACCACCGCCGCTACTGAGGATACATGATGTCTTTCATGTGTCCCAGCTCCGTTGGTATCTGCAGGTTGATTCACACATCCTTGATTGGGGTGAGCTGGACATCGAGGACAATGTGACCTTTGTGGAGAGACCAGTGATGATCAAGGATCGCAAGGAGAAGGTGCTTCGTGGGAGAACCATTCCCTTGGTTCATGTGTTCTAGAGACATGGAGGGCTTGAGGAGAGTAAGTGGGAGAGGGAAGCATAGATTCGTACCCAGTACCGAGAGTTGTTTTAAGTTTTGTTCCTTGTTGTACCTGTTGTGGTAGAACGTTTTGTCTTTTGGATATAGAATGTACTGATTTTCTTTCCTCTGATTGTGTGTAAAAAGCCCTTGCTATGGGGGAGGAGAGAATTCGACCCTTAATCAAGACGCATTAAGGTGGATGCGATTAAACTAGTGCGGGCGAGTCAGTGCCGCCCAAAGAGGATAATATCATGAAATGGGGGAGGAGACTCCCCAACCCACATCCCAGGGTAGTTTGGCATGGTATGTTGCTTGGTTCTTGATAGGGAAGTGTTTTTAGTTAGCATGGGTTCACTTCCTAGAGTTATCTTTCGAGGTGGTTGTTCGGACCCACTCTTTCCTTCTTGGGTTGTTTTGATTCTTGAGGGAGAGAATCGTTTAAGAGGTATCTAATGTAATGGCCCGGACCCTCCTAGCCCATTACATTGCCAATGTGAGGTTCCACCAAAATGGTGGCACCCTGAGGGTGACAACGTGACGGTGGAACTGTGGTGGTGGCACCGTGAGGGTGACACCGGTCACAATGGCACTGTGACGGTGGCACCGTGTCCCCTCACCGAGCCTTTCGTTCTTTTTCCAATACCTGACTTTTCCACTCCCGCAACGTACGTTTTGATGTAAATTAATTCTTTTACTCCTTTTAAAACCATTTAACGCCCATAATTAATTCCCAGAAATCCCGAGAGACCTCTGTCTGTAACTACCCCACCGCGTGGTCAACCCACGACCCCCGCTCCTTACGTAGTTTCACGTTCTCATCTCAACCGTCCATGGCTCCTATAAACTAAGGGTAAGCCGTGGTTTCTTTTTTCCTCGATCGTGTTATTTCACGAATAGCTTCTGGTTCATCAGGCGAGCCGCACCGTTATGCATAGAGTTCCGCGCCCGGCCTAAGCATTGATAGACGAAGTGATTTTCGTTCAGGCGAGCTGCATTGCTACTTGTGAAGTTCCTCCCCCGGCCTCAACGTAGATCGTTGATCCAGCAAGTAGGTAATTTCTCCTTCGTCTCTCTCTTTTGTGTATCATACGGGGTGGGCGTGCTTTTGTTTCTGTATAATTGGATATACCAGACCTAAATAAAGATAATGAACGAATCCTGTAAAGAATGAAGGGGGGCTGTGATCATGGATTTTGTTTATATTATGATCATCATTCTGAGTTGTGCTGGCTTACGCCTTCTAAAAATCGAGGCCGTTAGTGGTCATTGTTTGTGCACTAATGAACCCCTCGTGGTGTTTTAAATAGCTTTTTCCTAGTTGTAAACTCCTACTGTGATATGTAAATTGGTTAATCATGTATACCCGACTGAATACGATGAAAGAACTAGGATAAATCCGTTCTGTGCTAACCCTGGTCAAACACAAAATTGAAATCATGGAGTGTGTTAAATCTTATAAATCTGAAAATACAGGTGCGACCCTGCCCTGTGTCGGTGGTAGTGGTTTGGTTGTTTCTTTTTGGGGGGGGGGGGCGCTCATTGTTGGAGATGTGGGAGGGGATGGGATCCCCTATTTTTATACTCTCGGTGGTTGTGAATTTGGGGATGGGATCCCCTGTTGTTAAGGACTTCAGTGTTTGTGAGTTTTGAGACCAGGTGGTTACCTTGTTTATATCACGAATTGGGGTGGGATCCTCTGTTGATGAATAAACTTTTGTTGGGGGAGGGAACACTGGGCAGTGTCTCGGGGTTTTCTGGTTCCAGGACATTGGGGGTTCTCACCATTCCTTTGTTGTTGTGACTTTACAAGAGAACCGGGTATGGATACATAAATTGACCTTTGGCTGGTTTCTTTTCCCTAGTTATGCTTATGGTGTTAGTTGGACAGTAGTGCATAAACTTAATTGAACATTATTTCTGAACATGAAAACAACAATGGGGCAGATGGGTTTTATTGGCAAGATTTGTGACTCAGATTTGAGCGCTGTTGTGATCTGTAGGTTGTCTGAAAAAAACCTAACTTTGGGTGAGTGCTTGTTACCTATGTACATATTTTTAGTTTTGTGTTTCTTATTCGCGCCCCACCAAAGTTGAGCACATAGTTCCGAACACCCCCATTTCATGGGGGAGGGTGTTTTTCCCAACACTATTATTAGTGGCTGGTTATTATCTCCTCTTTTTCTCCCTTTCTTGGATACCCCAAGTATCTTTGGGTAGGCTATGACGGCCTGAGGTCCATTATTAGCCCAAGAACCATCGTGCGGGGTATTTTGGTGGTTGGCCATGTGTGTGCGGCAGGCGGTTTCCCAAGTGTCTTCAGGATGAGGCCCATGTGTCTTCGGGCATGGCAGTGGATTCTCTAGCCCGGTGGTCTTTGAGAGTGGTGGTGGTTGTTCTGGCCTAGGTTTTTGCAGGCGTGGTTACATGTGATTGTTGTGGCCCAGGTGTTTGCGGGCAGGATTCGGCAGTGGGACTGTGTGTGGTTGTGGCCCAGGTGTGTGCAGGCGTGTGTGGCAGTGGGACTACGGTGAGAATGGCGGGATTGGTCCGATGCATAGGATGTCTCAATAACTAGTGGTAAAGTGGTGCATGGTACCCAGACATCGATGTTCACTGATTATATATATTTCTTGACTTGCGTTATTTGGGGAGTGTTCCTTGGTGAGGCTTGGGTGTATAATTTACCTTGATAGGTGTTTAGTTTACTCCTTTTTCTCATGGGACATTAGTACATTCCCCCACTTGTGCACGAGAGTCTTTGGTTTTCCCTTCTGAGTGTACTTGTATACTCACCCTATGTATATAAAACTACATTCAGGTTTCCAGGAGGACTTTGAGGATCACGCAGGACCATACTAGCTCAGACCTTTGGGGTAGTTGCAGTTGCTGCTTTTCTTCATTGGTACTTACCTTTGTAGTCACCTTTTGTACTTTGTGGCTTTACTTTTGGAACATTCATGTGGGAATGGTTTACATTTAGCTTTACTTTTCTTTTACCTTGGTGTTGTTGAGTTTCATTATCCTATCTCTTGATCTTATAAAACAAAAAGGGGTAATGCCTTCCATTTTTGAGAAATTTCTATACCCTTGGTGCTAGTCGCCACTCCGGGACCTATTGAAGGCGGGTCTCGGGGGTCATTATCTCTCCTTCAACTTAAAGAAGGAAGGGCCTGGAAATCTGCTGATCCTTCACTATTTTTGGTGAAGGCGGGTCATGACATCAAACACCCAGAATGTAGAGAATAAACATGTCATAAAGGATGAGTTCATAATAATAAGTAAAATACATGAGCGTAAGTGGAATATTATAACATAATAAGTGATAAACATAAACTATAAGTGATACCCAAAGTAAATTTTATAATAAAATTAATCTACAAAACATCAACATGTAAATAAAAACTATATTAATCAATGGAATCATTTAAAAAAAATCATGAGACAATAAGATTAAATGAATAAAATATTTTTTGTGTGGAATAAACCTCATGGTAAATTAACATAACATCCATGATCCACGCCATTAGTTCACATTCATACATAATTACATCTTTCACTTACAAACCATTCACATTTCACATCATGATGAACCCATGAAGATAAAATGGGTTTCATAAATCATCCAAATTGAAATCAACAGTATTTCATTAAATACCCATGGAAATAAAATGGGTTTTATAAAACATCCAAATGTAAATAATTCCCTATTTATAAAGAACATGTTTAAATAAAAAGGGTTTCTATAAAAATTGAAATATTATATAAGAACATCATGAATTAAATTATTTGATACCAAAATCACTATCACCGAAAATAATAACATAATAAAATAAATCCATATGGTTGAAAATTAAACATATCTTTATTAGTTGGGGATAATTTTGAGTATAATGAAATATATATCTTGAAAATATATTTTTGAATACATTTAGTACTCATAATTTTAAGATTCATATTTATGAGTCTATTTAAAAAATGCATCCTTTATTTTTATAAAAAAATGAAAAGAAAACCATTCATGAAAAGGGATTTTTTTCAAAAAATATTTTCCACTAAAATAAAAGGTAGAACATAAATCAAAATTAAATGTACAATAACACAATGCTTAATAAGAATCATTAAAACTCAAAAATGTAGTTTGATTTACCAATCCCCTTATATATTTTTATATTTTTGAATAAAGTTGTATTGCATGAATGAAATTAATATTGTTAAATAAATCAAATGTATTAAAAATATATTTTATACTATATTAAATTATTTTATAGTATAAATAACATAAAAATAATAAATTTTTTAATAACATTAAAAATTTCTCAATGATGAAAATTTGTTACAAAAAACCCCTTATAGATTAACTAATGAACTAATATAA
The DNA here is from genome assembly GCA_963277665.1 of Viscum album. Taxonomy (NCBI): domain Eukaryota; kingdom Viridiplantae; phylum Streptophyta; class Magnoliopsida; order Santalales; family Viscaceae; genus Viscum; species Viscum album. The sequence goes on along the minus strand of OY728132.1, from coordinate 65,798,388 downwards.
TCACCTTAAAAGAGATATATGATGATTTTATATTTAAAATACCATTAATAATTATTAGTTATGATACTAAGTATCCAATAGAATTAGGAAAACTACTTAAATGAAATTTGGGTTGTAAAATAAATTGTGTTGCTAGGAAGGAAATTGTGAGACGAAACCCTTACCTTGTTTCGATGCTTAGATTTCGAAACTATATCCATCTATAAGACAAAAATATCTACCCAAATAAAATATCACACAAAGTTATTCATATTGGTTTCTATTTATATCCACACTTTACAATTATAAATTATATTTATATGGGTTAGTTATGTCATATTTAAACCACAAAGTGTCAATATCATTAACCATTGGATCTTGTTTTATAATATAGATGTAATTATCCATTCATTGAAACCATGTCAATTATTAATATATAATTTATTATATAACTTCATTTTATTTTTAAATCAATTATATCTTACTAATAAGTGTTTTCGTTATGCTATGTTGAAATGGAATCGCTGGTGTCTTAATTCAATGATTTTAGTGAAAGAGTGTTATACATAAATATTAAGTTAAATCTTTAATATAATCTTTATAGAACCCCATAAAAATAATTATTGAATTATTATATTATTATAGTACTAGTATGTGTTTTCTCATAGTCATCCATGATAGTGTTTTATAGGATCATTCATGTATGAGGTTGAACCGAGCCATAATTGAAGACTTGTTAACATGATTAGTGACTACGGATGTAGTGGTGTTTATTTTTCCACAATATCCCTGAGATAGAAGAGTAATGCTATTTTTAATGACTTGAAAAAAATGTTCCCTCTTGGAGAGAATAAGACTAGTTCACCAAAACCCCAAGACCTCTTTTATTGGCAGGGCACTAACGTCAAGCATGATAAGGAATAACTAAAATGAGAGACCTTTTTCTAAAGTACCTGAATGAAAGAACTAAACCATCTCCACACAACATTTATGATGAATAAAAATAAAAGGAAGATACATCTTGAGAAAAAAAAATGAATTTAATAAACTTTGGATAATATAAAAGAGTGTGACAACATAATCAAAAATGAAATGGATAAAATACATGACAATAAAAAAAATATATCCCAACCTAAAAACAACTAGAATAAAAACTAACAGAGAGATATGAACTCCAAATCTTGAAAACTCAACCACTTCATGTTGTTATTTCACCAAAGAATCTCTATGATCCTCCAAAATCACTTCTAATAATTTCATCATCATCATAATACACAACACATGTGGGAAAATTCCATACAGTGGTGAGTATATAAAGACCTAGTAGGATGACCTAAAAACTAATGAGGGAGGAGTATAGTATATGATAGGTGTAGTCAAATCAACCAAAAGTAAGAGAAAAAACCCCAATAAAATAGATAAATGATCATATAAAAACCCTAGAAGAGATATAATTGTGATTTCTACCTCACATCCCTTGATAAGAATAACGTGTCATCCATAAGATCCAATTTTCAATCTCTGATGCCTAACACCACACGCAACCACAAAAGGATCCTATTTTGTGGGGCCTATAACAAACCATTATGCACACCCTATTCATGGGATCCAGAACTCCAATCTATATATCCTGCATAACCTCACTAGAAAAGTGTCGTGAGGCCTACCTCTCACAATTGTGCTTCATAGTTGAGTGAGCCAAAAATCCCATGGAGGACCTACACACTGCCAGAGATCGAAGATGGGGGAGTTACACATTTGGTAGATAGAGGACCAAAACCAAATTTAGTGTGGGGTATTACTACCTCTGTCTTTATAAAGAGTATGGGGAACTTGTCCCATGTGTAATATTAGAGTAACTTCTCATTGGATAGATGAATCTTGACAGGATGTGACATGGGAGTACTATCTCTACCTGTAAAAATGGTATGGGTCACCCGCTCCATAATGAAACCGAGGATTTACACACTTGATAACACATTGATGATCACACATGATGGGTACCATTGATCAAATGTCATCAAAAGTGGAATATTTCATAGAAATGATATCATCATACTTGAATATCCACTAAGAAGGATGCCATCTCATTCTATATAGAAATAATCTCACTATATGATACTCATTGTCCAAAATATATTTCAATATTTAAAAGATACAAGATGTATAGGTTTATCAAAAAAAGGATACATGACATGTATCTGGTCCACATAATGTGCGATACCACTCCACTAACTAGCCATTCCCGCCTATAAAAAATAATTAGTGTCCATTTCATGGTAAACAACATGTGTATGTCCCACGCGACATGTCTCATCCACAAAATCCCGACCCATGTCATTATAGTTGTTCTCATGTCTATCCAGATGTGACATGTACCCATCCTTTCTTGTCTTCCAGTACATAACCATGTACTCTATATGTACTTGGTGTGTCCCCCCCCCCCCTCCCGCATGACGTCCTGGTCATTTGAAGCTAACATATGGATCAACCACCTGGGTAGTGTAACTGGATGTGAGGGCCTAGCCACACTGTGTCTGGTCCTTATCATTATCCATAACCCCAGATTCCATAAATATGTGACTACATGGTGTGTGTTATTCCAAGTACATGTTGTGTTGTTTATATTTACATATAAATTCAAAATATTTTACAAGGATTATAGATCATTGTCTGATTCCATGATTTCTAACATTTGGCCACCCAAAACTAGTGGGGTTTGCCTCCATTTACCGACTCTATCACTCATGTTGCTGTAAATTGGATACGAATAACCTGAGTTTGTCTTTTACATGTCATGTTCTCCACTCATCACCTTTCAGTCATCTTGTCTCCCTAATCTGTTGAAAATAATCATCTTCATCCTAAAAAATATTTAGCCATTCACAAATCACCATCCAAACAATCATTCTCTCAACCTCCATGTATATGGAGGGGTTCGATCGTGGTGGAACCATCCATAAAAAAGACAAAATGGGACTACATCAGCTGATGATAAATACCATGTAGAAATATTGTGGGAAATCACAATAAAAAGGATGAAAAACAAAATTATCTAAGTATTGTGGAATAATAATTGAAAATAAGGGTATCTGATGTCTAACCATGCCATTAAATAATTAATTAAATAAAATAGTTTTATTCAATAATGGGATAAGGAGAATAGTGGGAATACACTAATGAAAAATAAGATAATCAAATATCCAAGATAAATCACTTAATAAAGGTTGGAAACCAAAAGTGATGAGTTCTACCGGGATTACAGATTGATCGATTTTGGAAAACATGTTCTCCAATGATGTTGAAGACCAATTGTATTCACTTCCTCTTGATACTCGTGATCTAATCATCATACGCCATTCGATGTCGACCAACCAATGGATAATTCCCTCCTCCAACTCATATATCTATCAAGGATAATAAAAATAACCATTTTAGAATAATTATATGTGTGAATTTATATTTAATTTTTTTAGTACATTTGATAAAAAATGAATAATTTATTTATTTTTTAAATAACTGCATCCGACAATGGATTCCTCAAGAGGACTTCCGACATAGACCATCCTTATGCAACACATAAAAAACCGTTCTCTTGAGATTCAATTTTGGTCACATAGTTTTGATACATGACTTAATTTAATATATATTACACTATTTATTAATAAATATGTGTGAAAGATTTTAATATATTAAATATTATTATAATCTCAATTCTAGGATCATCAGGACCTAAAATCTATTATTGTCTCCACATCTGGCTCCAAAAATATTTCATCATATATATTAAAATATTTTAGTAAGAAAAATAGTCTCTATGTTAATCCTTCCATCAAATATATTCATCATTGAGATGTAAAAACATAATATGATGGTGTGAATACTGAGTTGTAATATTGATATCCTTCTCCCATGAGATTTCTTTCATGCTACCATAATTCCACAACACCAGAACCAAGGGAATGGGTCACTCGTGCAGGATCCTATCATACCAATCCTTAAACTCCACTTGCTAAATTGTCAAGGTTTATCAATCCTAGATATCTTTCTCTCCCAACTCAATAACATGTGAATTCTGATGAAATTCTCTCCTCATATAAGACACATGGAATATATTATTCACCCACTAAAATTGTTGAGGTAATTCTATGCGAGAAGAATCCATCCCACCCCTATACACATTCTTGAATGTTTTGACTAAACTTAGGATTAACATTCCACCCTGGTGAAATATCTATAATCCACAACCTCGGGAGACTCTATGGAAAGTGTTTTCCTCCCACCCAATGTAAAAGTGAATATGATGTTAATATTCAAAAGATTTCATTCTTTTTTTTTGTGATTTCTTCATCTACTCATGGATCACCTAGACCCTCTACATAATTTCCTACATCATATATGGCCCAACATGAGATCTCACACTTATCTCAGTCCAACGTATGGGAGTCCAACAGGGTCTCCTAATGAGGGCCTCAAAAGGTGACATATTAATATTAGAGTGAAAACTATTAATATAAGAAAATTATACCTATGTTAATTGATACACCCAACTCCATATAATTTCTATAAAAAATGTCCTCAGTAAATCCTCCAATACACAGACAGTGTGCTCTGTCTTCCCACTAGTATGGAGCTAAATCTTGTAATCATTCCAAAATGGGTCATGAATTCCTCCTACATTCCTCTCCACAACCATGACGTGAACTATGAATCATGTTTAGAGAGAATTTTTCTGGGAACCCCATGTGGTCAGATGATCTTTTGAATTTATGCCTTCCCAAAACCATCCACCACACTCTGCTCCCCAATAGTAGTGAAATGTGATGAAATGGTAATTCGGTCAATTGACACCTTGATAGAGTCATGGATTCTCACTTTACATCTAATCCCTCTCACAATGTAAATGGATCTGTCATCCCATTTGTACTTTAGGATATCATTATGCTATAACAAACCTTCCTGAACATGGTGGTTAGCCATCCCATAATGACATACGTGACCCCAAGAGATAAATTCTTTCACACTCTACCTCAGACTAGATAACCAAAACTACCACTAAAGGTCTTTATACATATTATCTACAACAGTATGTAAATCCAAATAAGATGTTTGAAACAAAATCAACACATACACTCACAACATGACTGAACCCACCATCTATCCTTGAAAATTAAAAATGTGATTCCCTCTATCAAAAAATAAATCCAGCGATTCTCTTAAGTATATCTGGTCATGTTGGACATCACAGTAGATGACTCTTAAATAAACCTCGCTCACATTATAGATAATGGAAAGAGTCAACACCATCAACTGGTGAAAACCACACCCCTTACCTCTACCAGAGCTAGTTGCTGTGAATCCAAATACTCATATGCATCTTCCAGTAGATGATATTATGACATACTGGTAAGGGAAACCTCCACAACATTTCCCTTCCAAAGAATATAGAATATCTCATAGTTATATTCCTTTCAAAACTCCAACCAGTTCATCTGTATCATGTTCATATATCACTACATGAAGACATATCCAAGACTATGATGGTTTGAGTAAACAATAAAACACACAATAAGAAAATAGCTCATCCACATCCTTTGAGCGAAGACTACTACTGGGAACTCTATAATGTGAGTCACGTAGTACTTCTCTTAAGGAATCAATTGACTCAACTCATATGTTATAACCACTAGGATCTACATCATTATGGATTTGAGCCCAATTCCAGAAGATTCATAATATAATACATAATCCAAGAACTCCAATAGTAGTCTCGAAATAGGAACACTAGTCATACATATCCTCCACTCCTCCATGGATTGATGACACTCCACATTATAGGTAAATGGTTGTACATTCCATGTTAGGGTAGTCAAAGGTGATATAATCCTATATAATTCCCTAAAGAACCTCTTACATTATCTGAAAAAGTAAAGAAATATCCACACCCCTAACACACTCTTCTCTAGAACGCATGAAATTACTACATCAATCATTTTGAGAACAATAGATAATTCATGCTCAGATAGGGTATTCCCAAGAATTTGAGCCTCCAAAATTAATAATTGGAACATTGAGAGATTACCATAAATATGGTTCTCTTGGAGAATTTCTAGTACAATCTTTAAATTATCTACATGATACTATTCCGACAAAAAGAAAATAAGTATGTCTTCAAGAAAGATAATAATTAAAAAAGGGTCCACGTAAGGATATATGATCTAGTTCATCAGAGCCATAAACACAAAAAGTTAATTCATCTGACTGAAAGGAATCACCAGAAACTCATAGTGTCTATAAAGACATAAGATAAAATTATTTGGAATATCACCCTTGAGAACCCACAAGTAGTGGAAGGTCGTCAAAATATCGATCGTCAAGAACCATTTATCACATCAAAACTGATCAATGTACCATTAATCCTTCGAGAGGTGTATTTTTTCATTATTTTATCCTTGTTTAGGAGACAATAATCAACAAAAATTCAAATGTTATGATATTAATTTTTCATGAAAAAACTAGATTTATCCACGGCGAACCATTGAGTCTAACAAAACACTTCTCTTGAAGGTCCCCAAACTATACTCCCTACTCCCAGATCTTGGCAGAGGATATACAATATTCAATAAATGAAATCAAATTATTCCCATTGTTAAATATGATGAATAAATCTATCTCCAACCTCATAGGTAATCTTATAACATCATTAGGGAATACTTATATATAATCCTTCAACAATGAATCAATCTAGAATTTTAAAGAGGCCTCTATGGTGAGGGATAAAATAAAAAACTAATTGGATAACGATTTTAGAACCCTAGTCACAAAACCCATTTTCTCCTCCAGGAGATCTATCCCACCCATTATGGGTAATGTCATCTCTTCTTTCTAAGTGAATCAAATAATTTATGGTGATAATAAATCTATTAACGGACCAAGTAATGTCATCCAATACACATGACATAATCATAAGTAATTATCATGATGAAAAAGTGGTTTCACAAGAAACACTCTCCACCAAGAAATACATTTCACTACAATAAGATATGTGAAATTGATGGAAAATTGCATGTAGGAATGTCGTGCCAAATCTATAATGCTTATGTCTCAACTTGGAGCTCCATAACATGCACCAGGAGTATAGAGACGAAGGAACGACTCATACCTATGTCAAATATTATTGAATAAAATGTAGAATAAAAAAATATTGTACTTATAGCCATCTCATGAGTGGTAAGGTCATAATATTACATGGCATGTAGATATCTACATCCCCATCCACAAACTCCCTATTCCAAACGTGGGCCTATTGGTGGTTGTGGTGGTGGAATTATATCACAAAATCATCCACCACCAAAATCTCCTCTATCTAAAACTATACCTACTCCATTGCTAGAAACTCCACCATGGGGCCACCCATGCCTCACATTGGAGATATCCATGATCATAGAGCTACCTCTTCCATGATGGTTTATTCTCTATACTCTTTCTCTCCGTTGTATATCTCGTCGATTGAACTTGTGCCATGATGAATCGCCTATCACATGCCTAGAATTAACCCTCTTCGTGCATCCACAGTCCTCTACACTATACATAATAAAAATCACTGTGTGTTTGAGTTTGTGTATGAATATGACTCCTATTCCATTAAACCTATCGTTTGGCTAATTCTACAGATGATTCGTCCATAGGATGCCCACTAATGGAACCAACTTATATACTTCCCTCCACTAGAAGACTATCCTCAACTAGAGATATCTCTAGAACACCTGCATTGGTAGTGGGATATAAGGAGACTACATTGGACTGGATGTATCATTTGATACCAATCTCAAAAAATAATTTCCTATACTATTACACCATTAACCATGTCTAGGGAGTACTTCAATAGGTCAATGATCCTTTTAAAATAATCCAATACTAACATACAACCATTCTATAGTTATAAATTATCATTAATCTGAAATTGGTGAAAACACGATGGGTCTTCCTCCTCCTGAAATAGAATATTGAAGTGGAAAGATGAGAGTTCCTACTCTTCTTGTGTCTTTGTGACTACACTCTATCATTAACTCATTGCTCCATGCAAAAGATTGGATTTTAGTGAAACCATCTAATCAATTGGTTTCAAAATAAGTGTAAATGCATATATCAACAACTAATTACAATCCTAAACTAACTATGGATGTGGATCACAAGGGAACCATAGTGGCCTCTGGGTTTAGAACCCTTTGAGTGTACTACGACTGCATGCACCATCATCATTATATAAAGGTATAATTTATAGCTCAACATGTGGGTTTTCGGAAACCTTCCTACCTAGAGGAATGATCTCGTAAGATGGATCCCAAAATGAGACCTCGTCACTCATTGGATCATATTCACGATCTTCAATTGTTAACCAAATTTGTTTCTTTATAGAGGTATCATAAAATTGAAAAATACATATCATGGTCAGATTATAATATATATATGCATATATATTTATCTTGACTCAAGAAGGATAGTTAAAAACTCAATCCTATATGATGCATGTACCAATGTTTCCCCCAACACATGTCTTGGTATTCTATGTTGACATCTATATAGTTATAGTCCATGTGGATGGTTACATCAGCAACGATAGCATCACCAGTTTTCTTATCTTGAAAGGAATAAATGATACACATTTAAATTCTTACCCTAAATTCACTACCAATATTCATAAGGGAAAAATACCAACAATAATATGAGAATGAGCCACCTATTATACCACATTGGAATGACCTGACCCATCGGGGACCACTTACATGGAAGATGATAGGGCTGAAACAACCCTAAGCCTACCTCCATATGCTAAGGGCCAGTGAAAAGTGTCGAGAATACATAACTAAAATGTGTGGTCTTTTCCTAAAATACATGTCCAGACTCACATAACAATGTCTATACAGAAGTAAATATGAAGAGAAATAAAATACAATAATCTTTATTGTAAAAAACTGCATGTAAAAAATTCTAAGGAAAACAAATGAGTTCAGTAGTGCAATAAAAATTGAAATGCGTAAAATAAAATACCCCCAAAAAATGATATCTAAACCTAAAAAAATATAATAGAAAATAAGTAAGAGAGCATAGATCATGATCGCCAAGCAATGACCACTATATGCGGTAAATACACCCAGGAATCCTTACTATCCTCTGAAATAAATGTCGATCTGACTGTCATTTTCATAAGACATTGTACATGAAAAAAATCCCAAATATGGGTCATTATATATAGCCAGTAAGATACCTATAAAATGGTTACGGGGAAACGAAATACACGATTGATGTACTCATCTCTACCCAATGTATCCCTACAATATAGATATATCCTTATATAAGAAACATAAATGAATGATAAATGGGATTTCTATCACAAATCCAAAGATAAGAATAATTTGAATTCCTAAGCCTCCAATGGTCCATAATTAATGCCTAGGATAATGCATAGCGAAAAAAGATTTTGTTGTGGCAGGGCATACACCTTTCCATAACTCACACTACAATTGAGGGATACAGACATATAAATCATTTATCCCACGTATCCTTATAAGAAATTATTATAGGGTCCCCCCACTCATAATTATTCTTCACATCTGAGTGATCTATAACTCATTTGGATGACATATATACCTTTGGGGTTTAATGGAAGGGGGTTCCACTCAACTAAACAGAGGTGAAACACCTACTGTAGTATGGGTGAGTACTGTTTCCATTTGTAGAATGTGTATGGGGGTACATATCCCATGTGATATAGGGGATCACTGTCCTTATAAATAGAGGAACCTTTCCCTAGTGTGATAGGAGAGAAACATCTCTACATGCAAAAAGATTATGGTGGATGTTAACCCTTATGTGACAAGGGTGTTACACCCTTGATTACACTATGATGATCACACCTGGGTGATACCGTCAATCAAACATCACTAGAAGAGTCGTTATTCTCAGAACACATAACATCATACAACAAAATCCTCTATGAAGGATATCATCATGTTATATTTGGAAAATAAATCTACATAGTCCACTAACATTCTAAAATCTATGCCAATATGAAGGATTTATGAGAGATACATGTTTCTCAAATATGGGATACCTAGTGTGTATAAGGACCAGATAGAAAGTGGTAATTCTATACTGTATGGTTTTGTTTTCCTCTTGAAAAGGATCATTGTCTATATCACATTAAATAATGTGTAATCCTCCCAAGTGATATGTATCATCCAACCAGGTCCTTCCCTTTTTCTTCTGTATGAGTATTTGTCTTTCCGGATGTGTCTTGTACATGGTGGTTCTTATGTACCAACACATACCCATGCAATCCTAGATTACATGGTTTGTCCCCCTACACAGTTTCCTTATTATGTGCATCTAGAACATATCTGAAATAGCCTATTAGAGTTAAATGACGTATGGGGATAGCTGCATGACATGCGATCCTTAATTTTTTGTCGAATCTCTAGTCCCCATAGTTGAGAGAGCACGCAATGTTTGTTTATATGAGTACACATCATGTCGTAGGATTTTCTTAGGAAAGGAAATATATGTCACTTAAAATCTAGACCGCTGGTTTTCACCCAAATTCCCAATCTTTAATACCAAAAAATGAGTGGGTTTTGTCTTCATCCGTCGATTATGGCACATCAATATCCAAAAATTTGATCTTGATCAATAGGGGTGGTATGCCATTCATCCCTTATGCCTCTTTTCACCCGTTTGTCATCCTGGATCCCAGATCAATGAAAAATTATAGCCCAGATACTATAATGAATCTTGGAACATTTAAAAATCACCATTCTAAATATTGTTCACATGACCACCATGAATTTGAGTGGAGGTGGGGGGTCAATCGTTCTCGAACCCTCCTTAGAATTTTTTTAATATTGCCTCATATGCTGATGATGATGTACATAATGAATTAAAAGGGAAATCACAATAACTTGTGTGATAAAAATCATTATTTAGGAATTCTCATACAATAATTTTGAAGTAGGGAATCTTGGTTGAGATCCTAGAATAAAATAATTGATGCAATAGAATAATTTAATCGGAAAATGAGCTTAAGAAACAGGTGGGAATACATAGAATCATAATAAAATAATCAAATATCAATGCTCAAATGATTAATACATGCTTTAAGAAAAAATTAATGATCCCTATAATGATTATAGATCAATCATGGGTGAAGAAATTGTTTTCCCACGATAGAGAAGATCATACGTGTTTACTTCCTGTTGATCAACCTTGATCTAATATGCATTTGTCATTTCTTATTCTTCTCTCATATCCATAAATTATTATGTGGATAATGTCAAAAAAATAATTATATCAGTGTATATATTGTGGAATTTATTTTGGTAATTTAAAAAACAAAAAACTAATATATTTATTTATTTAAATTAAACGTAGTCCCCAAAGATTGCCTCAACCGAATAACTAATATATTTATTTACTTCCTCTTGATCAACCTTGATCTAATATACATTCCTACATCATCATGGTTCTGATCAATTATTTTATCATTAATTATTTCACTAGTGTAGATTGTAGAATAGAAGTTGATATTCAATTCCACATAGAAGGTAAATCTCTATGTACCTTTAATTCCAGATCTGGTTCGGGAATTGGAGTTCCTAAGGAAGAGACATCATTTACAGCTTAAGTTAATCTTCTATTCTTCTGAGTGATTCTATCACATTCATGCATCTTGAATATTTCCAATTTTAGTTTTACTGTAACACCCCAAGCTTCTACGGTACGCTTCTCTTTGAATAATGTGATAGCGTGTGTTGTACGCAACACCGAGTTCTAACACACCATAACTAATCAAACTAGCCGTTATGAATAGTAATACCTACTTTTTGAAATTATATATATTTTATATTTCAAAATAGACTTCATTTTTGGATTCGGAATATCGAATTTAGCCTAAGGTGAAATTTTGGTACATTTCGGATAACTTTCATATTTTGATGAATAGTGAAAATTACTAAGTTTTAATTAAAAACAACTTTTTTAATCAAAATAATTAATAGTGATAAATTATGAATTTGAGTGGTTTTAAAGTATATTTAGAATATATTTTTACCATTTAATATAATGTTGGTCATTGGACATAATTTTACAATTAAACCGAACATAAACGAGTGTCAATCTTTTGATAGTTATTATCTCTTAAAAACACGCTTTTTGTTTTGACAGCGGGAATTAATTTTAAATTAATTTCTGCCACTTCTGTGTTTTGAATTTAGGAAAATGGATTCCATATTTGGAATCAGGATGTTCAAATTGTGTAAATAGGTAACTTTTATTTTTAGACATTTTGAATAATTACTGCGGTAAATATTTTATTTACCATGGTTAAGGGTAAATCCGGTAAATAAGGGTTAAAAAATAATATTATAATAATACTAAATTACCCTAAAACGTGTCTTAACCCTATTGGTATATACATGGTCGACCATGGGAATCTTTGGGTCTATTTTGGGACCCCATGGATCCACTTGTAAGTGATAATGACACTTTATTTTAATTAAGTTAAAATGAATACAAAAATGACACAAGCATATATCTTTTAGAACAACAATTTTTACATAGGGTTATATATGATGGATTTTAGATTATAAATATTCATTAGAAAGCTAAAACGATTTCCTACATAATGATATTTTATAATTTTTAGACATTAAATAATTTATTTTATTTATGACACAATGATGATGCAGTAATTACTATAATAGTGAAAAATTAAAATAATTGATATTATAAATACCCAAATAAATATAATATGAAACTTTTAATGAAATAAACTAATTTTCTAGGATAATATGATATATTATGATTGATTTAATTGACTTTTTTCGAAGTAATCAATCTGTTATGAGTTTCACAAAAATCAACTATTGAATAGTGTCAAAATTGACATAAAAGAGTTCTTAAAACAAATATTATATTATTAATTGATATTAAATTCCTGAAAATCTAAGGTTCGGCCAAGAGACTTATATCATGATAGGTTCATCATTAATGTACCACTTGGGGGTCGCTTGGATGTATATAGTACGTTTATTAACCATATTATATAAAAATACAAAGAGACATTGTAAAAGTGAAACTAATTAACTTAGAGTTAATACTTAAAGATAAGGTTAATATAAGTACCCAAACCTGTCTAAATTCTATTGGTTGAGTGGTTTTCGACCTATCCCCACCTTAACCTTTGAATAATCAACTTTGGAACCATTAGAAACCGAATATGAATTTATTATAAATTAATATTTCTAGCTTTTCCAAAGGTGCCCTTCACCCCTCTTATAAAAGGGCACTCCTCCTTCTCATTTCTTCACACCTTCAAAGCCTTTTGGTTCGGCCAAACTCTGCCCAAATACTCTCCCAACATCCCTCACTACAACCTAGAGGCCTTAGTTTGATCATAAATCAAACCTAAGGATCCCTTTTGATCAAATCAAAAGGAAGAACCCGAAAAAGAGGTAATGATTTCACCACCCTTTTCCAAGTTCCTTTCTTCTTCCACTTCCTCTTTCTTTGTTCTTACCATTCTAAAATAATAACTCCAGTATCTTACATATACTGTGATGTTATTATAAATATGGTACAACCATCTTCAGTATTCTATCCACCCTTTGAATAACATGTCATCATACGTGCATACGTACGGCTTACCGTCTCCACGTCGTGGTGTAATTGTTATTCAATATATTATTATTTGGATGGGAATAATAATGATGTGTAACTAATGTAAATAATAAATATAACATGTTAATGATTCTGTATATATGATATACCATCCATTTATATATTATTTTAATATCAAAAGAATGATATTGTCGCTCGTGCGTACGTACGGACTACCGTCTCCACGAACGCGATGAGATTCATTCTCCATCGTATCCATTCAAGTATAATTATCATTTGATGATTTAAAAATGATGTTTAAGGACTAGATATCATTCTGGATATGAATAAGATACAACAACCATGACTTATGTAACAAAACATATAAAAGAAAATGAGTAAGTTAACTCCCGAAACGACGATAATTCTAAGATATTATTAACAAATCAATGTTAAAAGATCATATATGATATCATATTATTATATATGATTATTGTATAATTTAATAACAACTATTTCACCATTATACAGGAGGTTAACCTACCCCAACCAAGGAAAAGTACAAAGTAAGGGTTATTTCACAATCTCTTCATTATCCGAGGTTGTTTATATGTAATAATCTACTGGGATCTCTTTATCATCCACATCCATGTTTCTTAAAAATGTATTTCAAAACATTTTTACTATTTACTAGAATATGAGTTAAAGTCATTTATACCCTTTTTGACTTTTATAAGTGGTTTATAAAGGAATCTTTCGGTCGTTTTCAAAACAAGGTCATTTTTAACCTTTTCGACAGAATTAAGGTAAGAATGTTTTTTTTCACTTATACGGTGGGTGCGGCTATTTTCCACCGTTATAAAATCTTCAAAGCTTCCCTTACAAGCTTATAAGAATATTTTCAAAGAAAATGTTTTATTTTATATGGATCTTAAATTTTTTCAAAATAAAAGGAGATATTTCTTTAAAAAGAATTTTGATTTCATCTATGTCAACATCCTTTGATGGATTTTAAGATTATTTGAAGTTGATTTATTATGATACAAAACTTCTATATTGTATTGAAGGTTTTGTGATATGTTTGACTGTGGATGTGCTATTTTTATACCATTCATAGTTTATGGTGAAAGTATTGACATTTCATATGCTAGTTTTAATATTAATGTTTATGTTATGTTTAAACCTTTTCATATGGGAATGCATTGGACTTAATATGTGACGGGTGGAGCCCTCTATAGCTCCTCGATGCATCGGTAGGTCTCATGAGACAAACTAGTGTCTTGGCACAAGGCCTTGACAAAATCTTATTTGTAGTCTTGGCACGAGGCCTTGGCTATGTGGTTATGATAGTCTGGCATTATGCATTCCAACATTATGAAAGTGGTTATTGGTTTTTGCATGTGATTATTCGATTAGTAGAATATCCATGTGAATAAGTAAATGGCATTATTTCATTTTATTTATGCCATACCATGTTGAAAGTTCATATTTAAAAGGCTTTTTTTAGTTATACATTGCCTTAAATGTTTATTCTTATTTATGGAAGTTTCCGCTATATTGTTATCCTTACTGGGCATTTGAGCTCACCCCTTTTCTATGTTTTATTTTTCCCAGGAAGTGAAGATGTAAGTTATGAATGACCTGCAGGGATATTATGAGGGGATTATAGTGTGTACTGTGGAAACATTATGTTGTTGTAGTAGTTTTTCATTTTATGATGTAATGTAAAACTTATGAATATATCTAGTGTTTCCAAGGCTACTAAACCAATCGGTCTTTCGAGATTTGATCTTTCTTGTGATCATGCCAATGTTATGTAATAATGCACCGAATCTGGGTAGCTGGGGTCGGGGCGTTACAGTTGGTATCAGAGGAAGTTTAGTACAAACCTTGGAAGCTAGATTTAGATAAACTCTGATTAGAGAAAGTAGACCTAAGATGAGCTTTGAGGATTAGTGTAGAAGAACTTCCTAGAATTTTGGTATTGTAGAGATTTTGTGAGTTTTCCGAGCAATACATTCCTGTCTGGATACGAGCAGGTAGAGGCGGCTCTGGCACAGATGTACCTAGGGGTAAAACCCGAAAACACCGCTTTGAGATAGACTCGAACGGGAACTGGTGCACGACAACGGGCCTTGCTGCACTCTTGGTTACGACACTCCCGAGGGATATGCTTAGGATAACTCTCACTATCATTACAAATCATTATGAAGGGTTTATGAGTATATACTTCTCAAAGAAAACATTTTTATGATTATAGATTATATCCATAAATAGTTCAATTTATGTTAAGTGTATTATAAGTATGGGATTATGTATTTTGATTCATAAACTGATCTAGTGTATTCCATTGTTTAGAAATGGCGCCTAGTAGAAGGAATGAGAACTCCAGAAATGCACATGATCCAAAGAGAAGGAAGGATCATATATTTCATGGTCTTAAGCTAGAATTTATAAGAGAAATAGTCTCCCATGTATTATCATCATATGAAGAAATAATATCATGTGTTGATAAGATAAGTAAAGAGTTTACTGAGTCCTATGGCTTTGAAGGGAAGCAAGAGAAGAAAAGGATGGAAGAGGCAACGTGGGAACCCGAGGAACTTATGATGAAGAACCACCCGAGTCTTTTTATCCAGTAATACCCTAGAAATTGCGAGGACGCAATTATTTGAAGGAGGGGAGAATGTAACACCCCAAGCTTCTACGGTACGCTTCTCTTTGAATAATGTGATAGCGTGTGTTGTACGCAACACCGAGTTCTAACACACCATAACTAATCAAACTAGCCGTTATGAATAGTAATACCTACTTTTTGAAATTATATATATTTTATATTTCAAAATGGAATTCATTTTTGGATTCGGAATATCGAATTTAGCCTAAGGTGAAATTTTGGTACATTTCGGATAACTTTCATATTTTGATGAATAGTGAAAATTACTAAGTTTTAATTAAAAACAACTTTTTTAATCAAAATAATTAATAGTGATAAATTATGAATTTGAGTGGTTTTAAAGTATATTTAGAATATATTTTTACCATTTAATATAATGTTGGTCATTGGACATAATTTTACAATTAAACCGAACATAAACGAGTGTCAATCTTTTGATAGTTATTATCTCTTAAAAACACGCTTTTTGTTTTGACAGCGGGAATTAATTTTAAATTAATTTCTGCCACTTCTGTGTTTTGAATTTAGGAAAATGGATTCCATATTTGGAATCAGGATGTTCAAATTTTTTAAATAGTTAACTTTTATTTTTAGACATTTTGAATAATTACTGCGGTAAATATTTTATTTACCATGGTTAAGGGTAAATCCGGTAAATAAGGGTTAAAAATAATATTATAATAATACTAAATTACCCTAAAACATGTATTAACCCTATTGGTAGATACATGGTCGACCATGGGATTCTTTGGGTCTATTTTGGGACCCCATGGATCCACTTGTAAGTGATAATGACACTTTATTTTAATTAAGTTAAAATGAATACAAAAATGACACAAGCATATATCTTTTAGAACAACAATTGTTACATAGGGTTATATATGATGGATTTTAGATTATAAATATTCATTAGAAATCTAAAAATATTTCCTACATAATGATATTTTATAATTTTTAGAAATTAAATAATTTATTTTATTTATGACACAATGATGATGCAGTAATTACTATAATAGTGAAAAATTAAAATAATTGATATTATAAATACCCAAATAAATATAATATGAAACTTTTAATGAAATAAAATAATTTTCTAGGATAATATGATATATTAGGATTGATTTAATAGACTTTTTTCGAAGTAATCAATCTGTTATGAGTTTCACAAAAATCAACTATTGAATAGTGTCAAAATTGACATAAAAGAGTTCTTAAAACAAATATTATATTATTAATTGATATTAAATTCCTAAAAATCTAAGGTTAGGCCAAGAGACTTATATCATGATAGGTTCATCATTAATGTACCACTTGGGGGTCGCTTGGATGTATATAGTAAGTTTATTAACCATATTATATAAAAATACAAAGAGACATTGTAAAAGTGAAACTAATTAACTTAGAGTTAATACTTAAAGATAAGGTTAATATAAGTACCCAAACCTATCTAAATTCTATTGGTTGAGTGGTTTTCGACCTATCCACACCTTAACCTTTGAATAATCAACTTTGGAACCATTAGAAACCGAATATGAATTTATTATAAATTAATATTTCTAGCTTTTCCAAAGGTTCCCCTCACCCCTCTTATAAAAGGGCACTCCTCCTTCTCATTTCTTCACACCTTCAAAGCCTTTTGGTTCGGCCAAACTCTGCCCAAATACTCTCCCAACATCCCTCACTACAACCTAGAGGCCTTAGTTTGATCAGAAAGCCAACCTAAGGATCCCTTTTGATCAAATCAAAAGGAAGAACCCGAAGAAGAGGTAATGATTTCACCACCCTTTTCCAAGTTCCTTTCTTCTTCCACTTCCTCTTTCTTTGTTCTTACAATTCTAAAATAATAAATCCAGTATCTTACATATACTGTGATGTTATTATAAATATGGTACAACCATATTCAGTATTCTATCCACCCTTTGAATAACATGTCACCATACGTGCGTACGTACGGCTTACCGTCTCCACGTCGTGGTGTAATTGTTATTCAATATATTATTATTTGGATGGGTATAATAATGATGTGTAACTAATGTAAATAATAAATATAACATGTTAATGATTCTGTATATATGATATACCATCCATTTATATATTATTTTAATATCAAATGAATGATATTGTCGCTCGTGCGTACGTACGGACTACTGTCTCCACGAACGCGATGAGATTCATTCTCCATCGTATCCATTCAAGTATAATTATCATTTGATGATTTAAAAATGATGTTTAAGGACTAGATATCATTCTGGATATGAATAAGATACAACAACCATGGCTTATGTAACAAAACATATAAAAGAAAATGAGTAAGTTAACTCCCGAAACGACGATAATTCTAAGATATTATTAACAAATCAATGTTAAAAGATCATATATGATATCATATTATTATATATGATTCTTGTATAATTTAATAACAACTATTTCACCATTATACAGGAGGTTAACCTACCCCAACCAAGGAAAAGTACAAGGTAAGGGTTATTTCACAATCTCTTCATTATCCGAGGTTGTTTATATGTAATAATCTACTGGGATCTCTTTATCATCCACATCCATGTTTCTTAAAAATGTATTTCAAAAATTTTTTTACTATTTACTAGAATATGAGTTAAAGTCATTTATACCCTTTTTGACTTTTATAAGTGGTTTATAAAGGAATCTTTCGGTCGTTTTCAAAACAAGTTCCTTTTTAACCTTTTCGACAGAATTAAGGTAAGAATGTTTTTTTAACTTATACGGTGGGTGCGGCTATTTTCCGCCGTTATAAAATCTTCAAAGCTTCCCTTACAAGCTTATAAGAATATTTTCAAAGAAAATGTTTTATTTTATATGGATCTTAAATTATTTCAAAATAAAAGGAGATATTTCTTTAAAAAGAATTTTGATTTCATCTATGTCAACATCCTTTGATGGATTTTAAGATTATATGAAGTTGATTTATTATGATACAAAACTTCTATATTGTATTGAAGGTTTTGTGATATGTTTGACTGTGGATGTGCTATTTTTATACCATTCATAGTTTATGGTGAAAGTATTGACATTTCATATGCTAGTTTTAATATGAATGTTTATGTTATGTTTAAACCTTTTCATATGGGAATGCATTGGACTTAATATGTGACGGGTGGAGCCCGCTATAGCTCCTCGATGCATCGGTAGGTCTCATGAGACAAACTAGTGTCTTGGCACAAGGCCTTGACAAAATCTTATTTGTAGTCTTGGCACGAGGCCTTGGCTATGTGGTTATGATAGTCTGGCATTATGCATTCCAACATTATGAAAGTGGTTATTGATTTTTGAATGTGATTATTCGATTAGTAGAATATCCATTTGAATAAGTAAATGGCATTATTTCATTTTATTTATGCCATACCATGTTGAAAGTTCATATTTAAAAGGCTTTTGTTTTAGTTATACATTGCCTTAAATGTTTATTCTTATTTATGAAAGTTTCCGCTATATTGTTATCCTTACTGGTCATTTGAGCTCACCGCTTTTCTATGTTTTATTTTTCCCCGGAAGTGAAGATGTAAGTTATGAATGACCTGCAGGGATATTATGAGGGGATTATAGTGTGGACTGTGGAAACATTATGTTGTTGTAGTAGTTTTTCATTTTATGATGTAATGTAAAACTTATGAATATATCTAGTGTTTCCACGGCTACTAAACCAATCGGTCTTTCGAGATTTGATCTTTCTTGTGATCATGCCAATGTTATGTAATAATGCACCGACTCTGGGTAGCTGGGGTCGGGGCGTTAAATTTACAGTATTGTACATTACATTTCTAAAATTTTCAGTTCCTTCGTATGAAACTACAATAGTCTTCTAAATCTCATAGGCAGTAGCACATTGAAAACCAAGATTAAATCCATCTAGACCAAAACCACATATAATTGCATTAATGCATTATGAATTAATAACATTCTTAACATCCATAGTATCAGCCCAAATTCTCTATTCTCAAGGGATTTCATAATGTTTGAAAATATTCATATAAACTTTAAAACCAATGTTATTCAAATATATAGTCTTTCAATCTTTCCATCATCCATAATCATCACTATTAAAATAAGGACCACGGATCATCGACATACCTTCTCTGAGAATTTCCAATGAGATGTTTCTTTGTTTGAATCTTTATCTCAGGGTTGTTAAACCAAAGGAAATTAGTAGGTCCATACCTCTGATAGCAATTATTTGGTCAGAATGAATATGAAGAAGACATAAGAGGGGGGTGGGGGATTTTTCATATTTAAAATATTGTAATTATTAAAATTTCCTTCTTGAAGGTAAGTGATCCTTTCCTTTTCTTTAAATATAGAGAGGGTAGTAGAAATAAATAAAGGAAATGAACACAAGGATGTATTTTTCTTAGCGGCACAGATATACCCTAGTCCTGTCCACCAACACTGTACTACATGATCTTGGTAACCTTCTCTAGTTGTTAATCTTATCACAATATCGTTAAAAACTGCGTACAAGTAGTTGACACTATACAAGGATTTTAAACGGCCTTCTGATTCTTCTACAAGGATCCAAAATATCCACAACTTAGTCTGAGAAGATAAAACTCCACCATGAATGATTCTGAGCAGCTGATACTCCACCAATTCAATAGAGATTGATTTTGTTGATGGTACAGGATGAACTTCACAGTTTCAATGGAAACTGGAATATGAAATTAGGTATTCAATACAACACAATAGTAGTAACAAAATAATCTTCAGTGTTGTGCCATATTCTTCATCTATAAATTGCATCAAATAGACTGGATAATTCATGTGTAGGATTCCTTAATCTTTACACCATGATAGAATAAGAATGATCAAATAATTTCAATTCTCTCTTCAAAATTTGCATGCTTTAATATGAATATTTTCATCATCTACTTTATTAATGAGTATTCATGTATCCTATTTTATTCGTCGTATATTTTTTTTCCCATCAAAATATATATAAATAGAGAGAATACATATTCAGTAGTTCTAACAATATTCCTCATCCTTAGGAAACCGACAATATACATAGTTAATAGACTATATAATTAATATCCCCATGAATAGAATATCACTATGGCCTATTTATTTTCATAGAATAAATATATAATTACTGAATTTAAAATAATTTAAATTACTCTTCCAATAATATATCCATAATAATAGTAGTGTTAAAAATTTTAAAACAACTATTCAATTACATTCAAAACCTTTTAAATATCATCGAAATAAATCACAAGAAATAGCCGCATAATAAATCATGAATATTAGAAATCAACTCCTTAAAAGAGATTTATAACGTCCCTTATAAATTGGAATGATTTAATTCGTTCAATGCAAGCCTTTAAATCATTCATAAAATAGAATTATAACGATATTTAATACTAAGATGTTTATTTCAAAAATAACTCTAAATATCATGGATTTAAAATAGTGTTGCTGAATATTCAAATGTAGGGTTCCTTTATGTAATTAAAAAAATACCAAACGTAGGGTTGAACTTCATAACATATGGTTCCTTTGCGTAATGTAGGGTTCCTACTAGCATATGGGTTGTTATCCATTAATTCATTTAAACATAAAATAGGGATAAAAAATTAATGTAATGATGATGATCCATACATTCATCCTTGTCCGCATACCATCCTAAATGTAGCATTGACTAAACATACATTAATGTCTTCCAAATGTAGGGTTGTATACAACGATTCCAGATTCCAATGTAGAGTTAATATTCCGTATATTTATCATTCTCCAAACATAGGGTTGTCGATCCATAAATTTCCTATTCATTATAGGGTTGATAATCCATATGAAAATTAATCAAATGTAGGGTTCATTCCTTACGTTATTCTTACCAACATAGGGTATGAACAATGTTTCCAGAAAATGTAAAGAACTCATCTTCAGTCTTCATTTAATTTTTTGTGCCTTTTAATATCAAATTAATCCTTATTCCCACATGAAGTATTTTTATTAAATCTAATGATCTTTCTAATGGTTCAAGAATTGAATCTATCTGACTTTTACAACTCCTAATATAATTGAAAAAAAAATCCATATAAAATGGAAAAACTATTTCTAAAACAGAAATTTAAAACATTGGATAATTTATTGACCATCAAAATGACTTTTTAGGAATTTATGTTAAAAATTTAAATCCATAAACTTATTTTCATTCCATATCCCTAGGTTTAGTGAAATTATGAAATCCTTAGAAATTACATAAAAATAAATATTATTGAATTTTAAATTTGTTCACTGTATATTGACAAATTGCTTCAAAACATTGCTGATTATTTAGAGTATCAAAAAAAATCAGACTTCCAAATAAAATAATGATTTTTAGATAAAAATATTATTTATCCAATGGTATAATTCACCCTGAAATCCATTCAATACAACTTTGTATATCTTAATAATTCCGAATAGACTTTAAGCTAGAAACTAGAATATCACATTAATAGCGTGTAACAGCTTCTTTGAAATTTTGCACCATCTAATCAATTGAATTGGATTTTGAAATAAAAAGATGAAATTAATATAATATATATATCTTTCCAATATAATAATATCTAAAAGGATCAATGCATAATTTTTTAAAATAAAATAAATACATTGATGTACTACATCTGAAACAATAGAAAATTTTATTAGAAAACCAATATTGATGGGTTGAATTAATTATAAAAATAAATAAAAATGATAATTACAAAGATACACTCAATAATTGCATCTAAATATTACTAATTACCACTAATTATTACTATTAATCTCTAATACTTACTAATTACATCTATTTATCACTTATTATCACTAATTTGTTTTGTTCATAACAATTTTTTATTATTACAACTAATTATTACTAGATATTACTAATTATAACTGATTACATCTAATTATTACTTTTTACTACTAATTACAACTTCTTATTACTAATATTTGTTATTTTATCACATTTTTAATAATCACCACTAATTTTGAATAATTATTTTCATTGATAATTACTTTCTTACTAATTATGTCTAATTTATGCTAATTGCCACTAATATTTGGTAATTACGGCTTAATACCACTCATTATTAGTAAATTTTATTAGTTTTTAAAATATTTTCTACAATTATACCAATTTATTAATAATTATGTTTATTTATCGCTATTTTTTACTAATTAGAACTAATTAATAATTATTGATGCTATTTTTTAAAAATAACCACTAGTTTTTACTAATTACCACTTATTTTTACTAATTTTCACAAATGTTTATTAATTACTTCTAATTACTACTTATTATAACTATTTTTAATTAATTTATAAGAATGTTTTACTAATTACCACTAATTTTTTGTAATTATTTTTATTTATCGAAAATTTTTACTAATGAGCACTAATTTATACTAATTACCATTTATTTTTTCTCATTACCATTAATTGTTACTCATTACTGCTAATTATATCTATTTACCACCAACTAAAACTAATTACTACAAATTAAAATGACCTACTTTTTAATTAAAAATATTACAACTAATTAAAACTAAGTATTTCTAATTTAAAAAAACTCTTTAAAAATATAAATTATTACATCCAATTATAAGTAATTACTTCTAATAATAAGTAATTACTTTTAACTAGAAATAATTACTTATAGTTATTAAAAATTACTTAAAATGGTCTCAAATTTCAACTAATTAATAATATAAAAATCAAAAAAAATTAAAAGATATAACATTTCATAAATACCTAATAAATGAAACATTTGTGCACTGGAAAATTCAAAATCTCTTTCCCAATAGAAATTTATAACCATACATGATCAAGTCAAGAGAAGAATCGAAAAAATAAAGAAAGGAGTGGTGATTTGGTGAATAGAGAGATAAAATTTGGGGGGGGGGTATATATAAGTAATATTAGTAGCGATGATACTATTTGCGATGAGAAGACTATCACAAATAATATTATTCGATAAGGTTCCCGTCACAAATACTGCCCACAATAAATTATTATGGTGGCGGTAAAAAAATAGTGACTTGTCTCGTCACAAATACTCACCCGCCGACATAGTATTTACGATGGGAGGATGATCCATTTGTAATTACCTTTGCATGAAAAACAATATTTATGATGGGAACTATGCCTCGTAGAAAATTATCATCCCCGTGTTTTGGTGACAAGTCATGTCAAAAGTATTAATGACGGGTTTTTTTTCAAATAACTAATACTTGTTTACTTAAGAGTAGTTTTTATGGGATTAGAATCTCATCACAAATAGTAATCTTGATGGGACTTTTTGCGACATGCGTTGGGCCCATCACAAATGACCCATCACAAAAGATTATGTTTTCCATAGTGATTCTTTTAATTCTATTTCTTTCAGTTTTACATTTAGATATATATCATCATGTCATTTCATGGTCTACTATTATTTGATTATTTGGTTCCACCTTTTACTTCATAATAGTATGATATATTGATTTCTCTATGTTTCTGTAACCATAATAATTATTTTTCTTATTTACAATGTATTTTAATTCTATAATAAGGGATATAGTCTCCCTACCATACTAAAAAATCCACCACTACTAGTCAGTAGCCTCTAGTATATAGAGAGGTGTGCTTGAGGTCCCATAACCAACCCATTTTGGCTATGTGAGAGTGTGTTGTATCAGGGGGCATTAGATAGTGTTATCAGAGAATCAACTTTTTCTTTAATGTTTATTTACTATTCATGAATAATAAAATGGTTACTATTATGTTTTTGGACTATGTAATGAACTTGTGAATGAGAGTAGTTAAGCCATGTATATTGGAAAATATGAGTTTCTAGGGATGTGTTTATTAATCATTATGTTCACTAATTAATGTTTGATGTTATTTCACAATTGGTTATTCACATGTTGCGTGATGTTATTGTTTCTCAAGATTTATACTCATGGGATAGTATGATGAAATATGTGTATGAATTAACCATTATAGGAACAGAAGGATATATATTGACATGAATTACCCTTCATACAGACATATTTATTTCATGTGACATATACATGCATGTATGAACTATGAAATGAGATACCTATTATATCTGATAATTGAATTGAAATCACAATTATGTAATGATAAAACTATTTTAATCCATGTTGATAGTGAAAGGGTTAGTAGTTCTGTTTTTTTGTCAGCTGCTAGTGTTGACCTTGGTTTTTTAGCCCATGTTTTAAGGTGTGCATTTTCGAAGTAGATAAATTACTTCGTCATCTTCCTCGAATTGTGGATCAGGAGAGTGGAAGCCAACATGATCCTAATGTCACTAAAAATGATCATCCTATAGATCCTTAGTAGAACATGTTTTTTTATTTTTATAGCTTCCTAAGGGTCCTGTGATACATAGAAAGAGAGACTATTCTCACTATGAATTTGATGTCTCGACACCTAAGAAAGATCAAGATATAATATCTGCCTACGTTCATAAGGGAGGGAGGACATTGGGAAACCAAGTTATTGATTAAGTTCAGATGATCTTTAAGTATATGTTATCACCCAAATTTACCCATGATTTTAGGGTTAAGCGGATGCTTGAAGTTTATCTTGGGTTGTCGATTCCTCATAGACCTATGAACTAACCTATAATAAAGTACATTATATTGATTATTTTTTGCTATAAAGTGGCCAAATTGGGTTCATTTTAGATGTTTTTATGTTAATGCTAAGAGACTTCCGTAAATTTGATTTAAAATAATGAGTTGATCATAGGTTATCAATTGGGGTGGATTAGATGAAATTGTTTTTAATGGTTTCAATTTCTTATATTCAAGATGGGTTTATTCACGAAGATAAAACAACATCATCACTTACTAACTTAATACCCACAAACCATAATACCAATCACCTATACACATGGGGCATCAAATTTATCAGAACTCCAAGGTCATGTTTCTTATTAGCTCATGAAGTATGTGGCCTTAAAATTCAACAATGATGAAGAAGTTTTAAAATCATCAAATAAAAATCTCAATTAAAAGAAGTGATTAGACATTAATGGGGTTATAAATAAAATCTAACCGATACCCTTTCCACTAAATTGGATAAACCCATAAGTGGGTTATCCCTCCATATATTCATTGGTTTCAATGGAAGTGGAAAATAGACTTATGAGGTAGGAAGTGGAGAAGTAAAAAAAAAGACAAAAAAATAACGATCACTCAATCGTTGTGTGATAATTTCACTAGGTTTAGTGTGAATAAATTCACACATTGAGACAATGATATTAATGTGATATAAAAAATAATCAAATAAAAGGATTAGAAGAACTTATATAAAGATTCTATGATGAATTAAAGCAACATACATGTCAAAGAAAAACTTGAGACAATAAAATTGTATCATAACATTACAATGAAAGAATGCACCATAGATGATAAAATTTTCCACCATCACTAATTTAAATAATAATTTCAAGAGTCATGGGTTGTGCTCCCAATAGTAAAAAGGATCCCACTTGATTATGGTAGGCCTAGGGTGGTGGAAAGTAAGGGAGAGTGGTCTTCATTATCATTGACCCGAAGTGGCAGCATGTTTTCATCCACTGAACAGAGGTGCCTAAATTTTATTCTAGATGCTTGAATATGAGTGGTATATAGAAGAAAAACTTTAATATATAGATGTCTCCTATCTCTATGTAAAATTTAATACCAAAATTATTTTTTGGTTGTCAAGATATAATTAAATTTGTGGGCTGTTTTTCTAGGCTGTAGAATCTGGCCCATAATTTTATCTCCAAATTGGGCAACTTGGAACTCCATTAAAACATCAGAATTATCTTTTTTCACTTTTTTAATTAAATGTTCCCCATGAATTTGTCTATCATCAGATAATGTTTCATATTTATTTGTATTGGAAATTCGCTGATACAATAGTTTTATTATGATGTTGTCTAGTTCACTTCACCGAGAATTTGGATTGTTCAAAAACTATTTGGTGGTCTTCCAATATGAATCATAAAGTAGTAAAAAATTATGAATTGATACAAATGTAATTAGAAACCTGAAAATTAAATATGGAAATAAAATAAATATCATTGGGTACTTTAAATGATGTTAAAAATGTACCATGTAATATTGCATTTTAAGAAAGAATTACAATTATAATATAAAATAATGTTCAAAGTGTAAAATGCCCTAAAATGGTGTTTATGAATTATAAATCACATGAATATTATATATAATGACAATGAATATTAGCCTCATTCAGTGTCTCATCACGCCCCAACTTGATTTTTACTAGTCCCGAGAAAAATATATCTCAAAAATGTATAATTCAAATTCCCTTTTCCAAAAACAGTTTAATTAAAATTGATCACCAAAGACCCTTATATAAAACAAATATAAAACCCATGAAAATATTTTAATTAAATATAGTTTCATAAGAATATCCAAATCCCAATCCTATTCCTTTGTTCAAATTCATCTCTATATTTCATCACATATGAATTAATTATGAGGATGTGTTGTGTATCACAAGAGATACGGGGGTTCATCTTTATTCAAGGGGGAAATGAAGAAAGAGCTAGGTGGAATTACATTTCAATATTAAGATGATTAATTAATTTTTTTTTCACAATTTCCTCAGTAATTAAAATTTCACTCAAAAGAGTCAACCCATGTAGCGAGACTTTGCCAAAGACTCACAGGCCCGAAGACCTTAGGGCACCAAGTGAAGCCCACATAGTCGGGCATCATCTTGAGTTAACTCAGTCAAAACCAAAGTAAAATTACCAAAAATAGAGATAAAATTACAAACTATTTTCCAAAAAACTATGGAGTCACAATCCCTATGTTCTTAAATCCACATATTAGGTCATTTCATTGCTCTACGTGCACATTTATTATTTTTTTTGTTTTTTTGAATATTCATATTAAAACTAAAATGAACACCAAACCAATGATATTTATTTGGTGGAACCCATGAACTCAAACTAATGCCCCACTATGTGATGGACATGTATTATGTTTCTTTTTTTATTTGGATGAAATTATAACCTATGAAATTTCACACTTGACAGCCACACTTTCCAAAATATTTTCTCATGAAATTACTCATAGATTAAAATTAGAATCAAGGCATGAAATTTTTTCTGATATTTAGTTTCAATGTGTAAAATGTTTATTATCATGTTCAGGGTTAAATAAAATTTTCCTTTCACATATTTTTTTAAGCACAAAAAATTAATTAATTTTTTTTCATCTTTTCACCCCCAAAATATAGAATAACAATGTCCATAGTGTTTATTGAAAAATAAAATTGAGAAAGGGGTAACGGTAGATGAGAGGTGTTATAAAAGGGATTTTAAATATGAGGATCATGGAATTGAGTCACTTAGTGGTTGAAGTTGAAGTTCTCGCTACTCCATAATTTGGTCTCACCCAAATTTACCCAGGATTTTAGGGTTAAGAAATTGCATGAAGTTTATCTTGGGTTGTCGAATCCTCTGAGACCTAAGAAGTAACCTACAAACACGTAAATTCTATACATTGTTTTTGGCTCTGAATTGGACACCATGGATTTATTTTAGATGGTTTTAAGTAAATTCTAAGAGAATTATGTGAATTTTTTTTAAAATAATTATTTGATCCTAGGTTATCACTTTGGGTGGGTTGGATAAAATTCTTTTTTAACAGTTTCAATTTCTTATATTCGAGATGAGTTTATTCAAGTTGATCAAACAAATTAAACACAAACTAGTTTAATACCAAAACACCATAACACTAATCTCTTATACACTTGGAGGATCAAATTTATGAGCAATCACTGGTAGTGGTTCGTATTAGCTCTTGAAGTATGTGGCCTTAAAATTCAACAAGGATGAAGAAGTTTTAAAATCATCAAATAAAAATCTCAATTAAAAGAAGTGATTGGACATTAATGGGGTGATAAATAAAATCCAATACAAACCCTTTCAAATCAATTGGATCAAACCATATGTGTGTTATCCCTCCATTGATTCTATTGTTTCAATGGAAGCGGGAAGTAGATTTTTGAGGGAGCAAATGGAGAATTAAAAAAAGACAATGAAATAACAATCACTCCACCGTTCTATGATAATTTCACAAGTTTTTGTGTGAATAAATTCACACCTTGATACAAAGGTATCAATGTGACATGAATAAGAATAGACTAAAAATAGAATAACAACTTTTATTATGATACTAAGATAAATTAGAAAAATTTACATATGAAATAAAAACATGAGACAAACAAATTGCAGCATAACATTTCAATGAAACAAAGCACCAAAGATGATAAAATACTCCACCAAAACTTCCCTAAATATTAATTTCCAGAGGCCTGGGTCACGATCCCTATATAATGAAGGATCCTTCTAGAGTATGGTCGGCCTAGGGTGGTGGAATGTAATGGAGAGTGGACTTCTTTATCCTTGACCCGAAATGGAATCCAAATTTCATCCCCCGAATAGAGGAACCTAAATGTATTTTTAGATGGTGTAAATTTAGTGGGAAACAGAGTAAAAACATGAATATCCGGATTTCTCCTATCTCTATGTAAAATTTCAGACCAAATTAATTTGTGGTTGTTGAGATATGATTAAATTTGTTTGTTGTTTTTTCTGTGCCGTAGAATCTGGCCTAGAATTTTATCTCCAACTTGGGCCACCTAGAACTCCATTAAAATATAATAATTATATTTGGACACCATTTAATTAAATATTCCCCATGTTTTCCTCTATCTCCAGTTAAAGTTTCATAATTACTGGGCTTGGATATTGGCCTCTATAGTAGTTTTATTGGGCTGATGTCTAGTTCCCTTCTCCTAGAATGTTGTTTGTTCAAGGAAAACTTTGGTGGTATTCCAATATGAATCTTCATGTTCTAAAATAGTATAAATTTTACCAATGTAATAAAAACATGAATATTAATCATGAAAATTAAATCAATGTCATTGGGTACTTTAAATGATGTTAAAAAATGTGACATGTAATAGTGAATTTCAAGAATGATTTACAATTATAAGATGAAATAATTTTCAAAGTGTAAAATAAACTAAAATGGTGTTTTTTAATAATAAAGAACATGAATATTATATATAATATAAATTAATATTATCCTCATTCAGTGGATAATCACACCCCCCCAACAAGAGTTTTTCTAGTCTGGAGAAAAATATATCTCAAAAATGTAAAATTCGAATTCCCTTTTCCAAATACATTTTAATAAACAACGATATCCAAAAAACAATATATCAAACAACAATGAAACCCATGAAAGTATTTTAATATAAGATAGTTTTATAAGCATATACCAATCCCAAGCCCATTCCATTTTTCAAATTCATCGAAGTATTTCATTCAATATCAATTAAGTTTGAGGATGTGTTATGTATCACAATAGACATGGGGGTTCATCATTATTCAAGGGGGAAATGAAGAAGGTGATAAGTTGAATCACATTTCAATATTAAGATGAGAATTATTTTTTTTAAAAAAATTCCATGGTAATTTAAATTGCACTCAAAAGAGTCAACCCTTGTAGTGAGACTTTGTCGATGACTACCAGGCTTGAAGGCCTCAGGGTACCAAGTGAATCCCACATACACTTGCATCATCTCGATTTAAATCAGTAAAAAATAAAGGAAAATTACAACAAATAGAGACAAAATTTCTATCTCTAGGCCAGAAAACCATGGAGTCACAATACCCGAATGCCGAAACCCACACTATAGGTCATTTCATTGCTCCACCTGCACATTTATTATTTTTTTCTGATTTTTTTATGTTTTTTTAATACTAATAGTAAAACTTAAATGATAACCAAACCTATGAAAATTATTTAGAGGACCCAATGAACTCAAAATAATACCCCACTATCCAAAGGACGTGGGTTGTGATTATTATTTTTTACTTGGATGAAAATATAAACAATGAAATTTCACATTAGACAACCACAAATTCCAAAATCTTTTCTCATGAAATTATACATGTAATAAAATTATAATAATGGGATGATAAATTATTTGATATTCAGTTTTAAATTGTACAATGTGTATTATCATGTTTAAGGTTAAATAAATTTTTCCTTCTACACATTTTTTACGCACACAAAATTAATCAATTTTATTCATTCTTTTCACCCCCCAGCATAGAATTACACTATCCCAAGTCTTTAAAGAAAATAAAACTGAGAAAGCAGTAAAGGAAGATGAGAGGAGTTGTAAATGGAATTTGAAATATGAGGATCAGGGAATGAATTCACCTGGTGGTTGAATTTTATGTTCTTGCTACTCCAAAATTGGGTCTCGCCCAAATTTACACAGGACTATAGGGTTAAGATATCTCTTGAAGATTAGCTTCGCTTGTCGAATCCTCAAAAACTTAAGAAGTAACCTAAAAACATGTACATTTTGTGGATTGTTTTTGGCTATGAAATGGAATGTTTGGGTTAATTTTAGATGGGTTTAATTGAACTATAAGGGTATTAATTAAATTTGATGTAAAAGAATGAGTTGATCCTAGGTTATCACGTGGGGTGGAGTGGATGAAATTCTGTTTTAACGATTTCAATTTCCTATATTGGAGTCAAAAAACATCATCACATATAGGTTTAATACA
The DNA here is from genome assembly GCA_963277665.1 of Viscum album. Lineage (NCBI taxonomy): Eukaryota > Viridiplantae > Streptophyta > Magnoliopsida > Santalales > Viscaceae > Viscum > Viscum album. The sequence goes on along the minus strand of OY728132.1, from coordinate 65,766,454 downwards.
AACAAACCATAATACTAATAACCTACACACATGGAGGATCAATTTTATGATCACTCCAAGGTAAAAGTTCATATTAGCTTTTGAAGTATGTGGCCTTAAAATATTACAAGGAAGAAGATCTTTTAAAATCCTCGAATAAAAATATCAACTAAAAGAAGTGATTTTACATTAATGGGGTCATAAATAACATCCAATATAGCCCCTTTCTACTCCCTTGGATAACCCCATTAGTGGGTTAGCCCTCCATTTATTCTATTATTTCAATGGAAGCAGTAAGTTGACTTATGAGGGAGGAAATGGAGAAGTAAAAAAGACAATGAAATAACGATCACTCCACCGTTGTCTGATAATTTCACAAGGTTTGGTGTAAATAAATTCATACATTGAGATAACGGTATCAACATGATATGAAGAAGAACATAATAATAGGATAATAAGAACTTTTAATAATAAAATAAGATGAATTAGAATAACTTACATTTGAAAGACAAATTTGATACAACAAAATTAAAACATAACATTTCAATGAAAGAAGCACCATTGATAATAATATCCCCCACCACCACTTACTTAAATAGGAATTTAAAGAGTCTAGGGCAGAGATACCAACATAAAAAATGATCCCACTTGATTATTATAGGCCTAGGGGGTGTAATGTAAGGGAGAGTGGACTTCTTTATCCTTGACCCGAAGTGGCATCCAGCTTTCATCAACTGAAAAGAGGCGCCTAAATTACCTTTTATATGGCCTAATATGTGTGGTCCATATAAGGAAAACATGAATCTCTGGATGTGTCATATCTCTATGTTAAATATCATCCCAAATTAATTTTTTTGGTTTCAAGATATGATTAAATTTGTGGGTTGTTTTTCTGGGCCGCAGAATCTGGCCCAGAATTTTATCCCCCACTTGGGAAGCCTGTAACTCCATTGAAACATAATAATTAGCTTTGGAAACTAATTAATGATATGTTCCCCATAATCACCTATATCATAAGATAAATTTTCAGAATTATTGGGCTTGGTTATTATCCTATACAGTTGTTTTATAGGGATGCTATCCAGTTCACTTCACCCAGAATGTTATTTGTTCAAGGAAAACTTTGATGGTCTTCCAATATGAATATTCATGTACTCATAAAGTATTAATTGTTACCAATGTAATTAAAAACCTGAAAATTAAATATGAAAATAAAATCAAGATCATTGGGTACTTTAAATGATGTTAAAAAATGTACCATGTAATAGTGCATTTTAAGAATGAATTACAATTATAATAAGAAATAATGTTAATAGTGTAAAATGCACTATAATAGTGTTTATGAATAATAAAGCACATTAATATTATATATATTAACAATTAATATTATCCTCAGTCAGTGGATGATATTAATATTAAGATAGTTGTAGATAGAATGGTGAATCTTGATGCATATATACATCGTGGACCATCCATGCATTTGTGGGATATTCTCGAGTATTCAAGGTAGAACGACTAGTTTCCTTGGAAGGAATTTGGGATGATGTTCCTGATACACTTCTATATAGAGGTATTGAGAGATGAGAAGTAATGTGAGTTCATGAACCTAATGTAGTAGGGCATGTTGATGTTGGACTATGGTGGATGTTTCGTCGACTTGTGTTGATTAATGTTATCATTAGTAGCTAATGAGATATCCAAGTTCAGGCATTTTTAGTATGGGTGTCATAATGTTATTGGGTCATAGGTGAACTTTTTTCATATATGTATCTTTTTAGACATGATTAATCAGTCACTCATAATGGAAGGTACTCTGAGAGAATCCCTCAACAGCGGCTTGGTATTTTTATTAGGGAAAATAGGGAGCTCTACTTATGTTGGAAGGAAGTTTGTTATGAATTTTTTTTTCAAGGAAATAGTGGGAATATAATTTAGAGAAATTGGTATCCCTCAAATGATTGTGTTCTTTTACAATGCTTTTAGTGTGTCATGTTGGGCCAAAATCATCCTCAATATCCAAACCCGTCATTGCAGTGTTGTGGTTCTAGAAATATGGGCTTCCTATAATGGTTTTATAGTGATATATTGTATCCAAGTTGTGGAATGGGATCATGATAGGTTCCAAATTCTGGGATGAGATTCTCTTAGGTAGGTCAACTATGTGTACTCTTTCCTCATTGAGATTTATTATACAATGGGAAAGGGGAATTTTGTTTCCGATTTATTGATCCAGAGTTAAAAGGAAGAGGAATTGATGGTGTCTTGTGATGAGTGGTGGATGATGACACTATTTGTATACATGTATCTGGATGTTCAGGAGTCCTAGGGATGGGTATCTATGATAGACATATGTTATACCCATTCTTTTATACCCAATCAGTATAGTGAAGTTTTCTGATTCAGTGCGATTATTTTTTTAGAGAAAGCTTAAATTTGGGATAGAAACCATCAGAATGGTCTCTTTGAAGTTACAATTATATACTTTTATGTGGATGTGTATGGGTTTGTACATTATTTCATGAGGAACTAATGATAGAGTTTCATGCTTCTATATTGGAGGAACATCCTATTATGAAAAATATGTATCATTATCTACAATGAATATACATGTAGTTAGGAATAAATAAAGAGGTAGTTGTCTCCTTCAAGAGTTATTTCCCCTATCAGCACTTGAAAGGCAAGCATTAGAGGCCATCGTGGATTTGGCAGCATCTTCCCATTACTGATTAGAAATGGTATGAATTCACTATGGATTTTTTGTAACTTTATTACCTAGTACAACTCATAATGATGATGAATTATGAATGAATTAGGACAAAAATAATAATAACCTACTTGCATCCTACCAGTTTTACTGTCACCACTGATGATCTAGGAAGTCTCTACTTGAGCAATATATGTTACTTTTATGTTGTTATAATGAGTATCATTTCAGATATATATTCATGATTTAGGACGGAATTCAGGTCGGGTCTGAGGGGCTCTCGAATCCCATTTTTTTAATCATTGGCTATTTTCCTGAGAGTGACATTCAATTTGAGCTAACTATTCAGGTATTCGAGGATATATTAAAAGACAGTGTTTTGGATTTTGGTGGTTTCCAAGAGTAACATATGGAAATCATGGATTTATCCTATAATAAGAGAATACTACAATCAATCTATGTGGAAATTTTGAAGACATTATACAGAAGTTCGACCATTTTTCACGTTCAAGAATAGAGGCAGTTAAGTTATTGCTTATTAAACAAAGTCTCATGTAGGAGTCATCTCAGAAGGTTTGGCAGACTAGTAGGTGCTTTGTGATAGCCTAGTGTTGGTTGAAATCTTATGATGACTAAGAGTGATGAAATTTGGAGTTCAAGGTTGGTTATCATGCTTTCATTTGAGTGTTTCCTACATTTGTGAAATCACTTATTTGGAAAAATGGAAATGTAAAGCCCATGATTTTCAGGATATTTCAGATAGTGGATAGGATCAATCTGGTGGTGTACCTATTAGCCATACAAAAGTGATATAGTGTCATAGATGGAAGGTTTTAGGTGTTGTAGCTTCAGATATATAATTCTAAACCTTATCATATAGTAATGTATGAGGATGTAAAGCTTTGTGTTGATTCTTACTATAAGGGGAATCTGATATAGATTTCTGACTCTAGGGAGATGTTTCTCCATAGTAGGACTATACCTCTTGTTCGAATTCAATGGAATAATCGGTGTGTAAAAGTGAAGACCAGTTAGGGGATGTTCGATATGCAAGAATAGTTGCCAATTTTTTTCCAAGACATTGTAGTGACACTTTGAGTAGATTGAGGATGACATGTAATATGGTTGAGAGGTGGTAAGATCATTTTATTTCTATGTCTTTTACTCTTTGAGTTTTTCATCGATAGTTTTTCATTAGGTATTCCTTATTCTTTAAAACTTGGTGGAAGATTCCTGTTCAGAGATAGAAATAATTTTTTGGGGAAAATGTCATATTGTTTAAGGATTTATTTTATTTGAATTAATAGAGTCTCATTATAAATTTGTTAAAGGGTCCCTCTAGGACATTCATATGTTTTGAATCATTTGGAGGTGGTTCAATTTCTTTTTCAGAATCTTTGATAGAAACCGTCTGTAGGGAATTCACATGTCATGAACTTGGTTCAAAATTTGTATGTATTCCAATTCACAATCTATGAACTAGCTTCATTATGTAAAGACAATACATTCTTTGAATACATTACACGATGAGTAATGTTTTTCCAAATTTAAAATTCACCCATGGAGACATGTTTTTCAATGTATATCATTAATTGATAAATACATGATGTGATAGGGTTACACACCATGTAATTATTGGCCATTAAATGTTTAGGCCTATCATTTGTATGATTCTATCATTGTTTCAGTTCATCCCTTCCCACTATCTAGACCTATGGAAATCTCATAGATTCTAGAGTGATTTCACCACCTCCAAACATCCTGGTTTGGTGTTTGATCAATGGTTCTTCTTACAATCATATTCACCTTTATTCTTAGGGGATATTCCTCTTAGGAGAGTAGTGTTGAATTCCAAATTAATATAAGGATTCTAAAACCTAAACCTATGGTATATATAATTTTCTAGTATGTGAAATATTGTGACTGTACCAGCATCACGTATGCATTCATTAATTAAAATATTAATTGTATTACGCCTTGGATCCCAATAGATAAAACATATAGAAGATGGGCTTATGGATTCCCATTGGGTGAGATAACTCTCGAATTTATATATGAATTGGACAATGGATAAATGTGTGTTTAAAATGACATGAGATTTAGGTTATCACATGATATATATTAACCCTAAAATGGATTTGTTTATTAAAATGGATGAAATGATAACGGTTAAAGTCAAAATTGATATGTAAAATGTATAATTTAATGAAAAATGGTAATTTTTATAATTAAAAATAGATCCATATGATTTGATATTGTGATATCCTATTTATGTGACATGTTCTATGATTTATGTTGTAATGCATATATTGAGAAGGATTGGCCCAGTCCCATGTTTTTATTATTATATATATTGGTCATTGCATAGTCCCATGCTGAAATGCATATATTGAGCGGGCTCAACCCCATCCTATACTGTAATTCATATATTGAATAGTTTTATCCCATCCCCATACTATTATTCATATATTTATTAAGATTGGCCTAGTCCCATGCTATAATTATTATATTAAGATTTATCATCACATTCCTATGATGTAGTGCTCACATTGAGCATTCTCTTCGTAGTTTTATACTATATTCATTATATTGAGTTGGATCTTCCCACTTTAATGATGAAATTATTATATATCAGGTTTCTCTAGGATTTGTGTGATTCTTTCAAGGATATATGTCTATTGGTTGGTATGGTTCGACTATATTCTCATAGATATCCTGGAATGGGGTTGATGTGGTTATGTCATTCCATAGAGGTATTTTTATTAGATGGAATAGTTGTGATAAAAGCTTATAGAAATTATGGTATATTTCCAAGGGAGTTTGATTTATTTATTATATTAATTAATTAATTAATACACCTATTTTTCACTTTATCTCATTCCCTAGTTATCATATTGGTTTTATTTAGACACAATTGTGTCGAACTACTGATTTTTACTCACACCCTATTCATGACACCATTTGGCACCGGAGAAGCTTGCATATATACATGTTTGGACAACATAGAGTGTATTTTTTTGAAGATTTGATTCTTTCTCGATGGGTTGGAATTTGGAGAGGGAACCAACATGGGTTGTGAGACTAAGGAATTGTTTTTCTTTTGTGTCAGATGATTATTTTATTTTTATTGATTTCAATTTTCAATTTAGATACACATCATTCTATCATTACATTTTCCACTATTATTTTATTATTTCATTTCTTTTTTACATCTCAGTTCTGTGATATATTATTTACACTATGTTTCCATTACTCTTATATTTATTTATATTTTTTCTGGAAAAATTATAAATCTATACTCGGGGGTTTTGTATCCACACTATAAACACCACACCAAAAATACTAGTTGGAATACTTTAGCATATGGGGAGGCCCTATTGAGGTCCTATAACCTACATATTTTGGCCACATGAAAGAGTGTAGGATAAGGGACATTTCATTTCTAATAAAAAAGTGGAAATTTATAAAGATAGAATATATTCTATGTACTTCTAATGTATTTAGTTTTATGTTATGATTTTTGAGATGGTCATGTTGAGTGTAATAATAGAAAAATGTATCATCATTGATGAATACAACATATAAATCCAAAGAAGGGTGTAAAAAAATTTACTTCAAATCCATGAAAATGAAAGGAGTTATCTTATGGCCGATTGGAATAACAAGATTCTCATACTAGACATATCTTCCATGGAAGGTTGTGTAAGGTATGTATGAAGATATGATTTATACATATTGGTATTCTTGCATCAGACTAATATTTTATTAAATCAGATCTCCCCAGAGCTTGTCAAAGAGTCCAACTATAAGAGGTAAAGGATACAAGTTATTCATAGTAAGTTAGTTCAATTTCCCTTAATCAAAACAATTATTGAGGGTCTTATCTATATTATTATTGGATACAATGGGTGAACCCCAATGATAAGTGTTTGGTTGTATGAAGCCCTTAGATTCAAATTATTCTAGCTTCCTCTAGAGCTCCTACAACTCAATAGTGGCCATCCTATATCGAGGAATTGACACCTGTAGAGTTCATAGAACGAGCTCAATGGAGAAATAAACATATATATATAGATAATATATAAAAAATGAGTAATAACATCCCTATTATGATATACAACATGATTTAAATAAAACTAACATATTATCTGGTCTTATATATAATGGCTATCAATCTAGGCTATCACTATACCAAACCCTCCATGCAGTATTATAGCTCGACATTCCTATTAATTCCCATAATTATTGTAAATATAACTATCCCCATATGGTTTTGTGAAAGATATTTTGATGATATAAATATTCATAATCATGGTAAGGTACTAACTAGTACGTTCTGAGAGTGAAGTCAAATCATTTCATCTCATGGATGATGAAGTGACATAAGAAACTATAGTTTCCTATCTCTAGGGGGAATTTGTTGCATCAGCATATAATCTCAGATTTTATTCCCAATGGTCTTTTAGGTGACCTCACCATATAAATATTAAATTATAAGCCTTATTATTTTCATAATATACATAGATATAAGTGAGTGGGATTCACCTATATAAAATAAAATAGATTCCAAGATTGATTATATTATAATAGTTCCTTGAACCTTAGATGGCATGGGACTTCGCACCCCCTATAATGTTGAACTGAATAAATTTCGATTGATCATTAGCACTATGATACAACCTGAATTCTTTAATAAGGTCTTATTTTCTAGCACTATACCACTATTTTCCATCTCCCACAACCGTGGGTACCCCATCATCATAATTAACTGGTAGCACTCTAGGTCCTTCCCTGACACGGATGTGCTGACCGTTCTTTAGTACATGGGTTGGGTGAAGATCCACTCGCACTAGTTAATATAGGAAAGATTATATAGAAAAACTATAAATGGAACATCATATAATAATATTAACACTCAAATCAAGGCCTCTTACCCTGAGGTTTCTTGTGAACATTCTTTCTACATAGGTGAAAATATATAAAATTTTCGGTATGTTTACTCTTCCTAGGACTACCCTCAGGACATGTATTGTTGGAACCATGGTCTTCTATGCATGATTTATAGAATGGTCTGTGTTTATTTTCAATCCTCGGTGGATGTTTAGAATGTGTACTAGTAATGAGATCATATAGTTCAAGCAGACAACAATATTGAAGGTGGCGTCGTTTCCCAGTGTTTGCCAAATTTTTGGTCCGGAAAATCGACAAATGGAGAAAAGTGTTTTTGGAAAAGAGACTTGCACGTCGTGTACTTGAAGGAGAGGAAACATGCGCGCCATATGTTTTTAAAGATCAGAACATGGGAAAATGACAATGGGATAAGGGCCGCACAAGTTTTGTGCTGGTCGCGCAAGGGACCTGCGCGCCGTGAAAAGACTTGTACGCCGATACCTGGGAGGATTGGAAACTTTCACGCCTATTGTTTCTCAAGATTATAACTTGAAAATATGGACAAGGAAATAATGTCGCACAAGTATCATTGTGGTCGCGCAAGTGAGTAACGCGATAGAGGCTAGGGATGATGAGCTACGCGCCAGAACCTGTGCACCGAGGGAAGACTTGCGCACCACTGCACAGGGGGTTCAGTTTGCCTATAAATAGAGGTCCCCCTTCTCATTTTTAACGAAGATCTGGACTTAGATACTTTTTGAGCTCTCTTCACGCAGGTGGTTGAGTGACGCAAGTGGTTGTTGGGCCGCGCAAGTAGAGGTTGCACCCCGGTTGTTGGCTGCGCGTCCAAAGTGGTTTGGGATTTAGAGGCGTTGAGTCGCGCAAGTTTTGATTTCAAAGAGGAAGTGTCTTGCCAGTGGTTTGGAGTCACCTACGCACCGAGTGTGTACCGCACTAGTGACTTGCGCGCCATTCTTGAAACTTGCGTGCCAGGCTTGGAGAAGCACGCTAGGGTTGTTAAAGTACACCTGTCCATTTGAAGCTGTATGAAAGCAGGAGGATCACCCGGTACCCTCAGCGCAAAGTGAGATTCTTCTTCTTGTGAGAGTTGGACTTCAACATGGCATCTACATACAATAGAGGATGCATTATTATGAAATGATGAAGAGACCTTCATGTCTATAAACTGCGTGTGACTTCACCAAGGGCAAGGAGCCAGGGGGATTCAACGGGAGTGACTCGAGGAAGAAGTGATCTATACCTAAAACTTTGTAAAGGAAGTGAGCCTGGGACAGAGTGACTATTCTCGAACCTTTTTAATACACATCTAGTGAAGATTAGTAGAATTTGGTACGACCGACAACTTGTCAGCGTATGCTCCTTGTACGTAGCCCTTAGTGGTGAACCAAGAAAAAAGTGTTGCGTCTTCTCTGTGCATGGGAATGTTTGATTTCTAATCATATTAATCATACAGGTTCAACAAGTTCCTACCAACATGGGAACAAGATATATCACATTAAAAGAAAAAGTTGTCACCCTGATTCACCCCTCCCCTCTTAGGGTGTCCTGGGGTCCTTCATGTATCAATGTGAAAATCCATACCACAATATACTACCCTATAGGGTTGAGATGCCTGCCCACTCTAATCCACACCTCCCACTTCCCTTGGGTCATGTTCAGTAACAAGATCCTAATATACATTTTCATACATGGTATTCAATCGAATGACATTCACCTGAGATTGAAAAGGATTATTGAGTGAATCCTTAGAGTGTAATTCTCTAGATAGATCATCACTGTTATAGAAAGGTGAAAATCAATATTTCATTATGAATCGAGATAAACAATCCATAATTGAAATAGTTCTATATATTAGGTGATAAAATCCCTGGCTCAGTCATCTCTCAAACTCTCATTGAAAAAGTATCCATAAAAGCTTTATTAGAAGTCACTATAAATCATTTCATGATGTTTATTATCCTAATTCCGTATATTCCAAAAACGATTAGTTTATGCACAAAGAATATACATTTATAGTTTTAACTTCATTTCTAGAGGCATCTCCCAATGATCTAGATTAGACAAGTCTATCTCAATATAGAACTCTACAGCCTAGGGGACACCATCCCCTAAAAATTAGGCATCTTCTTCCACTGAAAGCTTTGATAAATCTTCCCTAAAATATGCATGTTCTAGATCTACTTTCATATTATACATAGTTGTAGTTATCCCTCTAAAAAATTTGAATCATCACATTCATTGAGAACGACCTATTGTTCCATAGGTGTAACTACTGGAGGTACCACTAGTGTCTTAGGGACCACCACCTCTAGAGCATGGTCATCACCACCCTCTTGATGTATGACCCGAGTAAATTATGGTGGAAATGATCTATAAATTCCTATCAGACACCGTACATAATATTTGATAAAAAATACTACAAGTACAAAATTAGGATAAGAAAAATACTTCCCATAGGTATGTCACACCCCTCTTTTTTATCTTAATTATAGATCTAGTCAACGTATGATACCATAAGAAATCAGAAGAGACACTAAGTAATTACCTATAATATATTTGGTTCAGAGGCATGACATCTTTTTCAGTCATGGGTCCTAATATTTAGAGTTTCAATTACTGTTTATAGATGAATATAACCTTTATGTTTCAATTAAATTCTCCATTTGATGATGACCATATTTGTATTAAGAGTTATTAGTTATTGAATTTATATCATAGAATAGTTAAATTAATTTCCATTCCAATTTATAAATGTACATGATTTATAAATTAAAATTGGATGTCTTTTATAACTGATCCATATCTTTAAGTCTAATAAGAATATGTAGCATGTCATAGAATTTGTTTTACTAGTTAAATCATCACTCCAAATTTATAGAGGTACATATACTCTATAAATCACAATTGGAATTCATGTACTCACATGAACCAATATTTTAGTCTTTGTAACTATAATTACACAGCTTCGACATGTTATAATTGGTTAATTAGGGTTTCATCATCAAACGAAATGGGAAACCACCATTTAGGTTGATGTAGTTATTTTATCCTCCTTTTCTCTAGAAAAGTTAGTTGCATAAAAAAAATACAACTCAATTTTTGATCATCATGTATCATGAAAAATACTAATAAAACCTAGATAACATGAAATATGCTTGTAATTTGAATCTCTTAGGTGACTATAATGATGCATAAATGACATTTCATCACCATACCCTCCCATGTAAAATATTTAACCAATAATAAGAAAAATATATTCCACACAATATCTGCATCACATAATGGTAAAATATGTTCAATTGTAATAGAAATACTCAAGAACATAATATCCCATCCCTAGATTTTTTTTGTTTTTCCCTTGTGCTGGTTAGAAACTCATTGGCACATGCTAATTAAAAAATATAAAAAAATCACAGTCTCCTATGTACCAACACAATACTAAAAGAAAATGAAAAGAAATACTTTGATATCAATTTTTAAAATACTAGACCGGTTTTGCTGATAAGTAACTGAACTTGGTTTGTCACATGGAGTTAAGAATTCCTCCCTATATTCAGATTCTTCTAGCTAGTATTGATGGTCCATGTTAGTACAATGGGTAAATATACTGTCACAATTAGAGAAACAAACGAGTGATGTTAAATTAATAAATATTGGAGGCATAATAATTCCAAAATAGGAGTAGAAGTAAATCACCAAAATATTTGTACTAATCTTTCAAAAAATGAAATCATATATACAATAATGAGTATGTCATAGAACTATAAAAAATATGGATTACATGGTAGAATGGATTCAATAAAAAACAATCATAAAAAAATAAAAAAAAATACAATATTATTTTTTTCAGAATCATCATAAGATGAGGTTGGATCCCACGATCCCAAAATCCCATGTGATAAGTCAATTTGATATTCTTGATTGGGAAATTTCCCTTATCTCTTCCTATATCCCTAAAGACTATATAGATTCCAATAGCTGGCCTGAATAGTGTGTGAGATATACTTAATAGGAAACCATCAATGGTCTCTATAACAAATCCAAATTGTGTATAAAAAAGTAATCATGTTCATGTTGAATAGATAAATATTTAACATGAATCCAAGATATAAACAAGTCCACAGTTAGGGTTGTGAATATGAGTAGGCTATAAATGATGAATATCCATACATAATTTTAAAAGTGTGCAAGTAACTACTTGTTTTAAAAAACCACAAATGAAAAAAGTATCATAACTATATGGGACATGTCCAATGGCTATAGCCTAATGAGACCTCCTCGAGACCAATGAAATAGTCTAATGTTACCCTCAAAGAGTATAGACCTACATGGGATTGGAACGTAGGGTCCTTGGATGATTCTTCCATATATGGTGAGAGAAAAATGTATATAGGGCCTATAGGTTCTATACCTCAATCCCATCATCAGTTTCATATATTAATAAATATTGACTCTGTACTTAAGATAAACTTAAATTCAATATATTAATGATTAGAATAAGAAAATTATAACTATTTCAAGGTATGTTTAGTTTTCATGCCCATGTATAATCATTCATTTCATTATAATATCCTAATTTCAACAATTCATTAACAATAATAATTTTACATAATGATTTCACAGTGGGTTGAAAGATCCCACACCCTAGGGTTTTTTTATCATATATTAGTTGAATGATCATACCGTAACGGTGGTTCAGGTTGAGTTTGATATCCTTAGACCATGTTAATGTTCTATGATGGAAACAAATTTAAGGATAATCAATTGATCTAAGACATTGGTTAATTTCATGGGAAATATATGGATGGTTGGGCATGCAGAATAAAATGATAATTTAATAAAAAACAAGACCATATGGAAAATGTATAGACCACCTACTTTAATGTGATAGAGAAGAATTCATCCAATATATCCACTTTGTTTGGCTTGAAACATAATAATGTAAAATAATAGACTAATAAATTTAAAATAGCAATTAAGAGACAACATGAAATCAAACAATAGATGGTGAAATAATCAAATAAAATAAGGTAACATATCAGAGCTCTTACTGATTGAGATCCAAAGTGAAAGATATCACTTTATTCAGACATTCAACAGAGGAGAGGGATCAAATCATAGATTGACGTATGGTACAATCACTTCTAATAAAAGGATCTAATTGATACTTCTGAAATAGAAATAGGGTTTATGTTATTAATAAATATAGTGAAAAATGGATGATACCCCTATGTTAAAAAGTTTCATGGTTTGGCCCAATGGTTGGAAAAAAAATGAAACAACCATGAACAAAAAATATCTGATGGGTACAACCACTATCATGACTATCATACATGGCCTGGACATACCGTTCTCTAACTATATTGGCCCACATCCTAAGTGGAACTATGGGTGTGGGATAGGCATGCTATCTTCTAAACCTTGTGCAACATGAGTGGGTCCTCTCATGAAAAATTCATTAGTTTCTCACACGGCCATGTGTCCCTCCTCAAATTGGTTTCAAAATATGATTCCATATATATTTTCCACACAATATAGCACAACATTTACTATTAAATGTGTGCCAAAAATGTACCTCATACAACTTCTCCAAAATATGGATCTACAGGATCCAAAAAATCCTCAAATTCTCCCAAACCCTATTGAATATTTTGGGATAATTTTCAAGAATAAAACATATGATTCTACCTTAAATTCAATGGTTCCACATCTTAAGATAAAAAATGGGGGTGTTACATATGGAAGCTATGAAATTAATTTCACCAAACCAAGGGTCTTAGGTGTACATTGATAACCAAAACATCCAAATCTATGTGGAAAATTATGATCTTATAATATTAGTATATCTGAGGTGGGTCATGAAAATGAAGTGGGGACAGGTGCACTAATTATTCAATCAAGAATAGTGAATTTACAATTTTAATACAGTTTTACACATTCATTCTTCTCAATCATGTGCATGAGAATTATTAAAACACAACCTCAATACATGAAGGTTTAGTTATTGGTGAAGACACTAAATGTTGCTATCATTTTATCTCATGTAAACAAAAATTCCTAAATTATAATTTTTGGAATGAATATCCTATAAAATATTTTTATAATACCTTTAAGAGAATTATAGGTAATATTTTTATCCTAATAGTTTTCATTATATAGAGCTAATATAAATGTTTAAGATAGGGAAATATATTTCAATATCCCAAACTGTCTAATAATTTTAAAAAATTGTGAGAAGAATTACTGATCTCATTTAAAAAAGACTTCTTAATCATGGTCATGGTATATTTATAAGATATAATATTTTATTCAAATGATTGGGATAACAGAATGAATTATACATCAAAATTTTACCATTTTGATAGAATATAATGATCTATTCTTTAAAGAATTACATAGTCACCCTCCTAATAGAGAGGGTGATTTTTCTATGAAACTTAAACTCAGAGCCATATATATATATATATGATTACATATAAACTGTCTGCCACTGAATTGTAAGAGTTAAAATGAAACCATAGGATAAATTATACCATTATTTTAATTGCATTGTGAATTTTCATAGGTTCCCCAATTTCTATTTTTGAAGAAAATGGATTCTTTATTATGTCTCTTCATTTATCATCACGATCTAAAAAATGTTACGATAAAGGAAAAGTTTCATATTACATAGTTTGATGACTGGTCCAACTAAATTTTTGGGGATAAGTAATTATCAAAGGTGGACCTTCAATTTGGATACCATCAATTGAGGGAGAGGAAAGAGAATATTCCAAAGACTATATTTTTAAAAAGACATGGACACTATGAGTTCATAGTCATTCTATTTAGACTATCTAATATATTAAAAATATTTATGGAAATTATAAATATATTCTTTATTTATTATCTTGAATTTTTTTTGGTGAAATTTAGAGATGATATTCTCATCTACTCTAAAATTATGGAAGAACAGGAGGAGTACATTAGTAAAGTGCTAAAGAAAATAAAAAATGATAACTTATATAAAATTTATAGTAAATAGGGAACCCACATTATTGGGAAATTTTGTCACATTAAAGGGGATATATATTGATTTATTAATGCCCAATAAAATATATAAATTCTAAAGAACATGATCCATAATAGATATCTATTGTTTAATCAAATTATTTGGGTATTATATTTGATTTTTAGAAAGTTATGCTAATTTTTAAACCATTAAAACCATGAAAAATATGAAATTAGTAACTTTTATCTTGATATATAAAGATGAATATTTCTTTAAGGAGATTTAGAGGATTCTAATCATTAAACTTTTACTCAAACATCCACTAATTGGGAATGGAAATGTGATACATTGTGACTAATCATGGAAGGTATTGATTTTTGTGCTCATGGAAAATTATAATTTTATACCCCATTCCTCAATAATGTTTATGGTACACGAGTTTTTTTTTCTCCAAAACATGAGTTAAATTATATATTCATATAGAAAAATCATAAAATTCACTAAAAAAATACAGTTAAGATTGACCATAGTCATTGAATTGTCAATCCATTACCATCATTGAAAGGAAAATAAATTTATAGATACTCTATGTGGAAGATATACCAAAAAAATATCAATGACGAGGATTGAAAATAATACATCCTCTTGAATATAAAGAGAAAGAACATGATAAACATAAATGTATTGAGAACTTAATACTCTGAAAAAATCATTTCAAAAAAAAATATTTTGAATAATATTAAGGAAGCTCAAATGAACAATGTGAAGATTCAAAAGATGGTGGAAAAAATAATGTCGGTAGTCTCAAAGATCAATATTGATAATATTGGAATTAGAATATTTTGGAAAATAATGTGTAAATTATCAGAGCCTCAGATAAAAAATGATATATTAGATTATAGACATAACTAAAGATTCTATATCTACCCCAGAAATGATAAATAGATTTATATTCTAGTTAGATAAATTCTTATGGGAAAATGTGAAGAAATATATTGGTGAATATACATCTAGGTAATTTTTATTATATAATATTATTGATGAATTTTAAAATGATAATGTTTGGATGAAAACATTTCATATATAAACATATAAATGGTATAACATAATAACGATCTTTATCATGGATCATTTGAAAAGATCTAAATGAAATACTGCCATAACGGTAATACTGGAACATCAAACAAATATTTCCCAATTAATGTCTATTTAATAATACATCTAACTTGATCAAAAAGTAATTATATACAATTGATAAGTTGTGATGATATATGGAATACCACAATATATTTTTTCTAATCAAGATTTAATGTTAAACTGTAATTTCTATAAATTTTTTCTACATGCCTTTAATATATTGTAATCAATTTATAGGATTATCACTCATACAATGATGTATAATCTAAATGGAATATACAAGAACATCCTAATATGTTTATTTTTTTAATTTATAGAAATAAAATGATGATAGGATCAACATATTCTTATGGTCTAGTTCTCATACCACAATAAAGTCTAATAATAAATTTGTATGGATCTTTATAAATATATTTCGGTTTGGAATCATGTAACACCAAATTAATGTGATACAGTTAGAGGGTGAATGATATTAGGTCCCTTAACATGTTAATTAAATGATATAGAAGGTCAAAGGCAGTCAACAACACATCATATAAGAACATATTATATATAAGAACTATGCTAATAATCATTGGTGAAACCATGATTATGAGGATAGAGATAAATTGTTCATTAAAATATCTTTATAGAAGATAGTTATGTGGGCTGAGATGAGGGGAAATATTTATCCCTGAAACATTAACCCATTTGAGAATATTAATCTCATTAAAGTTGTTGACAATAAATTTTCTCATCTACAGAACCTATACCTTGTATTTGATGTTTTCTATATATCCATCTTAATTATTTAATAACAGTTCAATAAAAGTTATTGATTACATATGTGGGTTGGTTTTTGGTTGTTCCCTTTTAATATTATTAGCTTCTTATGATATTATATTATACAGACAAGGTTTTCTATAGAAAGAGAACTGACTTGAGGAAGAAATGAAACATATTTCCCCTCACCAATTTTAATATTATTATTTTATTATAATGCTAAATTATTTAGTTTCTAAATTGAGGAATATCATTAAAACTTTGAATTTTCAATATGAAATTTCTTTATCAATGTTTGTGGGGATAAAAAGACCCATACATCCCATAAAAATTGTTAATATTCCATTACATTATTGTAGGTAATTACATTTAAAGGATATATATAATCAAAATATTTAATATAGTATTACATATAAATAAATTCACATAATATAAAATCGATAATTTGAGATTCAATTTCATTATAGTCTCCAAAAAGTATCACAAATGTGAACAATGTAGTAAAGAACAAAAAAAAAATTAGTATTATAAAATGAACATTTAAAATGATGAACACACAAAATTATGAGAAAATTAAGTGGTATTTTGAAGTGAATGATTATATTTTTTATAGATTGTGTAATGTTTATATGACTATTGTAAGATTAATGATTTGAATATTATCATTTAAGTTAGAATTGTAAATTTTATATTACATAAAATAAAATTTAAGGTAAATGAGTGATGTTATTAATATTTTCATAACGTTTTATATACTCTCTTAACTGATTTTATATGAAACATGCATAATTTGTGTGAAATGTTAATGTTTAAATATTAATTATATTTTTGAGAACTATTTGAATTCATTCAAGATCAAGTATATTTAATTTTTAAATAAGTAAAATCCCCCTACTTAACTAAATTGCATGATTATTGTTTTTTATGGATCCTTACACAAATTAAAACATTTCATTAGAAGGATCATTTGGTTATATCGTCCATTTGGAGGGTCATATGGTCCACACAAGAAGCCCCAAAGAAATTGCATCTTCCATGTTGATTGAGTTACTAGTCTAAATCCAGAAGAGAAAATTTTATGAAACTAAACAATATGTTCTTGATCATCCAAAAGAATCACAGAAAAAAAATTTAAGGTCTAACTACAAGGGAATGGGGACTAACTGATGCTTTGAATTCCAGCAAACAATTTTAGCCGGAAATTAATATCCGGACACTATGCATGACATAGCTCATGATTTAATCTTCTAATCAAGCTGATATTTTGAATTGTGAAAGATGCAATATAGATGGCTTATTTTGTTGAAGAAATTTTTTGTATTTGAAGGCATCTTCCATTTGATAAACCCATTTATATTTCTTCCATCTAAAAAGTATTGATTGAAATGGAAAGATTGACATTGTTTATTCAAATGACCATAACATTGGCTCTATTACTCTAAATGACTCAAATATTGGATATTAGTAGACCAAAATTATCATAAAAAAACTCTCAAGAAAAAGATATCTCTAGATTCAACTATCTGGATGTCCCAAACATCGAGCCAATTGTAGGGGTAGTTTTGGAATTCAAACAGTCCACCACCATGGGCTATAAATACGTCTCCTCCCTTCCATTAAATAGGGGTGGAATTTCATAAGAAATAAGGATAGTTTGGAATGAACAAGGCTCCTCCAAAGGATTGGGAGGATCATACATACTCAACTTTTACTTGAGAAACCATTCCTCCTTCCATCCTTTCATTTACTTTGGCATTGTTCTTCATTTGTAATCGTGCAAGTTATTTTTTTGTAATTCTGTTTTATTGAAAGTTTCTTATTCAATATATCTTATTTTCATCTACTGTATATAGTTTAATATTAATTTTCTTAAAATATTTTAAATCATGTTAAAACCCTTTCCCTTATTTTTCTACCTCATTCAATCTAATGTATTTTTTAACTCTCTTCAATGATTGTGTGTGTGTGGGACAAAATACTCTTTTATTATCTCATTATTTGTGTTCTATTTATAATTCATCACTATAATAATATATTACCATATTAATAACCATATTAATGGATGAGGAAATCTACCATTGGTGTGAGTCATAATTTAGAGATGTTAAGAGATTGAGATCTTTTTCTCGATGAGTATTATTTAATTTAATATTGTGTATGTTGGACTTAACATGTCATGGATTAATGACTTGTTTTGTTTATTGTGTGGTTTCCATGGACTATTGAAGCCATAAATACACCACCATAAACAATATCTAATTGAGATTAGAACCCTAAGTTATGTTAAGTCTTGGAATAAATCCTTAACTATTAGGAATTCCAGTCAATGTTATCTTATGAGGTGGGTGTTAATTTAAATGAAATATAATGGAAAGATCAAGGATATCACAAGCTTAACTCCCTAAAAATTACCTCAACCCAATCATTATAAAATTGTTAAATCAAAAACCAATCATTAATCACTTAATTTAAGCTATAAAAATACCCCCAATCAAAATACAATCAACTAAAAAATTCAACTATTAACAAGTATCTTCACTAAGGATTTGAATCGAGTGATGTTATAAAAATTAGTAGAGCATAAGAAATTTGAATTCTTAATTTTTTTTTCATTGTGTAATTTAAAAACACTAAAAATACAATAATACAAAAATGAAAAAAAAAACGAGTCATACTTAATCTCCATCCAGTTTTGACATTTTGTCTAACCATTTTGGGGAGTCAAAAGACATGATTTCATCTCAAAAATCTTTTGTTTTAATCATATATTTGGATAAAGAATATTGTGTCATACCCAACAAATTTTGAATGTTCAATTTTTTATTTGGAAACTAATTTTCCCCACCTGTGAGGAACACCATTTTATTTTGTTCCAAGGCCACATATGGCCATCTTTTCAAAATGTGTGCTTTTCACCCCCATTTGCGAGACTTGAGTTTGTGGACCTTTGAGATGAATTTCCTACTTTAGTGTGCATTAATATTATAGAGTGATTTTCTGAACCACATGAGAATCACAACAGCCAAATAGCATGCCATTTACATTACATTAATCCTCATTTTGAAATCCCCTTAGAGGTTATGAAAACTTATATTTGAGATCCACATTACAAGCCCAATACCTCTTCCCACCCAATATCAACAAGGATTTTAATTGTTTTTTTTTGAAATTTATGAGTGAGTGGGAATGGCTTTCATTTTGGGTACCCTTTGTTGATTTCACTATGTTATTATATTACTGAGGGGAAGAATCCATTTCAGTGTGGGGGAGAGGTTTTTGTTCAGTATGTTCTGTGGAATTTAATTTACTTTAATTTATTTAATTTTTTAAATGTTATTGACTACTGTTCAAAGAAAACAAAAAAATCAAAAAAAAAATCAAAAAAAAAAATCAATCCAAAAAATGAACAAAAAAATTGGGTTGTTTTTTGGGTAGGTAAAAAATCACTCTTCCTCAACCTTTTATCTTATTAGAAGTATTACAATTAGTGTCGTGAGGAGATCAATCATTATTTGGGATAAGGGTGTAAGATATTTTTTATGTTCAACTTTCAAAAAAAAGAAGAATACAAAATAAAAACAATAACACTTATATCAGTTGAAAACGTTTTGTATTTTGTAAGTATTTAATCTTCTCATCCCCTTCCAATTTTCTTCTTCTATTGTGTATATCTTCACACAATAATTTCCTTGTAAATATGTGTTTTCATTTCCTTACATTTTTCATTTCAAAAATATTGTGCATTATTTTACCCATATTGGTGTTTTACCACTCTTCTTCTCTCTCTGGGACATTAAATTTCTACCATCCCATAGCCACATAAAAACAACTTAAAAATACCTATTGATTCTTGTTCAATTTAGGATAGGGATTTTATGATGAGTGATCTTACATACTCTATGGTTTTCAATTCTTTTTGGTGAATGAGTGAAGCACCATAAATTAATTTTATCATCTTGAGAGGAATATGTTTTGTGTGAAACTATTTTCTGTTTCTAAAATTGAGCATGAAAAAAGAATTGTTTTTTGAAAATATATTTGGTAACCAATTGTTGTGGAATTCAATATGGATGAGTGAAATTGTCTAAACCTTCATAGAGAGGGGAAAACAAAATTTTAATTTTTGTTGGTAAGTGAGAATGATTTTGTAATGTTTTATCTATTTTTTGCACATGAGGACATGCAAAAGGCTATGTGTGGGGGATTTGATGTTATTAATATTTTCATAAATTTTTATATAATCCCTTTACAGATTTTATATGAAATATTCATAATTTGTGTGAAATATTAATGTTTAAATATTAATTATAATTTTTTAGCACTATTTGAATTCAACCATATTCATGATTATTTATTGTTTTAATAATAAATCTCACCCTACTTATCCAAATTGATTTATTATTGTTTTTGAGGGTTTCTTACTCATGTTTAAACATTTCATTAGAAGGATCCTTTGGCCAAATTGTCCATTTGGAGGGACATATGGTGCACATAAAAAGACCCAAAGAAACTATGAGGAAACTGGACTTTCCAGGATGATTGAGTTACTGGGTAAATCCCAAAGCCCAAATTTTATGAAACTCCACCATATGTTATATATTATCCAAAAGAATCATACATAAATATTTTAAGGTCCAACTACATGAACAAGGGTCCAAAATTATTCTTTTATGTCCCTTCCACCATTCTCTTCAGAAATTAAAATCCAGACAGTATTAATGACATAGATCATGATGTAATCATCCTATCATGTTGAGATGTTTCGGTGTAAAATAAGAGATATAGGTGTCCTATTTTGTTGAAGAAAGTGTTCAGATTTTAAGGCATGTTCTAATTGATAAACCCATTCACATTTTGGCCTTCTAAAATGTATGGATTGAAATGGACAGATTAATATTGTTTAATAAAACAGACATACATTTGGCTCCATAAGTCAAAATTTCTCCAAATGTTGATATTTCTCGGCTAACATTATTATCTATAACTATGAAGAAGGATATATATTGAGATTCACCTATCTGAATGTCCAAATCATCAAGACAAGTGGAGGGGTAGTTTTGCAATGAAAACAGTCCACCCCCTTGGGCTATAAATACATACCCTCCTCTCCTTTCAAAAGGGTTGGAATTTTAGAGAAAGGAGGATAAGTTGGAATGTACAGGGATCTTCTAAAGGATTTGTAGGATCTTCCATACTAACGTTATTACTTGAGAAACCATTCCTCCTTGCTTCCTTTCATTTACTTTTGTGTTGTTCTTCGTTTGTAATCATGTAAGTGTTTTTTTTGTAATTTTGTTTCAATACATGTTTCTTCTTCAATATCTCTTATTCTCATACACCTTATATAGTTTAATATTATTGTCTTTAAAATATTTTAAATCATTTTAAAAACCATTCCCTTATTTTTCATCCTCATTCAATCGAATGTTTTTTTAACCCTCTTCAACGATTGTGTGTGTGTTCGACGCACTACAATTTTCTTATCCATTTATTTTTATTCTATTTAAAATTAATCACCAAAATAATATATTACCAGATTAATAAAAATATAAATGGATGAGTAAATATACCATTGGGGTGAGTCATAATTTAGAAATGTTAAGCGATTGAGAGCTTTTGCTCAATTTGTATTCTTTAATTTAACATTATTTATGTTAGACTTAACATGTCATGGAATAATGTCTTTTTTGTTTACCGTGTGGTTTACATGGATTATTGAAACTATAAATACACTTCCATAAACAAGCTATGATTGAGATTAGAACCCTATTCTAAGTTAAGGCTTGTATTAATGCCTTAACACTTAGGAATTTCAGTCAACATTATCAAGTGAAGTGTGTGTAAATTTAAATGCAATATAAAGAAAACCTCAGGGATATCACAGGCCTAACTCTCTAAAAATGACATCACCCCAATCTTTATCATATTGTTAAATCATACACCAATCCTTAATCACTTAATTTATGTTCTACAAACAACCCCCCCCAAACAAAATACTATCAAATAAAAACAATCGACTATTAAAAAGCATCATCTTTGAGGAATTGACCCGAGTTCTGCTATACACATTTATAGAAAATCGGAAATTTGAAGGGTCGATAGGCATAATCAGCCATGCTTTCAATGAGTATTCAAAATTCTAAACAATTTCTACTTTAAATTTAATAATTAATCTAAGAATTTAAATACAATGAAATATTTAGTTATTTCATTTTGAATAATGTAAGTAAAAATATATATTATTTTTTAAATAATTTCATATAATATTTAATTAAATATTAATTTTCATTAAATAATACAATTTTAAAATATTAAAATTAAAAAATTGTAATTTTTAAAAAAAATCATTTTTTGAATCAACATGTTGTAATTTGGGAAGGTTTAACGCAATAAATAAATCCATTATTTGTTTCTTGTATTAATGATAATTTTATTTGTTTATAGGGGATTTTATGATATTAAATGGTAGTGTGTACAATTATTATAATTTTGTTAATAAGATATAAATTTTTGAGATCTATGAATTTATTTTCCTGATATCATATTATAATTTAAAAAATCATGTTTTTAAGGTGAACCAAGGTTTTTAGGAAAGTTTGGATATAAGGAATCATATTGTGTTAGAGTAAAATTGTCACATACATGACATATTTTAAAGGTATTTTTGTATTTAATTTACATTATTGCTTTTTTGGGGGTTTTCAATGCATTTTTGAAGGAAATGGTGGGTTTCAATAATTTGGGTCAACTCGAGAGCCCATTTCCAGTTTTGACAATAAATTTTGTTTGTTTAATAACTCCCTCGTTTTTCAACATTTTTAACTCATTCAACTTCCAAAATGACCTTAATTTAACTATTAAAACCACCAATGAATTTTGGCCCCCTTAAAAATTCATTTGAATCTTGGATTTGGGTGATCAAGTTGGGTATTGGGCCAACCCGAAAGCCCATTTCCAGTTTTAAATTTTTTTTGTAATTATTTAATAAAATATTCAATTTTTATTCTTTTTCGGTGATTCCACCTCTCACCTTCTCCCACTGTACCTGGCCGCACCCCCAGCTTCGTTTCCCCCTCTTTGGAGATCGCATCTGTCGTGAATTAGGGCCTAACTTCTCTGGTTTCTAAAAACGTCCAGTTTTCTCAAGTAAGTGACTATCCTTCTAGTTCTCTCCTTTTCCTTGAGATTTATCTTTTTTTTTCTTGAATCCCCAAATGTCCAGAAGCTAGGGCTTCGTACCTAGGGTTTCATTTTGGGTTTCATGGTTCAATCCTCTGGTTTTAGGTTTGATATCACTTCCTTGTGGCGCGGTGGTCGTGCGGTTGAAGTTCCGCACTAGGATTTGCGGTTCTTGAATCTTTTGGTAGGTGATTCCATTGTGTGTGCAATTTTTTGGGAATTTGCTTGCTGTGTTGAGGGTGAATTAATACTTATTGAATTTTAATGTTTCTGTAAAAAAAAAATTTAGTTTCATTTACAATGCAAATGAATTTTATGTTACAATTTTTGTTGAAATTGAGGGTTTTTCATGCAAGTCTTTTATTGGTTCATTTTGGGATGAACTCTAATTACATAGTTGATTTTATTGAACTGTATTAGGAATTAAAATAATGTTTTAAATATTTATTATTTTTGGTTGTGGCTGCAAAAGTTTGTTCAAATTGTGTTTGAGAAGCAAATGGGCATTAAGTGCCATGTTGGTGTGAAAATGGTGGTTTTTAAAATATATAATTTCTTGGTTCACATTGGGCTGCCCCATAACTGAATTTTTGGTTTTATTAAATTGTGTTGAACTGAAATTTTGTTTTTATGACTTACAAGTGTTCACATACTGTGAAAAGTGGATATTTTAAAGAGTTTTGGGTGCAAAACAATGTGATGTTTTGAGAGGTTGTTTTATTGAAGATCAAAATATTTTATTGACTGTTTCAAATGATATAAAATGTGTGTAGCTACTGTACTATTTGTTTGTGACCAGTAGAGATACTTTACATGAAAAAGTATGTGTGTTGTTTGCTGAAATTGTTTGAGCACAAAAGGGGGAATCCCGGGTACTTAGGTGGGCGGATATGTACTAGTACGGCTAGTGGACCGGATGGGTTGTGTCCCTGTTTCACTGAGCAAATGGATAACGACAACACTAACTGAACTATGTGGATGTTATTTGGGGACCACTAGGTTATGGGTTTGTTCCCTACTAGTGGCTCGTGCACGGGAAAGGATTGGGACTTGGATACTTTACACCGAGGTACGAGGTACATAGGGCCCGAGAATATCTAGTTGCCTAGGGGTGTTCCCAATTTTTGTGCTCATTAGAATTGTAGTATTTACCCTTGTTGTGGGATCTTTTGGCAGTACTTTACAGTAGCTCACATGTTTATTTAATTGGTTATCATTCTGAAATTCTTGGATTGAAAATTGTTCTCATTTGAAAGTTTCTTTTCTTGAAATTTTTAACATTGTTTCACCTTGTGTGTTAAAATTGCTAGTTTTGTTCCCATTGTATTGCATCCCCTTTGGAATCTTCTGGTGGTATCCTATTGGGCTTAGGCTCACACCCTACTTACACCCCTTGGGTGTAAGTAGAACTTCTTATGCTTGACTCAGGTAAAGGGAAGGCTAAGGGTGATGGCGCTTCAGGGTGTTAGTCCCCATCGTTGGGGCAGAGTTGTGGAGAAGTCTTGCGGGTGATGACACCCTTGTTGCGTGAAGTGATTGGGGATGTCTTGATGTTGTCATTATTTGTATTTGGACCACTTGTAGTGTCTTTAAACATATGTATTCAGATCTGGTTTTGTTAAGAATGGTTTAGTATGGAAATTTCAGATTCTTATTATTGATTGTTTTATTTGTTTTATGCTTCATACTCGGGTAAATCGTTCCCAAATCATATTGTTTTATACCCGGGCACTTGTGCCAGCCCGTGGGGATAGGGAATGCCCTTCGGGTTTTGTCACGAACCGGATCTGGTCGCCACTCACATACATGACATATTTTAAAGGTATTTTTGTATTTAATTTACATTATTGCTTTTTTGGGGGTTTTCAATGCATTTTTGAAGGAAATGGTGGGTTTCAATAATTTGGGTCAACTCGAGAGCCCATTTCCAGTTTTGACAATAAATTTTTTTTGTTTAATAACTCCCTCGTTTTTCAACATTTTTAACTCATTCAACTTCCAAAATGACCTTAATTTAACTATTAAAACCACCAATGAATTTTGGCCCCCTTAAAAATTCATTTGAATCTTGGATTTGGGTGATCAAGTTGGGTATTGGGCCAACCCGAAAGCCCATTTCCAGTTTTAAATTTTTTTTGTAATTATTTAATAAAATATTCAATTTTTATTCTTTTTCGGTGATTCCACCTCTCACCTTCTCCCACTGTACCTGGCCGCACCCCCAGCTTCGTTTCCCCCTCTTTGGAGATCGCATCTGTCGTGAATTAGGGCCTAACTTCTCTGGTTTCTAAAAACGTCCAGTTTTCTCAAGTAAGTGACTATCCTTCTAGTTCTCTCCTTTTCCTTGAGATTTATCTTTTTTTTTCTTGAATCCCCAAATGTCCAGAAGCTAGGGCTTCGTACCTAGGGTTTCATTTTGGGTTTCATGGTTCAATCCTCTGGTTTTAGGTTTGATATCACTTCCTTGTGGCGCGGTGGTCGTGCGGTTGAAGTTCCGCACTAGGATTTGCGGTTCTTGAATCTTTTGGTAGGTGATTCCATTGTGTGTGCAATTTTTTGGGAATTTGCTTGCTGTGTTGAGGGTGAATTAATACTTATTGAATTTTAATGTTTCTGTAAAAAAAAATTTAGTTTCATTTACAATGCAAATGAATTTTATGTTACAATTTTTGTTGAAATTGAGGGTTTTTCATGCAAGTCTTTTATTGGTTCATTTTGGGATGAACTCTAATTACATAGTTGATTTTATTGAACTGTATTAGGAATTAAAATAATGTTTTAAATATTTATTATTTTTGGTTGTGGCTGCAAAAGTTTGTTCAAATTGTGTTTGAGAAGCAAATGGGCATTAAGTGCCATGTTGGTGTGAAAATGGTGGTTTTTAAAATATATAATTTCTTGGTTCACATTGGGCTGCCCCATAACTGAATTTTTGGTTTTATTAAATTGTGTTGAACTGAAATTTTGTTTTTATGACTTACAAGTGTTCACATACGGTGAAAAGTGGATATTTTAAAGAGTTTTGGGTGCAAAACAATGTGATGTTTTGAGAGGTTGTTTTATTGAAGATCAAAATATTTTATTGACTGTTTCAAATGATATAAAATGTGTGTAGCTACTGTACTATTTGTTTGTGACCAGTAGAGATACTTTACATGAAAAAGTATGTGTGTTGTTTGCTGAAATTGTTTGAGCACAAAAGGGGGAATCCCGGGTACTTAGGTGGGCGGATATGTACTAGTACGGCTAGTGGACCGGATGGGTTGTGTCCCTGTTTCACTGAGCAAATGGATAACGACAACACTAACTGAACTATGTGGATGTTATTTGGGGACCACTAGGTTATGGGTTTGTTCCCTACTAGTGGCTCGTGCACGGGAAAGGATTGGGACTTGGATACTTTACACCGAGGTACGAGGTACATAGGGCCCGAGAATATCTAGTTGCCTAGGGGTGTTCCCAATTTTTGTGCTCATTAGAATTGTAGTATTTACCCTTGTTGTGGGATCTTTTGGCAGTACTTTACAGTAGCTCACATGTTTATTTAATTGGTTATCATTCTGAAATTCTTGGATTGAAAACTGTTCTCATTTGAAAGTTTCTTTTCTTGAAATTTTTAACATTGTTTCACCTTGTGTGTTAAAATTGCTAGTTTTGTTCCCATTGTATTGCATCCCCTTTGGAATCTTCTGGTGGTATCCTATTGGGCTTAGGCTCACACCCTACTTACACCCCTTGGGTGTAAGTAGAACTTCTTATGCTTGACTCAGGTAAAGGGAAGGCTAAGGGTGATGGCGCTTCAGGGTGTTAGTCCCCATCGTTGGGGCAGAGTTGTGGAGAAGGCTTGCGGATGATGACACCCTTGTTGCGTGAAGTGATTGGGGATGTCTTGATGTTGTCATTATTTGTATTTGGACCACTTGTAGTGTCTTTAAACATATGTATTCAGATCTGGTTTTGTTAAGAATGGTTTAGTATGGAAATTTCAGATTCTTATTATTGATTGTTTTATTTGTTTTATGCTTCATACTCGGGTAAATCGTTCCCAAATCATATTGTTTTATACCCGGGCACTTGTGCCAGCCCGTGGGGATAGGGAATGCCCTTCGGGTCTTGCCACGGGCCGGGTTTGGTGCCATTAATGGTGGCGACCAGATCCGGTTCGTGACAAAAATACACATGCATAATGTTGGGAAAATGTAAATTTATAATGGAGGAGCTTGTATAAGATTAAAAAACAAAAAAATTGAATATAAATGTGGGTAAAAAGTATGTTTATGGGTATATATAACCTTAAATCTTTATCTAAGAATGATTAATAGAGACACGGTTTCATATTATATTCCCTAGAGATTAATTGAATGCCTAATGTAAAATCGAGTAAGATCTTGAGAGTTAACCCAAGGAGCCAATAGATCATAACATTATTCCTTGAAATTTTCCAAAGTGGTTTGATTATGGAAACAAAAAAAAATTGTAATGATAAAATTAATCATTCCCAAATTCTTCAAATGATGTCTTGGTAAAGATATTCAAATTTTGAGGAACGTTTTAGTGGATGGTTTGAATTACTCAATAATACAACATTTCCCAACATCAAAATAATCATAAGGTATAACGAAGTGAACATTAGCTCAACAATTTAACTAGATTAAGAACAAGGTTTTATATCTGAATTTGAAAACTATATTAATTGAAAACACATACTACAATATGTTTTAAACATTTTACAATATCATTAGGTCAAATCGGATTTCTCAAACATTGTTAATAATTATAAAGGCCAAGTGGCATGTATGAATTACATGAGGTGTCCAGACATATTCACATGTGTTGATTTCCAATCATATTCTAATAATTCACCAAAAAATAGGCCATTTGGAGATCAATCAAGGAAGAGGAAGAAGAAAATAATGGGTATCCATTCCCACTCCCAACAGTTTATAGAAATATTTATCTCATGTTCATTATAAAATCATACATAAAATAAATCTCATCCATGTGTCTCTAATCTGAATAAATAATCATTCTCAAATGTGGTTCTAAATTGTAATATGACATGGAGAAATAATGGATCCACCTAGGGGATTGATATGGGAATAGACTATATTTTCATTTCAAACGATTAATTATATTATTGTGTTATGTCCCTCTCTTTCTAACTTCTATATCCATGGAAGGATAACCCTCCATTGTTAGTCTGATTGAGATTAGTGTTATGTGTTTTTCATTTATGTTAATAGTATGTTAATTCTATTTTAGTTTTCTTTTTATCACACTAAAATTTATTATATTTTTAGTTATGGGGGAATTGAATACAATTTCTACACAATATTATTCACTATGATTTAATATTTAATGTTTTATGTATAAATAATCCTGATACATGGTAACAAAATTTAAGAAATAAACAATTTGACTAAGGAGTGAATGGACCATGAAAGTGGTCGGTTGATCTAGAGTGTTATTTTCCCTCTCCTTGCTCAAAACATTCCTTCCAATAGGATGTGTCTATGTGAGTCCAAGGTACCTATTCCCTTCAAATGTGTTGGGATATTACTATCCAAGATTAAAGGATTTATTTAAATGAAATAGTAGGAAAATAATAATCTCCTACAAAAATTAGTTGTACATAAGCTAACAGTTAACTAATGAGAATAATAATATTGATATTACATTAAATTGAAATTTTATTATAGGACTATTTTGGGAATGTATTTTCTCAACAATACTCTATAATTTATGATTTGTTTTTGTTCACAAATACCTCAGTTTGTTTTCTATTTTTGTTTTGTTATTTTTGGTTTATATGAATTTATATTCTATTTAATAGAATTTATCATTATGGGAATGAATATGCAAAAAATATTTCAAAACCTATATTATTTTATGAATCTATCACTTGCGTATGGTATCCACCCTAAGTTATGTAAAAATAATTTGTATTTTGATTGACATTATTACATTTGGAGAAACATCAAACATATAGATCAACATCACTACATTGGAGTCTATATTTACTGCACATTTTCTATGATTGGAAAAGTTGACCATATGTTTAATCAATACTAGATTCATGATTATATGATGAAAATGGAAAATGTATGGACTAGGAACCCTATAATAGAAAAGGAACCCCACACTACAAAAATGACTCTTATTCTACGCAAAAGAACCCTACGCTATGCATATCAACCCTAAGTTGTGTTCTCAGTGGAAACATTTTTTAAACCGCATTTCCAGTACGAAATTAATGCAATGGTCAAGGTAGAATTAAATTTAGATTCAAGGATAATTTTGTTTGTTTTGAAGTACCGTGTTTATCGGAGGAAATATCTCATACTTTTATAGGAATCTACGACTCTCTGGGTGGATTGGAATTTAAATTTATGCAATCAGTCAGGCTATTCTTTTTGATCTGGAATACTGAAGAAAGTTTTCTATTAAATATATTCTATCAGATTATATATTCATATATATGTGTGTGATAAGAAATTCACACATATGAATTTATTATTGAAAATCTATTACGATGATGGGAAGATCAAACGAATCATGTAAGGGACAACACTTTGGTGACAAACATATTATTCATTATTCATTTGTAATTCTGATACTACTATATTGGTTGCTACTATATTAAAAAACATTGTGAAACTAGGATCAGTTCAAACTAATTCATTCATGAAGATATTCTTTCTAAAGTAGAATATCCATCAATTGTTAGTTGCTAGCTACTATATCTATGAAGATCAATATGAACAACTTAAATCAATATCTTTTTTATTGGAGTTTCATTTAATTATACTCAGTTGTGGTAGAGTTCCATCTTCTTGATCTAATTTTTGGATAACTGGTTCTTTATAATATAATAAGATGTTTTTGTATTTTTTCATGTTTTTAATGTGTCAACTTCCAATAATGTATTGTGGATTCATGGTATTGTGATAAGAGGACCATACTAGTGGAATTTACTAATCTCATAGAAAGAGTGATTGGTAGAGTGGACAAGGGGTTATTTGTGTCCAGAACCACTATAAAAATATGTGATATTTATTTATGTTTATCCACTACATATTTTCATATTTTTTTTAAAAAATGTATATCAGCAAAAATTACAGTGGGTGTCAAAATCCAATATTTTTTTTGAATAATTTGAAAATACAGAATTCACCCCCCCTCTTCTGTGTTACTTTGTAAATTCTTACCTAAAAATTTCTATCAAAGGAGGGATTTCAGATAAATCTATACAAAGATGAAAATAAAAGGTCTATGAATAGATAGAAATGGATGACTCAATATAAGGAATGCCGATGGTACGAGCACTATATTTGAAGGGTAGGAATTATGGATGTTGAAAGTCTTGATTGATTATCTACCTAATGATTCTTCAATTCAAAATCAAATAAAAAATTATTACTCCTTATAAGATTCCTGAAAAATGAGAAACTTGGGATGCAGCAACCAAAGCCAAATATAATATGAATCCAAAGTCATTGAATTCTATTATTTTCAGTCCTAGACCAGATTAATTTAATCATGTATCACAATGTTCAACTGCCAATGAAATGTTTCAAACAATATAATTACATTATAAATGAATATATA
This sequence comes from Viscum album, assembly GCA_963277665.1. NCBI lineage: Eukaryota > Viridiplantae > Streptophyta > Magnoliopsida > Santalales > Viscaceae > Viscum > Viscum album. The sequence continues at coordinate 65,735,183 of OY728132.1, read as the reverse complement.
TTGTTAGAAAGATGTGATATGCTACAAAAAAGCTAAAATTATACACATTAAGAATTTTTTATGTTGAAAAAATCACACAGTTGAATGGAAGGATTACAGAAATTAATAACAATATTACATCCTTAGGATAATCTATCAAAAAATAGACTATTCATTGAATATACTATGATTACTACACTTTAAATGTAATGAAATATCTTCTTCTATTTGACATTCATCACCTTTGAATTATCTGAAAATGAAATAAATAATTGGGAAACTGATTATGTATGATGGTAATATGCAAGATAAAGACGAATATCATAAAATTATATTGAAGAAAGAAAATACTTCACGGAATGTAACATCATAGAATAAAAAAACACTGGATTTCAAGGAAGAAAATAAATTATATTAATCTGATTATGAAATTTAACTAGCTCAACTTGTATGAATTTTAGTAACCATTACAAGAAAAAAAGTGGATTCATAAAATTCTTTTAGGAATAATTATAAAGAATAAAGAGATGTTCGATGCGTTGAATGAAAAAAATTGGGTCATATAAAACCTGGTAGATGAAAAAATCGGCAATAAAAAATATATCAGGAATTATGAGCATAAAAGGAAAATAGATATAAAAGATATATGGAGTGTATTGGAACACTCCAACAGTCCTTCAATGTATATTTCGTACAAGGAGGAATCAAATATAATGACCAACAAGTGCTTTATGGACAATCAAGAAAAAGAAAAGGTAAAAAATTATTACTCTTCCAATTCTAATACTAGTAGTTTACCAAATAATAAATTAGACGCCTAATATTATATGACAGAAGAAAAATATGATTACTTATTAATGAAGTACAAATATTTGAAGAATATTTATAATTTTGTTTAAGTGAAAGAGATACCATGATTAAACAACATCAAGAGTAACTTAAAAAATTCAATTCTTCTACATCAAATAATATAAATCTTGAAAAGAAAATTCAAGAATTAAAGGATGAAGTAGAATCAAATAAAAGTTCTCATCATGTGTTTATTAACAACTAAAATACATTAAATGAAATTCTTGGAATCAATGTCATTAAATGGGAAAAAATTTAAATAAGGAGTAAGGGTGAGAAATCAAAATTTTATATATACTATTTTTTCACAATTCTTAAAATGTAATATGTTATCATTGTGGAACAAAAAGGCCATGTGACTAATAATTTTTATTTATAACATTCTCAAATTAGTGGAATTAAAAGATATTTTATTTCTGAAATTTTTTATAAAACAGATTATATGAGTTTTGGAAAAGAAAAGAATATCTGGATTCCTAGATCATTTCTAGTTAATAATAATACACCCATGAAAATATGGGTACCAAAAAAGACATCTATTTAATTGAATTTTTAGGAGATATGAAAATGGAACAAATCTGCAATATATTATATGGATAGAATATATTCTAGACATATGACTAACGACACATCAAACTTTTATACATTGACTCAAATGGATGGAGGATTAGTCACATTGGGTGATAATGCCAATAAAAAATAGTTGTATTTGGAATTATTAGAGGTCAAAAAACTATATTAATCAACATTTTACTGTATGTGATAGGGATAAAGCACATTATGATAAATATTTTTCAACTTAAGGATGTTCGTTTTTATGTTTATTTTATATGAAAATTATTTCTCTATGTTTAAAGATAAACTACTTAAATTTAGAGTACGAAGAACTGATAATGTTTATAAGTTGGATTTAAACTCCTTTTGTAAAATGAAATTAAATTGTTTAACAACTAAGACAAATGAATCATGAATTTAGAATATATGCCTTTGACACTGTAATGTTTACCTAAATTTTCATTGAAACAATTAGTTTCCGATTTTCCTAGTCTTAAATTTGATAATGATAGATTTAGTGAGGTATGCCAAATTTGAAAGCAGCACTAATATTCCTTCAAATTTATTATGAAAATTACTTTTGTTACACCCCAAGCTTCCATGGTATGTTTCCCTTTGAATAATGAAATTGCTTGTGTTGTATGCAACTTGGAGTTTTAACACGCCACGAGAAATCAAACAAGTCGTTATGAAAATTAATACCCACTTTTTGAAATTTTATAAATTTTATTTTTTAAAATGGACTTCATTTTTGGATTCATAATATCATAATTAGCTTAGAGTGATTCTTTCGTATTTTTCTGAAAACATTCAATTTTTGATGAATAGTGAAAAACACATCGTTATTGTTTAAAACCTACTTTTTATTTAAGTAATTAGTTATATTATTTTAATTTATTTTAGGTCAATATAGATACATAATACTTATATATGTTCAATTTAATTCTTTGGAGTCATTTTATAATAAGTTTATATATATAAAAGTTAATTGAACTATTTACTATCTTTTACCCACCTTCTAAGAGAATTTAGAAATTTGCATAAAACATAATTTTAACACTCCTGTGAGTTGAATTTAAAAAATTAGAGAGACACTGTTAACATCAGTAAGTAAAATGAGGTTCAATAAGATTAAAATAATTTTTTGTGAATAGTATCTTTTGACTTTTATTTACCACAATTAAAAGTAAATAAGGTAATTAAGGTTAAAAATGATATTATAATTACCCTAACACATGCCCTAATTCTATTGGATTAGTTTAATTTGACTAAAAACAACCTTATCAATAAAATATGATCATCTTTGGTCCACCTGTATTAGATTAGGACATTTATTATTATTTTATTTAAAGAAGAGTTAAAAGTGTTAAATTCAATGATTAATAACTAAACCATTTTTAATTTAGGGTTACACACAATATAAAATTGACTTTAAATATTTAGTAGAACGCTAAAAATATTTCCTGCATAATTGTATTTTATTTATAATTTTTAGACATTATATAATTTAATTTATTTATGACACAGCGATGATGATGCAATAACTACCTTATTTATAAAATATTAAAATAATTGATATCATAAATATCCAAATAAATGAAATTTGAGACTTTTGATGAGTTCCACAAATTTTATATGTTAATATGACATTTTAGGGTTGATTAAATAATTTTTATTTGAATTAATCATGTTTCTATGATTTTCACAAAAACCAAATACTAAATAGTTTCAAAATTGACATAAATGGGGTTTTAAAACAACTACTATATTATTGGTGGATATAATATTCATAAAAATCTAAGGTTCAGCCAAAGGGATTAAATAATAATATATCTATAATTTATGAACTACTTGAGGTTAATTTGGAAGTTTAGAGTATTTTTATTAACCATATAGTGTAAGAATACAAGAAGACACTGTAAAAGATAAACTATTTAACTAAGAGTTAAATTTAAAAGACAAGGTTAATATGGTAACCTAAACCTATATAAAACCAAATGGTTGAGTGTTTTAAGTCCCATACCCACCATATCCTCGAAATAAATCATTTTAGATCCATTGGGGACTAAAAATTATTTTATTATAAAATAATATTTCATGTTTTTCCTAAAGTGACCCTCACCTCTCTTATAAAATGGTAATTCCCCTTCTCTTAATTTCACACCTCCATAGCAAATTTTACTTTTCCAAACCTGGCCCAAATACCTTCCCAACATCCCTAAATTAAACCTAGAGTCCTTACTTTGATTATAATGCCAACCTATAGAGAATTTTTGATCAACTCAAAAGGAAACACCCGAAGAAGAGGTAATAATTTCACCACCCTCTTTCAAGTTCTTTTCTTCTTCCACTTCCACTTTATTTGTTCTTTCCATACGAAATATAATAACTCGATAACCTTATACATACTTCGATGTTATTATAATTATAGTAAAACCATATTTATTATTCTACCCATCCTATAAATGACAAAGTCTTCATACATGTGTACGTACGACTTACCGTCTCCACGTCGTGGTGTAGTATGTTATTCAAACACTTAATTATTTGGATGGATATAATATGGAATTAAACTTATTTAAATAATAAATATAACCTCTTAATTATTATTTATATATTATATACCATCCAATTACATATTATTTCCCAATCAATATAATGATATTTTCGCTCGTGCGTATGTACGGATTACTGTCTCCACGAATGCGATAAGATTCATTCTCCATCGTAATCAGTCAAGAATAATATTAATTTTATGATTAAAAATAATGTTTCTGAACATAATATCAATATGTATATGAATCATATGCATCCTATCCATAACAAAAATTTCTTACGTAAACAAGCATATTAAACAAAACGAATCAGTTAACACCCGAAATGATGATACTACTGAAATATTATTTACAAAACAATATTAGAGGATCATATATGATATCATATTTATGTATATAGTTCATGTATAATTTAATAAAAATGTTTCTAATATTATAAAATATGTTAAAATACCATCGACTAAAGAAAGTACAAGGTAAGGGTTAATTCCACAATCTCTTCATTATCTGAGGTTTTTTATACGAGAGTATCTTCTGGGACATCTTTATCATCCACATATGTGTTTCTTAAAAATATATTTCAATAAATTTTTATTATTTCCTAGACTATGGGTTAAGGTCATTTTTACCCTAGTTTTAATTTTTATAAAATTTTTATAAAGGAATCATTCCATCGTTTTCCAAACAAGGTCCTCTACGGCCTTTTCTACAAAACTAAGGAAATAATTTTTTCTTAACTTATATGGAGGGTGCGGAAATTTTCAGCCATTATAACACCTTATAAAGTTCCCTTACTAGATTATAAGAATATTTTCAAATTAAATTCTTTATTTTATAATTACATGTCTTCAAAATTATTTCAAAATAGAAAGGGATATTTCTCTAAAAAAGTTTTGATTTCATATATGTCAACATCCTTTGATGGATTTTAAACTTGTCTGAAGTTGATTTAGTATGATAAAAATATTCCATATTGGATTCAAGGTTTTAGGATATATTTGACTATGTATGTTATATTTTTATACCATTAACAGATTATGGATAATGTATTCAAATTTAGTATGCTAGTTTTAATATGAATGTTTAGGTTATGTTTAATTCTTTTTATATAAGGAATGAATTGGACTTAGTAAGTGATGGGTGGAGCCCGCTATAGCTCCTCGAGGCATCAGTAGGTCTCATTGGACAAACTAATGTCTTGGAAAAAGGCCTTGACAAAATCTTATTTGTAGTCTTGGCATGAGGCCTTGACTGTGTGGTTATGAAGTCAGGCATTATGAATTCCATCTTTATGAAATTATATATTGATATTACACATTATTATTCAACTATTATAATATCCTAGTGAATAAGTAAATAGAATTATCTGATTTATCATTTCCATAACATGCTAATATTTAATTTTAAAAGGATTTTGTTTTAGTCTTATACATTGACATAAATGATAATTCTAATATATGAATGTTTCTGCTATATTGTTATCCTTTCTATGCATCTGAGCTCACCACTTTCTAAGATTAATTTTTTTCAGGATGTGAAGAAGTATATTATGACTAACATGCTGGGATAGTCTAAGGGATATGAATGTGGTTAATGGAGAAAAGTTTTATGTTTTTTCATTTTATAATGTAATATAAAACTTATGAATGTGTCTAGTACTTAAAGGCTACTAAACTGATCGGTTTTTCGGGATTTGATCCCTTTTGATCATTCCGATGTTATATAATAATGCACCAACTCTGGGTAACTAGGGTCGGAGTGATACAGTTTTGGTCAAAGGAATCTTAGTACAATCATTTTAAATTTTATTTAGATAAAATCAGATTAGAGAACATTACCCTAAGATAGAATTTTAGTATTAGTATAGAATAACATTCTAGAATTTTGGTAATGTAGAGGTTTTTTGTATTTTCCAAGAAATACATCCTTGTTTGGATACGAGCAGGTAGTGGAAGATTTGGAACAGATGTACCAAGGAGTAAAAACTCAGACATAGAGTTTCGGGCTTGACCCGAGGTATTCTGGTACACGACAACGATGCTTGCTACACTCTTGGTTACAACACTCCTAGGGGAAACGTATAGGATAATTCACATTTTTTACAAACCATTATGATGAAATTATGAGTATATAATTTCTCAATGAATATTTTTTATGATTATTGATTGTATCCATAAAATGTTCAATTTATGTGAAGTGTTTTACTATATTGGAATTATTTATTGTGATTCATGAACCAATCTAGCGTATTCCATTTTTTAGAAATGGCTCCTAGTGGAAGGAATGGAACCCGTATCAATGCACGTAATCCATGTAGGGATTTCCCACCTACTCAAGATAATTATAGTGGCTCGAGTGATGCAACTGACGCTGATCAGGTAATCACCATACTCGGATAACTCACTCAGATTATGAATAATAACCTTACCCATATAGATCACCCTGGTCCACAACGCGGAGGATCAATGATAGAACTCTTGGCGTGGCAGCAAACACCAAAATTCAATGGGAGTACAAATCCATTGGTGGCTGAGCAATGAAGAAGTTCATTAGAGAAAATATTTCATGCTTTGGGTAGTACCGAAAGAGAGAAATTTTTCATGGCTACTTATCGCCTCACGGGAGATGTAGATCAATGGTGGTCATTAATCGAAAACACAATGGAAGATAAATAATTATTAAACATGGAATGGAGGGAGTTTAAATATATTTTCTTTAAGAAATAATTTCCACGTGACCATCAAGAGGATATGAAAATACAATTTCTGGGCCTAAGGAAAAAGAAGGATGAGAATGTCGCAATGTGTGAGGATAGCTTTACAATGTTAGCAAGGATGTATCATATTATATACGTAACCTAATGAGTAATATTGATAGATTCATTCATGGGTTAAAACCATTTCTCTATCTAACATTAGTCTCAAAATCCTTCTCATTATACGAAGATATTATCTCATGTGCTATCAAGACAGAAATGAAATATCTATGTCTTACGACTTTAAAGAAAAGCATGTGAAGAAGATATCTGCTGAATACTCTAGAAATGGAAATAAGGGAATGAAGGGAAAAGTGTAATATCTATATCGTGGTAAATGTGGGAAGAAACACCCGGGTACATGCCTGAAGAGGTAAAAAGTGTAGGGGAAAAGGCCCCCAAGATCATGATTGCATAGAGAAGAAAGAGGTTGTTAATGTTGAGTGATACAATTGTAGAGAAAAGGTTCATTATTCAAATGAATTTCCTAAGCACCAAGGAAACATACCTTAGAAAAGGCCAAGGGAGAATGGCCAAGAATATGTGATCACTACTACTAAGGATGATGTTCTGAAAGACATGGTGGTAGGTAATTTAATGGTTTCCTCATGTTTAGACAATTCTATATTTGATTCTGGATCATTACATTGTTTCATATCTTCCCAGTTTTCTAGGATAATTATATATTCTAAATTTTAATTAACAAGGGAGTTGTCAGTAAAAACTCCTTATGGGGGTATCATTGGAAGAAGGTTTTTTGAATCAGTTACCTTAGGGAATTTAAATGTTCTTTATCTACTAATCTCATTGTCATACCCATGATTGAATTTGAGATAATCCTCAGAATGGATTGTCTTTCAGACCGTCATGAGAAAATTTATTGTAAGAATAAGGATGTTACAATTTTTTATGATGATAAGGAGTGCCTTACTTGAAGAGAAGAAACATACCCACATTACTATTATCTAGATCCACCCTAGTAGCTCTATTTAATTCAATTATTGGGGAAGAAGATAATAAAAAACCTATGGGCTAAGAAAACAATGTTCAAATAGAGGACGCACCTATTGTGAAAGAATATGTTGATCTGTTTCCGGAGGATTTACTTGGACATCCTCCAGAATGAGAAATTGAGTTTTCCATTGATTTAATTCCTCTTTAAAGGCTCATATTGAGGACCGCTTATAGAATAACCACTATGGAATTAGTGTAACTAATGAATCAACAATAGGAATTGATTAATAAAGGATTTATTATCCCTAATGTTTCTCCATGGGGATCCTTTGTTATTTTTGTCAAAAGAACGACAGATATATGAGTTAATGCATTGAATACAGGGAGATCAATGCTATAATATTAATGAGCAAGTATCTCCTACCTCACAATGATTATTTATTCGAGAACCTTCATGGAGCTCAATATTTATCAAATATTGTCCTTTGATCTAGATATCCTCAATTGTGTGTGAGGAAGGAAGACATTCTGAGGACAGCATTTCGAACCAGGTACGGGCATTACGAGTTTACAGTAATTCCTTTTGGATTGACTATTGCACCCCCTGTCTTCATGGTCTAATGAATAGTGTTGTCAAGGAATATCTTGATTAGTTTTTTAGTGGTATTTATTGATGATATATTGGTATTCTCAAAAAGAAACAAATATTATGAATATCACTTGTGAACAATTATGAAAACTCCCAGAGGAAATGAATTTTATGGGAAGTTTAGCAAGTGTGAATTCTGGCTTCATGATATTTTTTTCTTGGCCATTTTTTCTCTAAGGATGGAATCTCTGTTGATCATTTAAAGACCAAGTCAATCCTTGAATGGCTAGAACCGATGAGTATAACTGAGGTACGTAGTTTTATTGGTTTTACAAGTTATTATAGACGTTTCATCCAGAATTTTCCCTAGTTGGCTAACCCATTAACCAGGATAATATGTAAAGGGGTTAATTTTTTTTGGAAAAAAGACTGTGAAAAATGTTTTGAAAAAATGAAGAGAAGATTAGTCAATGTTGTTATCTTGAATCTACCATCAGGGAATAATGGGTTGGTTATTTATAAATATTCTTCAACGAAAGGACTTGGTTGTGTTCTTATTCATAATGTTAGAGTTATTGCCTATGCATCACGACAACTAAAAATTCAGGAGAAAAACTATCCCACTCATGATCTTGAGTAATCATCTTTAATATTTGACTTGATGATATAGAGACATTATCTATATGGAAAAAAATGTGATATTTATACTGATCACAAGAGTTTGAATAATATTTTCTCACAAAAAGATCTCAACATGAGGCAAAGGAGATCACTCAAACTACTTAGGGATTATGATTTCCATATACACTACAACTGGATGAAAGAAAGTAAGGTGGAAGATGCTTTCAACAGAAAATATCATAGTGTTTTGAACAAGATTAGAGTTAAAAGGGATCGTATTTTCTTAATTCTAGTAAATATAGACATGGGAATAACCATGGAGGGTGAAACGTCAATACCTTTTCAAAATTTTTCCAAACCATCATTACTAGAAAGGATAAAGTGTTCTCAGACTGATGATGAGGAGTTTCAAAAGATGATTAATGTTGTGAATGATGGGAGATTGAGTGACATCACATATGAAGATGGAATTTTGAAATTTGAGAAGAGACTTTGTGTTCCTAACATACCTGATCTAAAAAGGCAATTGTTGGATGATGCACATAGATCCAATTTCTCTATACACCCTGGGAGCACCAAGATGTATAGTGATTTGAAGGAACATTTTTGGTGGGAAAATATGAAGAGGGAGATTACTGATTTTGTGTCAAGATTTATGGTTTGTCAATAAGTGAAAGATGGATGGCAATATCCTGGATGAGTCATGCAACCTCTTCCCATACATGAGTGAAAATGGGATAATATGATGATGGAAATTATCATGGGACTACCATAGACTCCTAGAAGGAATGATGATATATGGGTCGTTGTTGATTGTCTTCCTATGTCAGAGCATTTTATTTTTATAAGAAAATATTTAAAACTTGAACGTCTAGAAAGACTATATATTACTGAAGTTGTAAGACTTTATTGTATACCCTTATTGATTGTTTCCGATCATGATCCCGATTTTACATCAAGATTCTGGAAAAGTCTTCGGAATGCCTTGGATACTGAACTTCGTTTGAGCACTGATTTCCACCCTCAAAATGATCAAAAATCAAAACAGACTATTTAAACCTTATGAGACAAGTTGAAATCGTGCTAACTTGCCTTTCATGGTATGTGGGATCAATATTTACCTATAGTATAATTTTCTTATAATAATAGATTCCATTCAAGAATTTAGATGGCACTATATAAAGCATTATATAGAAAGATATGTCGCACACCAACTTGTTGGAATGGTATTGGTGAAATAAAACTCGTAGACCTAGAACATGTTGAAAAAACAATGGAAAAAGTGAATATTATCCAAACCCACGTCAAAAGAAGCCCAAAGTAGGAAAAAAATCTATTTTGATAACCGAAGGAATGACTTAGAATATCAATTAAGACACAATGTTTTCTTGAAGGTATCTCTATAGAAGGGTGTTATACGTTTCAGTAAGAAGGGTAAATTGTGTCCCAGGTACATTTAACCTTTCGAAATCCTTGAACGAATTGGAGTTGTAGCTTATCATTTCACAATGCCTCCAAGTCTCTCCAAAGTTCATGATGAGTTCCACGTATTACTCTTGAGAAAATACATGTCTTAACCAATGCATGTAGACACCTATGATGAAATAGAACTGGATCCTAACCTTTATTATTGCGAAGAGCCTATCATAATTCTTAATACCGGAGAACATGTGTTGAAAAACTGGATGACTCATCTAGTGAATGTTCTATAGAGAAACTATAAGACAAAAGATGCAACATGGGAACCCAAGGAACTTATAAGGAAGAACGACCCAATTCTATTTATGCATTAATATTCTAGAAATTTCGATGATGAAATTATTTTAAGGAGAAGAGAATGTAACACCCCATGTTTCCACAATATGTTTCCCTTTGAAAAAATCAGTAGCTAGAGTTGTACAAAACATGGAGTTTTAACACACCAAGACCAATAAAACTAGCCATTATGAATTTTAATACCAACTTCATGAAATTTTATAAATTTTATTTTTCAAAACGGACTTCATTTTTTGGTTTGGGATATCAAAATTAGCTTAGGGCGAATTTATAGTATTTTTTTGAAAACATTCAATTTTTTATGAATAGTGAAAAACACTACGTTATTGTTCAAAACCGACTTTTTATTTAAGTAATTAGGTATTTTATTTCAATTTATTTTATGTTAAAATAGATACATAATACCTATATATGTTCAATTTAATTTATTGGAGTCATTTTTTAATAAGTTTAGATATATATTATTTTATTGAACTTTTTACCGTCTTTTACCCACCTTCTAGGATCATTTGAAAATATGAATAAAACTTAATTTTACCGCTTCTATGAGTTTATTATAAAAATTCCAATAGACACAGTTAACATTAGTATGTAAAATGTCATTCAATAAGATGAAAATAATTTTTGGTGAATAGTAACTTTTGACTTTTATGTACCACAATTAGAAATAAGTAGGGTAATTAAGGGATAATGATATTATAATTACCCTAACACATATCCTAATTATATTGAACAAGTTTAAATAGAACCAAAAAACCTTAGGAATAAAATTTTATCCTCTTTGGTCCACATGGATTAGATTAGGACATTTATTATTATTTTATTTTAAGAAGAGTTAAAAGTGTTAAATTCAATGTTTAATAAGTAAACCATTTTTAATATAGGGTCAAAAACAATATAAATTTGACTATAAATATTCATTAAAAATATATAAATATTTCTTAAATAATGGTATTTAATTTATAATTTTTATATAGTAAATATTTTAATTTATTTATGACACAATGATGATGCAGTAATTTCCTTATTAGGGAAATATTAAAATAATTGATATTATAATTTTCCAAATAAATTTAATTTGAGACTTTTGATGATTTACACTAATTTTATAGTCAAATATTACATGTTATGGTTTATTAAAAAAAATTCGATGTAATCATGCTGTTATGATTTTCAAAAAACAAATACTAAATAGTGTGAAAATTGACATATATGAGTTTTTAAAACAAATACAATATTATAGGTTGATATAAAATTCATAAAAATATATGGTTCGTCTGAAGGGATACAATAATATTATATATGTCATTAATGAACCACTTTACGTTCACTTGTAATTTTAGAGTATGTTTATTTACCATATAGTGTAAGTATAAAACAAGATACGGTAAAAGATAAACTATTTAACTAAGAGTTAAATCTAAAATACAAGGTTAATATAGTGACATAAACCTATCTAAAACATATTGTATGAGAAGGTTTAGATCCATACCAACCTTATACTCTAAATAAATCATTTTGGATCCATTAGAAATTGAAAATTATTTTATTATAAAGTAAAATTTCAAGATTTTCCAAAAGTGACTCTCACCTCTCTTATAAAAGGGTAATTCCCATTCTCTTATCATCACATATAAAATGCCCTTTGGCTCAGCCAACCCCGAATGAAATAACTTCCCAAATTCCATCCATTAAACCTGGAGTCCTTACTTTGATCAGAAATCAAACCTAATGAGCCCTTTTGATCAACTCAAAATGAAAACACCCGAAGAAGAGGTAATAATTTCACCACCCTCTTTCAAGTTCTTTTTTTCTTCCACTTCCTCTTTCTTTGTTGTTTCTATACCAAAAAAATAACTCTAGTACCTTTCAAATACTATTATTTAATTATAATTAGGTTACAACCATATTCATCATTCTTTACATCATAAAAATGACAAAGTCAGCATACGTGTGTACGTACGGCTTACTATCTCCATGCCGTGGTGTATTTTGTTATTCAAACACTTTATTATTTAAATGGGTATAATAATGAGTATAAATGATTTAAATAAAAAATATAACATTTTAATTATTATGTATATATGATATACCATCCAATTATATATTATTTCACCATCAATATAATGATATTGTCGCTCGTGCATACTTATATATTACCGTATCCAGAAATGCGATGAGATTCATTCCCCATCATAATATTTCATGAATAAGTTTCATATTATAAATAAAAATAATTTTTATGAAAAAAATATAATTCTTTATATGAATAGAATACATACTATCCATAACAAACATGTCTTATGTAACTAATCATATAACGGAAAACGAATCAGTTAACACCTGAAACGATGATACTACTGAAATATTATTAACAAAGAAATATTAGAGGATAATATATGATATGATATTGAAGTATATATTTCTTTTATAATTTAATAACAATGTTTTAACTATTATACAGGAGGTTAACATACCATTGACTAATGAAAATTTCAAGGTAATGGTTAATTCCACAATCTCTTCATTATCTGATTGTATTTATACGTGAGTATTTACTAGGACCACTTTATCATCCACATCTGTGTTTCTTAAAAATATATTTCTAATCATTTTTACTATTTCCTAGACTATGGGTTAAATTCATATATACCCTTGTTTTAATTTTTCTAAAATTTTTATAAATGAATCTTTTTATTGTTTCCCAAACATGGTTAGTTATGACCTTCTCAGCAAAATTAGGGAAAGAATATTTTTTTAAATTATACGGCGTGTGCGGCTATTTTCAACTGTTATAAAACCTTCCAATCTTCCCTTACAATATTATAAAATTCTTTTTAAAATAAATGTTTTCTTTTATAATTACATTACTCCTAACTTATTTTAAAATAAAAAGAGATATTTTTCTCAAGATGTTTTGATTTCATCTATTTCAACATCCTTTGATGGATTTAAAACTAGTTTGAAGTTGATTTATTATGATACAACTCTTCCATAGTTTTTTGAAGGTTTTGTGATATATTTTACTAAGGATGTGTTATTTTTATACAATTCGTGTTTTATAGATAAATTAATGACATTTCGTATTCTACTTTTAATAAGAATTTTTATGTTATGTTTAAACCTTTTCATATGAGGAATGAATTGGACTTATGAAGTGATGGGTGGATCCTGATATAGCTCCTCGATGCATCGGTAGGTCTCATGAGACCAACTAGTGTATTGGCACAAGGCTGTGAAAAATCTTATTTGTAGTCCTGGCACGAGGCCTTCACTATGTGGTTATGAAGTTTGGTCTTATGAATTCCATATTTATAAAATCTGATATTATTATTACATGTGATTATTCGAAAAGTAGAGTATCCATGGGAATAAGTAAATTGAATTATATAATTTATAATTCTTATATTATGTTGAAGCTTAAGTTTAAAAGGCTTTTGTTATATTCTTATACATTTCCTTAAATGTTTATTCTTATTTATGAATGTTTCCGCTATATTGTTATCCTTACTGAGCATCTGAGCTCACCCATTTCTATGTTTTATTTTTTCCAGGATGCGAAGAAGTATATGATGAATGAACTTTCTGGATAGTATAAGGGATATTAATTTTTTCAATGGAGACAATGTTGATGTTGTTTTTTCAATTAAAAATGTAATATAAAACTTATTAATGTATCTAGTACTTCCAAGGCTACTAAATTGATAGGTCTTTCGAGATTTGATCCCTTGTGATCATGCCAATGTTATGTAATAATGCACCATCTTTGGGTAACTGGGGTCAGGGTGTTACAAATTCATATAAACCTTGAGAACATATCCATATGGATTTTTGTGGTCCATAAAGGATAGATAGTTTTTTTGGTAAAATATATGTTTATTTTTTAGTTGATGATTATACTTGATTTACTGGGGTTTATTTTCAAAACTCAATAGTGTATTTTTCAATATTTTTGAAAGTTTTAATAAAATTCAGAAAATGGGAACAGTTTTATAAATAATTTCATGAAGAATTTATCATGATGGATAACTTGAGAATCAAGAATTGAATTAATTTTTTTATCAAATATAGGCATTATACACAACTTCTCGTCACCAAGAACACCTGAAAAAAGTGTAATTGGTGATGGAAAAATAGAAATATTCATGAAATGGATAGGACTATACTAAATCAATACAATCTTCTGACCTATTTTTGGGTAGAAGATATAAGTATAGACTGTTATATCATGAAATGAGTTTCAATATGGAATATTTTCAAAAATACACATTATGACCTTTGGAATAATAGAAAACCTAAATTAACATACTTTAATGTTTTTGGATGTAAGGTGTATATGTTGAATAATAAATAAAAAAATGGTAGGTTCGATCCAAAGTCTGATAAAGGGATATTTTTGCGATATTTTTCTACCTCTTATGCTTATAGAGTATTCAATGAAATGTCAAGTAATGTTAAGAATCAGTTCATGTGAAGTTTGATGAAACTAACCCTTTCACTGAAAAGAAAGATCAAACTGATGAAGTCACTGACTATTTTAATAACAGGACACATGAAACTTCTAAAAATTATTTTGAAAATGATATTAATAAAATTAATTCCATTTTATAAGAACCTGATATTGAAGAACCTAAAAGTGTATTTCCTAGATATTATAGAACCATAAAGAACCATCAATTAGAAATTGTTATAGGATATCTAGATAGAAGAATTAGAACTAGATTAACTGTGGGAATCCTTGTTGAATTTTATACCATTGTATCCTAGTTAGAACCTAAGAGTATTGAATAAGCCTTAGAAGATGAATGTTGGATATTAGCAATGAATGGGTATCTAAAACAATTCAAAAGGAATGACTTTTTGGGATCTAGTAGAGAGACCAACCAAATATATTATTATTAGAACCAAATGGGTCTTTAGAGATCGACCAGTAAGTCGAGTGATCATAACACAAAATAAATCTAGATTAGTAGCTAAAGGATATAATCAGGAAAGAAGTATATATTATGATCATACCTTTTCCCCTATAGTTATATTAGAAGAAATTATAATCCTTTTAGCGTATACATTTCATATAAATTTTAAATTATATCAGTTGATGTTAAATCTTCATTTTAAAATGGTTATTTGATGGAAAAGGAATATGTTGAATAATCTCCAGGTTTTAAAAATCCTCAAAAACCCAACTCTGTTTTTAAACATAATAATGATCCCAATGGACTTAAACAAGAACCTAGATCTTGGTATGAATGAATAAGTTCATTTATTTTGAAAAAATATAATTATTGTTGGATTGGAAGACCAAACACTTTTTACTAAAACCATTTATTCTAATATTTTATTAGTTCAAATTTTTGTTGATGATGTTCTTTTAGGTTCAAATAATAAAAATCCATGTCATTATATTTCAAATTTAACACAAATAGAATTTGAAATGTGTATAATGGGACAATTAAATTTATTTTAAGGATTTCAAATTTATCAAAAAATATTATGGAAATGTGTTAAATCATTGTTATTATAATATTTATTTATTGAAAATTTATGGACTTGAAAATATAAATATATATACAAATCCTATGTGTACCAATATAAAAATTGTTTGGGATGAATCAAGAAATATAGTAAACAACATGTTATATAGAGTTATGATTTGTTGTTTTTTATATCTTACAACTAGAAGACCACACATTATGTTCAATGTATGTATGTTTTCTAGATTACAATCATATCTGAAAGATTCCCATCTTAATGATGTCAAAATAATTTTTAGATATTTAAAAGGAACTAATTTTCAATCTCTTCTTTAACACAAAACATGTTATTTTAATTTAGTTTCATATTTAGTTTCCAATTTTGATGTAAGTAGATTAGATAGACAAATTACCTAGGAACCTATTTTTTTAGGAAAATATTTAGTTTCATGGTCTAATAAGAAACAACACTGAGTTACTCTGTTAACCACTGATACAGAGTATGCATGTGCTAGAAGTTCCAAATCATACGTATTGTGGATGAAAAAAAATCTAATGAACCTTGGACTAAACATAATGTTATTCCAATTTTATATTATAATAAAAGTTTAATAAATTTTTCAGAAAATACTATAATTCATTATAGGACTAAGAACCCTGATATATGAAATCATTTTCTAAGAGATCATTTCCTTAAAAGGATATATATTTATAATTTGTTAATACCAAATATCAATTTGATGATATTGTTACTAATCCACTTCCAAGTGCTAGATTTGATTTCATTAAGGGGAGTTATGATTATTTCGGTTTAAGTGACTATTTATTGATTTATTTTTAGTCCATCTATTTTTATTTTAGTATTCTTTATTTAATATGTTTTATTCGATTTCATTTTAATTAGTTTTGAAAAGAATTTTATTTGGATTTTATTTTAGTTTTATTTTCAAAATTAAAAACATAATGAGTACATCTTCAATCGGATTGAGAAAACTATTTTTCTTATCTCTCCCTCTCTCCTATCCTATACGTCCTTTCTGTTTAAGGAGATTTATTTGATTCATATCCACCGAAATGAAGAACCTTCAATGCTTTCAGTCTAAAACCATTTAGAGATGGGATAATCCCGAAGATCTGAGTATGCTGAGTTAGAAAACAATGTTTATACTGCCTGAAAAGCTCACAAGGTGTTGCAGGGAAAAGTAATATATTTTTTTATCTTTATTCAAAAAAATGTATGACATAAGGGAGAAATATTATTTTATGGTCTTGTTTATGAATTTATTGAAGACAACATGCTGATGGATTATGAAATAGATGTTAAATAATTTTTTAGATATGATTCTTTTAGACTTGGTTTTGAAGAAGACACTATTATCTATTTGATTGATAAAAAGGAATTTTCATTATCCGATATGAAAATGGAAGAGAATATCTATTGTCCCCATGAGGGGAAGTTTCAGTTTGATTTAATATAGATTAGTAATGGAAGATGTATATCTGTGGGCAATATGTTTTCTTTGTTTGGAACAATATTTGTTAAGAAATTGTTTATGAAAGAACATTCTCCTAACCATTACATGATGTTGAAGATTCTTTTATTTTAGGATCTTTCCTAGGAAAACTAAGAATAATAATGTCCTTTACCCTAATATGTATATCATTTTTATACTTATGAACAATTTAATGTTTAATTTTTTTTAGATTTGTGATAAGATATCTAAACCACTAATTTCATGGTGATATGAAGATGGGATATTATCCCTATAGTAGGATTATTTTTATTTCTTTCTAAGATGAAATGGAAATACAGTTAATATGTTTTATGGAGACAAAAATCACCACATCAATTCCTTAAATACTGGAATAGTTTAGAAGCATGGTTTTTCCTTGAGAAACTCATTAAATAGTCTACTTCTAGCTGGTGATGAACAACATCAGAAGTTGTTAACAACTTCTCAGAGGGAGAAAAGGGTTATCCCTTTAGTTGGATTAGTTATTTAGATTCCTCATGATGAAGTAACTTCAAGGATAGAATAATATCTTTTTTAGAAAAGGAAATTAATTTTAATTAGTGTTCCAGATTTGTTTTTTGATGCTCCTTTTGGAGGAGTGGATTTCTATCCACTTGGTGAGTAAAGAAAATATAGGAGTGACTCACAAGTGAATGAGAAAGTTGATAAGGAGGATCAATGTCACAAAAAACACAATAAATATATCCCTGACCATGGAAATCAAATTTTCCATGACACTGGTGTTGTGGAAGGATCTACTTTGAGTAACAGACCTGAGGTAAATGGTGAGCCAAACCAGGATACAATTGGAGTTAATCAAGAAAGATCTCAATCTCTTGAATATTATGATTCCACTTTTGATTCCTAAGAAATAAAAATTAAATTATTATTGGATCAAAACATGTTTTTGATAGAGAAGATGAAGGTTTAGAAGAAAAATCATTGAAGAATACATGGTTTATTCTATTAAAAGGTCATTGTTGGAATCTCAAAAGCTTCATTTAAGACCATTCAATGATAATCACATTTCTATTGTAGATCTTAAAGAGCATATGGATAAAATTTAAAGATAATTTTATTTTCTAGAGTATGGGTATATTAATAATACAATGTTTTATGCGTTTAATATAACTATTGGGAGATAATTTTAGTCTCTCATGTATTGAAATAGAGCATCAACTTAATCTCCACAAACACCACCATAACTGCTCAAAAACTATAAAGCTATCACCATTATAACGGTTGTATTCAATGACATTCTACCAACTCTTTAGTGTTATAGAATTTCATTATGTTTTCTACTAGATATTCAACGACATGTGGTACGTCAACTTTCTTCAAATGTATCCTGGTTTGGATTAGTGCTTTATCAATTCAAGGAAACGTTGACTTCATTCATCAAGTTAGAAGCTGACCTAAATGAGTTTGTGAAGATCAATATGGTTGAAAATTTCATGCTTGGAAGTGATTTGAAGAAGTTACTTCATCACTGCTCATAATTCTTCAACAACCTTCTCTAGAGGTTTTTCCCATATCTCATCGATCTAAGAAGTGAAGTCCAAACAATTCCTCATTCTGAAAAACACTCTTTCCCTCCCAAAACTGAACTCTAGCACTTTTATTTTGAATACCTTTGACCATGGATTGTACTTAATATTTTCAAAACATTTGAATATATTTTCATTTTTAATTTCCCTTTTAATAGTTTTAGTTTGAATTTATTATTTAAATGTAGTTTCATATTCTTTATTTATGTTTAACACTTCACTTCCAATCATAGTTTTGTTTTTATAATGTTAGTATTTATAACTATTAATGTATAGTTACGTGCTATATTAAATGTTGTTTATATTGATTATTATTTCAAACCATATTTTTGATATCAAAAAGGGTGAGAATATATCGACCCTAGAAATTCACATATAACATTACATTATTTTAAGAAGAATTACACATCAGAGTACAAGACAATGATCGTATAGTCTAGTGACATAGGAGACAAGGTACTTAAAACTGAAAACAAGGAACTAAATAAAACATTTACTTAATTAATCATCAAATTGAGATTCTAAATTCCATTATTCTCCATCATCTACATAGGGTACCCTGGGGAACACATGAACAAAGGGATCATCTAAATAGAATAGTAACGAAATAACCATAAGAACAAAGCATTTTTATAAGGAATAGAAGGAAAGACATGATGATATAAAAAGGCATGTAACATATAGAATCATAACATATAAATATAGAATCATATAAAAATGGAGTTTTAATAATGTGGAATAAACATAAAACATGTATTTACAATTATTCAAGGCTAACCTCCAAGACCGTGGCACCTGGTAGCACAAGCCAAGGTTAACCGCCAAGGCCGTCACACATCGTAGCACAATCCATGGCTAACCTCCAAGACTGTCTTACATAATGTCTCATGAGATTAAACATGACCCAATGAATTAGTGAGCTATCTAGTATCTCCCATCATAACATTTTATGAATTTGTTTTCCACATAAATAATTATATATAATTATTCTTACATAAACATAGGGTTACCCATGGAATGAATCAGGTTCCGTAATCATGTCATTAAGCATAGAAAATGGGCATATAATAAAAGTGTCCATGAATAAAGGAACTACAATATACATGGAAATTACTAAGGGAAAATTTTCATGTATCATCATATGTTATGTCATGTATAATTGACAACATGTAAGAAATATATCTAATAAAATCTAGCATTAAATCATTTTTGTGCGGTTTTAAGGAAAATACTATAGAGCCTTTAAAATACAAAAGAAAAAAATAATTTATATAAAACATAAATTAAAACAAAATGTTTATTGAAAAATAAATAATGATTTTATATATACAATGGTGTCTTAAAATATATGATAGAGTGCACTTGAAATCGGTTAAGAATTCTGGAAGTTCCATCAAAAGAGGTTTCCATATCAGGAGGTATTGAGGAGGAAATCACTTAAAAACATATATATCCCTGAAAGATAATGATGAAAGGGTCTTGATAAATGAACTAGTTACATGTAAGAAATTTATAATATTCACATAAAAGATAATATTACTTCATTTTGATTAATAAAATATAAGGAAACCTGATGGAACAAAGGAGGTTCGTGTTGAATCCATTACGGATTATCGACACGGTATCTACTGTACATAAGAGGAATTAATGAGATATAAAGGGGTTTCTAATAACTTATAAATCACTATAGATGTATGGGGGAGTTTATATATCATACCTGATCATTAGGGATTAAAAAAAGGGCATAACATAGAGGACATTCTTGAATAAAAGTGAAATAGGGGAAATACCATACCTTAAGTCGGATGGGGTTCTTCAATTGATATTAATGTCATGAATAATCAAATTAAGCTAATTAATTAATAAATCTAGAACCTATTATAAATGTAAAAGATTTATTATAACCATTTTGTGTTCATTCATGACTATTTTTATTAGTTAAGTAATTTAATTTCATTGATTCAGTCTATTTTTTTATTGGTCTTTACGACCGATTTACTTATTTTCATGAATGGAGAATCATGTAAAATGGAAATGGTTGTCCATAATTGGAGTTATATTTTATTATGGAACATATATATGGTTAAATGGGTTTATATTTAATTTTATTACTTGGAGTTAAGTTGAATCATTATATAAAGCATTAATGATAAACACATGGATTAATTTTGTGATTTTTCTCATAATTAACATGTTCTGTATTATTATTTTATATAAAGTGTGAAAAAGGAGACCAGAACATATCATAAGTTAAAATTCAGATATTATGATCTAGTTCAATCATAAAAATTGTTTCATTTTTAGTCTATAAGATTCTATTACAAACTGAAAACCTATCGTCCTTGAATGTGATAAATCAACACATCACATGCGGTATTTTCATTTATAGAATAAAAGGAGGGGTAGGGAGAGATTATGATAAACTATACCATTAGTATAATATCATTCTAATACATTTATGTTACTGGAGTTATTATACCATTCTGGTGAAGGTAGGTAAAAAAATAAACAAGAAATGAACAGAACTGGAAACAAAATAAAGGAATCATAAAGAGGAATTTACCTCATGAGTTTTTTCTGCTTTGGGAGCCTATTAAAGAGAGAGGATTTGGCCTTATTAGGATAAAAATGGCTTTTGGGCCTGGGGAAGGATCGTGGGAAGTGATTTTGGATGAACATAGGCAAGTAATATGGATTTACTGGAGTGGAGAGAAGAGGTGAGTGTGGGTGCTTTTAATAGTGGATGGGATGAGGGTTTTCTAAATGTTTAATTACATAGTTTATTAATTTCCCTCAAGACTAAAAATAGGGATGATTCCCTAAAAAATAGTAATAAGTTCTTATGAGTTCTTTATTTTGGTGCTTACATAAATTATATTGTCAGGAATAGTCGTTTTACATTATAATGTATTTATACGGTAAATAAATGTATTTTAATATTCAAAGAAATTCATGTATTTTAGAAAAAACCAAAAAATTAACCCTAACCATTTTTGAATGTTTAGAATCCAAAAATGAACTCCATTTTTAAAAAATAATTTTTTAAATATGAATAATTTAATTTTTAATTAAAATCTTAATTTATGTTAAAATATGGATTTTAAAACTATAAGTAATTTTATAATGCTTTCAAAAATTACATAAGGTCTTATAAAATTATCTTAAAACTATAAGACAATAAATTGTTAATTTATGAACACCTTTTAGGAAAATACAATTTCTTTTAAATTAATTAATTAATTACAAATATACCAATACTTTTACTATTTTCATATTATCACTTATAAGATTCCAAAATTTTATTTATACAATCCCAGATGGGTTTACTATTCTTTTGTAAGATTTAAAATTCATAAGTGTATGTTACTATTCATAAGGGTAGGTTACTATTCACTAAAAAAGTATGTTCGTCTTATCATACTCCAAACATCTTACTGATCATAACTGTGTATGCTAGATTTTCAAAATTCAAGTCACAAAAATGATAATAGTCTGTTTAAGGGTCATATATTACATATTAGTTCATTATGTTGAGATTTAATATGGTTATATGACATAATTATAAGATGAGAAATTTCCATTGATAAAACATTAGGTCGTTACATTATTCCCCCTTATGAAATGTCACCCTCGATATTTCATTTTGAATTTTAAGCCATAAAAAAGTGCAGGTTCTTTTCCATCATTTTCCACTCTAGTTCCCATGTTGAATCCTTGTACTTATGGTTCATTCATAGTAAATTGACCAGGTGAGTAGTCTTGTTATGTAGAAGATTATCTCTATGATCCATGATCTTCACTGGATGATCCTCGTAATAAAGATCACTCACCAACTGTACCACCTATGAAGAGAGTAACTGTGAAGGGTCTGGTATATACTTCTTTAAAAGGGATACATGAATGACATCGTGCACTTTGGACATAGTAGGTGGAAGTTCTTGTTGATAGGTCACAACCCCGAAAAGATCAAGAATCTCAAAAGGGACGATGTACATGGGACTTACCTTTCCTTTCTTCCCAAATATCATGACCTTATTCCATGGAGATATCCATAATAACACCATGTTTCCAACTTTGAACTCAAGGTGTCATCGATGATTTTCTGAATAACTATTTTGTTGACTTCGGGCAACATTGATTTGTTGCTGAATGATTTTCACATTCTCCACCATTTCATTGAACATTTTAGTTCCTAGCAGCTTACACTCCCAAACTTCATCCCAACATGTCGGTGTTAATCATCTTTTCCTATAAAGGGATTCGTATGGCGCCATTCTGATGCTCGAAAGGAAACATTTCTTTTAGGATAATTCAACCAATTGAAAATATTGGTCCCATCCTTTTTTGGAGTCCATAGAAAATTCTCTCAAAATAGCATATAATGTCTAAAAATTTCACTCATATTTTCTAGAATGTTGAGGATTGTAGGACATACTGATGTTCAGTTCATGGCTTAGATCATGTTGGAGACTTTTCCAGAACATCTAGGTGAATCTTGGATCTTGATCAGATACAATATATAGTGGTACTCCATTTACCCTTACCACCTATTTGATATATATCCGTGCAATTTGATCCAATGAGAAGTCCTTTTGAATCATAATAAAGTGAGTTGTCTTTGTTTGATCATCCACAATGACCCAAATAGCATTGTTTCCTTTGAATGTTCTTAGAATGCCAATGACAAAGTCTACGGTGATGTTCTCACACTTCCATGTTGGTATGGGTAGTGTTTTCATCATCCCCTTAGACTTCTGTCTTTTAGCCTTCACTTGTTGACATACTAGACACTTTGATGTATAATAAGCAATCTCCATCCTATATTCCCAATAAAGGTTCTCTCAGAGATCTCGATACATCTTTTTTCTCCCTAGGTGAATAGAGAAGGTTGATCTATATACATCATTAAGAATATCCTTATTTACCTCTTTATCATATGGTACACATAATTGTGTCCCAAACCTTATGAATCCATCCTTTTCAATATTGAACTCATAGGATTTCCCATTTTTGATAGCTTCCATCCTTTTCAGAATTTCCACATCTTTTCATTGAGAATCCTTTATTTTCTCTATAAGGAGTGGTTGAGCAATAATTTGAGAAAGGATTGATTATGTTACTCTTTTAATGATCCCCATGTCCATCCTATGCAAATCAATGAAGATCATATCCTTTTCAACTCTCATAATTAATAAAGATGCAAGATCCTTTCTACTTAGAGCATCCACCAACCTATTTTCTTTTCCGGGATTGTAGTGTATTGATAACTCATAATTATTGATGATATCTTTCCATATTCACTGGCGCATATTAATATATTTTCTTTGAATATATATTTAAGACTCTTGTGATCAGTATATATCTCTCACTTCTCCCCATAATGATAATGATGTAAGATATTTAACTAAATGATCATAGCTGCCAACTCCAGATCATGTGTAGGTTAGTTGTTCTCATGGATTTTCAGCTGCCTCAAGGAATAGGATATCACATTATCATTTTACATCAGCACACAACATAATTGATTCTTTGAAGTATTACTATATAACACAAAGAGTTATCCATTTGTTGGCAGTGTGAGTACTAGTACATTTATTAGCATCTTCTTCAACTCTTTAAAATAGTCTTTACATTATTAAGTCCAGAAAAACCTAACTCCCTTCAATGTCCTCTTGATCATTGGGTTCGAAAATGGTTATAATCTATTAAAATCTCGTAGATAATACCCATCTAGACTCATAAATCTTTGGATCTCCATTACAGACGTTGTCCTGAGACACACTTCAATTGCCTTTGTCTTGGAAGGGTCTATAGATATCCCTTTGGTGGTGATACCATGCCCCAAGAATGATACTTCCTCAATCCAAAACTCAAATTCATAGTACTTTTCATTCTGTTTCTCCCACCATAAATTCATTAATTTAGTATTCAAATTCTCCTCATGTTCCTCTTTCCTCTTGGAGTATATTAGAATAACGTCGATAAAGATTACCACAATTTTTTTGAAGTATTAATTAAATAATATATTCATTCAACCAATAATTTTTTTTCATTAGTGAGTCTTAAGGGAATCACATTGAAATCATAGTGTACATACCTCATTCGAAAGGAATTCTTGGGAATATCTTTTTTATTCACCTTTTATTGGTGATATCCTGATCAAAGGTCCACCTTAGAGAAATAAATGGCCTCACAGAGCTTATTGAACATGTTATTTATCCATGACAGGGGATACATGTTCATTATCTAGATTTTATTAGGCTCAAAATAATCAATGAAGATGTGCATTGATCCATCCATCTTCTTGACAAATAGGATTGGAACTCCCCATGGTGAAGTACTAGGGCTTATAAAACTCATCTCTAGATTCTCCTATAACTGCTCCTTCTGCTCTTCCAGCTCTATGGTGGCCATTCTGTAAGGTGTCTTTAATATAGGAAGACATCAAGAATATTTTCTATTGAAGAATCAACTTATCGATCCGTAGGAAGAATAAGAAACTCTTCATGGAATTCATAAGTTTAATCCCTCCCGATAGACATGTCTTCATGCATTATTCTGTCATTTTTCTAAATAATTTTATCTATACAAGATTTCTCATAAATAATTAATATCCACACTTGAGACACTGATTCTAAATAATATTCATCTTCCTCCTTGCACTTGTAATGAATTGGAGGATGCTTCAAGATGTAAAGAGTGATATCCTTTTCCCAGCAATTATTGTTGGCTTTGTATAAAGATTGACCATCCGTGCCCATGATAGTGTCAAACTACTATAAATAAAGTATGGTGATATTTTTTAGGAGGTTCAATCCAAAAATGTTTACTGGGGGGAAGTAACAATACATGCAATAATTTTCCCATTTTTGGTTCTCATTGATAACTTGACCTCAAAATTTTGAGGTGGGGTCTGAATAGTTATAATAAACTTGCAAGATATGGATGAATCTGTAAAACCATAATAAAATACTATGTTATATATTGTTGAATGAATAACTATTATACCTTTCACCACCAAATATTCTGGCTCCACCTCAATAGTAGTGATAACATAAGCCCTTCTGTGTTTCCATTTATGTTGTTATTGATTTCCTTTGAGAACCCTCATCTTATGGAGATTTTTTTCATAATGCTCATGTTCTTTGAAGGTGTAGCACTAAACTACAGGATGAGTGTTTATATGAACCTTCATTTCTTATTCCAAATTAGCGGGATTCTTCATATCCCATCAGAAAGTATTAGCCACAAGTCCCAATATTTCAAATTTTAAGCAATTCTGGGATCCATTTAGAGAGTTCCTAGGATGCTTCTTCCCACAATTTTTATACGTGGGATGATAGAGCTTCTTCAAATATTAATATTTATTTTCCAAACCAAACACATTAGATTCCATTTTCCAATTATTGTTGTTGGGACCATGATACCACTATGTGTATCTGATAGAAATTACAATCTTGAGGGAACAATATATAATTTCATCGTAGCTGTGAAAGTCTCAAATTGCCAGTACTTTTCATAGACTCAACTTTTGTCAGCTAAATAAGTGATACACCTTTCTATCAAATGTTAATGATAAATACCGAGACTTACCTTTAAATTCATGTAAAACTTTCTTCCTACACTCTGATTGACTAGTATTCATTCTTCTTTAGTCCGTTGAACTCTCTTTTTATCTTGAGATAGAGGGTTTGGGGAAAATATTTATGGAAAAAAATTATATTTATTTCCTCTCATTCCATGGAATCAATTTCCTCATGGGGATTCATATTCTTGATCTGTGTCCACTACTGGTAATCTTCCCCATCAAAATGATAGACCACCATTATGAATTTCCCTTTTTCTGAGCATTGGAGGACATAAATATTTTTTTCAATCGAGGTAATCCATTGTTCCATGAGGAGGGTGTTAGATGATCCACTACAGATGGGAGTCCTTTTCCAAATAAAGTATTAAACAATAAGATTCTATTTTCTTTTAATAGTAGGTTATTCCACATGGTTCATGTTATTATACATAACTGGACCCAGTTAATTAGGTACTATCATGAAGTTTTGTGAATGCTTTCCAATCATATCATAAATATCATTAGGGAAATCTTAACATTCCCAATCACATTTATTTTCGGCACATGTACTTCTATTTCCCTCCATTAACTAATAAAAATAATTTATAATTATAGAGATTAAATACTTAACTATTGACCATAATAAAAGAAAATTTTAACATAAGAGGAAATACATTTAAAGGATAAATATATCCTAACTTGGGATTCCCTATGTTTTAATAAATATTATCCTTGATATATTTATAATATTATATTCATATGGGTCCTTTTTTATTTCCTTAATAATGTTTTGTACCATGCTCACGAATTTACCAAATCATATCCACTGAGAGTGTCAGACCAAGAGTACAACATAGTTCGTTGTCATGCCCTAGTTCTCGTTCGAGTCTAGATCAAAGTGGTGTTTTCGGGTTTAACCCATATATACTTCAATGCCTGATCCACGTCTACCTATTTTTATCTAAACATGTATTTATTTTCCTGATAGACCAGTTACTCTATACTTACCAAAACTTAGGGGTGTTTTTATACACTTAGTCTCATCCTTAAGGTTATTACTAATATTCTCTTCTCCTAATCGCAAAAAATAAAGAGACCATCCACTGATACCAACTATGGTGACCATAGCCTTTTACATATCACATTAAATGATTTAAGAATAATTATATATCACAGTACAAGCCATGGATCATAAATTCTAGTGTCTTTGATGACTTGGTAAACAAAACTGAAAACATGGAACTAAATAAAACATTTCTTTATTTAATCATCAAATTGAGCTCCTAAGATACATTGTGATCAAAAATCTTCACAGGGTACCCTAGGAAACACATAAACAAAGGTATGAGCTAAATATTCCATTATGGGAATAACCAATAGGACAAAACATTAGCACATGGGATAAAAGGCATGCCATGATGATATAATAAGGGATGTAACATATAGAATCCTAACTAATAAACCTAGAATCATATAAACATGGAGTCATAATAATGTGGAGGAAACATAAAACATGTTTTTAGCATGATTCAAGGAAAACCTCCCAGACCATTGCATTTGGTATCACAAGCCAAGCTTAACTGCCAAGACCGACACATGTGGTAGCACAATCTAAGGATAAACGCCAAGACCGTCGCAAATAACATCTTATGAGACTCAGCATTACCCAATTCATTTAAGATCTATTTGAGAACACACATATTAAATTTTCATTACTATGTTTTCCACATAAAGAATCATTCTTAATCAATCTTATATAAACATTAGGGATACACATGGAAAGAATCCAGCATAATAATCACGCTATTAAGTATAACAAATGGTCATTTCATAAAAGTGACCATGAAGGAAGGATCTAAAATATACATGATCATTCATAAGATAAAATAGTAACGTATCATGGTATGTGATGTCAAGTGTAATTGAAATCATGTCTCAAAATTATTTAAGAAATTTTAGCATTAAAACATTTTTGTGCGGTTTTAAGGAAAATACTATAGAGCATTTAAAATCGAAAATGTAACAATCCTTTATATAAAACAAGAAGTGAACCCATAGGGTTTTCAAAAAAATAACGATTTAATAATGAAAATGATAATTTAAAATAGAAGATAGCATTCACTTGAATTTGGGATGTTCCCTCAAAATAGGTTATCTTATAGTGAGGTATTGAGGAGGTAATCCATTAAAAACATGTATATAACCAAAAGATAATGATGAAAGGGAATCGATAAATGAATTTGGTACATGTACATAGAATTTATAATATTCTAATAAAATAAAAGATAAATTCATTATTAAAAAATAAAAGATAAGGAAACTCGAAGGAACAAAGGATGTTCGGGTAGAGTCCCTTACAGATTATCAGCATGGTATCAGGTGTACTTAAGAAAGATTAATGAGGGAGAAACAAGATTCTCATAACCTAAAAATAATTAGGTCAGTGTGGTTGATGTGAAAAAATATACCCCATAATTAGGTATTACACAAAAAAGGGAATAATGTATAGGGCATTCTTGAATAAAAGTGAAATAGAGAGGATCCCTTACCTTATGTCCGATGGTGTTTTTTCTCTTAATATTAATGACCTGAATCATAAAATTAGGTTCATTAATTTATAATTACAGAACACATTCTTCATGTAAATGAATTATTATACCCTTTCTAAGTTCATTCTATATATTTTTGACGAGTTAAGTGGTTCAATTTCATTGTTTGGGTCCATTTGTTTTTTTGGTCTTTACAATTAGTTTACTTATTTTCATGAATGGAGAATCATGTAAAATGGGAATGGTTGTCCAGAATTTGAGTTATATTTTATTAATTAACATACACATGGTTACATGGTATTAAATTTATATTAGTTGATAGGATTTATGTTGAATCATTATAAAAAAAATTAATTATAAACAATAGGATTTTTTTGATGATTTTTCTCATAATTAACTTATTTTGTATTATTATATTACATTAGGTGTGAAAAAGGATTATAGAACGTCACATAAGATAAAATACATATCTGATGATCTCGTTCAATAAAAAAATGGGTCCATGAGTAGTATAGAAGATGGTAATGCAAATTAAAAACTCGTCATCCATGAATGTTATAAATCAACACATCTCAGATAGTACTTTCATTTATAGAATAAAAGAGGAAGAGGGAGAGATTATGATAAAATATCCCATTATAATAATATCATTCCAATAAATTTATGTTAATGGTGTTTTCATACCATTCTTTTTAAGGTATGTGAGGAAATAAACAAGAAAAACTTAAATTGAAAGAAAATAATCGAGTATGAAAGATTAATTTACCACTTGAGTTTATCTATATTGTGAGCCTATTAAGGGGAGATGATTTTGTCTTTTGAAGAGACCAAGGTATTTTAGATGTGGTGGATGATTTTGGGAAACAATTTGGGTAGAACGTTTGTTAGTCACAAGGATTGAAGGGAGTGAAGAGAAGAGGGGAGTGTGGGTGATTTTTATAGTGGAAGGGAGGTGGGTTTTCTAAATATTTAATTCTATAGTTTATTAATTTCCCTCAAGACCAGAAATTGTGATGATACCATGAATAAAAATATTAATAAGTGCATGTGACTTCTATATTTTGTTCTTACATCATTTATTATGTTTTAAATAGTGGTTTTATATTATAATTTATTTATACGGTAAATTAATGTATTTTACTATTCATAAAAAATTCATGCATTTCAGAAAAATCCAAAAAATTTACCCTAAACATTTTTCAATGTGTAGAGTCAAAAAATGAATTCCATTATTTCAAAAATAATTTCCAAAAAATGAATAATTTTAATTTTAATTAAAATGTTAATTTATTTGAAAAAATATGTATTTCAAAACTATAACTGATTTTATAATGCTTTCTAAAATTACCCAAGGTCTTATAAAATTATCTTAAACCCAGAAGACATAAAATTGTAAATTTATGAATAGATTTTAGAAAAATAAATTTTCTTTTAAATTAATTAATTAATTTAAATTAATTATTTATGACTTACAAAAATACCAATATTTTTACTATGTTTATATTATCACCTATAAGATTCCTAAATTTTATTTATAAATTCTTGGATGAGGATACTATTTCTTTGGAAGATTTACTATTCATAAGGGTCATATTAATATTTATAAGGGTAGGATACTATTAATAAGGGTATGCTACTATTCACCAAAAATTATGTTTGTTTATTGAACTCCAATCATCTCACTGATCGCAACTGTGTATGTCAGATTTTCAAAATTCAAAAAAAGTGAAAATATTATGTTTAAAAGGATCATATTACATACTATTTCATTGTGTTGTGATTTCATGTGAGTATATGACATAATTATAATAATGGAATTTTCCATTGATAAAAAATTGGGTCGTTACTGTAAAAATTATAAGGGAAGAATATTTATCATTGAAAAGGGAATAATATTATTTGGGAAAATATTTCCAAACCACAAAATTTAATTAGATAAAATATTCAAGTATTTATTTTTCATAATCAAAATTATACTGTGAAATAAAAATGTCAAAATATTTTCTATATCTATTTTTTGTATGTTTACAAATCCAACATTCTCTTAAATTTTTTTATGTATTATCATATGATTTGTGTGATGATAAAAAAGGGGGAGATTGTTGGGAATTTATTATCTCAACAATAATTTATAATTTATAATTATTTTGATGTTCAAAAATACCGCTCTTTGTTTTCAAATTAAGTTTTGTAATGATATTTTTACATGAATTTATATTCTATTTAAATGAATTTAGAATTATGGGAATGAATGTAGAAACAATGTTTCAAATAGTGCATTATGTTGAGAATTTGTCTCCTGTGTATGGTATCAACCCTATATTTTGCTAAAATAGTTAGCATTTGGATCCACAACCTTACATTTAGGGAATCATCAAACCTATGGATCAACAACCTTACGTTGGAGTCAGGATTTACTATCCATATCATAAGTTAGAAAACATTGAATTTATGGTTAATCGATACTACATTTGGGATTCTATGCTGATAAGGATAAATGTTTAGATTATGAACTCTACACTATGCAAAGGAACCATATGATACGCAATGTAACCCTACACTATGTATATCAACCCAATGTTGTGTTCTCAACAGTGAAGTTTTTCAAAGCACTTTTTCTATATGAGATTACTGAAACGTTCAATTCAGAATTAAAAAACGATTCAAGGATTATTTTTATTATATCAAAGTACCATGTTCATCAGATAAAATCTCTCATACCTCTATTGGATGTTATGACTCTCTTGGTCGATTGGAATTTGGATTCCCATGATCAATCTGTCTTTTCTTTTGGATCTTGAATATCGAGGAATGATTTCTGATCTGTAAATTATCTCAGAGTGTCTCTTCATATATATGTGTGAGATAAGATATTCACACATATGACTACATTGTGGAAAATAATTTATGGCGATGAAAAGATTGAGTGACTTTGGAAGAGGACTACAAATTAGTGAAATACATGTTATCCATCATTCTATTATAAGTCTTCTAATGCTATATTAGTTGATACCATATTGAAGATCGTTGTGAAAGAAAGATCACTTCATGATTATTCATTCATGAATATATAATTTTATGAAGAAGATGATATATCTATAATCAGTTTCTTACTGCTGCAACTAGGATGCTCAATCTGAACCACATAAATTAATCTCTTTTTTATTGGAGTATGAACTGCTTGTACTCAGTTGTGGTGGAGTGTGAGCTTCTCGGTCTATGTTTGGCATAACCAGATCTATTTTATATAAGCATAAGGCTTTGTAATTTGTCTTCTTTGTAAGGTTTCAACCACCTATACTCAGTTGTGGATTCTTGGTCTTGTGATAAGAGGGCCATAATAGTGGAATTTACCCATCATGTAGAGAGTGTGGTAGGTAGAGTGGACTAGGGGATCATTCTGCCCCAAACCACATTAAAAAGATGTGTTCATCATTTATGTTTATCCTATAAATGTATTCATATAGAAGAAAAAATCTTTATATCCCCATAAATCATAGTGGGTGTCAAAATCTAGAATTTTTGGAATAATTTTTTAACACAAAATTCACCCCCACTTGTGTGTAACTTTGTATATTCTGACCTGACAGACTAAAATTATGTTTAATAAATTACACAAAAAGTTATTTATAAAAATTTATTAATTATATACTGTATATATCATTCATCAATTCCTCATTCAATCACAAGACCATTTTCAAGATTTAGTTTATATAAAAACATAGAATCATCATATGTTGAAATATAGGGTCATTGTATTAATTTAATAACTCACAATTTTCAATATAGTTACTCGAGGGTACACATTTATATTTTCTTAATATATTTATATAATTATCTTTTCATTATTTCCAAGGAAGAAAATTTTAAAAAATAGATGTTTATAAATTTTTTATAATTTTTTATTTTTTATTTAATTGAATCCTGCCTATAATCGTATCCAAAAAATTTTGGGGGGAAAATCTAAATTTTTGTGTTTACTAATATAGGAAACCTTATTACTATTCACAATTCAATGAATAGGAACAATTTCAGGATAAGAATGTATAATAAGGGCCATATTGATGAAACATAGAAGGTGATTTAATCATGAAAAAACCAAAATATATTATAATGAACCAAGATGATATCAATATAAAAATTAAAATGGTAGTTTAATAAAAACTTGAAAAACCCATTGCCGAATGCCCATTATTATACAAATATAAACAACTATATTTTTAGGATTAAGTTGAGGAGATTAGGAAGTGACTTGAAGAGAAACACTCACTTCCTGATTCCCCAAGGTGATGTACTTAGAGGAAATACACAATGAAAATGTAAATCATGCTATTTCACTAGTGTTTGAAATTAATTATGATAATTTTTTCTATTTTTGGTTTATTAATAATCACATGTATTATGACACTTCCTATTCAAATATTACATATGTATTATAATAATTCATTCATTGAAGGATAAAAGTTATTGGGAGGATATATGAACATGTATGGATAACCATTAGAGAAAAACAAGGAAAGGGTACTACACAGAAGAACCGATGTCAATATATATCACAACACACAAAAGAAGAACCTCTATCTATGATAATCATTGAACAAAAAATGGATTCTATATCTCATAATGCATAGAAAAAATGAACCTTTCTTCTTTACACCACTATATATATCAAACTTTCAT
Source organism: Viscum album (assembly GCA_963277665.1). Lineage (NCBI taxonomy): Eukaryota > Viridiplantae > Streptophyta > Magnoliopsida > Santalales > Viscaceae > Viscum > Viscum album. The sequence goes on along the minus strand of OY728132.1, from coordinate 65,701,219 downwards.
TAAATTAATGGATGGTGGAATGACGTATTCTGAATCTATAGTGCTTGAAATATCAATACAACCATAATAGAATGATCAAAACTCGGTTGTGGTGATTAAAATCATAAAATATATTTCCATCATTGAGTTGGAGATATATGAAAATACTTTTCATGGTATGGAATGGGTGAACTAAAATAACTGATGATTTTAGTGAATATTTCATAATAATGAATATACTTTTGGGTAGATACTATTACAGAAGACATCAAACTAAATAGAATACAGTGATACTTTATATAAAATATTATATATGACTATTAATAATTTTAAATTATAGATAATAGAAATTAGTAACTACAGTTTCAATTCCTAAATTTATATTGAATTTGAATTTAACGAAAATAACAAAATTTTTAGATTTATTATATCATTATTTTTTTAAGAGGAATTTTGGGGATGTTTTTAGAAATAATTATTTTACTTGTGAGATGTTAAAATGCCTATTTTGTGAAAAACAATTTTTTTAAACATTATATTTATTATAAACTATTGGAAATTGAAAATATAGTTCTATAATTTAAAATAATTTATTTATAAATACTATGTTGGATTTATAAAACCCATGTTTAATGTTTTGGTAACTCAAGTAGTTGTTCATTAAAAAACATATTTTTAATTTATTATTTTAAAAAATAATTTATATCAATTATAATATCATAATATAAAAAAAATATCTTCATATTTGAGATAAAAATGTCCAAATTATGTAATAAATTTAATTAAATTTGTAGTAAAAAAAATTTGAATACATTGATGAATGTTAATAACTATAATAATGGTAAAACATTTTTTCCAAAGAATATATTTTTAATATTTCATATTTTTTAATGAATAAAATAAATAAATTTAATTTCATTAATTATAGTTATATTATTCTTAATATTATATATATTCATATAAACTACCCTTAATATATTAATCAATAATAAATAATATTAGGAACACCTAATTGTGGCAACACCTTTTCTCTAATAATTTTTTTTTCAATATATTAAAATTTTAATTTAAAAAACTAATTCTCTATTATTTATAAATATATTTAGATTAAATGGAGATTAAATTTTTGATCAGAGCATTAATATTTGGAAATAAGGGTTTCTTTATATTTTTAATAAAATATATATTACATAGTTAATAAAAATTCTAATGGAAAAATTAAAATGGTAAAATTTTAAAATATAATGGTAAATATATAAAAAAAGGTTTAAACATATTTGGGAATTCATGGTTGAAGAATTATATGATTCATACCCCATAAAACTCTATTATTTTAATATTTTGGATTGATTTAACATTATTATGTTAATGATATCATTTATTAGTATATTGTATACACAAAAGTTTTATTTTATTCACTTATAAAAAGAAAAAATTCCCCCACTTCATAACACAAAAATCCCATCATTTTATAAAAAAATATACAATTATATATCATGCATATGAAATAATTTTAACTCCATTAATCCTTAGTCATCTTAGGGGATATGTTTCTAAGGATATATCCATGAGAATAATCAATATCTCAATGGAGTTAAGTGAAAGGTCAACGTTAATCAATACGAGAGTTAAAGGATCTTCCATACCACACTCATTACTTATTGGTGACTCATTATCTCTATTTACTTGATTTAACACTATATTATTGTCATGAAATTATTCTATTTTAAAATATATGTTCCTTATATGTGAACCTAGTAAAATATACTTTTAATTTTTGGATATACATGTTTTTAGATCCATTTGATAATGAAACATTTACATAAACCCTTGTTAAGAAAAAATTCCTATTTTATTCTTCATTTAAATAAAGGAAAATTCATATTTGATGGCTTAATCCATCAAATAGAGACTAGATAAGTTAAACCACAAAAACTCTTCTAATTTTTTCTAGAATAATCCAGTTATTCCATATGAGGATTGGGTTTTTCAGAACTGTGACCTTTGATGGTTTCAAACTATTCCATAAATGTTATTTATAGAATAATAATTTAAATTATTGTCAGTATTATAATAACATCAGTTATTTTATAGATTAGTATCTTCTTTCTATTCAGGTTTTATGTAAACAAATCACTATCATTGTTTTAATATATCATTTTTTATTCAATACTACATTACCCAAGTGGTTCATTTTCATTCCTTGTTGTCTTAGATACTTCACATTAATGTTATACACTATAAATACATATTCAAGACCTATATCCATTTTTTAATTATCAAATTCCAATGTAATTTATTTATTTCATACCTTGGAAATATTCATTACGAGCCATATATTTTTCAGTGAATCAATATTTTGAAACAAGAAAACTTCTCATGGGTTTGATTTTGTTTATTATTTAATGTTGGTTTCATTTAATCATGTGGAAGGAATATTTGTGATTTTCATTATATTAAGGGTGGTCCACAAATTTTATATCTCTTCAATGCATTGGTTATTTATTTATAACTAATAAGCTATTATATATGGGATTATGGAGTGAAAATAATCCACCGTTGAAATTTTTCCACTTTATGATGATTATCATGGGAGTAAGCATTGAATTATATGTATAATGTCATGTATTATATTGTATCCAAAAATTCCATGATTCCATCATCTTATTATATCACTTTGTTTTTCCATTGTTTATATTCTTATATTTTTCCTATTTATGATATCGTGTAATGTATTCGGATTTCCATGTTATGATTTACTCAAAAGTAGAAAAAACACATTTAAGTTAGTTTTTTTTACCATTCAACATTGGTTATAAATAAAAATCAATAAATGATATAATCTACTTCCCATATATCAATGGACATTAGTAAAACTATAATAATTACCAAATATAGAATAAATTGGATATCTTAGCTACGAAATCATATTTTTGAGGAATACCTAAATTTAATAGATGATTATATTTTCCATTACTATTATGTATTCCTTCGATTTAAGGTACTGAAATATATGTTCACTTTAATAAAATATAATATGTAATCTTGAATTTAAATATAAATAAATAAAAACGTTGAATACCTCATATGTCACATGATGAAAAATATTATCTAACCTAACTAAAAAATGACTAATTTCCTATCTAATGATGGAGATCTCATCGGTGGGAAGTAGAATGAGTTTAGATAGATCCATAATACTATGTACCACTACTCTTACCTGAACTGATTTCATTATATGATGATGTACATAATCCACTAGATGTTATAAAATTAGTAATTCTACAAAAAAATCTTTGTGGATCCCAAAAAATATAACTCAAAGTTGATGGGTAGGTCTAATTGATGAGATAATGGATCAAGGTTGGCAGGTTTCAAATGCTATAAAGGTTTTATCTGCCTCATTGCCTTTATAACCCCATCTAATAGAGATGATCTAATTTTTCTTATATTAACTCATTCATGTTTGTTATGTCATACTTCAAAGAATCTATTTCATCATTATTTTCTACTTCCATGGATGCCACAAATCGAGTGCAACGAAAAATGTTTCTGAAACTAATAATTCAATCATGCTCCCTATTACTATCCTAGTGTTCCATATTTCCTTATGTAGTGGAATGAATATTCATCCTACAATAGGAAATAAATTTATTTTATTTTTTCTATCCTGAACGGTATCAAGGAATGATGTTTTAAAATTTTATATTAATGAGATAAATTTAAAAAATTATAATATTTGAAGCAATGTTACAATTAACTCATTAAATTATTATTTATCCATTCAATGGTTTTGATATATAATATATTTCCACTTTTTTTCACTCTTTCCCATTCCCCATTTTCATGATGAGGTAGGATATGGAGGGTCAATTATAATGTAACACTTAGAACCTAGAGCCACTAAACAATTCCCAGAGTTGGGGGTTAAAATGGACCACTGTGAGCCAACGCATAAGCTATTGGCTACCAACATGAAATAAGGGTTTGCGATGGTATGGTATTGGGAATGTACCCACATAATCAGTGTATCATAGTGGTATACTTAATAAAAAAAGGAATCATAATATCAATCATCAATAATACGAAATGATGTGCATTTAATTGAGATTTTAAGAATATGGGAAATGCATGGATACATGAATCTAGTAGAATACATGAATCATGTGTACAAACAACAAAAAATTATTTAACTCAAGCAAGAATAATTAGTTATTTATTAATTATGTACTCCTGTAGTCTTGTGAAACATTAAATAAACAATCAATTTGTGCAATATTTCCCATATACCTACCAACATCCATGAATTCTATCTAGGTACTAAATGGAATCATTAATATGGTTTGATAAGAAACTCAGTAAGACACCACCAATAGAGTCTATAACATGTATAGTCTGTGTATATAATATGGCACAATGTAAATATATAACGTAAATAAATTTTATTAAAGTAGAAGTGATACTATCCAATATAACAAATATACTATGATTGGGTAACCAAAAACTAAGGGGTTATAGTATATCATGGTAAAGAATCAACAACATCCTACCTTGTATAATCATGTATCATGATTTTATAGTCTATGATCCATGTAGTATAAATTTATTTGGCATACAAATAATCTAATTAAACGAGATCTATGGAGAATAAATGTCTAATGGATCATAATGAGTTAATTAAAATTTAAATAAAGATTATAAAGTACCCCAACAACCTAGCAAGACGTCTAATCCAAGGATCATAAATTTAAAATGAATCGTAATGAGTTATGTAAACTTGATCTAAGGAAAATAAATGTATAAGGTACCCTAGTGGGTCATATCCAAGTAGTATAAAGGTCACGTGTATCTAATAGGTCATTGGATATAAGGAGTAGAAATGACCCAAACATCCAAATTTTTCAAATAAACCAAGTAAACCGTATTCAATGAGTCGAAATATTCTAAGAATCTAACTAAGTTGTATAAACCAAGTAAACCTTATTAAAGGGGTGTAAATGTAAAAGTAACACAAATAAGTTGAATAAACCAAGTAATGTATATCTGCATAGTAAAAATGTCCAAGGTATCCAAATAAGACAAATAAACAATGTAAACTAAATCCATTGAGTAGTTATTTTAAAGGCATCCATGTTGGTCGTTGGTGCCATACCACAAACTCTCTATGATCATCATATCAAATTTATTCACCAGTTAATAAAACATTTCATTAACCAATTCATTGTTAACCTCATAATATTATAAAATAAAATGGATTACTCATTTAATACATTCAATATAGATATTTCAATGTGATTTAAGGTTATTCCAACCTTTAAAAATAAACATTATTACCTCATTAATTTGTCATAATGAGAAGAGATATCAACTCACCCATGAGTGAAAATTCCATTCAAATAACGTAGAACTCATCCCATGGGTGGTATGAGTTTAGGTGGATAAACTCTATCATAGTATAAGGGTCTCACAACATGTATTACAAATGATTTTATCATTTAACTCAACAATTAATTAATTTAAGAAGGAAGGTTATAAATTCTTGCATTAAGCATAAAAGAAATAGGATGTAAACAACCATAAATTGAGGTAAAAGGTATTGACCACCCTTTTTATTCCTATTATAGGGAACTCATGTAGTATCAACTTTTGATTTGGTTTAGGACATAATAAAATATTAAATATATAAATTCACTAATAATAGGACATTTGATATTGCACCAAAATAATATTGAAGACAACATAATAAACCAAGTAGGGAATGAAATATGTTAAATCATGTATTAGAGATCATCCAATATGATAAAATAAGATTAAAACACAAGATATCTGGAGAAGGAATAAAAAAACTAGATTTAGGATTCAAGGGAGAGCTCATACAGTGGACCTTCTATCTATGGTGTATAGAATATGGGGAGGTGAGGAAAAGAAAATAGTTATTCCCCTATATAATATATTAAAATCATTTACAAGGCATGTATATTCTGTAATCATCGTATTATTCTCTATCACTACCTTTTTGTAAATTTCATTACACATCATGACTTGGCCTACTCAATCCATTACACACCATGTATTGGATAAAAAACATGTATTTGGCCTACATCATTCCATCACCCCCTTATTCCTTATTTCCACAACATAATGAAATCCCTAAATGATTATATTCTAGATCGAATCCAAAAATAGGGTTGCAACAAGGGTTTAACCTAATATTAAAATGATCATTGCGTGATGTGAAAAAACAGGTTATTACAATTTCTTATGTTAAAATTAACTCATTCTAAAATTTCCCTTACATGGATGGTAAGGAATCATCTAATAATAACTCCATCCAATGAGCACACACATAGACCTTTTGATCCCACGTATCGAACTGTGCATGGTGGTGATGCTATATCACCCATTCAAAAGGGATAAACCTACCACCAAAAACATTCATGATTTGATAATTGATTTATATTGGATACTCCTCAAAACCAGACTATAACTCTAACACAACCTCCTATGGCTGTTGAGTATTTTATGGTCTTGAGTTATAAATTCATATCTAGGATACAGAGAATACATCACTCATCAATCGATTTCTTTGATGTAACTAAAACTTTTTGGATATTGTCCCAACACTCTCCAAAATCATGAAGCATCCATCATAATGAGGTGCAAGAATTACCTTCCTCAATATATTTCTATGCCCTATACATGGTGATACTCATAAGAAAACATGACCCCAAGACATAAAATGTAGATTTCATCAACAAAGAACGACTTAAGATTTTGGTCTAGACTATTATGTATACATCCACATCCTCATAAGATGTTTCTCCATCAAAGTCCCTTGAATGAGAAAAGGAGCCTGTAGCACTACTTATCTAGAATGTATCCATAATAGGGTTGAATGGAATGACCTTCTATATATTTTTTGTTAAGGATCCATCTGTATAGACTCACAGAAACTATTATTATAATTGAACTCGGTGAGAGGTATGTGTTTCATCGAAGAAACTTATAAATCGAGGACTCATGCAAGAATCATGTCCTCCAAAACCTATTTCTAATGATCAGACTAACCATCGGTCTATGGGTGATATGATGTATATAAGAGTATCTATTAACCCATTTCCCTCTACAACCCCTTTCGAAAACATGACGTGAATCGAGAATATATTTTTAATATGATAGAACATCGAAATCCATAGAGTCATATGATCTCATGAATATAGATACTCCCATGATCATCCACTAATATAGTCCCCAAAAGTTGTAATAATTGATTGTGCTTTTTCAACCTATCTATAATCACCCATACAACGTCACTACACAGAGGTTACCTATATGATCTATTCATGAAATCCATGGTAACTTCATCTTTTATCAACTAATGAATAAGTAGTGGCTGTTAATTTCCCATTAATCATTATTTTTATGACATCACTTCCTAATAGGTGGAACTAGAGTAAACAACCTAGCTATCTCACTTTATATCCCCAAACACTTGTATTGGTTGTGTTGGTCATGATACATCTTGGTGAAGATGGGATTCCAAACTCAAATAGTGTTATGATACTCTGGCATAAAATCCTAGTAGACATATTTTGAATCCTAGACGTATCCAATGATGTTCATGATATCTTCCACATCAATGATCAAACCAAAAGGCATTTCATCTCCAATAATGTTCTCTCATAGGACTGCCCCCCTATAATTTGATTGCTTTATTATAATCTCTGACTCTATAAATGAGGAGTTCATTGATAAAAATGAAATTTTATTCTAATGATTATGGTCTTGAAACTCTATGGTCATATCAAAAAATCAGGCAATAAGCTACCACTCGCTTCTATCATCCTAAACCACTTATTCCCAAGTCCTTCATAGAGATTTTAAAACCACATTTCCCAATCAGGGTGTAAAAGAAATCTTAGAATCAAGAGTCTATAGGTATTCATACCACCTTCATTGATAATTTTTTAAATCATGTTGTCTACAGATATACATGAGCCTTTTTTCGTTAATAGACACTACAAAACACCCTCACAGTAAATAATTCCACCAACAACGTAGTATATAATCAACATCGGATAACATGAGATCATGTGCCTGGAGTTCCCTCTCAGGGGGCCTCAACTGATGAGACCCATAAACTATGACTAAATCTTTCGGCATTATATTTTTTTCTTGTCACATACCAAACAGATCATAATATAAAATATTTATTCTTCCTAACTGTGATTGAATCATTGGTTCTTAATTTAGTCTATATTTCAATTCCTATAAGGATCTCTCATAGGTTGTTGACATAATAAATATTACACAATTCTTAGTGAAGAACATATGGGGTGTTTCTTAGAGTGATAATTCATGTATGAAAAACCTTAAATAAACATATTTCCCCAATAAAATCCATATATAAATGATTCTCTTTGGATTATCCTAGGGAACAATAGATCTCACATTATCTAGGTCAACTGATACTTTAATATCTGAGATTATATGACCCAAAAAATTGAATCATATCTATCCAAAAGTGGCAAATTGATATCTTAGAATATATATGGGGATCACTCAATGTATAAAGTATTATCTCAGGGTGTTTTTAATGGCTGAGTTGAGTATGATAATGCATAAAGATTTTGTTCATGAATACAATCACAAACAAATACAAACATGGATGGAAAAACTAACTCATTTGTGGCATGAAAACTAATGGAATGTTTCTGAGACCGAACAACAATACCTAACACTCATATAAACCATATCTACTATAAAATTTGGTACATGGTTTATCTGATGTTTTTACATGTGTCTGATGATAAACATACTATAAATTGATCTTCACAAAATCTAGAGCTCCGTGGATATGGTCAAAGAGATCGTCTATATCGGGAAATGTTTAATGGTTTATAACTTGAAATATATTTTATTTTCATTAATCAAAACATAAATAAATGATTATATCAACCATATTGGAAAAAAGGACTGACAAACCGCACAAGGAATTACTGGGTCATACAAACCAATTTTCTTCCAATTCCTATAACTGCCTCTTGAGCTCCTACAGCTTAGTAGTACCCATACTTTCAGGAGGAATGTATTCCATCCTAACTTCAGAAAGTAGATTGATTAAAAAATATATCTCTATTTTAGGAGATAGTTGTAAAATTTAATCTACGAAATAATTCCATAATTATCTACCACTAGTGGGAAATTTGGATTACGTGTTCCATAATCTTCCAGATATAATCCAGAAATTTAGGTTTTCATCTTTCTCATCTCATGCTTCTCAAGTCTACCTTGACTCTTCTGGACATCCCATTATCTTTTGTGAATAAAAACCATAGATTCTAGTGATGTGAATTCCACCCATTGGTGATAAAAGTCTACATAGACATGATATTGAATAAACCCATCCATTTAAGGAGTGATATAAAATCATGTCATCTCCTGGTTAAAGAGGACCCATACAAGGGAACACCCACCTATCGTAGGTGGGAATTTTGTTCACTAGTGTACACTCTCAAGTTGAATCCCCAATATAGTATTGATTTTTATCATGCCACATGAAAAATGAAAATCCTTCCCAAGTCTCTCCATAATAAGAACATATATGAAGGAATGAGAAGTACCCCAATCGAAACAAAAAGAAAATAAAATATAGGCTACTAGAATAATACCTCTAATTATTGAAGTCCCAAAAATATTATCCTTTTGTATCAGTTTCACAGCATACAATAGGTATGATCCATGACCCTAGGATATAGCCTAGATACCTTGAGTAGGTATTTTTAATGACATTATTAGCCGGGTGTATGGCTACCTCTTCCCTGACAACCCCCACAACCTGGACGACTAGTCTAACTCAACCTACATACCTAAAGAGAAACTATTAACCACTCTCATGAATTTGGTGTTAGTGCATACCCTCTATCATTATGTATTAGAATAAAATTCATGAAACCCACTATAGATATCCCAACATTCTAAAATATAGGAACTCAATTAGTCACCTATCACAATGGATGCACATGTGTCCTTACCTCCTACAATTTTTACAAAAACAAGAAATACAAAAATTATTTATCTTCATAGTATTTTCTCATGAGTGATCTCAATGTGTCACATCATTCACCTGGACACCACACCTTTGGATCAATAAATTATACATCCCTTCTCTACTCCCCAATCTTCACCAATTTTGCACTCATTAATTAGTTCAATATTTACACTAACTATTATTGTAGGTAGTCAAAATCTATTCACTTGTCGTCAGATGTTAATCTCAAGACCATCCTTAGGTTTCCTAATATTAGATTAATCTTAATCTAATATAATAGTTGTGTAATGATAGATCTCCATAAAATTATGGAAAATACTCCATGGATGATAAATTTCTCTAATCCATGTTTAAAATCTATTTGTATCTTTTTTTCCTCAATGTATATGGATAAAATTAATCATATAATGCCATCAATATATCCCTCAAAGACATATATTGATGATGATTAGAATGAGTAATAAATTACCACTATCTCTTTTAAGAACCATGAATCATATACAAAGAGATTTTCAATCTTACATTAGAATGTGTCTCGAGATTCTCAAAAATCAATAGAATAACCTCTAGAAATGAATCTCTAGTCAGCGGTCTTCCATCCCTCAGAATAGTGGGATGATGCTGCTACTAAAAGTCACAGGTCAATTTTTACATAGGAGTTTTCGGTCATAGGGTTTTCTCAAAACTTTAAATAATGTAATGGAAACCCTCTAAACAAATCCATACCTAATAAAACCGATGGTGCTGTAAGTGGCACTATGGGAGGTTATTTTGGTGGCCTAAAGACCACCATCTTCAAGGCCTGTTTTTCACCATCACATTGACCTGAAAATTGAGGTCTTCATGGTAGAATTTATCTAAAAATAACAAACACATACATTAGAAATGATTTTATAATGACAAGATCATATATATATGAATTGGATAGGTACAAGTCATCCAATATACAAGTCAATAACCTTTTACATATCCTTAATCTTTTTTGGGTGACTTATAAATCACAGGAAAAAAATAGACACTACGTAATACCCACTACTATGGTCTGGTTAGGTCCATGTTCATTACAATAATCCATGTGTTCAAGAATACAAAGTGTAAATTTCATCATATGTAGGAAATAACCAATTATTTTTTAATTAGAACCTCCTTTTTATGAAGAAAATTTTAATTTCATAATTTATAATCATTTAAATTCGTTCTTCATTCATTATTAAACTTATTAATGGATGAATTATATAGACTAATATTTCTAATTTATAAAGGCTCATAGACTTTATAAAGTTTACTGTGGAATTGATTTAATCATAACCAATTACACTTTCCATATCATGTAACCAATGGTCCATGGATCAAAATTATATAAATTATTTATTAAGCATTATACCTCAATCTATGTATGAAGAAAATTCTAGGTTGAGGTAATAAATATATTTTACCAGTTATGTTTTGCAGTTTCCTATAAACAAACGTTGTGAAGTAACAATTATATGAAACAGGGAATATATAATATTTTTATAAAGTCAAGAAATTAATCCTAGATCCCATTGAATATCTGTGTAATAGTAATTTACAATAATTATAAAATAATGCATGATGCAATATATCCTTGCCTCATTTGGAAAAGGGTAAAAAACCATTGGAACAAATATACATCAGATTCATCACCCAAATGTGGAATCAAATAGATAGTAATGAGGAAGAACCAAAAAATCATAACTAATCCCAAGTAATTTGGATTCTTCCTCATAATAAGGTTAGATACACCCAAAAATAAGAACCTTACCAAATTCCAACTCTTTCTTAGTCTCCTGTCTACTGATCCCAAATAGTAAGAAATATGAAAATAAAACTCCTGCAATACCACTTTATAACTCCCCAACCTGATATCCACTAAATGATTCCCTAAGCTAGTGTGTCACATGGACTCAAGAACACATCCATGTATGCTAGAGGCTTTCGACTAGCAGGGATGGTATTTTATGGTATAATGGATAGACTATAGAATCATAATTAGAGTAACAAAATAGTTCCCCAAATGAGTACAATGTGGAACCATAATATCATCTATCAATGGAATTTAAATCATCCATACATCAATAATAAAAATAATAATAAAAGAAAATGGTAGTTTCATAATAAAAAATGATTTCTATTTCATGGAGTTATAAAAAAGATAGGAAGGAAACGAAATCATGCATCTAATACATTAAATATACCACAAATTAAAAAAATGCCAAAATTAAATTTTATCCAGAAAGCATCACGAGCCATAGACTGGTCCTATCCTCTCATGATCCTATGAAACATTCAATAAATCATTAATTAGATGGTTCTTTTCCATGTCCCTACCTAAATCATTAAATTATGAAAAGGTAAAAAATGGCTTCCCAAATAGGGTGCGAGATTACACTCAGCAAGCCAGCCCAACAATGTCTAAAATAAGTAATGCATGTGAATATAATATGAAGAAGTGTAAATATATAATAGGATTAAAAATAATAAAAGTATAAGTGACACTGTCCAATCTACTAAAGAAACTACGATCAATAAACCATATGATAAGTGCTAATAGTAAATCATGGTAAAGATTTAATAATGGCGTACTATATATAATCAAGTGTTAGACCTACATGCGTTAGGATCCAAGGAGTATAAATTTCCAAGGCCTCCAAATAAACTCTGTAAACTGGATCCATGGAGTGAAACTTTCCATGGAATCCTACTGAGTTATGTGAAATGGATCCAATGAGTATATATTTTTGAGGCATCCTAAAAAAGTTTCATATCCATGGAGTAGAAATAACCAACACATCTAAATGAGTTAACTAAACTAGATCCAAGGAGTATGAATGACTAGGTAACCCTAGTGGAAATGAATTTATGAGTAAAATTGTTCAAGGAATTCTAATATTTCATCATATCCAAGGATATGAAATGCCCAATACATTAAAATAAGTTGAGTAAACCATGTAAACCAAATATAAGGTGTATAAATTTCCATGGAATCTAAATAACTCTAATAAATTAGGTAAACCATATCCAATGATTTGAAAAATCCATTAAATCCATATAAGTTTAATAAACCACGTAATCATTATCGAAGGTGTAGAAATTTCCAAGGAATCCTAATAGGTTTACTAATCTATTTAAAATGAATATAAATAGTTTACATGTCCAAGGAATCCATGTATGTCATTAATTCCATACCACAAACCCTCCCCGATCACCATAACCAATTCATTCACAACCTTATAAAAAATTTCATAAATAATTTCATAGATCCAATCATAATCATATACAATCGAATAGATTATCAAATTTATACCTTTTATATACAAATTTCAATGTTATTTAAGGTGATTGAATTCTTTAACTGTCCACATTATTTCCACATTCATTTCCCATAAAGTATAACAAGATCTACTAACCCCAATAATGAATATTCTATAGAAAAAGGGAAAAACTACCCCATGGTCCGTTCATATTGATTTTAATAACCACCAATCTAGTATAAGGGTGCAATGGAATGTCATATAGTTGAATTTAATAGTTAAATCAATGGTTAATTAATTTAAGAAGAGTCACCAGAATGTTTGGAATGAGACATAATGAAATCAAGTTATAAACAACCAAAAAATGAAGGAAATTGTATATACCACCTACCTTATTCTCGTGGAAGAAAAACAATACAATATATTCCTTTAATTTTTTCTATATTGGAAGGAAATTGTAAAATAGATGAATATTGGACATATGTTCGTGAACCAAAATAATAATAAATATGGTAAGATAAACTAAGGAAGTATGGAAATTGACTAAAACAAGTACTTTTAGTGATCCAATGTGATAACCGTCATTTTAAATTGAATCTGGCTTGAGAGAGTATAAAAAACCATACCTTTAGGATTCAAGGATAGCTCCTACGGTGGACCTCATATGTTTGGGTATGAAAATGTGGAAAGGTGAGGAAGAAAAAATGGTTCTTCCCCTTTAAAATTGATTCATGTCATTTTTATGGTGTGAAAATTATTTACTCATAGTGTATTTCATGGGATCTACATTCTATGTAAAGACCATTATACAATGTGAATTGGCCTACCCAATACATTGTGTATGATGTATTGAATACACATGTTTATTCTAAATATGTTTCATATATACGAGATACATCTTTCCTTCAGTACCCTTCCTCCTTCTTCCCATAAAATACCAATAGGCCTAAGAGATCATATTTTGAATCTATGCAAACAATGGTGTTGAACCATTGGTATAAACAAAAGATAAAAAGATCATTACTTTATGTGAATTTTTTTTCTTATATATAACATCATTAATGCTGCTACATGACTTAGATATTAATTATCTAATTTTTTTAGAAATCATTAGATTCAACAATAAGGGAGATCTTTCACCTGAACACATGTGAGGTTATAAATTGACATACTATATCTTATTGTTATTTTTTTGTCGGAGTAGAATACTCAACAGGGGGTGAATTGAGTATCTATAAAAATTTCTATTGGAAAATTAATCTTAAAAAGTTCCCAAAAAAAAATAAATACAGCTTAGTTAATCAATGTAATACGATTATGAAAGTTGGACTATTTAAATAACTTCTCATAAGATTGATTAATTGTTAGAAATCTTAATATCAATTATTAATGTTACTTTTGAAGCTATCCTAATAAAGAAAAACAATTATAACTTATTACCAATATTAACTATAAAATTAAATTTGGTGATTTCTAAATTATATAGTAAAATAGAGAAAACTAATTTAAAAAACACAGCGGATATAAAACAAGTTGTTCAGTCTCAAGTTGAGACCTAATCCACTCCACTTGATGACAAACTTCCACCAAGAATTTTACATTAATAAACTTGATCCACACCCTAGATCGGGGTAAAAAATATTGCATAGGACTGTCCAGGTCAAATGACCTCTTGCACAGTTCTTTGTGGTTATGAATTTACAGGTCACGTAGGAAAAGGTTCCACACATATCTGTGGTAATAAACATGTGTAAAAAGATGTGAGAGGAAGAATATTGTGTATCCTTCAGTTTAATTTATGTGAAAGTGTGTTTTTTATACAGACACACACAAAAACTGCTCGAATGATAAAAAAATATGTAATAGAGAAAAAATGATGGGATAAGGTTAGAAGTGATTGTAGTGTTATTATATGAAGCTCTTGACTTTTAATATGAAGCAGATGTAAGAATCAGGACCTTTTGCAAGAAACAGAGTATCACAGGCCTAATGCTTCAATTTCCAGATCGATCTGGGTAGTTTTCTTTGTGGAGTTGGTAATGAGAATATGTTCTTGAATATGATCTATGGTATCACATTTGCTTGGTTTCGATAATACTTCATATGTTCTTCAGATGTATTGAGTTTCATGTGTCGGTTCTTTTTTCAACAATGCACGTGCTTGTTCGTTATCACGTGCTACTATTTTGGGCCACACTTCTTCTTTTAATCAAGGAGTGCATGTGTTGGAGCTAAAAGGATGCATGAATTCATCACCACTTACCTCGTAATATTAGGTGATTTGTATAAAAAGAGATATTAATTATGTTAGTGCATTTAAAAGACACAAATACGATAGTTATAAATTAATGTGAAAAACAACAAAATAGATTAAAGAATGGTATCACTTTTAGTCTGGAAATGGTGTCTTCCTGAAATGGTGTCTCTTTGAAATGGTGTTTCCTTCTTTTCCTTAGAGCAGTGAGATAGTTATGATGGAACCGATGTATGTTGATCATGAACTGGTAGCACAGATGCCTTGTTTGGATCATGGTGTTCAGTCCTTTTCCAAACATCAAATAGTGTCTCACCACAGAACCAGTGTCACAAAACTCTGCAGATCTGAAGTTGGTTTCTATTTTTATTCACGGTGTCTGGTCACAATGTCTGCCTCACTTTCCAGAAAAAAAATAACTAGTGGCATAATCACTATTTCTCAGACTTATCCAAATATTTGTTTACATAATTAAACATTGATATTAATAGAATGGATTAGACTTAATCATTTATCAAGGAAATCCATTATAACACAAATTAAAAAAGGGTTTACAATAATCAAACGTAGAACATAATATCTAGGATAGTTTTACTTAAAACATAATGAAACCAACCATTTTTACACATTATTTGTGATGGATTAAACAGGATTAACATGATTTATAGAAAGTATAGGATTTTTTATCATTAAAACACGAGGAGTCCAACAACCTCCACCTTTTTATGATAAAAAATAATGTGAGTGAGATATCTATTATTAGTGAATGTGTCACTCCCTTAGTGTGAATGTCTCTCCCTCTTTTGGGATTATCAAAAAGAGTACAAAAATAAATAATATAATATATAAAAATATTTCACAATGCATTATAGGGATAAAAAGTTCCATTATAAACAGTAAGCAACAAAAATACAGAAATCATCCATATCAAAATATATTGTTCATGTTACTTTAGAAACAATTGTCTTATCATTTCCCTTGGAAATATCATCCCTAAAAACCACAGGAGTAGAGGTAAAAGTAGAAAAAGGAAGTGAAGAAACCGACAGAGAAGGTAGAAGAAATCCTTAAAAAACAGAAAGGGGAAAGGTAGGTTTTGTTCAAGATAGAGGCAATTGTCGTTCAAGAATAATATGTCTGATCTGAATCCGTGCCTGAGAGATATACATAGAGGTTAAGGCAAGGGAATGGTATGAGAATGTAGGTAACTAGGTCTCAAGGGTGAAACTATGGGAGCCACAATAGCAGTGTTATGGACATGAAGATATGGCCTCAAAATCTTGACAATGTCCCCAATAATCTCTCCACCATACTACATCACTTTCTCAAATTCATACTTGTTCTCTATTAATGTTTCTGACAAAGGAGTGAAATCATTGAGCTTCTGGACTTGAGTTTTGAAAGCATGAGGGACATGAGGTATTTTTAGATTTTCTACAAGGTACTTGAAGTGGTTTGTCATATCATGCTTAAAGAAGATTCAATTAATGCAGATGTCCACATTCTTAGTAATTTCCTCTTGAGCATCAATGGAAATCTTGGAGTGAATTCTCACTAAATCAAGAACTTTGTCACTGTTCTTGACATCAACAGATAGATATTCTTTGTCAAATTCACTGAGGACAGACTGAAGTTCTTCATTAACAACTATTCTGAATAGATCATTGTCTAAGAAGGGTTGAGATGATTGTTTAGCGGAACTAGAAGCTGTAACAGCTGAAGGAAGAGACTTCAGTTGATTCATAACTTTTTAGAGAAAACCCATATACCCATCAGTCAACTTGTTATGTCCAATAACAAGATCACACATATCATGAAAACGTTTCTTATTTAATTCAACCACATTGTCAAATATGGAAATTATGTTAGGTTGAATCAGTGAGGATACTTCTTATGGAAACTGAATACTAACAACCTTGACAGGATGAGAAAAAAGTTCTGGTCTTGCGTTCATCGCTTATAGCATTTCTTTAACTATAGTTCTAAGAGACTTCACTTCATCACTTAACTCTTTGTTCTCAACTTTTTCTTCTTGAATTTCATGACACATTTAGTGACGAATCTTCCAAATAATCATCTATGACAATAGGGAAACATCTCTTTCACTCATGTTTTTTATAGGATAAGGTTGAGTAATCAATATATATTTATCCCCAGCCAATAGGGTAACTTCAATTGCATTGAAATCATCCCTACTCACCATGTTTTAAGGTTCTTATGAAGGTTCTAAAATAAGAGTTTAGATAGGATCAGGTTCGTTTGCAGCTATAACATCAATAGTAGATACTGGTTTCAATTGAATCACAGTATACATATCAATATATTTCACTAAGGCTTCTTGGTAGTCATTCACATCTAAATAGATTGGAAATTTAAACTATGTATCCACATAGTTTTAATCATCCTAATTTGGCACTTCCACACTTTCCAGATTCCGGGTCTTCTCCCACTCTACATGTGATTATTTTTCAGGACAAAGAGATTTAGATCCTTAATATAATTCCAAGATCACATCCCCAATATCCTCACCCATTTCTTTTCTAGCTAATTGAATGGCTTTCTCCATTTTCTCTTCAGCAGATTGGATAACCTCAGGAGCAATTTGTTTCTCTTGGTGTTCCTCAAGTGTAGCTTCTTTCTTGAGATAAAGATATTCTTCTAAATATTCGTCCATTACAACCTTTTCCCTTTCAATAAGAACATATTTTTCTTTAGTGGAAGGTTCTTCATGATCAATAATCACTTTAGGGATAGGTATTTCTTTCTCAGTTATGCCTTGGAGAACAGGTTCACGGTCTTTCTCATCCAGGACAATTTTCCCACTAGGTACAACAACCTCTTCTTCTTCTTACTCATTAGAATAGTCCAAGATTTCATATAGTTCCAAACCAAGATCATATATATCCTTAGGTCATGAAGTGTGTTAAACCAGGTTGAACTTTTCAAAGACCCTATCATTATCTTACACCCAGGATTTTCTCTAGGGATTCCAACTGATTTCCATTATTTTGACTGTATCTTTTGAAATAAAATATTCATAATATTTAATGGATACTTCATCAGGTCCAACCAACCTTTTTTCATGAATCATAAGAGAGATTATACTTGAGTAGAATAGGGAGGTCGACTTGTAGGTTTTCTTGATCAACTCACACATATGGAGTATAACATACTTGCATAGGTTGATCTTGGGACCATTATTCATAATGTGTATCAAAAATACATCATGATATTTCAGTGTAGAGAAATAAAATTTGCAGGGGCTGATCAGATTCTGAACAAATTAAAAAAACTCTGGTTTCCCCATCTAGCTTAGAAGCTATAGCTCTTCTCTTTATTTCATTCCAAGTTAAGCTTCTCAAGGCCTCTCCTGACTCAATGATCACACTTGGAGGAGGAGGACCTCTCTGTTAGTCCTCAAAAATACCCACATGATGTATCTTTAGGCATGAAAACCCCAAACTTGAATAACAAGTACATCGTTTCCCATTCATCCAGCTTCTCAGAACAAAACCATCTTCTGTATCCAAAGAGAATTGAACGAACTGATAAAATTATGCAAATTTCATCGGGTAAATCGGCATATCATCCATTGTCAACCAATGCAACCACCCTTGATCTTTTTTTACTTTCAATAATAAAATCCTACATGATAGAATCCACTTAAGGAAAATTTCCTTTTCAGGTACCACTATTCTATTCACTAGGTTCAAATTCAACCGACCTTTGAGTTTTAACTTCGGTGCTATTTCTATACTCTTATTAGATCGGTACTTCAGAAGTTTATGATGACAGAAATTTCATTCTAGGAATTCAAAAAAGGTTCTCGAGAGAGAGAGAGAGAATGGATGAAGAAGGGGTTCTGGTTTGATTGAATAGAGCGTGAGTGAAGAATGGAGTAAAACTTCTTTAAATTTTTATCATTTAGGGATATTAATTGTCATAATAACAAAGTGTAGGAATGTAAAAAATCATATAGTTAATTACCACGATACGGGTTATAGTATGTAAATAAAATATTAAAGCATCTTTACTGTGATACAGTGACTGAATTTTATTGTGATACCATAACTGTGTGATTTCTAAACTGTGTGACCGTATTGTTTGTGATAGAAAGAGCCAGACAATAACCAATAGATAGTAACTATCTGTCCGTAAACATGAAACAATAACTTTTAAGATAGTGAAACTATATAAAAGTTAGAGTTAAACAGTATTCCTTAGACAGTGTCTTGTTAAATCGAAAACTGTGAAATAATAAGCTATGAAATAGTATACCTACTACTTAAGAATTATCATTCCCAACTGAAGTATGATGTAATCTATTTTTTCAAAATTTAATGGTTTTATAAATATACCAGTAAGCTGATATTTAGTCGTAATGAATTCCAATGTGAAAACACATTTTTGATAATGATCTCTCAAAATGTCATGTCTTACATCAATATGTTTTTATGATGTTAACTACACTTGTATTGTAACAATTTATAGGTACATTCCGGAATTGATATCCATAATTTTATAATACGTGTTTCATACACAAAATTTGTGCACAACAACTATCAGTAGTAATGTATTCAGCTTCTGTATTATAAAATGCAATAGAGTTTTTTTTCTTACTACACCATGATAATAGTGACTTGCCTAAGAAGTGACATTTTCTTGAGGTTCTTTTTCTATCTAAATTACAACCACCGAAGTAAGCATCAGAATAACTAACTAACTCAAATGATTATCATCTAAGATAGAATAGTCCTAGATTGTATATATACTTTAGGTATTGTAATATTCTCTTAACATCATTTAAATGAGATTCCGTAGGGTTTTCTTGAAAATGAGAACACATACAAACACTAAACATAATGTTAGGTCAGCTAGCAGTTAAGTAGAGTAAGAATCCAATCATTCCTCGGTAAGTGGATTCATCAACATATTTTCAATCTTCATCAAGATCCATCTTACAAGTAGTACTCAACGAAGAGTCATTTCTTTTATTTCTATCCAAGCCAAAAAAAATTAGAATATCTCTAGTATATTTTCTTTCATTTAAAATAATAACACCATTATTTTGAATGATTTGAAATCCAAGAAATAATTTTAGTTATCCCATTAAACTCATTTCAAATTAATTTTCCATAAATTTAGAAAATTTAATACATAAACACTTTTTTGAAGATCTAAAGATATTACCATCTATATAAATATTATCTACTAAAACGTCAATGAAAATTTGTTTTATAAAATTTTTTGGATCAGCTATTCCTTTTGAAAAAAAATGGGAAATAGGAAAAGTACTTAATCTATCATACTATTCTCTTAGAGATTATTTTAAACCATATAAAGAATTAGAGAATTTAAATTTATGATTTTGAAAATGAGGATTTGTAAAACCATTGTGTTTCTCAATAAATTCATCCAAAACTATATCCTCATTTAGGAATGTGATTTTAACATCCATTTAATATAGTTTGAAATTCAGATGTGTAGCATAAGAAAGCATAATTCTGATGGCTTCATGTCTTGCTACTAGTGAAAAGGTTTCCTCGTAGTCTATTCCTACTTCTTGAATATAGCCATGTGCTACCAATCTTGCATTGTTTCTAACTATGTTGCCAGATTTATCTACTTTATTTTTAAACACCCACATAGTACCTATGGTAAATTTTCCATCAGGTCCGTCAACAAGTTTCCAAACTTTGTTATTTTCAAAGTGATTAAGCTCTTCCTTCATAGCCATCAACCAAAATTCATCATTGATAGAATCATTAATTTTTTTAGGTTCATGTTGTGACAAGAAGACTTGATGTTCAACATGATTTCTAAAACAGGCTCTAGATTGAGTTCCATTATCTTAGTCTCATACAACATCATCTAAAGGATGGTTCTTAAGATTTATAATAGCTCTAGAAAAAGAAGAACTCATGATTTCAGGTTCTTTAATAGGATCAAGTTCAATATGACTCGAATGTAAAGAATTTCTAGAACTGGATGTTTTCACAAATTCCTTTATAAGATTATTATAGGATTTTGAATTAATGTATAAATTCGATAGATCATCATCCAGGTTCTTTAGATTGTTCTTAGGCTCTTGTGGATCTGTTTTATCAAATTTGACATAGACAGATTCTTCCACACATTTTGTTCTTTTGTTGAACACTATATAGGCTTTAGTAGAGATTGAATATCCTAGAATGATTCCTTCATCACTCTTGGATGAGAATTTTTCAGGATAGTCCTTAGTATTAAGGATGTAAACATTGAAACAAAATACTTTAAAGAATCTAAAATTGGGATTTCTATTGTTCCATAATTCATATGGAGTTCTTTTAATAATGGGTCTAATCATTACTTTGTAGATAATATAGCGTGCTCTATTTACAGCATCAACCCAAAAATAAATAGGTATGTCATATTCACTAAGAATGGTTGTAGGAATCTCTTGAATGGTTATATTTCTTATTTATACAACTCCATTGTGTTGAGGTGTTCTATGGGAAGTGAAATTATGACTATAGACATTTTTTGAGAAGATGGATTCAAAATCTTGATATTAAAACTCTCAAGAATGATCACTTCTTAAGGATTTAATTCTATGTCCACTAATATTTTCTACAAATTTGGCATATATGATAAAATTAAATAAGGCAACACATTTTTTATCTAAAAATAATGTCCATGTATATCTAGAAAAGTCATCTACAAGAACATAAACATAGTGCTTCCTATTTAAGCTAGAAACTCTATATGGTCCAAACTAATCCATGTGAACCTGTTCGAGAGTTTGAGAAGTTCACACTTCATTCTTTGTTTTGAAGGAAAATTTGTGTTTCATTACCTTTTGACACGGATTACACACTTTATCATTTGGAAAATCATGTTTGGGTATGTCTTTGACTATTATTTTTCTAGTTAACTTTCTTAGGTAGTGAATATTACAGTGTCCTAGTCTCCTATGCCAATGCCAAGACTGTTTGTAAAATACACTTAAACATGAAGCATTTTGAGAATCTAAATAATATTAGTTAATAGAGTATACATTTTCAATTTTTAATACAAAAAATAATAATTAATTTTTATAATTGAAAACATTGAAACCATCATTTTAAAATTTAACATAAAATTAATCTTTATATAGTTTTAAAATACTATACAGATTATATTTCAATCCATCAACAAAAAGTACTTTGGAAATTAAAGCTGAGTTAGAGTTATAGATTTGGAAAAGGCCAATAATATTCCCTTTAGCATTTTCACCAAATGGTACATGTCCACCATCAATTTTTATTAAATTCTTGAAGTATTAATAGTATTATGTCATGTGTATTGAACACCCACTGCCCAAGTAACATAAGATTTTATAGGAGCTCTATAAACAACATTCCTACAAAATAGTCAAATATAGACATATTTTGGAGACATATTTGTTTGGGTCCAAAAATATTAGTGACTAGTTCTTTATGAACCCACATACGCCTCATCGGTTTCCTATAAGCATTATGTAATGTGCATGAAAAATAAACTCCATTTGGTCAAAAAAATCTTGAAATAGTAGAGATTTTATCATTACTTTAATTAGTTGAATGTTTTCCACAACTAGTAGTACAGATTATGTCATAGACTTAGAAACAAAATTAGTTCCACCAACATTTCTTTTACCAGGTTGATAGCGAATGTCAGTGATATATTTAAGAGAAATATATTTACCAAGAAATAGTACCAAAGTATCTTTACCATTAGTAAACATTTCAGGATCATTATTACATCTATCATTAGATAGATTTAGTTCATTGTTTTCTTTGAGTAATTGACCATTTTCTCACTTTCTATAGTATTTTCAGTTTTAACAGTTGAGGTAAGAGAATGTGTTTTATTTAAAAATTTGTATTCATCTTTTAGTTCATTACATGCCGCATAAAGTATATTAAATTATTCAAACATATCTTCATTACACATATTTCCAGAGTCACTCCTATCTTTATAATAATAGGAATTTTTTATAGAGAATTCTAGTGTTACCTCAGATGAGTTTGTAATAAAACACATATTGGCATTGTCAGTCTTTTCATCATGCGAAGATTTTTAGTCACTTAAACAATCCTCAGAAGCACTAAATGTTTCTTTCATTACATTTTTATACTTTATAGAATTGTTTTCATATTTCTTTTTATACTTGAGCTTGGGACAATCAACCATTACATGTCCCATTCACTTACATTCATAATATACTATCTCGTCAGACTTGTTACTTCTATTCCAATCATTCTTTAAGCTTCCTTTTTGATTATATATTCTATTAAAGATAGGGTTTCTAAAAAATTCCATATTCTTGTAAAATCTCTTAAACATCTTGGCTAATTGAGAAATCTCCTCATCAATATCAGGTGATGATGGTTTACTGTTGGAGTTTTCTACAGAGACATCCAATTTCCCCTCCTATTTGTGTTTAGAGGTGGTGGTCTTAAATGACTCAAATTTTTCATTAGGTTCATCCTACTCTTCCTTTTTAAATTTCAACTCCTCCTCATACATCATTCGTTTCCCAATGAGTTCTTTTACAGGTTACTTACTGATGTCACATGATCCACTAATATTGAAAGAGGTTCCTCTCCATCTTTCAGGAAAACATCTGATAATCCTCATAATCTATTCTTTAGTAGTAACCTCTCTTCCTAGAGAACATTGTGTTGACAATTTCATTGAACCTAAGATACCTGTCAAAAATAAGTTCATAAAGATTCATTTTAAAGTTATCATATTTAATATTATTAGTATAAAGTATAATTTCTTTCAAACTAGAAGTTCCTTTATGTGAAGACGACAAAGTATCCCAAATTTTTTGGGTAGCTCGACATGCGGAAATTCTGTTAAATTCCCCATATCCTAAATGAAAATATAACGAATTCATGGATTTTCAATGGTTATAGTAGGAAATATTTATAGGGTCATCCCAAGTAATTCTATTAGTAGAAATAATCATATACTCATCAATAAATTAAGACCAAATTTAAAAACCCCTACTTTCAAAATGCATTTTCATTTTAATTTACCATTGGGAAAAATTGTTTCCATTAAAGAATGGTGGTATGAAGGTTTTAGAACCTTCCAGTCTATTATCCATAATATGGAAATAATTTGAAAGAGCTATAAATTTAGAATTAACCAAAATTTACATATCATTAAAGTACACGTAAAATCACAATGGAATGGAGTGAAAAACAGAATCTTAACAGAAACACAAAGAATCATCTAATACCAAATGTTGGTCGAAGTAGAGTACCCAAGCGGTGGATGAATTGAGTATCTATAAATATTTCTGGTTGAAAAGTATTCTTAAAAAGTTACCCAATAAAAAACACATCCTATTTAATCAAAGTAAAATGGTTATGAAAGTTTTAATATTTAAATAACTTCTCAGAAGATTGATTAATTCTCAATAATCATAATATCAGTTATTAATATTACTTTTGAAACTATTATAATAAGGAAAAACAATTATAAATTCATTCCAAGATTAACAATCAATGTAAATTTAGTGATTTCTAAACTATATAGAAAAACAGTGAAAAATAATTTAAATAACAGAGCAGAAATAAAACAAGTGGTTCAGTCTCAACATGAGACTTAATAAACTCCACTTGGTGATAACCTACCACAAAGTAGTTCAAATTAATAAACCAGATCCACTCCCTGGATTGGGGTAAACAACAGTGCACATGACAATATAGGTCACATGACCACTTCCACAGTTCTTTTTGTGTATGAATTAATAGGTGACATAGGGATCTATTCCAAACTAATCTGTGGGAATAATCAAGTGTAAATAAATTTGAGTGGAAGGATATCTTGTATCATCTAGATTAATGTAGGAGACATTGTGGGATTTTATACAGACATACACACACTGATCCAAGGATTAAAATAATACACAATAGGTACAAAATTATGAGATAAGGTTAGAATTTCTCTGAGGGTTAGTCTATGAAGCTCTAGACTTCAAGGATGAAGCAGATATAAGAATCAGGTCCTTTTGAGAGAAACATAACATCACAGGTCTGATGCGCTTCTTTCCAGTTCGAGCTGGCTTGTGTTCTTTATGGAGTTGGTAAATCGAAGATGTTCTTGACTCTAATATGTGGTATCCCATCTCTTTGTCTTCTATAATGCTTCATGTGTTCTTCAGATGTATTGAGTTTTATGTGTTGGTTCTTTTATAAACAATGCCCATTCTTGTTCATTATTGCACACTACAGTTTCTGGGCCACACTTCTCTTTTCAATCATGGAGTGCATGTGTTAGAGAAAACA
This sequence comes from Viscum album, assembly GCA_963277665.1. Classification (NCBI taxonomy): domain Eukaryota; kingdom Viridiplantae; phylum Streptophyta; class Magnoliopsida; order Santalales; family Viscaceae; genus Viscum; species Viscum album. The sequence goes on along the minus strand of OY728132.1, from coordinate 65,675,359 downwards.
GGATGCATGTATTCTGCACCTTTTACCTTGTAATGTCAGGTGATATTTCTATAATTAAATATTAATTATTCCAGTGTGTTTAAAAGACCCAAATATGATAGTTTGAAATTAAATTGAAAAATGACATAACAGATTAAAGAACGGTATCACAGTCAGTCTGGAAATGGTGTCATCATGAAATGGTGTATCCTTGAAATGATTTCTCATTCTTTTCATTTTGTCGAGAGATAGTTATTATGTCCTAGATGTAAAGTGATCATGAACCGGTATTACAGATGCAAAGTTAGGATCACGATGTCCGGCCTTTTTTCAAACATCAAATGGTGTGTTATCACAGAACCGGTGTCACAGACTTCATCAGATCTCATTTTGGTTTCAGTTTCTAGTCATGATGTCTGGTCATGGTGGATGGGTCACTGTGTTTGGGTCATGGTGTCTGGGTTACTGTGTCTGGGTCATAGTGTCTGAGTCATGAGGTCTGGGTCATGGTGTCTGGGTCACGGTGTCTTGGTCACGGTGTATTAGCCACGATGTCCGGGTCACGGTGTCTGGGTCACTTGCAAGAAAAACATAACCAGTGGCATACTCACAATTTCTCAGACTTAGCCAAATATCTGTATACAGAATTAAAAAGTGATATTCATTGAATGGATTAGTCTTAATCATTTATCATGGAAATCAATTATAACACAAATTAAAAATGTTTTAAAATAATAAAAAATAACACTTAATATATTGGATAGGTTTATTTTAAACCTAAATAAACCAACCATTTGTACACATGATTTGAGATAGATTATATAATATTAACAATATTTATAGAAATTATAGGATTTTTAAGCATTAAAACAAAATTAACACATGAGGAGTCCAACAACTATTTTTCTTTGAGGCATTCTACATTGGGAAAAATGAAAATGTTCAAATGTAATTAAAATAAATAAAACCAATTTGATTAAACCTACATAACTCTTCATTATACTTCATAATAATAGTAAATATATTTATAAGTATATAATTATAAATATATTTATAGAATAAAAAATACCATATAAAGAAAATTATCAAATATAAAAAACATACAACAAAAGCATTCTCCAGCAGATTTGAAAAAAAAGTTCTAAAATGTATCCCTATGTATAAATCAATATAAAATGCATGTGTCTTGATTATTTTTACTCCCAAAAAATAAACTGATGTCAAATTCATCATAATATCTTTCTATCTTGTTTCCAAAAAAGTATTTTAGTTTTTTCATTATTCCATTTGTTACTTGAATGTGAAATGTCATATATAACACAATTGATAAAATAATAATAAATATATTATATTTTAACAATTGAAAATGTTAATAATAATTTTTCAAATTTTACAATTATGGACTCCTAGAATATATTTTTCACTGAATAATCTATACTCATCCAATTAGGGGATAGAAAACATATCCTACAAAGACACTTTAGATCCAGCTATGTACTAAATTGAGTGGTAGGTGGGAACATTTATTTGTTATTCTCCTTTATATTTATTATGAAACTATTCTCTCTTTGCGTGAGTGAATGTTTTCATAAATGTGAAATCCCACTCCAAACATATTTACCTATTTTTATTTCTAATTTAGTTAAAGTGATGAAAATAATTTTATGAAATATAAATCTAACATTCTTAAATTATTTAATTATTATAGATCTATATTTATATGAAATAATTTACATACCTTGGTTCCCCTACATCAGAGTATATCATTTTGAAAGTTATATTTTACATCATAAAATGTATGTGTTTTGGTATTTGAATAAAATTAAACAAATGTATCAAAATATTGGTTGTTAATAATAGAAAAAAATTGAATGTCATATTTTCAACCAAAAAATTATGTTACTACAACTAGTGCATGATATAATTTACAAAAAATGATATAAATTAATATCATAAAATATGTGTATTTTTTGTACATATATTTTTGAGAATTGAATAAATTTTCAATGTTTAAATGTAATTATTCATTATATAATGAATATTTTGAATATATTCATGAATAAAAGTTTATACATGTAACAAAAAAATATAAAGAAAATAGTAACAAAAAAATGGTAAAGGGAAACAACTCAACCAAAAATAGATATATTACTATAAGGAATATAAAAAATATTTAAATTTTTTAATGAAGGTTAAAAATCTATATATAATTAAATACCAAATTTAAAAAATAATTTTTTATAATTCTATCAATTCCACACAAAAAGAGAATACCAGATTAATTAAGAGGGCAATGGAGTGTTTTACTATATCCATTTAACATCATAATGCCGGGTTTCATGGAAGATGTCTAAATCATATTAATTTTCAATCATCAATTAATCTTTCAATATATCAATAAGTTTTAGATAATCAGTAAAAATAATCAATATTCTCATCACCCAAAAGAATTTTTTGAATTGGAAATCAATTCACCACTCATCGTTTGATGGAGTAAAAACATAGAATAATTTATTTGAATTTATATCCATAAGAAAGGATTAATAATTTATATAATATATCTTCAAATAATCAATTGTAAATCCTTAAAAGTCAGTTTTTACACCACTATTACTGTAGAGACCTAATAGATTCTTCAGGGCCACAAGGATAAGTGATGAATTTGTCATACTCATATTTTATAAAGTCTTACATTCTTTAAATTATCCCCAAATGCACTCAATAATATTCCCCTATTAATAAGAATGTATTTGTTGTGCACTCACAAATATCACAAAGACATGAAATGAAGATAATAATACAAATAATAGCATGAATATATTTTCACAATGTTTGGTAAATAGTCATACTCTTTTTTTTATAAACCGATGGGTTTTTTCATGGATTCTATTATCATTAGGACATTATAGTGGATAAAATGCCTATAATTATTGAAAAATGTTTGGGAATGAAATTTTCAACATTCCTGTGTTTGTGTAATTTTATATAATGGTTCCAATAGTTTTTTAAGGGCATTGTTTATACTGGCACCACCAGTTATTCAATGATTTTCAGTAATCATTCTGAATAAGACCTCCCATCGTTACTAGATATATTTGTATCAACTAGTAAATCTTTTTACTTAAATAATGTCTTCTAATACCAATATATAAAAAAAAATTGCATCTCTTCCCAGTATGCTTCAATAATTTGAATATATAATTTATACCACTGCTCACTATTTTATATTAATAATCATCCAACGATTTCTCAACATAATAAATGTTTTGAATACATTATTATAATACGGTATATTTATTCCATTATTATTTAATGTGGTTCTTAATATAATTAAAATAATCTCTAAAACCTATAAAATATAATTCATTATTATTTTATGTTATTTGTCACATATCATGCTCATGTGTTTCATGAAATCCTAAATGAATCCATGTACTTCCTTCTACTCATGAACAAAAAAGATATACATGATAACTAATTTTTTTGAAGTACCAGCTACAAAAAAATAGGTATATTCAGGCATGGTGTCTTGGTTTCTTTATAAAGTAATGGCCACCCATGATATTACTTTGTGTATAGTAATTATCTTCATGAGTGCTAATAAATTCTTAATGGGATATCCTCCTCTTTCTTGAAATCTAGGTGAGGGTTGTGAATTTCTCCTATTCCTTAATGTGACCAAGTTGAGTCCACATTTCTGTCTCATGTAGATTGATCACTTGGTTTTTTTCTTCCTTTCATATTCTGAACACAATAGATCTATAACTCTCAAGAAAAAATAGATTTATATTTTTCAAAAATTTTAAATTGTAAGAAATGTAAAATCATGACTAAAACCTCTATTTTTATATCAAAAAAATTCATCATATCTCCTCCAATGTTAATATTGAGTCATGGATTCTTAATGATCTTAAGATACCATTAATTACTAAATGTCACTAAATATATAAAATGTGCTGAAGAGTAAATTGAAAATAAGAGATCACTAAATGATAGATTTGTATTATCAACTTCAAATTATCATGACATCAGATTGCCTATAAATCTCTCAAACTATCATATCAATAAATTTCAACAACAATGTATGATTTACAAGTCATTCTCATTCAATTCTAATGAGTACATGAATAACATCACATTTATTTTCATGGTATTAAAATATTACCTCTTGAGATCCTCATACCACATTTTGCAAACAATAAAATATAATTTTTACTCCTTTATAAAATTTCCTAGATAATTTAAATTTCTACATGAATCATATACAAAACATTGATACATGAAAAATTCTAAAAATAGATATGTAGAACAAACCCATATTTGAATTAATCAACAATTTTATTTGATTATCTTACAAACAAAATTGGGTATGTGGAACCCTTACATTGGAACATGCCTACGTGAATTATTAAATATACATTTGGATACATGAGGGACTTCAAAAAATTGAATATGTAGATTATATATTCACCTGTAGTTTAACAATTTTATTATATCTATTCTTATAGCATAAAAAATATTACACATCATTGGTTTCCTAGATGCATCTTACTGTTCTTCTATTTTCTCATTCAATGTATATTCATGAATGTGAAACTGTATGGATATAAAATTTAAAACATACATATGCTTTTATACTTATTTTTACTTATCTAATCACTCAACTTCATCAGGTGGTGTCACATCTAGGTGATTTATGTTCATCCATTACCACACATGAAATCACATAAAATGAGCATGTCATACTCTCCAGGATCTCAACTGTTCAACATGGTCTTCTAAAATATGGGAAGAAGATTTCTGTTTGACCTTCATGATTCCATAAAAGGAAGAATAACCCATTGTGAAAAAAATTAATTTTGGAAGGTATAACTCAATGACCCATAATGATCATACAACTCAAGTCAAATCAATTATAAGATCAATTTTATATCCAAAAATTATTAAAGAAGATACAATGAAATTATTCTCAATATCTCACATCCATATATTCAAAAGTTTTATCACTTTCATATTAATCAATCTGTTCTATGACACCCTTGAGATAGTAGTAGGGGATAAACACCCACAACACATTCACTACAAGACACACAGGTCATGTCAACGAGAATTGGCCCACAAACATCATAGCCAAAAACCAACTCCCACTCAATGTGGTGCAAGATTCTACGATCCCATACAAAACCCACTCACATTCTATCCACTAAGAGTATAGGCTGAGTTAGGCTTTCTTCCCCACCTAACTAGTAGAGAACATGTCTTTTGGATGGCCTATATGGTTGGTTATTTTATACGAGTAAATTCATTAAAATTATTAGCCAAATATAAAACATTGAATTCTCAAATTCTATTATAGAACTCCATCATACAAAAACACTGAATAATTTATGTATTTTGGCATGCTATAATGCATTCCTTATATAGATGAATATTTTCATAAAATTTATCTGTAAAAAATCTTTTCAATTTTGAATATTTATTCCAAACCACTATTTAATATGTTGTAAACATTGTTCTCTTAATAAATTTCATTCAACGAAACTCTTTGACATTGATGATCAATTAAAAAATTCATCATAATTCACATGGATAATTATTCAAGCCTGAAATTCATTTCCATTAAATTAATCCAAAACAATACTCCAACCATCATCAACATTCATGGAGAATTTTCTCTCCCCATGACTACCAATGGACCCATAATAATCAATCAAGCATCATCAAATTAAACAAGGTGAAATATCTTAGTAAATGATATCCATGGAATCCAAAATAATTCTTCAAGAATCATAACAATATTTAATGAATTATTAGAAATATCCTTCCATAGTTCACTTTCCACTATTAATCACTAATCATAGTGGACTTCATCATACATTGACTTATCATTTATTCTTATATATTGAAAACATATAACACCATACACATTCACTGTATACATAGTCTTTTAAATACCCCCTCTTTCTTTAATTTTAAAACAAATTCCTTAAATAAATAACTGTCCCTTCACCTCTTTATTGGCAATATATGAAATTTATTAATATTGGGGTTTTCACAATTTGTCTTTTCTCTTTTCATGACATTTGGGTTTATCTTATTCTCCTTTTGATGGAAGGATGGTACCATATTGTTTTTATCATAAGAAGTATTTATTTTTTCGATTTTATGTAAATGTGGGATAATACAATAATGAAAATAAGTGAGATTCAACAATGGATTTCAATATTGTCCATGAGAAATCATGCTTGTGATATCATCCCCTGAAGTTTCGTATTTATCAAATGGGGATTGAATAAATATTTATATAAAAAATGAAATATTATCCTACACAATTTTAGAAATACATCATAAATTTAAAAGTCAAGAATAATTTTATCCGCCAGTTTATGAGATTACACATCATCCAACACTCCCTCATTTTGTTTTTTTTGAAATAATAAAGAAAAGGGAAATAAGTGTAATTAGGTTACCATCATTTTAAACTTCAATATAGATGAAATTATCTTATAGATATTCATGGGATAGTCATTTCTATCATATACGTGCTATTTTTTCCTACAAAAGGGATAAAAATATTTGTTATACATGGTGAAAAGGTTTACCATATGATCTTTAAGTTATACAGTTTGATGATCCATCGATGTTCAATAAGTCAATATTTTATTAGATATTGAATAATCATTCCATATTATTGTGTTACACTTTACCCATTTAGTTCTCCACATTATAATTAACTTTAAATTCAATTAATTTCAATTTAAGAACACAAATACTTCAAAATAAGAAAGGGAATAGGGAGTAACACTTATAAACTTCTTAATAAGTTTATCTGGTATGATTGTTTTATCTTATACTAGAGACTACATTCCCATTATATCTAATGTCTCTTGTATATTGCGTGATTTTTTCAATTTTATATTTCAAATTCTGATATTTATTTTAGAATATACTCTATATTTCTTTTCACCATTATTTTGTTTATATTTTTTATTTTCACATTTGGTATAGCGCAGTAGTTTCCCAGGATTCTTTTTTTTCTCTATTCCGCATCTCTTGAAGAGAAGGTATATAAGTCATAAAATTTATTTCATTATGTACAGTCTTGTTACATTTTCCACAAAATTGTTTTGTGAATATTTAATTTTCATTAGTTGAAAACCACTCATGAAATCTGAGATATTTATCTTATGGAATAACATGTTTTACGTTTTCCATTTATCTACCTAGTGCTTTTCATTATTAGTTTTTTATTTCTCTACAACATTCAATTGATTAGGGAGAATTATTAAGTATTTATTATTAAAAAATTATTTTATATAACTTCTAGAAGGATTAATTAATATTTTTGAGTATCCCCTCTTTGATAATATACTTAAATTTTAATCAGTAATGTCTTTAATCAATCTTATTTTCTTATTTCTCCACTGGATTGATTCATTTCGTAATTTCAACTTTCATTCATTCTTTTCCATAGCTGGTTTTTAGTAGTCCATGCTATGTATTATCTTCTACAATATAATCATAATTTCTTAGTTGATATGAAATTATTGAAATATGTATTCATAATCATCTTAAGATATATTATTTTGGTATTTTCATTGGTTGATAATTTTTCTCCACCTGTTATCTCCAAAAAAGATAGTTATACCCTTTTCTAACCAGATTTTGGTTGGGTTATGTTCTTATATTCTCATTTGCATAGGACCTATACCTGGATGGTGAATACAAACACTATTCTTTAGTGTTACCAAATGTGTTGCAATATTCCAAAATTATTAATGGGATTATAATATATTTTTGTGGATAGATTCATTTTTTTATATAGAAGTGCGTTATATTTATTGGGTTTCTTCATTTTTTACCTATATATCAATTTAATGTAGGTCTTTAGTAGTCTTCATACATTCTCACATTATACCGAAATTTAGTAGCCTATTTCTTGCACATCCTATAGAACCAACTATAGAAAAATTATCTTTTTTTTCATGAAGTAAAATATTTTCTAGACATTGGTCCTTTTTTATTTATAGATGATCCATTCCTTATTTAGTGAATCATTTCGGTGTTTTTTTCAGGATATTTCTAGAATCATAATTCTTCATTGGTAGATTTCTCATCATTTTTATCACCCCAATTCATTATAGATATTATATTTTTACTTGTACTTATAGATTAGATTAATTTGTATACATATAATCAAGGGGGGAATGAATTAAATTCTTCCATGATCTTGTAGAAGGTTTATCAATAGATTATTATGAATTATTATTTCCTTCAATATGATACTATTTAGTTTCATAATTCTTATCAATAGTTTATATAGAAATGTCCCTTTATGGCTTGAATATATTCATATGAATTTGTTTTACATTTCTTCTTATTAACTACATGGGATGATCTAGCATGAATGAAATTAAATTTTCTCAATTTTATATCTATTTGAAGAAATTTAGGTCTATAGTAAAAATTCTCCACTTCAACTGATGTTATCTTGTATTCCAATTCACAAGAGATTATATGAATACGATCTTCATATGGTCTAATAACTTCAATAAAAGAGTTTTCAGGGTCATTTATTCTTCAATAATTAACGTAAATGTTTTATTCATTATCATCAATACTTGATTTATGAGATTTTTATAGGGAGTGGATATTCTTAATATACTCTGTATACTTATTTTTCATTTATACCACTAAAATGTCAGAATCCTTGAACATGAATCCTATTTATTCAAGATAGGAATCTTTTATATTCAAAGAAATGTTAAAAAATGTTTCATGTGGTTTGATAACAACAATAAAAATATTTTTACTCACAAATATCTCATTCAAATTCTGTTTTAATTATTCATAAAATAATGAAAAAATCTTGTTGCATTGAGTCAAAGATTCATAATTTTCCAAACCGTGATATTTGATAACATTTAACCTTTAAAATCTCATACAATGTGCATCCTCTTATTTATTAATCTCCTCTTCACATTGTGCACTTTCATCATGAATAACAATGACATAATAATGTATATATATTAAAACTTATTTAGGAATATTCTTCAAAAATATATCAAGTTGAGAGGTGTAGTCATTAAAAATTTTGACAGACTCATATTCTACATACTCTTCACAATATGAGATCATTTTTTCAAAGTTATCATTTTCAACTAAATTGAAAAAAAAGAAAATATCATTCTCTTCATTATTTTATATTTTTTCAACCATATTTCTTATATATTATCCTTATTTGTAAATTTTTTTCTTGAGATCATCATGCCATTTGAAATAGAAGTGGACACTATGTCTTCCTTCTGAGGTAAATCAAAATAAACATGAAATATTCAATTTATATAAACCTTATAAATACAACTAGTGATAAAACATTTATCCAATTATAGGTAAATGTGTTTTTTTAAAACTTTTAGAGCCCAAATGGATCATGTCAGGACATTGGGGGGGGGTGATTCAGTGTACCCAAGATTTACTAATATTTTCATTATTTTCAAATATCCCCTCTTAATAAAGGTCATATACTCATGTTAAGAAGAATGGATCTATTATAAACTCTCAAAAATGACATTTTCATTTAATGATGATACTAAAAGAGAAATATGTATAAATTATTTTTAATAAGGTTCATTACAAATAATTAAATCTTTATTTGATTAAAATATAGATGTTTCATGGATTATATTTTCTCTATAACAATGTAGTGATTACAAAAACGTAGAGTTTGTGGAAAATGTTCAGGCAGTAAATTTTAAAACTTATTTATTTAGTTGTGTTTTTATACTAATACCACTAGTTTATTAGTGGAATTGTAAATAATCTCACCACAGTTTCTTAAAATATCTTCAATATAACTTCATAACAAGACCTCTATACTACAATGGATGTAATTTTATTAACCTAATATTCGTATTACTTGCCTATTTTTTCTACTACCACTATATCAAAAAAATTACAAACACCGACCCAACACTATTCAACAAAAGGAAGATGAAACTACCCCAAATACTAACTGTTTTATCAAAATGATCTACTAAAGGGTTCCCAAAAAACTATAGGTTGTATTATTACTTTATGATCACATTGTATATCACTTGATTTATTATTTAATTTTTCTCTGTATCTAATTCAATGAAAAACTAGAATATGTAAAATATAATTATTTATTATTTTATGTGCTTTGACTTAATCTATTCTCATGTGCTTCATGAAATCATCAATTCATGAATGAAAAAACTTCCGATGTTGATCTAAAAGACAAGATATTACATATTTTAACATTTTGATATACTATATTAAAAAATAGTTATTTTTTTCCATAATGCCTTAGTTCTATTATATAGTAGGATCATCAAAAATAATACTTCATATATTCTTATTGTCATTATTAGAGAAAAAATTTCTTAAAGATATATCCTTATTCTTTATCATGAAATCTATTAATGGATCACTGATTTATCTTCTTCCTTTTCATGATAAATGATATCACGTGGTTTCCTCTCATGTAAGCAGATCACATATTTCATCACCAGTCCTCCAATGCTAAAATGGGATCAATAATTCTTGATGATTTTAGAATCTCATTAAATACCAAAAAACTTTAGATATATAAAATGTTCTTGAGTGGTTATTAAAAATGAACGATCACTCCATGATCTCTTTTAAATTATCACTGTCATCTTCTCACAAAATTAGAATGTTTTTGAAGTTCATTAAATCTAAAATTTGTATCTATCTACAAAAAAGTATGATTAACAATATTCTCTAACCTAAATATATTTTAAAATCATATACATCAATTTTATTTATGTGGTATTTAAAAATAACTTATATAGATCCTCATTCCACATAGATAAAACAACTTAATATAATTTTCACACCATCCAAAAATAAACTACATAATTGAAATAGATATTTGAATCTTCTTATAAAATTAGCTATGTTATTCTCTTTTGGAAATGAATACATAGCAGAAATTTTAATATCAATTCATCAACTATGTGATTAGTTTCTCATATATATCAAATCAACTACATGAAACCCTTACGTAGAAATACTCATATGTGAATCCTCACTACTAATTTTGGACATGGGAGGGTATTCATAAAATAGGATATGTGGATTGTCTTTTCAATTGAATAATATTTATTTACTCATTCTTCTTATAATGGAATAAAAAATGATATACACCATTTTTTTCTTAGATACAGCTCACTGTTCTTTTTTTCATTGCAAGTACAAGAATTCAAGTGAAAATTCCTAAATATAATATTTCAAATATACATATTAACTTATCCAGATTAATATTATTTTACGAAATAATTTTCATTATGTATTGTCATATTTTGGGGATTTTTTTGATGGATTAATGTACATGAATATCATATATAATGAGTATATCATACTCACCTGGATCTCACGAGTTCAACATGGGATTCTTATGTGTGGGAAAATACCTTTATTTTCAATCATAAGAAATTCATAATTGGAGGAATAACCCACATTGTAAAACATTTTTATTTCCTAAGGTAGAAGGAGATCACCCATAAGGATCAGATGGATCAAATCAACTCCATAAAATAATTGGTGTTATATCAGTAAGTCATTAAAGTGGATGAACGATGCATCACTTCTCATTTTCCCAAATTAGATATTTAAGCATTATACATTTCCATATTAATCAACCATGTCCATTAAACCCATGAGATAGTAGTGGATGATTAGTACTTATGAGACATTCACATGATTCCACACATTCCATGTCCACCATTGTTCTCCCAACTACACCCTAGACTAAGCATATGTGCACTTACAGTGGAGAAACCTCTAACAGAACCATACACGCACCACTCCAATATTAACCACCTTGCATACTGGATAAGGTATACATTATTTTCCATAAAATAAAACATGAAATTGTCTCTTGGCTGGCCTATATGGTTGGAAATATTTTTTTATTAAACAACAAAAAATGATATTCCAAATATAATGCATTGAATTATAAAATTAAAATCTAAAACACCATCACATGTTAATTATATAGAATTATGATTCTTCATCTTATTGCTAAAAATATTAACAGAGATGAATATCTATATGAGATTAGTCCCTGTCTTTTCCATTTTATTTTGGAATATTAGTTCAAAAGACCAATTCATAATGATATAAATATTGTTCCTTTTATAATTTTTTTTCTATATATGTCATTGAAATTACAATACCTTTAAAAATAACACCACCACTAATATAGATAATTTTCCATCTTAGAGGTACAATGAAATTAGAATAATCTATAACAATTTTCCAAGAATCGTCACCAATAATACAAAATTAACTTTCCATTTGACCCCCAATGAGTCCCTAAGAATTATCCCAGACATCACATCAAACATGGAGGATTGTATTAGAAAATAAGATCCAAGAAATCTATAAAAAATCTACAAGAATTATTAATATACTTCTGAAATATTTCTCAAACTCATTATATATTTAACATTTCAGGATTAATCACTAATAATAGAGGAATATATCATAATTTAGTTTTTATTCTAACATATATATTGGAAAAAATACAACCAGAGTCATTGACCATTTACATGGTATTTTTAGTAACAATCAACCCATATACACTTAAATAGCGATACCTAAAATTTATTATAATCAATCTCTAATATATCCTAAATAACAGAAAAATGTGGTGTTGATCATAAAATTGGGTTTTTAATAATGTCACCCGAGAAATGTAGTTCTTCAGAATCAACCCTTTCTACACTATTTTCAAAATAACTCTTTTCATCCTTGTTTTTTGAGTAAAATATGTGAATAATAGTATAAAACGAGGCCACATGATCACATTAACACCATCTCCCTCTTCTATCCATTTATATTTTTTTGTGTGGATAAAGAAATAGTAATTTTCTCCTTGAACCATGAAAAAATATGTATTTATGTTCATTCATCAACCAATTTTCATTTCATATTAGATATGATACCTTAAATTCAGTAATATGAGATGATATTTTTGGTTGGAAATCACATATGTTATTCAAACTATATAATTGTTCCTACATTGTAGTGACCATATCCCCAATAGCATTGAGATGGTGCCTACTTTATTAAATTTTCATAATATACAAGGAATGAAATCATGAAGTAACAAATAGTTTAGTTGTCCTGGTATAGTAGATAAATACTATAAATTCACAATTAAAATTTAAAAAATATAAAACGAATTGAATATACATTGAGAAATAAACTATAACCTTTGTCATATATTTCTATATCAATTGAAAAAATGCTTCCTTGTATCATGGGAAAAATAAAACATAACAAAGGGGTGATATCAGTTGCCTACTAAGGGTAGGAGTACGACTGAAGATATTCAAAAATATGCTATAAGCAAATGGAAAGGTATATAATGGAAAATCATGTCATTTAATCAATTACCTGAGTAAAATACGCAATATTGGAAAAATACCCAATAATAGTGGTTTAGAACCATTGGTATAGCCTATTCCATCATTTTGGAGGGATATTGGTTGATTTATCTTCGGTATAGTCTAATACCTATGGTTTTACAAAAAACATCGGTATAAGTATTGTAAAATAAAAGATTCATTCGGTATTTTAACCCACAACCTCCATCATATATATTTGAGACCTAACAACAATAAAAAAAATATATTTGCGAATATAATTTGATAAACATGTATATATATATATATATTTATTTATAAATAATTAATATTTTTATTTATTTGATGATATTTGGAAAAATAATTCATAAACAATATGGGTACTTATACCAATAGTTCTCAAAACCATAGCTATAGACCTATACCAACAGTTTTCAGAACCATTGGTATAAGTACCCAGATTTTTGGGACCTATAACATCTATTAATCAAAATTGTAGGTATATGGCCTTTAATTGGATTTTATACCAATAGTTTTGTAAAAACCGTTGGTATTGACATCACTCATTCCAACGGTTTTTCCAACTGTTGGTATATCCATCACCTATATCAATATTGTTTTTCCAAACTGTTAGAATAGTTTAATTTTATTATACCTATACCAATATGTTTTCATATAGTTTGTATAGAAACATGGGTATAGGTCACATTTCTTATAGGGATGGTAGAGATAAATGATCATAAAATAATTCCATATAAATAATCACAAGATCATGAAAGCCTAAAAACAGATATTCTCTCTAATATAAAATAATATATAATATCAACAATGAAATTCGTAATTATAGAATGAATAATGTTGGGTTTTTAAAAAATAGTGTCATGGCTTGTTCCAAAAATCTAATGAAGCGTCATATCACTTTGAGGGGGTGGTAGTCCGCACTAACTTAAATGAAATTATCATATTTATAAGACATGAAAATCATAATGGTATGTTATAAATTAAAAATAAAGATAAATATAGATAAAATAAATATCATATATAATTATAGTTACATCATAATGGACACCAAAATAGGTGGAAGGAGAATATTGGACAATCATTGTTTCGTGATGTAGTAGTTCACCATCCATAGAAATAGAATGTTCTATACCCATTAGACAGAGGTGTGTGTAAGTGTTGTTCTTAATACTTTTAATAAATACAACCTATTATATTTTAGATACTAGTGTTGTTATTAAATAATTGAATAAAGGGAGTTTATGGGGTTGGATAAGGAAAATAAAAGAATGAATATTGACAGAATACATTACCTCATGTCGGGTAAGTCCTTTTGTGTTAAGCTAAAAGGGATTATTTAATTTTCATTATTCAGAATGAAAGAATTCTATGAGGTATATAGGGATTTTTGGAGGTTATTTGTATAGGTGTTGGACGATTCAAGGGGGGTTGATATGAGTGAGTAAGGGTTAGAGTTGGCGTCCTTTTATAAGAGGTAGGAGGGGCACTTTAAGAATATTTGAAACTATTACATTATTATTAAATGATTTTAGAATTATAATAATACCAATGTTATATATTTATAGAATCATATGAGTATGGGTCTAAATACTCTTATAAAATGGGATTTAGTCATTTTTAGGTCACAAAATTAACTTTATCTTTTAAATTTAACCCTTAGTAGTCTTATTTAACTTTTACCATGTCTTTTTTGTATATCCATAATATATGGTTATCATATTTACTATAAAATACCAATCGACCCAAAAATAGATCATTAAAGACATTTGAAAAATAATATATGTTATGTGTACGAATATTATATTTTTAAAACTATTATTTCTTTTAATAAAATATTAATTTATTTAAAAACTCATTTATGTATATTTTTATACTATTCATATCTTGACTTTTTAAAAATCCATAACAAATTTATTATTTATAAAAACCTCCATTAATTCAAAGATAACAAGTATTAATAATCTATAAAAATCTGTGGATGATATAAAAGGCTTCAAAATAAATTAATTTTTATATTTATAATTTTATTTATTTAAATCATTCATTAATAAGGTAAACACTACCTCATCATTGTGTCATAAATATATTTATATATCTAAAATCAAAAAATTATAAATAAAATAGCATGATGTAGGTAATAATTTTATAATTGTAATGATTATTTATAGTCGAATATATCCCTTATCTATCCCCATATAAATATTGTTTTACTAAAACATATAATTTTATGTTATATTTTTTTCTTAAAATTAAAAGTAATTAAATGTCATTTTCACACACAAGTGGCTCCATGGGGTCCTAAAATAGATCCAAGGATTTTCAAGGTCATAAATATCTCATCAAATATGGTTAGTACATGTGCTAGGGTAATTTAATATCATTGTAATATTATTCTTTTACCCTTATTTACCAGATTTATCCTTTAATCATGGAAAATTAAATATTTACTAAAGTTATTATTCAAAACATCTAAAACTAAAAGTTACATATTTACAAAATTTGGACCTCATGATTATAAATATGGAATCCATTTTTCCAAAATCAAAAAATAGAAGTTTCAAATATTAATTTGAAATTATTTCCTTTGTCAAAACAAAAAAGAGTGTTTTTAGGAAATAATAAGAATCAAAAGATTGACATGTGTTTATGTATAATTAAAAAGTGAAATTACTTCCAATTGCCAAAATTATTTTAAATGGTAAAAAGATAATCTAATTACACTTTAAAACAAATAAAAATGAAAATCTAACTGTATAAATAATTAGATGAAAATGCAGTATTGATTTAAAATGTAGTATTTCTCACTATTCATTAAAAAAAGAACTTTATCAGAAAAATACCAAAAAATTTCCCAATGTAAATTTTGATGTCCTGATCCAAAATAAATAGTTTCTTTTTTAAAATGGAATATATAAAAGTGAAAAAAACTATATTTAAAAAGGGTTCTCCAATAAAAGGAGGTTAACCGACATTTTAAATTTATTAGAGTATTTAATGCTTAAAAATGGATTCATTCTAATTTTGAGCCTCTAAATTTTATTGGATAAATTTAAAGACATTTAACAAACAATTTTATTCAAAATATAGTTAGTTATGTTCATTTACACCAATACAATGACTAGGCATTTACTAACATCTAAAATAATAATAATATATTATTATTTTTTGTATAACTCAATGTTGTGTGCAACATATGATTTTAAAGAAACCAATTGTTTCGTGTTGAGTACGCTATCAAAAAAATGCATCCCCTTTATTGTAAAAATAATATCTCTTTCATAAATATTTATAGAATTGAAAAAGTATTATTCTATAAATTCATGGGGTGTTACATCCATTCCCCCTTTTGGGAATTACATCCTTTCAATTTTATTCTCTTATCAAAAAAGTGGGGATGCTACCTCTTCAACCATATGGTTTATCCACAAAACTATTGCCTGATGGATTACCTTATCCCGCAAAACTTGATCTCTATGATCACGAAGCTGGAAAGGTTGTTCCTCATAATAAAGATTATCTTCCAACTGAAATACCTCTAGACACAAAAAAATGAGATGGATCTAGAATATACATTCTCAAAATTGAAACATGAAAAACATTGTGTACCTAGGAGAAAATTGAAGGTAAAACCACTCTATCGGAAACTGATACAACATTCTTTAGGATTTTATATAGTCCAATAAACTATGGACTCAACTTTTGCTTTTTACCAAAATTCATGACACTTTTCCATGGAGAATATTTCAGAAAGACATGTTCACCTACCTAAAAAGATAGATTCTTCCCCTGGATATCCAGATAGCATTTCTGCCTGCTCTGAGCTGTTCTCATGTGCTTCTGAATCAACTGAAATATTTATACCATCTCTTCTAGAAATTCTGTTCCCATCACCTTCCATTCACCTCTTCATCCCAAAAAGCTGGAGTTTGACAGTGCTTTCCATATAATGCATCAAATACTGCCATCTCTATACTAGAATGAAAAGTGTTATTATATGAAATCTTATCCTAAGAAACATGTTTGTTCCATCTTCCCTAAAAATCCATTGAACATGCACGTATCATATCTTTAATGTTCTGAATTTTTCATTATGACTTCCCATCTGATCGCAGAAAAAAGCTATATGAAAATTTAATTCTTTACCCAATGAAATTTTAAGGCCCATCCGAAAGTTAAAAGTGAACTTGGGATCACGATCAGATACAACAGAGAGGGGAACACCATGTAACCTGAATATATCATTAATATGTAATCATGAATGTTTATCTCGATACATGGTATATTGAATAGGACAAAAATGAGCCGATTAAGTTAATCGATCAAAATTAACCCATATCAAATTATTACCTTGAGATTTATTTGGTAATCCCATAATAAATTCCATGGATATATTTTCCCATTACCACTCGGGAAATGGTAAAGTCTAAATCATCATTTTTAGTAATTTTCATCATATTTTAAATAGTTAAAAAAGTCTAACACTTCACAATAAAGTTAGTGATATTTCTTATCATTCTATCCCACTAGAAATACTCTCGAATATCTCTATACATTTTAGTACTTCCAGGATGAAATAAAAATTTAGAACTATGATATTTATATATCAACTGTTTCTTTAGCTATGAATCGCAAGGCACACATAAACTCTTTCCAAAACTCAATAGAATATATTTATCAATGGTAAATTCTGGAAAATTACCCATCTGAACCAATTCTACCTTTTTCTGCAACTCATTTTCTTCAATCTGTGCTTGAATAATTCTTCCTAATAGAGATGATTTCATTTACAACTGAAACAAAACAGAGTAATTCCCTATTCCAAAAATTTCCAATCCAAAATTCATCAAATAATGCATCACAGGATCTCATTACAAATGTAGAATGGTTAATATTTCATTACTTTTTTGTCTAAAAGTGTTATCCACTTTATTTTCCTTTCCTGGAAGGTAATGGTTCATACAATCATAATCAATGAATAATTCAATGAATCTAATATATCTCATTTTTAATTATTTTTTAGTGAATATATACTTCAAACATTTGTGATCAGTATATATTTCACACTTTATGCCATACAAATGATGCCTCCAAATTTTTAAATAAAAAACAAAAGCAGCTAATTTCAAATCACATGTACGGTAATTTAACTCATTAGGTTTCAACTGACATGAAGCTTAAGAAATTACATGATAATTCTAAATTATGACAAAACTAATTCAATTTAATGAAGCATCATTTTAGATAACATATTCACCATCTATAGAAGGTAATTCCAAAACTAGAGCATTCTCCAATATTCATTTCAATTCTTGAAAAAAATCATCACATTATTTTGTCCAGATGAACTTAACACCTTTTTGAGTTAACATACTCAGTGGGATAGACAACCATTCATATTTATGAACAATACATTAGTAATATCTTGCAAAACCAAGAAAAATATGGATCTCTATTATATTTTTGGGTCTGGGACATTCTTCAAAAACTTTTGTTTTAGTAGGATCAATAGTTAAAACATATTTAGAAACAGAGTGACCATGGAATGAAATTTTTGTAACCAAAACTCCCACATTTTGATTTTTCCATAAAATTTCTTTTTTTAAGGTTTGCAAGATTACCCTTAAATGAAATTCATGTTCCATCAATAAACATAACAAAAAAATTATCCAATAACTCATAGAAAATTGTATTCATAGGATCCATAAATATAGTAGGAGAATTGGTCAACCCAAAAAGAATAAATTAAAATTCTTAATGGCAATATATAGTAAGAAATGTGGTATTTATAATATTTGGTTCCTTTACATTCTACTGATGGTACCTCGACCTCATGTCAATCAACGAAAAATAATGAGCTCCCTAGAGCTGATCAAACAAATAATTTATATGAGGAAAAGGATAATGGTTCTTAAATGTTATGTTATTCAAGGATCTATAATCAATGCATAATCTCATTAAACCATCATTATTTTTAACAAACATGACAAGAGCACCACATGGTGATGTTCTTGGTCGAATAAATCCTTTATCTAATAAATCCTATGATTCCTTCTTTAACTCTAAAAGTTAAATTTGAGTTATTCGATAAGGGGATTTTGAAATTGGTTTAGCATCAGTAACTAAATCATCAGTAAATTCAACATCCAGATCAGGTATTATACCAGGAAACTAATAAAGAAAAACATCCAGATACTCATTTACCACTGGAATATCATTAATTTTAACAATTATATTGATTTCAACTATATGTGTAAGGTAACAATCATTTCAATCTTTTACAAGTTTCTCATCTTCATGATATGTTACCAAAAGTAAGGGTTCATTATTGTACACAAAATGAATTTTTTTTAAAAAGAAACGACCTTATCACTGCCGTCAATCTTATCATGATTAACGGAAATCCAATCTATACCCAAAATAACATCAAACTTCACTAAAGTCAATGCAATAAGGTTTGCAGGTAGATTCTATATGCACACAAGTACATGAAGGTTCTTATTAATTATTTTTGTCTCAACATTTCTTCTAGGTGTTTTTACCACATGTTCATGACTCATATCTTAATATGGAATTCCCAATTTATAATAAAATCTCTCAGAAATGAAGGAATGTGTAGAACCTAAATCATACAACAAATTGATATATTTGGAATAAATAAAAAATGTACCTGATACTAATTCATTTGATGGACCTACATCTGCTGAAGTAGTTTCAAAGGATACCACCACTCCTTTGTGCTTGTATTCTGGTTGCATTCCATCATTTTAGTGCACCATTGACTACTAATTTGAATAATGACCCATTTTAATGCCCTCAAAATATTTTATGGACTGTAAATCAGATTTTTTCTTAACATTACCCTGATCGTTTTCAGTGAAATTACGATCCTTATGTCCAATTTTACCATATATGTAGCACTTACTAGAATTCAAAAGGAATTCCCCAGTGTGATTTTTACCATAATTTTCACAAACTGAAAACGTATGTTTCTTACCATTTTACTTTTTTGAAGGGTTATTCCCTTTCTTTTACCACCTAGACCACTTATTATGTGTGTTTTCAAAGAACAAATGATCATGGAAAACTCCACATCCAACTTCTCAACATGTTGAAGAAGTTTTTCATAACTTTTAATCTCATGAGAAGTTAAATCCATTATATACATTGGCTATAATCCTGAATAAAATGATTGATTTTACTATCAAGATCTCATATGATATTTGGGGCATACCTTTCCATTTGAGTGAATTTTTCTTCATATGTATCCACTAAGTCATCCTCATGACTCAATTCCATGAATTTTTTTCCAACCTAAGTCTAACCAAAATAGGAAAATATTTATCAAGAAACAAACATTTGAATTTTTCCCAATTAAGAGAATCAATCTCTTTATTATTCCTAATATTTTTAACAGTCGACCACCACTGATCGACTTCACCTTCAAAATGGTAAACACTAAGACTATCCTTTTGATTTTCTGAACACCCAATGACATTGAAAATCATTTCTAGTGCATTATTCCACCCTTCAACTACGACAGGATCAGAAGATCCTCTGAATGATGGGGGATGTTGCATAATGGAATTATCCACTACTGACATGTTCATCTATTTTTGATTTGGTTGATATCGTGCATGGATACTGGAACCATTTATATCCTGAGTCAATTGTTCCATCACTGTAAGAAACCGTTGAGTTCCGATTCTGACCATCTAAGGTTATAGATTTGGGAGGTTTTTTTCCACTTGATGTCATCCCATCATAGTTTCCATGTTTCCTCAATGACAAACCATTATGAAAACAAAAATATCTTAGGCGAAAAAACATGGTAATCTTCAAGTCCTATATCATTTCAATATTTCCATAATGTAAAAACAATTTATGGATATTTATTTAACAATATCCTAACTCTTAAAGTTGTTTAAAACAACCTCTGATACCAAATATAATGCCTCGACCTTAACCATTACATAATTATTGAATTATGTTAATAATTCAAATTGATGATATTTTTAGGTTTAGAACTATGGAGAATAATCTCATAAATTATACATATCAACCTGAATATTACTTTTAGAAACTTCTACTCAGGGTCAATTGTTTCATAAAAATAAAAAATATTAAAAGAAATCAAGAATTATTTTCTTTATATAAATCATCATGAATTCTTCATTTCTCTTACCCTTCCTTATACCCTATGAAAAACATTTCGAAAACTTTGGAAAAGACTAAAAATCTCAGTAAGGGTTTTAAAATAAGGAATGAAAACATTATCCCATAAATACATCAAAAAAATGAGATCATACTTTTCAATCATAAATTACGTTCTCTTTAACATACCTCATGAAATCATAATATTTATTAATAACACATAGAAATCAAAAATCACAATGGTAACTTGTGTCATCCGTAACATTAATATATTTTAGCGTTCACAGCTACATAGGGATTTGCGTTTGGAGTACCAATCATAGTATATTCCCTAAATCTCTTAGGAAGATCATTAACATTTACCTCCATCACAATACACATTTAATTGGATAGATATATTGGGATCACCCTCCCTTGGTTTATCATGGACCCACCTGTATATGTTAAAAATTCCCAAGAACCATAACACATTAATAACACATAAAACAAGCATAACAGAAAGATAACATTTCCATACTATAGTCACAATATTTAATTTCATGATATTGAAACAATAAATGATTTCTCAAAACAATTTTCAATAACAAAATACTTAAAAAGGGTATATGGTGTTTATTTTTCTTTTAAAAACACTAAATATTTTTAAGGAAGCCAAATATCCAATAATACTTGCGGTGGTGGAAAAGCCGTTTTCACCGCATTTGTTAAAAAGAAAAATTTCTTTGGTCTTTTAGTTAAACGTTTCATAGAAAAATAATTCCATTTGAATGAAATGAAATGTCAAAGGGGTTTATAAATAGTATAAAATAATGTGTTGTATAAATCAAAATATGCCTCAATGAAAGGATATTGAGACAAATTCCCTTACCTTGAGTCAAACTTGTCATGTAAGTTCCTTATTCTTCCTGATTAATATAATTATGTTAAATTTCACTAGTTTCAGAACAGTTTTTAAGTTTATTATTCCTTTTATATCACTTATTACAAAATAAGAAAAATTATATAATTTTTTATGTTAATATTAGTCATTTTGTAAATTTTTTGGAACTTTAGTCAAAAAATGAACTTGTTTTAATTACAAATTGTCCATGGGGTCGGAATTTTATTACCTACAGATTGATATTCACGATTATAATATCATATATATCATGTATATATATGAATTTATAATTGTACATAACATGTTGAGATAAGAAATTAAATGCACCGTTCTAGGTGACGGTAAGTCGTACGTACGCATGAACGCTACTTTCATTTCTTTTATATATTAAAAGGAATAAAAAATAAATGACAAATATGTATATTATAATTCCAGTATAATATGATTTTCTATGTATGTTACATATGTTTATTAATTGCATCCTTTATATGTTTCATGTATAGCATGAAAGAGTCATATCACTTGGAAGGAGCGGTAGTCTGTACTTCTTCAAATAAAATTAGTGTATTTATAAAACATGAAAATTATAAAGGTATATTATAAATGATAATTTACAGAA
The DNA here is from genome assembly GCA_963277665.1 of Viscum album. Taxonomy (NCBI): domain Eukaryota; kingdom Viridiplantae; phylum Streptophyta; class Magnoliopsida; order Santalales; family Viscaceae; genus Viscum; species Viscum album. The sequence goes on along the minus strand of OY728132.1, from coordinate 65,652,291 downwards.
GAATATATATAAAATAAATATCATAAATACCATATATAATTACAGTTCCATCACAATGGCCACCATAAGAGGTGGTAGGAGAATATTGAACAATCATCATTTGATAAGGTAGTTTTTCGCAATCCACAGAAACAGAATGTTCTATACCCATTAGATGGGGGTGTTTTTAAGTGTAGTTAGAAATAATTCTAATAAAATTAACATATAATATATAATTGAACTATTTTTTTATAAAATAATTGAATAAAAATAGTTTAGGGGGTTGGAGAAGCAAAATAAATGAAAATATCTAAAGAGAAGACATTAGCTCAAGTCGGGTAACTCTTTTTGAGTTAAGCTAAATGGGATTATTTAATAGCATTCTACAAAATGTATGGCTTCTATGAGGATGAGAGGGATATTGGGAGCTTATTTGGGAAAAGGATGGACAATACAAGGGGGCTAGAGATGTGTTAGTAAGGGTTAGAGGTGTGGTCCCTTTATAAAAGGGAGGAGGGAACTTTAGGATTGTTTGAAACTATTATTTTATTATTAATTTATTTTCGAATTATAATAACACCAACGTGATATATTTTTAAGATAAGATGAGTATGGGTCGAAATAATCTAATACAAAGGGTTTTGAACAAGTTTAGGACACAAAATTAACCTTACCTATTAGCTTTAACCATTTGTAAACTTATTTAACTTTTACTATGCCTTCTTGTATATTCATAATATATGGTCGCCATAGTTACTATAAAATACCAAGAGAACCAAAAATATATTTTTAATGAAATTTGTGACATCATATTCTTAATTTGGTTGAATCATTGTTTTTTAGGACTATTATATCATTTACTAAAATATGAATTGATTTATAACCTCATTTATGTCAATTTTAATACTATTCATATCCTGACTTTTTAAAATTCTATAACAAGTTTATTATTTCAAAAAACCTTAATTAATTCAAATATAACAAGTAATAATCATCCATAAAATTCTTGGATGACATAAAAAGATTCAAAATAAATTTAATTTAATATTTTTTATTATTTTTATTTAAACATTAATTAATATGGTAAACACAACTACATCATTGTGTCATATATATATTTCTTTATCTGATGTCTAATGATTATGAAGTTAATACCATGATGTAAAAAATATTTTTTTCATTCTAATTACTTTTTATAGTTGAGGATATCACTATTATGACACCATATAAAAATTATTTTACAAAACGATTCATGTTTAGTTTATATTTTTCCTAACATTAAATTAAAAGTAATTAAATGTCATTTTCACACACAAGTGGCTCCATGGGGGTTATAAAATCATCCCAAGGATGCCCATGGTCGGACATATCTCATCCAATATTTTTAGTACATGTGTTAGGGTAATTTAATACAATTTTAATATTATTATTTTACTCGTATTTACCATGTTTACCCTTTAACCATGGTTAATAAAATATTTACTATAGTTACTATTCATAAGGTCTAAAAATAAAAGTTACCTATTTACAAAGTTTGGACATCCTGATTCCAAATATGGAATCTATTTTTCTAAATTCAGAACACAAAAGTTGAATAAATTATGTTAAAATTAATTCCCATTGTTAAAACCAAATAAAGTGTTTTTAATAAATAATAATTATGAAAATATTGACTTGTGTTTATGTCTAATTTAAAAGTGAAATTTCAAAAAATTACCATAATTGGATTAAATAGTAAAAAAATAATATAATTAAAATTTAAAAATAATTTAAAATATAATCTATCCATTTAAATATATTTGATGAAAGGGAATTTTTGACAAAAAATGCAGTATTTTTCACTATTCCTTAAAAATGAACTTTATCAGAAAAATACCTAAAATTACCAAAATTAAATTTTAACATTCCAATTCTAAATAATAAATTTATTTTTTCAAATTGAACATATAAAGGTGAAATGAACTAGATTTAAAAAGGCTTCTCTATCAAAAAGTGGCAAACATACATTTTAAAATTATTAGAGTATTTCTTGATTAAAATTGGATTCAATCTTTTTTTTGAACCTCTAAATTTTATAGGATAAATTTAAAAACATTTAAAAAACATGTTTATTCATAATATGGTCTGTTATATTAATTCCCTCAAATACAACAGCAAGGCGTTAATTACCATTTAAAATAATTATATTACTAAATTATTTTGGTATAACACAATGTTGTGTGAAATGTAAAATTTAAAAGAAACCCGTTGTTTCTTGTTGAGTCAGTTATGAGACAAATAATCTCCTTTACTAATAAAATATTATCTTATTCATAAATTTTAATAGAAATGAAATGTTTTATTTTATAAATACATCAGTTGTTATATTAACCATCACTTATAACATCCAATTCATTCATTGGATAAAATTTCTAAAACAAATAAACATAAACATTAATTTTGAATAAAATAAGAAACTAAATGTTAACACTAATCAAAATGAATAAAAATAATCTTAAAAAATAAAGGAAAGATTATGAATTTTAATAATATTGTACATCCTCACTTAAACTGATCATAAATCATCAAAAGAATAAAAATAATGATGACAGTAATAAAACAAATTCCCAGTGTACCACAATTTATGTAAATGGATTATGTTATTTATGAATATAAATAACATAAGATATCTTAAAAATCATTTTTGTGGAAAATTAATGTTTCATATTGAAAACTGCTTTTTAAAACACAAAACATCTCCAAATCATTTTCATTTCAAAAAAATCATGTAATCACAAAAAAATCATCAAAATATTTTTCTTTGCAAATAATATTTAATTATTATTTCAAGATATGATTGAAAATATTTTTTTTGAAAACATTGGTTTTGAAAATAATGTTCTTACAATAGATGAGAGAAGTAAAATCATATTTTTAAAAACATTTTCTCAATAATTTTATGTACCATAGAGTATAAAAATTGATATATTACATGAAAATTTTCATAGATAACCATAGGAGAATAAAATAGATAAATTTTAACATAAAAATATAATATATCCCATTAAGGGAGAGTTAAGAATGAAAAATCCTGTATAATGATATGAGTGTGACATAAACCCTTACCACCTTGGTAACACTTAAATTATAAGACCCATGTGATAAATAAAATTAAATTAAATTTTAAATATAATAAAAATATATTAATTTATGATATAACATAAAAACATGTTAAATATATACCACACAAAATATATGAGAGGTTAATATAGAATATGTGTCACATAAATAAAAGTAAGAGGAGAAACACTAACATCACATTTACTTTTGGTTGATAAGGATTAAACAAACAAAAATGTTTTTTTAAATGTGTTATTATCATATAACATAACCATATTAATATTTATAATATCATATATTATCCATCAATAAAATCTTATCAAAAATTACTTAATTATCATTTATTATTTTCATTGTTTCAGAAATACTGCCAAAACAAACTACACATTTATAATTATGTTTTTTTCCAATGAATCATCTACATGTTTGAAACCATAATAATATATATGGCCATTAATACTTTTTAAGTTCATTAATATTTTTTAATCCCACATATAGAGTTATAATCCCATTATACAAGAGCGTCAATAATTTTACACAAATAAATCGATCATGAAACCACCAAACCAACGCACCTAAATCCAGGAAAATAAGAAAATATTATTAACTAAGGGGTAATAAGATGTTATAAAATCATTACATAAGGTATTATAAATATGAAAATAGTTCATTTGTAATTTAATAAAATTATTTAAATCATTATACATTAGGATAAAACTGCTACACTAATAGGAATCATGGGGAAATGGTTTTCTATTCTCACTTTTACTTCATTGAGATATATGTTGTATTCACCACCTATTGTAGTTGTGTGGTGTATATACTATGAATGAATGTATTTTATGTTTAATATATTTATATTTATTTTGATTAATATATTCATTTTAGTATCTATATTTCATTGGTTTAATGGTTTCAATGTTACCAAAGGATTAATGGATTTTTTCATATTTTCATTTTTTTAGACAATTGTTAAGTTATAAAACTATATTTTTTTATGAGGTGTATATACCACTCATTTGAATTATTATTTATAGACTCGGACCTTGGTATAATAGATTTCGGGACTTAATTTTTTATGTTATCATAGATAAAATAATATAATCCCCTAGGATCGACCATTTTAACAATTTTGGTAACTAGATTAGATTATTGAATCACAAATTAAAAATTAAAAATAGAAAATACAACATTGTAAATCCTTTGGTGGAAAAATAGTTCTCCTAGTTTAACCCTACATATCAATCATAATATACATCATGTAATCCTCAGATGAAATAATACATAAGAAATGGGTGATATCATATGCTCAATAAGGGTATGTGTACTGAGAAAGCTATTATGAATACATAAGCATAAATTTTATAGCATGTTGTATACAATAAACATAATCCATTTAAACATAATCCTAATAATAACATGTAAATGATAAATAAAAATAGAATAATTACATATATATAAATTTATGGATATTATAATAATATAATAATCACATGGAATATCATTAACTAATATTATAATGAGGTAACACATAATACAATACATCAAAAACTTACCGTCAAGGATTTGGCCACGACACAATACATAAATGGGCATTTCCTATGAAAAAAACTATTTCGTCTAATGAGACATATTAATGCATAAATGGGTTATATTGGGGCTCAAATAACACTTAATAATACCAATGCATTCCAAAAAAGAAAAGGTTGAAACCAAAATAGAATAAACCGTAGATTTGAAAAACTAGCATATGAAATGGGTATACTTTAACTATAAACCCTTAATGGTATCAAAATATAACATCTATAGAAAAAATGATCATAAAACCTTCAATAAAATATTTTTGATGATGTCATAAGATATAAACCCCAATGAAGAATATGATCCAACAATAGATGTTGAGAAAAATAAAAATGCTCCCATAAAATTGTTAAATGATTCTTTGAGAGAAATAACCTCTTTAGTTTGAAATAATTCATTAAGAATGTAGTGTAATTTTAAAATAAAAAATATTCATTGAAAATAATATTGTAAACATTTAAATTAAACCTCAAGAAATTAAAGTTTCATAATGTTGGAAAATTCCACTAATTCCATATAAAAACATTCCTTACCGTATTATTGTCGAAAAAGTCACAAACTACCTCATTTGGAAAACAACAAATAAATTATTTTGAAATTTTTTTATAAAAATATAAAAATGGGTAAAAATAATAAATTTATTTTTGGATAATATTAAAAAATATATTATATTTTTTACGAAACATTGAAATTGATATTAAATATTCTATTTAAGATACTTATAAACAATCCCGAATAATAAGGAGATTCTGAAATTAACCCTTACCTTGCAATTTCATTATATAGGAGTTATTTATCCACTAGTATAATGGTTTAAATATTGTTATTGATTCATTAAAAAACTATATTTATATTTATGATATCATATATGGTCTTCTTATATTGTTTGGTTAATAATATTTCATTATTACCCTTTTTTGGGTGTTAAATCCTTCATTTTTATGCATGTTTTTTCATATAAGTAATGTTTCTTATGAATATAATGTATTTATTTCATATAATGAATAATAATAATGTCATATATATTATATTTACACACTATATATACTTTTATTATTAATCATGAATTATTAATCATGTAAAATGAATCACATCGCATCATGGTTACTGTTGGTCGTACTAATACATGAGGGATGATATCATTCCATTAATCAATAAAGGGTAAATAATTGTATATAATACTAACTTTAATGAATAAAAATAATGTTATAATTAATATATATATATATATATCAATTATTTCTGTCATTATAACCATCCAAGTACAGTGGTGATGGAATAAACTACACCACGACGTGGAGAGAGTAAGCCATACGTATGTATGTGAGATGATTTTATTTTTCATTGGATGGATAAATCATGAAATATGGTTGTAAACTTATCTTAATAACATCACATATTATATATTATATTATATTTATTATATTATCATAAAAATACTCACAAATATGATTTATAAGAAGACATGAACTTGGATGAGTTGTTAAAAATGATCACCTCTTCATTGGAGGACACCCATTATACCGTCTATAATGGGATCTATGTTTGGTAATTTTAAATAAAAAGGAACTCAAGAACTTGAATAATTATTTCTAAAGAAGAAGTGGTAAGATTTTGTTCTATTTATATGTCTTGATTTGGTGTGATTATCGGAGGGAGGTGGTTCCCATTTATAATGAAAGTGAGTCCAACTTTTGGAAAATCCCAAAATATTAAATTAAAATAAATCAATTCCCAAATAAAAAATGATCCAAAGTGAGTTATTTAGAATAAAGAATTATTATGAGTCAAAATAATCTCAAAAAATATTTTTTATACAGATTTAGGTCATATTATTGCACTTTTATTTTGAATTTAACCCTTTTTAGTCCCTTTACCCCTTATCACGACAACATGTGTTTTTATCCATTAATGGTTAATATAATTACAATAAAATGAAAATATAACCTCAATTGGACAATTTATGACATATTTATCTTTATCTCAATCATTTGGCCAAATTTTATATTTTTATTAATTTTATATCATTTAATACAATCTTGTTTATTTTAAAATGTCATTATGGTCGATTTGGACAACATTCATTTCATTTTTAAAAAAAATTACATAAAACCATGATAACATAGAAAAACGGTAATACATCCATAGTATTTCAAGGTAATCTAAAAAATTTCTGGATGACAAGAATTATATAAAAATAATTCTTTTTATATTTTAATAACATTTATTTGATATGTCCATTAGTTAAAAAAATTATTTCATCATTATTTTTAAAGACTTTAATTTAAATATTTCTTATCTAAAAATATCAATAATAAATTTATCAAGATGAATTCAAAAAAATTATATTTTAATTTACTATTTTATTTCTAATATATGTTTTGTATAACCCTATATTAAAAATGATATAGTTATTGAAAATATTATTATGAAAACATTAAATTTTCATTAAGTAAAATATAATAAATTTCCAAATCTCATCCAAATAGATTCGAATGACAAATATTACAGCCCAAAGATGGTTTTTTTTTCAACAACAAGTCATCCAATTATATTTGGACAAGTGTTAGGATGTGTTCATAATATTTATAATGTCAATTTTACCATTAATTTCTTATTTTACCGTTAACCATGTTAATAAAAACATTTAAAATTCATATTCACAATATAAAAAAATAAAAGGGGGAATCTAAAGAATATGAAACTATTTATTAGAAATATGGAATCAATGTTTTATGAATTAAATGCATAAAATGTGAATTAATTAATTTAAAAATAATATCATTGATGGAATGATAAAATGTATTTTTAAAGTGAAAATATTCATAATATTGAACTATTTTATATAAAAACTAAATGTAAAATTTATTTAAATGACCTAAATGGGATAAAATACAAAAATATCTATTTTATAATTTAGATCCAATCGAAAATATAATTTAATAGTATAAATTGTTTGGATGAAAATGTTATTTTTAATAAAAATTCATTATTTTTCACAACTAATCAAAACATTAAACATATCATAAAAATATTTAAATTTTTTCAAACCGAATTTTTATATTTATATTTTAATGAATAATATTAATTTGTCTAGTATAATGTATTAAAGTTTCAAAAATACATTTAAAATAAGTGCGGCATCAAAAGGCTGTCGAACGACCTTTAGAAAAATATAGTCTTGTAATGGGTAAAATTGGATTTATTTTTCAATATTATATAGAAAAAGAATGGATAAATTTTAAACATCACTTTTAATATATTAAATATAAATTTAATTAATATTGTTCACTGATTGTAATTAATTTAAATTATTAGGTTAAAACACCTTTCGAGCATAATAATAGTTTTTTATAAAAACATTTCCTTCATAATCAATTGATTTTAATATTTCTTTCTAAATAAATAGTAAAAATTATTTCAATAATCTATTTTCATAAGTTATATAATACTAATCATGACAACTAATTTAATGGATAGTATTTAATTTTCATTTTAAATAATAATATTAATGGTAAATCGTAGTTCGTTTTGGCTCAATGTTGCAGGAAGCGTAATCTATAAAATAAGTTAAATTTGAAAATATACATATCATAAAATCATGGAGTGTCCCAATCTCCCATTTTTATATAAATTTCATCCTCACATTTGGACGTTGGGATCAGAAACTAGAGGTTTGAATTTTCAAAATACACTTTTTGGAATCCCAAATATGAAAAAAGTATAAATAAATCTTCTACTATAAAATAATGAAAGGGAAACATGAAAGTAATCCGATATAAAACATAGGAGGATTACATGATAGAAAAAATTAACATAGAAGAAAAAACATTATATCATTTTAGGATGTAGATTGATAGAGAACAAGGTCATTAGAAATTTATGAATCACAAAACCATATATCTTGTGATTGGTTACAAAATATCACTGATTTCGTAGTATGAAATGTAAAAGGGTTATATTTTTGTTTCAACATAATTTTTCTAGAGGTTATGGATTCTTTAACTATGTCAACAAGAACATGAGAAAATATAATTTTTGGATTAGATTCCATGTCAAAAGAATCATCTCATTCTTTTGTTGTGCTTTGATCCATTTTCACATCATTCTTAAGACCTAGAGATGGATATTCAAGATTAATTTTGTTTCATGAAGAACTTTTAAAAAATCATATGGTAAAAGAGTATTTAATTCATCCTCTAAATGTTTACTAATACTAAAAAAATACCATATAGTGTCCAATTAGTCATTATTTAACCTTAAACAATAATATCCAATGTTAAAGATAATCCATTCCAACCATAATACTTATCTACAATATATCTCTCGAAATTCACAACCCGAAAAATTATTTGGATGATCACTAAATTTAAAAAACAAATTAACATCAGATTTTCCCCAAATAACATAATTCCAATCTTTTGGTCACATAAAAAATATATGAATATCTTGATCCCCTAATAATGCTAATAAAAATTTGAGTGATTCTAAAATCTCTAATGAAGAATATATTGTAGAAAAATCCTTATATAACCAATATTCTTATAACCCGAATATCATAATATAATTATTGAATCTAAAAACACAAATAAAACCATTATTCCACTACAACATTAGTAATATAATATGTTTTACCATGTTCCATTTGATTTTTCTAATCTAAATTTCTTTGATGGTTTGGAAATTCTTCTATATAATTCCCCATCTCCTTATAGTTGAAATATTTCACATCTATTGATACCTTCATTCCCTTTCAACCAAGATCTTGGTGACTTATCTATCCAAACTTGTAACAAAATCTCATTCCCTTTAGGAAAGTACTAGGGTGTTTCTTACCACCATTATCACATATGGGAAATTATTTCTTTCCCATATTCCCATTATTAATTTCTTTCTCCACTGTTATCTAATTCTCTTTTATATCCTTAAATTCATAAAACCTAATAAATTATTTATCTATCTTGATTTTACATGATACTATATATTCATATGATGAGAATGTTTTGGAGACCAATTCTGTTTGGAGTAAATTCTTTGACCAATGAAATAAATGATTAGTCTTACTCCATGGGTGACATATGTATTCCATAGCATGCCTTTATATTCTAGTAATGTTTGATTCATACTTAGAAACAATTTCATCCTCTTTTTACCTTAAACTAAATAATTGTATCTTCATATCCACTCATTGTTCATGAGGGAAATATATTTCCACGAAAAGTTCCTTAAAATCCTTCTCATCCATGTCTGTTATTTTTTCCTCCATCTTAATGTATGAATCAATGACCACCATTGATACTCATAATCCAAAAAATGATAATACCTCATGACAAACATATCTCATTCACCACTTCTAAATGTGGGGAATATATTTTCTAAATAACATGTCAATTTCTGAGCTATAGATGGATTTTTAATCCCATTGAATGGTAGATGTTGTTGTCTCTTATAGTGTAATAAAATTATTCACCCACATTTTAGATCAGGACTCTCCATACGGGTGAGTATATTATTAATAATCTAATTCAATTGTCCCACTATGGTTATAATTTATTCAATATGAATTTCAGCTCTAGATCCAATTTCATTATCATTCCTAAGAGAGAAATCCTTACATGGATTATATGTGTTGATATGGTTTACATTTCTTCCACATAGTTAAATTTATAATAAATTGGAATACACTAGATTAGATCGTAACATTATCAAACATAATGTATAATCTCTAAACCTGTGAATTACATAACATAAATTTTTATTTTTATAAATAATCTGAATATCATAATCCATGTTTATCAGGATATATTACAAAACAATCAAAGGTTTTCTTTATATAATATATGTTTTCCGTAATATTGTTCCCATGGTTACTACTACATTTACTCTGATAACTACTATAATGACCCATACCCTTGATCCCTAGAGCCAATGCCTTACTTTATTACATTGGAATAACTACATGGCTCAAATCCCTAAATACCAACTAGTTTAGTAGACTTGAAAACTAGATAAAATACTTAATGTATAATTTATAATTAAAACCCAAAAATACTATATAGTCAATATTTTATAGAACTAATATTATCCTCACTTAAACATTAATATAAATCATAATACACAACTTGGAAACCTATAAAAAATGAAACCTATGCAATTGGTGAGACAATATTTCCATTAAGGGTAAGGGTACAGAGAAATATATTACGAATAAATATCCATAAACATTATCGAATGGTCTATAAAAGAAACACAAGACATTAAAAAATAATCATTAGAATAATGTGGAAAGAATAAATTAAAATTAAATAAATTCATATTAATAATCACATTGACATTATAAGAATTTAATAATAACATTGGATAATAATAAATAATCTCATAATGAGGGAATGCATAGGTTTATGCATCATAAACATATTGCTAAGGCTTCATTCAATACACCCCACATAAATGGGTTATGCCTAAGATAATACCAAAACGAGTTTGTCTCGTGATAATAATCAATGCATCGAGGGATTATATAGGGCTCCACCCATCACTTACTATTTACAATTCATTCATCATATGAGTTGGATGAAACATAAACAATATAAACATTCATACTACAAAACCTGCATATGAAATGAGAATACCTTAACCATAAACCATGAATGGTATCAAAGTAAAACATCCATAGTCAAACTGATCATAAACCATTCAATAAAATATAGTAGATGATATCATAATAGATCATCCTATACAATGCATAAGATACAATTAATGTTTTTGAAATAGATGAAAAAACACCAATAAAATCATTAAAATTTTATTCATAGAAATACCCATTTTTACTTTGATATTATTTATTTAAAAGGATTATTAATTATAAAAGAAATCATTTTCATTGAAAAGAATCCTAAAAACTCGAAAAACATTCTTGAAGATATCTAGGTTTCATAACACCTGAAATATAAGGCCCCACCCTTAAACATTACATAATCATGAGTTATGTAAATAATTTTACCATATTTCACATTGAGGATATTTTCAGGTATAGAGTTTTATAGAATTATGCCATAAAAATTACATAATAGACTCAAAAATTACATTTGGATAGTTACATTAATTATCTACTTTTTCCACTAAAATAAACCATTAAAAAACCCGATTTCATTATCTAGATAAAAATATTATTGACATCCTAATTTATCTTAACCATCTTTATAACCAATGGAAAACAATCAAAAATGTCGAATGATAATAAAAATGTTAGTAAGTAATATGATATAAGGAATACAATTTTTAGTGCATGAATATTTAAAACCCACGAAATTTTTTTCCCAAAATTATACATATCACCCATAAAACCTAAACTATTTAACAGACATCATGTAATCATAAGATTACTAAAAAGATCATAGAAATCATTAAACATAATTGTATATTTTTTTCATCCATATCATACTTACATTATAGATTTCATATCTACATAGTTTGTAACATTCACGGTTACGTTTGGAATACCTATCATAGTATATTCCCTAAATCTCTTAAGAGAAACCATAATGTTTAACTCCGTCAGGTTAATGAATCCACTGTAGAGATATCATGGGATCAAATATCCTCAATTTATCATGGAACCACCAATATATATAATAAATTATAAATAACCATAAACTAATCATATCATATTAAACAAACATGAATGAAAAAAATAATATTTCACTTTGAAATAAAATTTCATCTTTACAAGAAATACACTCATAAATTAAAAAATAATAATTTTTAAAAGAATGATAAACATTGAAATTAAATATCAATACATAGTAGTGACATAAAATAAAATAAAATTCATTGCGTATATATTAAATAAAACATTCCATGTTATTGAAATAATGAATCAAGTTTTATAACATATTTAAATTTTTAAAAATGAAGTTTTTTAATCAAAGTCTCTAATACAATTTTGAAACATTTAAATAAATGTACATGTTAAAACCTTAATTTATATAAAAATAAATCATTATAACCATTTTTAAAACATTTACATTATTGAGAATTATTAATAATAATAATTTATTAAAACATTTAAATCTATGTTTTAGTTAAAGATTCCTTTACGATTTTGAACATTTAAATTATAAATCATATGAAAGTATACAATTTTAAAAGACATTAATTATCATGATTATAGATATAATATGGATAGTTATTGTCAAATGGGATATATATACACTTTATAAAAGAATAAATCTGCATATCATCATGAAATGTTTCAATCAAAGGATATTGAGACGAAATCCCTTACAAAGATTATATCTTTAGATTAAAGAAAATTAAATGAAATAATTATGTGTAAAAAAATCCAATACATATGGATAGTTAGTCTAAAAAAATTATTGTTCATTACCACATATTTTAAAAAAAAACCAATGTCATTGATGTTTAAATCAATTAATTGAGATTAATTAATAATTTCTTTTATCTCGAGTCTGACTTGTCTCAATCATTCATTATGTTCTGAAATAATAAAAAAGGTTAATTTATACTTTTATACGAAAATTTTTCATTTTTATTATTAATTTTATATTACTTGTTACCATCTTATAGCATTTTGTCAATTATTTGAGTTCATATCTGACATTTTGTCAATGTTAGGTACTTGAGTCAAAAATTAAATTATTTTGATAAAAAATTTTCATTTGGTCATATGTCCAGTATCATCTGAAATTTATTAATGATTTAAATATCCTATATGACCAAAATATTTATATTTATAATAGTCCATAAAATTTTTATATAAGAAATGAAATGCAACGTTCATGGAGATGGTAAGTCATTTGTACGCATTAAAACTACTTTTATTTATTTTTCATATTAAAGGAATAAAAAAAATGTCACATAGGTACATTTTAATTATAGTATAAAATATATGTTATTTATTTTTCATAAGTTAATTAACTCTATCCTTAATACATTTCATGTATGGCATTAATGAGTCATATCACTTGGAGTGGGAGGTAGTCCACACATCCTTAAATGAAATTATCATATTTACAAATTATGGAAACCATAGAGGTTTTTTCTAAATAAAAATTATAGAATCCTAGAGAAAATATAAATATAATATATATTATATATAAATAATGTTCCATCATTATATAATCAATGAGATGTGGTATGATAAAATTGAACAATCATCGTTTCGTGAGGAAGTAGTTCATCATTCACAGAAATAATATGTTCTATATCCATTAGATTTAGGTGTGTGTAAGTACTGGTCAATCCCACAACATAATTGTCACAAACCGTCTTCCCCAAAAGGAGGGATGGGTCAGCAGATTGCCAGACCCTTCTTTATTTAGGTTGAAGGAGAGATAATGACCCCCGAGACCCTCCTTCAATAGGTCCCAGAGTGGCGACTAGCACCACGGGTATAGAAATTTCTCACAAATGGATGGCATTACCCCTTTTTTGTTTTATAATATCGAGAGATGAGATGATGAAACTCAGCAACACCAAGGTAAAAGGAAAGTAAAACAAAAAGAAGTAAGCCATTCCCACATGCATGTTCTAAAAGTAAAGCCACAAAGTACAAAAGGTGACTACAAGGTAAGTACCAAAGAGGAAAAGAAAAACAAAAACTACAACTGCTCCACAGGTCCGAGATAGTACGGTCCTACTCGATCCCTGAAGTCCTCCTAGAAACCTGAAAGCAGTTTTATATACGTAGGGTGAGCATACAAGTACACTCAGTAGGGAAAACCAAAGACTCTCGTGCACATGTGGGGGAACGTACTAAAGTCCCGTGAGAAAAGGAGTAAACCAAACACCTATCAAGGTAAACTATCCACCCCAGGCCTCACCATGGCACACTCCCCAAATAACGCAAGTCAAGTAATATATATATTAAAAGAACATAGATATTTGGGTACCCTGCGCCACTTTCCCACTGGTTATTGAGACATCCTACGCATCGGACCAATCCCGCCATTCTCACAGTAGTCCCACTGCCACACCCACCCGCACACACCTGGACCATCACCACACGCAGTCTCACTACTGAAATCCCGCCCGCACACACCTGGGCCACAACTATCACACATAACCACGCCTGAAAATACCTAGGCCAGAACAACCACCACCACGCCCGAAGACACCTGGGCTAAAGGATCCACTGCCACGCCCGAAGACACCTGGGACTCATCCCGAAGACACTTGGGAAACCACCTACTGCACACACCTGGCCAACCACCACACTACCCCGCCCGAAGGTTATTGTGATAATAATGGACCTCAGGCCATCACAGCCTGCCCGAAGATACTTGGGCTATCCGGGAAATGGAGCAGAAAAGGAGCTAATAACCAGCCAATATGAATAGTGTTGGGAAAAACACCCTCCCCCGTGAAATGGGGGTGTTCGGAACTAAGTTCTCAACTTGGGTGGGGCGCGAATAAGAAACACAAAGCTACATGTATAGATATAGGTAACAAGCACTCACCCAAAGCTCGGGTTTTTCTAACCAGCCTACAGAACACAACACCAATGCGTTCAAGTCACAACTCACGCTAACAACCCATTTGTCCCCTTTCTTGTTTCAAGTTCAATGAAAATGATTAATTAAGTTCAAGCACTACTGGGAAACTATTAGGCATAGGCATAAGTCCAGGAAAGTAAACAGTCAAACATCAACCAAAAATCCTACACCCGGTTCTCAACAACAGAGGATTCCACCCCAATTCGTGATATAAACAATTATCCACCCGGTCTTAAAACTCACAACCACCGAATCCATAGCAACAGGGGATCCCATCCCCCAATTTCAAACAACCACCAAGGGTATAAGGATAGGGGATCACATCACCTCTCACATCTCTAGCAACCGGCCCGTGAAAGAAAACAACCAAACCACCGTCACCAACACTAAGCAGGGCCTTTCCAGTATTTTTAGATTTAAACGACTTAACACATTCCATGATTCAAATTCCGTGTGTTCTCACCGGGAGTTATCACAGAAGGGTTGATCCTGGTGCTTTAAATTTATTCAGACGGATATACATGATTAACCAATTTCACAGCAGGAGTTCACATTTACAAACAATCCATTTAAAACATATGATGGTTTCATTACTGCACAGGGAAAGACCACCAACGGCCATGAATTTTCATAAGGCGTAAGCCAGCACAACTCAGAAAGATAATCACAATATAACACAGAAACAACAATTACAACCCCTTCCCCTTCATTCTATAGATCTTCGTTTATTATCTCCATTAAGTTCGGTCCAACCAGTTCTACAGAAACAAAATCACTCTCACCCCGCATGATACAAAAAAGAGAGAGGCGAAGGAGAAATTTCCTACTTGTTGATAGATGATTGACACATAGGCTAGGCGCGGAACATTACAGATAACAATGCGCCCGATGTACCATAAGCGGTTTGTGAAAAGCTCCGATTGAGGAAAGGAGAAACCACGGCTAACCCTTAGTTTATAAGAGCCACGGACGGTTGAGGTGAGAATGCGTAACCGCGTAAGGCGCGGGGGTCGTGGGTTGACCACGCGGCTGGGTAGTTACATACGGAGCTCCCTTGGGATTTTTAGGAATTAATTATGGGCTTTAAATGGTTTTAAAAGGATTAACAGAATTAATTTACGTCGAAACATACGTTGCGGGAGCGAAAACGTCATGTACTGGAAGAAGAACGAATGGCTTGGATAGGGGACACGATGTCACCCTCACGGTGCCACCGTCCCGGTGCCACTATCACGGTGTCACCCTCACGGTGCCACCGTCCCTCTGCCACCGTCCCGGTGCCACCGTCACGGTTCCACCGTCATAGTGTCACCTTCACGGTGCCTCTGTTTTGGTGGAACCTCACATTGGCAAAGTAATGGGCCAAGAGGGTCTGGGCCATTACATTAGATACCTTTTAAACGATTCTCATCCTCGAGAATGAAAACAAACCAAGAAGGAAAGAGAGGGTCTGAACAACCACCTCGAAAGATACCTCTTAGAAGTGAACCCATGCTAACAAAAAACACTTCTCTGTCAATAAACAAGCAACATACCATGCCAAACTGCCCAGGCATGTGGTTTGGGGAGTCTCCTCCCCCCATGTCAAGATATTATCTACTTTGGGTGGCACTGAATCGCACGCACGGGTTTAATCGCATCCACCTTAATGCGTCTTGATTAGGGGTCAGGTTCTCTCCTCCCCCATAGCCAGGGCTTTTAAAACACATCCAAAGGAAGAAAAAAAACCAGTACATTTCATAGCCAGAAGACAAAATGTTCTATCACAACAGGTACAACAAGGAACAAAACTTAAAACAACTCTGGGTACTGGGTACGCATCTGTGCTTCCCTCTCCCACGTACTCTCCTCAATCCCACCATGTCTCCACAACACGCGAACCAAGGGAATGGTTCTCCCATGAAACACCTTTTCCTTGCGATCCTCGATCATCACTGGTCTCTCCACAAAGGTCACGTCGTCCCCGATGTCCAGATCCCCTTAATCGAGGACGTTTGAATCTTCATGCAGATACCGACGGAGCTGGGACACATGGAAGACACCATGTATCCTTAGTAGCGGTGGTGGCAACGCAAGCTGGTAATCCACCTCGCCGACCCGCCGCAATACTTCAAAGGGTCTGATGAACCTAGGGGAAAGCTTAATCCCCTTTCTGAACCTCTACTGCCCATGCCGAGGGGAGACCTTAAAGAAAACGTGGTCCCCAACCTCAAACTCCAAGGGCCTCCTCCTAGTATCAGCATACAACTTCTGTCGGTCCTGGGCCGCCTTCATCCTTTCCCGTATGAGCTGAACCTTCTCTGTTGTGTTCTGCACCACCTCCGGGCCAAGGATGCCAGCCTCTCTGACTTCATCCCAACACATAGGTGAACGGCATGGCCTCCCATACAAGGCTTCAAATGGGGCCATGAAAATGGTAGAGTGATAGCTATTATTTTATGCAAACTCTACCAGGGTCAAGTGTCACACCCATGATCCTCTGGAGTCCAGAACACTTGCCCGTAGCATATCCTCCAAGGTATGGATGGTGCACTCTGTTTGTCCATCTGTATAGGGATGGAAAACAGTGTTAAGGCATAACTGGGTTCCAAACGCATGCTGCAATCCTCTCCAGACTCGTGAGGTAAACCGTGCATCCCTATTCGAGACTATAGACCTCGAAACTCCATGCAACCTCACCACCTCATCCATGTACTTTCGTTCCAAAGAGTCCACAGTACTCGACTTACTGATCGCCAAGAAGTGAGCCGATTTCGTCAACCTGTCCAATACCACCCAGATGGCGTCGTATCCCCCTTGGGCCTTGGGTAGTCCTTTGAAGAAATCCATTGAGATGTCATCCCACTTCCACTCGGGGACATCTAGGGGCTGTATTAGGCCGCCCAGAACTCGGTGTTCAAACTTCACTTGCTGACACACTAAGTACAAAACCACAAACTCTGCCACTGCTCGCTTCACTCACAGCCACCAAAACTGTCCTTTTAGTCCCTTGTACATCTTGGAAACTCCTAGGTGTACCGCCATGGGTGAGTTGTGGAACTCACTAAGAACCTTTCCGCACATCACCCCTAGAACAAACATCCTTTTCTAGAATAGCATCCGGTTCTGACCATCCTCTGCCCATCCTTCCGGAGCATTGCCCTGGTCAACCCAGTCATGCATCACTTCGTACTCCAGGTCTCCCCATTGAGACTCCTCCACCTGTCGAAACAAAGATGACTGCACTATCATCTGATATAGGCATCCTCTGTTGCTATCCATCCTCGCATCCAGGTGTAAGGCAGCATACTCTTCCATTTCCTTCCAGGCGTCCGCCGACTCACATACTGCATCCTTCTACGTCCTCCTGCTCAAGGCATCGGCCACCGTATTTCCCTTGCCTTCAGTATAAAAGATATCGAAGTCACAATCCTGGAGGAACTCCACCCATCTCCGCTGTCGCAAGTTTATGTCCCGCTGGTAGAAGATATACCTCAAGATTTTTTGATCCGTGAAGACCAAAAATCATTCCCCGATGAGGTAGTGCCGCCATAAATTTAGCGCAAAAACGACCGCGGAAAGCTCCAGGTCGTGGGTGGCGTAATTACGCTCATGGGGTCGTAGCTGCCTGGACCTATAATAGATCACCCCTTGTCGCTGCATCAGCATGAATCCCAGGCCCTATCCCAAATCATCACAGAATACCTCATAGGCCACCACTTCTTATGGTAATATCAGCACTGGGGCACTAACCAACTTCTCTTTCAGATAGCTGAAGTCTGACTCGCACTGCTCACTCCACACGAAAACCAGGTCTTTCTTGGTCAGGGCTGTCAAAGGGGCTGCTACTCAGAAGAAGTTGGGTATGAACCTCTGATAGTAACCTACCAGCCCAAGGAAACTACAGACCTCTGCCACATTCTTGGGTGCTTCCCAAGAAACAACTGCCTCAACTTTTTACGGGTCCACCTCTACCCCCTGATCGGACACCACGTGCCCGAGGAAGTGCACTTCTCGTGTCCAGAACATGCATTTTGACAACTTCCCACAGAGCCGGTGCTGTCGGAGGACCTCCAAAACTGTCCTTAGGTGCTCTGCATTGTCCTCCTCTGATCTAGAGTAGACGAGGATGTTGTCGATGAACACAACCACGAACCGATCTAGGTACTCCTGGAAGATGGAGTTCATAAGCCCCATGAACACAGCTGGGACGTTCGTAACACCAAAGGGCATGACTACGAACTCGAAGTTTACATACCTGCACCTAAACGCTGTCTTTGGGATGTATCTCACTTTCACCCTCATCTAGTGGTACCCAGACCGTAGGTCGATCTTCGAGAACCATCATGCCCCTTTTAGCTGGTCGAAAAGATCATCTATCCTTAGAAGAGGGTAGCGATTCTTGATCGTCACCTGATTCAGCATCCTGTAGTCTATGCACAACCTAAGACCACTATATGCCTTCATTGCAAACAAGACCGGAGCACCCCATAGTGACGCACTCGGACGAACATAACCCCTCTTCATCAGATCGTCAATTTGTATCCGCAACTCCTGTAGCTCCGAAGGTGCCATCCGGTAAGGAGCCATCGAGATTGGACGAGCGCCGGGCTGCAGGTCTATCCCGAACTCGATATCACGTCTAGGGGTTAGAGTCGTAACCTCATCAGGAAACATGTCCATAAACTCATGGAAGATCTCTGGCACTTCCACCATTTCAGCATCTAATGATTCCACTGTCATCTCGGTCAACAAGGAGAGGAGAGGTTCCTCTCTCCTGTTTCCCTTCGGACTGCTCCGCTCGCTAGTGAAGGTAACACGCCGGCTGTCCAAGTCTGAGAACACCACCCTTCTTCGAAAATAGTTGATGATGGCGCACAAAGAAAATAGCCATTCGATGCCTAGGATGACATCGTATGGCTGAATCTGTAGTAGAAGAAGATCCCTAACCGACTGATGTGGCCCTATCATCAGTCTACATCCCCGACAAACAAACAACAAGTTGTTCTGACCTTCGACTAGTGTGCTCAACACCAGGGTAAATGGAAGTCTCTCCGCATCTAAACCCAATGCATGGGCTAGGTTGGGTGCAAAAAAGTAGTGCGAAGTTCCGGTATCGTACAAGGCATAAGCAAGAGTGCTAAACAGACTGATCATACCTCGAACAACCTATGGCCCTACCGAAACTGCTGCCTCTAGGCGTCAAACTGTCTACTCCCAACTCCTATGCCCCTCGGCTGCCGACCACCTCCCTGACCGCGCCCCGGTCGAGGTCCCTGAGGAGCGCCCTGAGGTCGGCCTCCTGCTCCTACGTCTGCCCTCGGAGGAGCTGGAGCTCACTGTCCTTGCTTCTGCTGCTGGAAAGGTCTGGCTGGAAGCTGCTGCTGGGGCGGGTGGTGGGGCTGTCCACCACCACCGTACTGCACCCGGTCCGGGCACTAACTCTGGAGATGTCCAGGGCTCCCACAGACGAAGCACCACAGTCCCGGCCCCGAAGGGAAAGGGCGAGGGCCGGGGGATCGAAACTGAAACTGCTGTGGTCTGCTCCCTACTGGTTGGAACCTGGAGGGTCCTAACGCTGGAGGTCTGGTGATGACGGCATTTCCCTTCAGTGGTCCTAGCTCGATCCCCTCTCATGACACTCCTCCTAGATCGTGCATCCTCTCCACCTATTCGGCCTTCTTCTGGACCTCCAAGTACGTTGACACGTTGAAGGGGGTAACAACATACTGGAGGGAGGGTCGGAGCACCTCTTATAAACATCTTGCCCGAGAATCCTCGTCGGGAAAGAGGTCCGGAGCAAAACGTAGGATGTCCTTGAACTTGATCCCTAGCTCCCTCACAGACAAACTCCCCTGCTGGAGGGAGAGTATTTCCTGCCTCTTTTCTACCTTCATCGTCGAGGAGAGGAATTCCGCCCGGAACTCCCTCTCAAAATCCACCCAAGCCACCTCAGACTGTCTCCTCTTTCCCAGGTAAAGCGTCCACCACTAACGTGCCACCCCCCGCATCTGGCTGACGGCCAGAGGAACCCAGTACTCGGTCAGGGCCCGAATCGGGCCGAAATCTATAACTAGCTCCTCTAGACAACCATCTGTCTTCATGTCGGAGGTGCTGCCCTCATACTTCTTGAGGGCCTGTCGCTGGAAGGCCCGAAGAGTCTTCTACCACTGGTCGTCCTCTTCCTCTCGATCAGCTCTCTGATGATCGGCCAAAGTAGTCTCTGGGGCCTCGATCGCCTGTACCACACATGGTCGCCTTCCAGGTGCCATAGCTGCAAGGTAAACAAGGAATGCCTAAGCCCAAGTAGTGTAGAATATTGTTCTTAAAACTTCTTAAAATTTTAAATTTATTCTTAATTCTCAAGACATCCCAGAAACACAAGAACACAAGTCATTTATGATGCATGTACCTTTCCTAGGGTCTCTACCCTGCAATCAGTGTTTCCCCACTTGGTCATTTGGTAGGTCCAGAGTCCTTGCATCAGATCACGGGGGGCCCAAAAATCTCGTGTCCTAGCCAGTCTTCCCTAGCCTAATTCACGCACCATGGTCACCCAACACTGTTGCCTTACCATCCCATGCAATCCTCACTGTGCCAAACTCCAGACTCCATCCTATCACTCAACCATCAACCTCCTCTGATACCATTTTTTCATGACCCGCCTTCAGCAAAATGAGGGAAGGGTCAGCAGATTTCCAGGTCCTTCCTTCTTTAAGTTGAAGGAGAGATAATGACCCCCGAGACCTGCCTTCAATAGGTCCTGGAGTAGTGACTAGCACCAAGGGTATGGAAATTTCTCACAAATGGAAGGCATTACCCCTTTTGTTTTATAAGATCGAGAGATGAGATGATGAAACTCAAAAAAACCAAGGTAAAAGAAAAGTAAAACCAATATAAATATGCCATTCCCACATGCATGTTCTAAAAGTAAATCCACAAAGTACAAAAGGTGACTACAAGGTAAGTACCAAAGAGGAAAAGAAAAACAACAACTGCAACTGATCCAAAGGTCCGAGCTAGTACGGTCTTGATCGATCCCCGAAGTCCTTTTGGAAACCTGAAAGAAGTTTTATATACGTAGGGTGAGCATACAAGTACACTCAGTAGGGAAAACCAAAGACTCTCGTGCACAAGTGGGGGAACGTCCTAAAGTCCCGTGAGAAAAAGTGTAAACCAAACACCTATCAAGGTAAAATATCCACCCCAGGCCTCACCAAGGAACACTCCCCCAATAACTCATGTCAAGTAATATATATATTAAGAGCACATTGATGTTTGGGTACCCCACACCACTTTACCACTGGTTATTGAGACATCCTACGCATCGGACCAATCCGGCCATTCTCACCGCAGTGCCACTGCCACACCTGCCCGCACACACCTGGGCTACAACCACACGCAGTACCACTGCTGAAATCCCGCCCGCACACACCTGGGCCACAATTGTCACACGTAACCACGCCTGAAAACACCTAGGCCAGAACAACCACCACCACTCCTGAAGACACCAGGGCTAAAGGATCCACTGCCACGCCCGAAGACACCTGGGCCTCATCTCGAAGACACTTGGGAAACCACTGGCTGTACACACAAGGCCAACCACCACACTACCCCGCTCGAAGGTTCTTGGGATAATAATGGACCTCAGTCCATCACAGCCTGCCTGAAGATACTTGGGCTATCCGGGAAAGGGAGCAGAAAAGGAGCTAATAACCAGCCACTATGAATAGTGTTGGAAAAAACAACCTCCCCCATGAAATGGGGGTGTTCGACACTAAGTGCTGAACTTGGGTGGGGCGCGAATAAGAAACACAAATCTACAAGTATAGATATAGGTAACAAGCACTCACCCAAATCTCAGGTTTTTCTAACCAGCTTAAAGAACAAAACACCACTGCGTTCAAGTCACAACTCACGCTAACAACCCATTTGTACACTTTCTTGTTTCAAGTTCAATGAAAATGTCTAATTAAGTTCAAGCACTACTGGGAAACTAGTAGGCATAGGCATAAGTCCAGGAAATTAAACAGTCAAACATCAACCAAAATGCCCACACCCCGTTCTCAACAACAGTGGATTCCACCCCAATTCGTGATATAAACAAGTATCCACCCGGTCTTAAAACTCACAACCACCGAATCCATACCAACAGGGGATCCCATCCCCCAATTTCACACAAGAATCGAGGGTATAAGGACAGGGGATCCCATCCCCTCCCACATCTGCAGCAACCGGCCCATGAAAGAAAACAACCAAACCACCGTCACCAACACTAAGCAGGGACTTGCAGGTATTTTCAGATTTAAACGACTTAACACACTCCATGATTCAAATTCTGTGTGTTCTAACCGGGAGTTATCACAGAAGGGTTGATCCTAGTGTTTCAATTTATTCAGCCGGATATACGTGATTATCCAATTTCATAGCAGGAGTTCACATTTACAAACAGGACATTTAAAACATACGATGGATTCATTACTGCATAGGTAAAGACCACCAACGGCCATGAATTTTCAGAAGGCGTAAGCCATCACAACTCAGAAAGATAATCACAATATAACGCAGAAACAACAATTACATCCCCTTCCAATTCATTCTTTAGATCTTCGTTTATTATCTTCATTAAGTTTGGTCCAACCGGTTATACAGAAACAAAAGCACGCCCACCCCGCGTGATACACAAAAGAGAGAGGCGAAGGAGAAATTCCCTACTTGTTGATAGATGATCGACACTTAGGCCAGGCGCGGAACATTACGGATAACGATGCGCCCGATACACCACAAGTGGTTTGTGAAAAGCCGCGATCGAGGAATGGAGAAACCACGGCTAACCCTTAGTTTATAAGAGCCGTGGACAGTTGAGGTGAGAACACGTAACCGCGTAAGGCGCGGGGGTTGTGGGTTTACCACGTAGCTGGGAAGTTACATATGGAGGTCCCTCGGGATTTTTAGGAATTAATTATGGGATTTAAATGGTTTTAAACAGAGTAAAATAATTAATTTACATCGAAACTTACGTTGCGGGATTGAAAAAGTCTGGTAGTGGAAGAAGAACGAACGACTCGGTGAGGGGACACGGTGTCACCCTCACGGTGCCACTGTCACGGTGCCACCATCACGGTTCCACTGTCACGGTGTGACCTTCACGGTGCCACTGTTTTGGTGGAACCTCACTTTGGAAACGTAATGGGCCAGGAGGGTCCGGTCCATTACAATAATAAAATCCTATTATATTTATAATACTGGAGTTTTTTTAAAAATAATGGAATTAAAATATTTTAGGGTGTGGAGAAAGAAAATAAATGAAAGGAGTCTGATAGGAGACATTACCTCTAAATCGGGAATCTTATTTTGATTTGAGCCAAAATGCTTTATTAAATTGCCTTCATCCAATTTTAAGGCTTATATGTGGAAGGGAGGGATGTTGGGAGATTATTGGAGTATAATTAGAATTAGAAAA
Source organism: Viscum album (assembly GCA_963277665.1). NCBI lineage: Eukaryota > Viridiplantae > Streptophyta > Magnoliopsida > Santalales > Viscaceae > Viscum > Viscum album. The sequence goes on along the minus strand of OY728132.1, from coordinate 65,627,673 downwards.
GTGTAAATAGAGGTGTCAGTAAGTGGGTATATGTGGTAACCTTGTAGAAGAGCGAGAATGGGCACTTTAGAAATTTCTTGAAATATTGTTTTATTATAAACTGATTTTAGAATTATAACAGCACCAAAGTGAAATATTTAGAGGATAAGATGATTAATGGTCAAAATCCTCTCAACCAATAGGTTTTATACATGTTTATGTTATAACTTTAACCTTATCTTTTGGCATTAACCCTTACGTATATATATTAACTCTTACCACATATTTAGAAATATTTATACTACATGTTTAATATATTTACTATAAAATACCAAGAGAACCTAATGTGGATAATTCATTACATTGATAAAAATATATTAGTTTGTTTCTTGAATAATATATTTTTATGTCTATTATAACTTTTACTACAATAGTGTTTGTTTCAAAAATTCATTTATGTAAAATTTGACAATATTTAATAATAGATTTTTGTAAAATCATAAAAACATGATTTATTCGAAAGAACTACTTTAACTCAAATATGAAATTTCAAAATAATCTATAAAATTATTTTATGGAATATAATATTTCAAATTAAAATTATTTTAATATTTATAATATCATTTATTTGAGTTATTCATTAATACGGTAATCACTACATCATTATTGTGTCATAAATAAATTTATTTATCTAATGTCTAAATTTTTTAAATAAAATACCATGATGTAGTAAATGTTTCTAGATTTATAATTAAAATTTATAGTTAAATAAATAAATTATATAATACCATACTAAAATGGGTTTTTATGATGAAACATGTTTATGTTATTTTTAACATTACATTAAATTAATATTTATAAAATGTCATTATCACAACCATGTGACTCCCAAATGCCAAAAGTTCAACCTATGATTTTTTTGGTCTCCCATGACTCATCCAATGAGATTAGAACATGTTTTAGGGTAGTTTTATATTATTATAATATTACTTTGGTCGTTTTTACCTAATTTACCTTTTACTAGTGATAAATAAAAACAATTACAAAAGTTACTATTAATAATGTCCAAAAATAAATGGTACCTATACAAAATTTTACATTTATGATTCCTAACATGGAATAAATTTTTCAAAATTAAAAAAACATAAGTTGATATAATTAATTTAAAAATAAATATCGTTGTCAAAAAGGGAAGGCAAGTTTTTTTTAAAAGTAAAAAACATCAAAATATTGATATATGTTTATATTAAATTTCAATGTGAAATTACATCCAAGAAAAAATATTTTTATAAATGATAAAAAAATAATCCAATTACTCTTTCAAACCAACTAAAAAGATAATGTCACTAAAAAAATAAATTAGATGAAAATGTAGTTTTGAATTAAAATGCAGTATTTTTTACTATTCATTAAAAAATGAATTTTATCAGAAAAAAAAAAAATTCAACCCAAAATTTTTTGTTGTCAGACATCTAAAGAAGAAGTTTAATTTTTCTATGATTATATATAAAAGAGACCAAAACTAGATTTTTAAAGGGTTCACCATAAAAAGTTTGTAATAACTACCTTTTAAAAATATAGGAGTATTTTATGCTAAAAATTTGATTTTCTTCTCATTTTATGCCTCTAATATTTTTTTGATAATTTTGAAATCAATTAAAAACATGTGTAATAATAATAAAGTTCAATCTGTTCATTCCCTCCAATTTAATAGCCAGGCATCAACTACCAATTAAAATAATAATAATAATAATTTATTATTTTTCTACAAAACACTATCTTTTGAGCAACATAAGATTTTGGAGAAACCCATTGCTACGTATCGAGTATGCTATCAGAGATATCATCCCTGTTATGGTAAAACCACTATCTAAATAAAATATATATATATATATATGAAAAATTAGAATTATATAAATACTTGAGATGTTACATCTTTCTCCCCTTTTGGAAATTGTTTCCTCACAATTTTAAATAAGGTCTCAGTAACTAAGGATTCACATTTAAAAATTACTACAATGAAATACCACATTAGAAAAGAGTCAATAATACTAACACTCTAAATGAAATAAAGATAAGTTTAAAGGTCGCATGAGATAACACATACTAGGATTCCATTTAAGAAAACATGCATATGGAAGAAAAATTAACCATTTTGTTCTGATGGAGAGTTATAGAAAATCTGATTTGGGGAAAGTTAACAATCAGAATAAAAATTTCTTGAGATGGGTTAAACAATATTTGATTTCAAAATTGGAAAATTAAAAGGAAAGAGTTTTTTGTTTTAATATCTTACTCATATTCTTGAGGAATTTATTTATGATATTGACTAAGAACATATGAAAAAAATAATTACTTTAGAAGTACATTTTCATCCTTATTGAATGTTTACCACAAACTCATCTTTTATCCGAATGATGAGTATTCAATAAGACATGGTCACACCTGAAGAACTAGAATCAAATTCTAAAGAATTACATAATCCCAAAAATATTAAATATCTATAAACCAAAACCGAAATTTTTAGTACAATATTAAATATCCCCAAAAATAATAATCCATTATTAGGTGAATGACTACTTTTAATCTCTAATTTTTAATAGCAATACCCAATGTTAAACATAGACTATTCAGCAAACAAATATCCTTAAAATACTTTAAAACAATCCAATTACGATTCAAACCGAAAATTCAGATGATTTTGATAACATAGTCTTCCAAGTAAAATTTTAACATGTGTCAGGACAAAGTTGGATGGATAAGGCATTAAGAAGGGTTTGTTAATAGAGAGTCTTGTTTTTTTGTTAAAGAAGATAAATCAATTCACTTTATAGAGGAATTTTAAAACTAGACGATGCTTTGCTGATATGTATTTCATGATTATCATAAGTAAAGAGAACTTGTGATGCAAGCTTTATGAAAGAAAGGGAGTTAAATGATGATTCCAGTCATATACAGTTTTGATTAAAAGGAATGATGCTAATGAAAGATATGGAAGTTTCAGTACTTTCCATTGTAACTCTGACAATAATAAATCTGGTCCATCAAAGGATATATATCATGATAGTAGAGTTCGTGATAAAAGCTGAAGAATGGTTATGGGAAGCAGTGAAGAACGAAATGAAGAAGTAATGGAAAATCTGGAGGTGACACAAAAGAACAGTTTAAGGTGGCGCCATTTTCCATTATTATCCAAATTTTAGGGCATAAAAATAGGGACATGAAGAAATGTCATCGGAAATAGATGTTTCATGAAAGATTGATGATGGTTTAGATTTTTTCACGCAAGGCATGTTTCAAGGTCAGAAGATCGAAAAATTGCAAAGGCAAGCAGTGCATGAAAAATTGGGCAGAGAGCATGGAAAAATAAAGGTTACGCGAAATAGTAGCGGGTTGGGTGAAAAATGAGTGGGCTGCATGAAAAATAAAGTGGTGCTCTAAATATTGGCTTGGTTAATAAAATATAGAAATGAATATTTTCACACAAGAGGTGTCTCGGGATTAGAAGCTCGAAAAATGGAAAAAACATGAGGTGCACGAAAAATTAGAGCATTGTGCTGAATATGATGTCACGCAAAAGTGTTATTACGCGTTCGAAATGGGGTATTACACACGGATTAGTGGTTTTCACGGGGAGTTAAAAGGCCAATAAATAAGCAGTGAACCTCTATAATTTTTGTATACTCGACACTTAGAAGAAATCCTGAGCTCTGGTACGGGTAAAATTATACGCTAAGTGAGTTGCGCAAAAAGAAAGCAGTTTGCGCGAAAAGAGGATAGTTGTGCGAAAAAGAGACATTTTTTTTGAGAAAAATGGAAGTTTCACCAAAAGAGAAAGTTGCGCGAAAAGAGATAATTTGCACAAAAATAGAGAAATTCCACGAAAAGTGATAAAGTTCCGCGAAAAAAAGGATGTTGCATGAAAAAGTTTTTCGCAACAAAAGGGATTTTTACAGGCAAGCCATTTGAATTGCGCGCAAGGTATCCTAAAGATTGTGTGAAAAATGTGGGGTCTTCGTAGATATTTAGTTTTGCGTATGTGAGTGCTTACAAGATTTTGGTTAGGAAATTGAAGACTTGTAATTCAGAGAATACAACTGTTCAATTATAAAGAAGCACTGAAATACTATAATTCCCTATTTGTGTTAAGAGGGGGAACATGCACTTGAGGATTGTTTTCCATGTTCTACACAAGTGTAAGGGTATATCCTACTCATTTTATTCCACATCAAAGGATTGTTTTGTAATGGATTGTGTGGTATTGGATTTTTTCGTACCATACCAAGGACGTAGCTACTCTTGTTGAGTAGTGAACCTTGTAAATCTTGAGTTCATGTGGTTGTGTGTATTTAGCTAAGAAAAACTCTTTGACAAGGGGCGAAGGTTTTTTCAATTAGAAGGAAAAATAAATTGAAAAATATATCACTGATTCACCCCTCCCCTTCTCAGTGATACTTGGATCCTAACTGGGAACTTCAACATGTATCTCCAAATAAAATTTATCGCTCTTAAAGTCTCATATTGAAAAAGAAATATCTCTAATAACATATTCTCTATGTTAGGTAAACCATTTCTATAAATAACCTGAATCATCATTACTCTATAAATAAAATCATAGATTATTACAAAATATAATTAAACCATTACTCCATTAAAATCTCATAGAGTTATATTTTCTTTAATTATATAAGTTTCCAAAAATAGTGAACGTATTCCAAAATACCCTTTATCACGTAATCCCCAAATCATTCTATAATAATAATTTTATACATTCGATAAAATATTTCTCCCAAATAAACATATTATAAAAAAATAATTTATTTAATAAGAATAATTTATACAATCCAGGTAATTCACATAGGCTAGCGGTAGGCGATAAAGGCATGTCGCACTCTGATTGTGGGTTCGATTACCACAGCCTTGTCCGACGTGACGGGTTGGCACACGGTCTCCATGTTTTCATTTTTCAAAATCCATATAATTATAATAACAATAAAAAAATGAGATAAATAATCAAAAATAACCATAACATGTTTTAGACACAATGGTTATTCTATACCTTTCAATTTTCATCCCCAATAGTAATCACCCATAACTACCTCAAAAATAAATGTCTCTAAAAATACTGTTAATTACCTTGGTATGTCATAACATAAGCCTAAAAGTTATTTTCTATGTCATTTAACTTATGATAAATATTAAAATCATAACCCCATGAGGATATCCCTTACTCTTAAGAAAACATCATAATCTCTAAAGTTGTCTAAACCATCCTCGGATACCAACAATTAGACCCTAGACTGAAACATTACATAATCTTTTGTTAAGCTTATAATTTGAAATTGTTTCACATTGTGGATATTTTTAGGTTCAGTGTTTTAGAAAAATATTCCATAAAAATTACATAATAGACCTAAACATTACATGTGGACATTTAGCTTGAGTATCCACTTTTTATACAGACGGAAACCCTTTAAACAAAACATCATTTTATTTTTCTTGATAAAAATATTCTTAACTTCTTCATTTCTCTTACCCTTCTTTATAACCTATGAAAAAATTTCAAAAAATGTGGGATGATCATATAAAGATCAATACATAATATAATATAACGACAAAAACCATTAGTCCATGAATATTTGAAACTCATGAAAACATTTTCACAAAATCATACTTTTCATGCATAAAAAATAAATTCTTTAGTTTAAATCATGTAATCATAATATTTCTTCAAAACATTATAGAAATCGTAAAACATAAAAGTATCATGTGGCATCCACATCATACTTACATTACATCTTTCACAGCAATATAGGGACTATCCATCACAGTTACGTTTGGAATACCCATCGCAGTAAATTCCCCAAATCTCTTAGGAGAATACTTAATGTTTCCTTTTATCATGTTACCCAATGAATTATAAATATATCATGGGCTCAACCTCTGATGGTATATCATTGAAACATCAGTATATATAATCAATTCCAAATAACTACAACATAATCATTTCACAAAAAACAAGCATGAAGGAAAAATAACCATTCCACTTTAAAATCTCATTTCATCTTTACAAGACACACACTCATAAATGAAAACTAATTATATTAAAAAAATGGAAAAATTATAAAAAACATGAATATATAATTGTGACATAAAATCAATAAATTCCATTCATGGAGTATATATTAAATAAAACATTCCATGTTATTGAAATAATAAATCCAGTTTTAAAACACTATTAAAACTCTGAAAAAGATGATTTTTGAATCAATGTGTCCCATACCACTTTTAATTTTTTAATGAATTAACATTTTAAAATAGTATTTTCCATATAACTAAATCCTTAAAACCATTTTTAAAACATGAACATTAATGATAGTGATTTAGAAGAAGAAATCTTTTAAACGTTTAAAATGATGTTTTAATTAAAGTGTCTTCTACCATATTGAACATTCAAATTATACATCACATGATAGTAGAAAATATTATTAAACATTAAATATCATAATTATAGATATGATATGGTTATTTAAAATCAAATGGGATATATATAAATTTTATAAAATAATAATGGTGTGTAAAATCATGAAATGTCTCAATGAAAAAAGATTGAGACAAAATCAGTTACAAATATTGTATCATTACAATAAGTACATATAAATGAAATAATTATATGTGAAAAATATAAATACACCCAATATAAGGGGATATTAATTGTAAAACTATCATATTTCATTTGTACATATTCATGGAAAAAACCAATGACCAAAAAATTTAACTTAATTAATGGAAATTGAGTTAGGGTTTCCCTTACCTCGATTCTGATTTGTCTCGTTCGTTCACTATATTCAGGAAAAAAAGGATAATTTCTACATGATTGAGAAAATTTTAAATTTTTACTATTAATTTTTTTATTAATTATTACCATGTTAAATCAATTTTTTAATTATTTGAGATCATATTAAAGGTTTTATCGATGTTTGGTACTTGAGTCAAAATTTAATTATTTTGATGAAAATTGGCCATGTGTTCAAAATTACACTATCCTAGGGATTATATTAATGACTTAACTATCATATATATTCAATATATATTTATTTAGAATAGGTTTTAACATTTTTATATAATAAATGAAATTCATCGTTCATGTAGATGATACGCCGTACGCACGCATGGACGCAACTTTCATTTATTTTTCAAATTAAAGAAATGAAAAATAAATGGTACATAGATATATTATAAATAAATTATAATATATATGTTATATATTTTACATAAGTTAATTAACTCCATCCTTTATACGTTCCATGTATGGCATGAACGAGTCGTATCACTTTGAGGGGGTGATATTCCACACATTCTCAATTGAAATTACCATATTTACACATTATGAAAAGCATAAAGGTATATTGTAAATAAAACATAAAGAATATTATATTCAATATAAATATAATATATTTCATATATAAATATATATCCATCATAATGTCCACCATGGCAGGTGGTATGAAAAAACTGAACAATCATTGTTTCGTGAGGCAGTACTTCGACATCCACAAAAACAGTATGTTCAATATCCATTAGATGGAGGTGTCTATAATTATATGTCAAAAAATTAGAATAAAATATCCCAGTATATTTTGGAGACATTTTTCACTATAAAATAATAGAATAAAATTTTTTTAGGGGTTTCAGAAGGAAAATAAATTTAAGGAGTTTGAGATTAGATGTTTACTCTAAATCAGGTAACTATTTTTTATTTGGTCCAAAAGGCTTTCTTGAATTGAATTATTAAAAAGGAAAGGATTATAGGATAAATTTAAGGATGTTTTTAGAATATTAGAATAAATATTTTATTATACAAGGGTCTTGATAGGTGTGAGTATGTGGGTAAAAGTGGTGGTCTTTTATAAGAGGGAGGATGGGTCCTTTTAGAATGTCTTGAAATATTTTTTTATCATAAATTTATTTTAGAATTTTAATAGCTAAAAAGTGATATAGTTTGATAATAAGATGAGTATGGATATAAAGCCTCTCATCCAATAGGTTTTATACAATGTTAAGTCACAAATGTAACCTTATTGTTTGGTTTTAACCCCTAGTTAAATAAATTAACTCTTACAATGTCTTCTTATATTTTTACACTATATGGTTAATGTAGTTACTATAAAATACCAAGAGAAACTAAATTAGATCATTAATTTATTTTTGACATTATTTATGTGATTTTTTCTGATATTATATTTTTATCACTGTTATATCATTTAATAAAATAGCATTTGTTTTACAAACTCATTTATGTCAATTTTGACACTATTTAGTAATTAACTTTTTCAAATTCATAAAAACATGAATTATTCAATAAAACAACATTAAATGAAATATAACATGTCATAATCATCCAAAATATTCGTTTATGCCATCAAAACTTTCAATTTAGATTTATTTGAATATTTATAATATCATTTATTTGAATCATCCATTATTAAGGTAATAACGACATCATCATTGTGTCATAAATAAATTTATATATATAATGTCTAATAAATATAAATAAACTACCATGATATAGGAAATATTTTTATATTTCTAATAACTATTTATAGTCAAATATATCCGTTTTATAACCCCATATTTAAATTGATTTATAAAGAAGATACATGTTTATGTTTTATTTTTCTTTACATTAAATTAATTATTATTACATTTCATTATCACATCCAAGTGTTCCAAAATGCCAAAATATAAACATATGGTTTTTTTGGGTCGAACATGAATTATACTATATGATCTGGACATATTTAAGGGTTTTTTATTTTTTTTATAATTTTATATTTACACTTATTTACTTAATATACCCTTTTACCATGATAAATAAAAATAATTACCGAAGTTATTATTCACAATATCCCCAAAAAAGCTACCTATTTACAGAATATAGAAAATATGATTTAAAATATGGAATCCATATTTCTGAATTAAAAAATAGAAGTTTCAGTAATTAATTTGAAATTATATCCCATTGTTAAAATGAGAAAAACAGTTTTTAAAAAAAATAAAAACCATAAAATGATTGATATGTTTTTATTTAAAATTTCAAATTGAAATTACATAAAATGACCATAATTTTATTAAATTATAAAAAAAATAATCCAATTACACTTTAAAACCAATTAAAATGATAATGTAACTATATAATTAAATTATATGGAAAATGATTTTCTAAACAAAATGTAGTATTTTTCACTATTCATTAGAATATGAATTTTATCAGAAAAATATCAAAAATTCAAAAAAAAAATTATGTACAAATTCTAAAGAATAATTTTCTTTTTTTCAAATAAAACATATTAAAGATACCAAAACAATATTTAAAAATGTTTTTCCATCAAAATTTGGTAAAACTACCTTTCAAAAATATAAGAGTATATGATGCTTAAAATTAGATTTCTTCTCATTTTAAACCTCTTATATTTATTGGATAAATAAAAAAACTTCTAATCAAAAATATTAATCATAATTCAGTGAGTTATATTAATTCCATAGAATATAATGGCTAGGTGTCAATTACTAATTAAAATAATAATAATAATATTGTATAATTTTTTGATATGACTCTCTCTTGTGTGCAACATAAGCTTTCGGAGAAACTCGTTGTTGAGTATCGAGTATGCTATCAAATATAGCATCCTCATTAATTTAAAACCACAATCTAATTCATAAATATTAATTTATAAGAAATTTATTTTTCTATAATTACTTTGGATGTTACACAAAAAATATGCACACTCTATATAAGAACAATCATTCTGTATTTTTGTTGAAAAAATCATAAGTACCTCATTTGGAAAATGACACAAAGATTAATTCAAAAAAATTATAAAAATTATAACATGGGTAATAATACATTTATTATTTTTAAAATAATAGTAAAAATATTTTCAAATACATTTTTTGGATACATGGACGTGGGTGACAAATATTCCCCGACATATACTTATCTATAAACAATCCAAAATAATAATAAGATTGTGAAATTAACCCTTGCATTGATAATTCAATTAGTTATACATGATTTAACCTCTTTTATATTGGTTTAAATAATGTTATTAAATTATAAAATAATATTATTCATATTTATGATATCATATATGTTCTTCTTATACCATTTTGTTAATAATATTTCTTTATAACCCTTGTTTTGTGTGTTAACTACTACATTTTCCTATGAATGTTTTATCTTGTAATCCATGTTTTTTATGAATAAGATATATTTACTTCCTCTATAAAATGATATTAAGTTCATATATCTTATATTTATGAATTGTATATATTTTTGTAATCATTCTTGAATGGTTATTCACGGAAAATGAATCACATTACATTGTGGTGACGGTATGACATAGGTACGCACAAACAACATTATCACTATATTAATGGTGAAAGGGTAAGGGTTTAGATGGTTAATTAATTATATAGAATCAACATCATGTAATATATAGTATATATCCATTATTTCCATCATTATACCCATCCATGTAATTTGGTGAAAAAAATTATACCAATGTGTGGAGGTGATAAGCCATACGTATGCACGCATAGTGATTTAATTTTTGAAAGTATGGATAAATACTAGAATATAGTGTTCCATTAATCCAAATTACATCTATAAATTTATATTATAATTTATTTATTCCATTATTCTTTAAAAACTCATGAGGAGTAAGTAGAAATGAAATTAACATGGATGAGTTGTAAAAATAACACCCTCTTCTTTGATGGCCTTCCATTAGATATTTTCTAAAGGGATCTAGGATTAGTAATTTTTTAAAGAAAGGAAATGCATAACATATAAATTTAATTTTGGAGGTAGAAGTTTTGGGGTTTGGTCCTGATAGAAGGATCAATTTGGTGTGAATATGTAAAGGAGGAGTTTTCCTTTTATAATTGAGGTGAGGGTCACTTTTGGAAACTCAAAAAATATTATGTTAAAATAAATTAATTTTTAATTTAAAATGGATATAAATTGATTAATTTATAATATAATATTCCTATGGGTATAAATAATCTATAACTATAATGTTTATACAATTTTAGGTCATACTGGAACCCTTTTTTGTCATTAATAGTTATTTAATCCTTTTAACACATACCATGACAAGTTGTTGTTTTTAATTCTTAAGGGTTAATATAGTTACTCTAAAATAAAAAAAAACCATAATGCATAATTTATGAAATATTTAACATCATCCAAATTCTTTGGCCGAGTGTTACATTTTTATAAATTTTATATCATTTATGAAAATATTATTTTATTTAAAATATCATTAGTGTCAATTTTTAAACATTTCATCACTTGAATTTTTTAAAATTGCATTAAAATATTATAACATACAAAAAACCTCTTATATATTTATAATATGTAAACATAATCTTGAAAATTGGTAGAAAAAATTAATTACATCATATTATATTTATTTTTATATTTTTAATAACATTAATTTGATATGTCCACTAATTAAACAATTATTGCATCATCATCATTGAGAAAGCCTTTAATTTAAATATTTATTTGCTAAAAACTAAAAAATATTTATCAGGTTATAGATAAACATTTTTCATTTGAATTGAATATTTAATTTTTAAATTATCTTATGTATAAAAAAATATTAAAAATGATATATTTATTAAAAATATGAGTATGCCAACTATTAATTTTCATTAAATAAAATATAATAAATGCCATAATAAAATCTAGTTGGATTCGAAATATTATAATATCACACCAAGGATGTTTTTGGTCATAACCCAGTCATCTAATTAAATTTAGACAAGTGTTTGTGTAATTTTATAATATTTATAATATTATTTTTATCCTCACTCACTGGATTTATTTTTATCATTGTTAATAATAATATTTTTAAATTTACTATTCATAATTTCCAAAAATAAAAGGGAGTCATTCACATATTTTAGACCCACTAATTCAAAACATGGGATAAAATTTTTCAATATTTAAAACACAAAATATGAATTAATTAATTTAACATTAATCTCATTGATGATATGAAAAATGAATTTGTAATCTGAAAATGTTCAAATGATTTAAATGATTTCATATCCAAATACCATTTTAAATTTATTCCAATGAACTACATTTGAGAAACTGATAAAACGTATCAAATTAGAATTTCAAACCAATCAAAAATATAATTTACAACAATAAATTATTTGGCTAAAAATATTGTTTTCAATTAAAATTCAATATTATTCATTATTCATTAAAACATACAATATATCATAAAAATAAAAAAAATTCATAATCAATTAATTTTTTATATTTATATTTAAAATAAGAAGTTTATTTTTTCTTTTATAATTTAAAGAAGTGTCTAAAACTAGGTTTAAAATAAGGGTACCATCAAAAGGTGATAAATCTACATTTTGAAAAATATAGCCTTTTAATGTGTAAAATTGGATATATTCTTCTATAATGTAAAGAAAAAAAATAGTATTAATATTAAAAATTGTAATGGATTTATTACAAATTATTTTAATGAATATCAATCACTTAGAGTAATTAAATTAATTTAGTATGATAAAACATCTTTGGTGCGTAATAAAAGTTTTTTATAATAATATTACCTTTATATGCAATTGGTTTTTATATTTATTTAAAAATAATTAGAATCCAATAAATTCAATAATATATTTTCTTAAGTTATTAAATACTATTTATAACCACAAATTTAACAGTTGGGAGATTATTTTAATTTGAAATAATAATATTAATAGTAAATCATTGTTCATTTAAGCTCATTATATTGTGAAACATAATCTATCAAAGAAGTTAAATTTAAAAAGTGACAAACCGAAAAATAATGTGTTGTTACATATTATATCATTATAATAATTTTTTATGATTATGTTTTTAGTATTCCTTCTATGGGGATTATAATTCATATGTTTCAAAGTGGTATGGTATTCTTTGGAATGTAGAAAGAATATTTTCTTCAAGAATTTTTATATAATTTCATTTAACGTATTTTCGTATATTTCAACATATTTATTTGAATCTTCAAACCCATAATAGTTTAACTCATATGATATTGTCTTGTATTCATTGTTGAATTGTTTATGGTTAGTTTTACAGGGGTAGTATTTATATTTGGTATACCTAGTTCTTCGAACATAGATAGTTATTAATTTGTTCAGTCGTAATATTTGTTCATGTGATAAATGTATTGGACATAATAAGTGATGGATGGGGACTTCTATATCCACACAATGAATTAGTATCTCTAAATAGAGAAAACAAATTTTATATATATATAGACTTGCACTGTTATATGATTTTTGGTACGAATCCCTGATGATGTTAGATTCTTGGATGAAATCCTTGAAAATAATATATTCTTATCATGAAGCCTTGAGAATATGTTTTATATTTCCATAATTATGAATTCCATAATTATGATATTATATATTGATTTCTATTTTATTCTCCAACTATTAAAATATTTGAGGCTATGTTTTCTAGGTCATGAGACTATTTATATGGATTTTTTTATCATCATTCATTCTAGCAATATTATTCTCATATTGTTGACTAAATAGAACATGTATTAGTTATTTACCATTTAATTTTTATTTATTCATATTTGTTGTAGATTCCACTATACCATGAACATACTGGTCATTTAAGATCACCAATTTATAATGTTTTATTTTTCCCTAACTTTCTATGATATTTATTTTTATTGATATGCATGATAAAGCTAGGGGATTAATGTTGTTTTCAAAGGAATTACATTTTTGTATGTTATGTTTTTAAATTTAATGTAAGATCCAAGTATGTATCTAGGTATCCTCAAATACTCAAATATTTGGTCTTTTGGGATGTGATTCCTTTTATCTTATTCCAATGTAATAAATAGAGGCTATAACATCAGGTTATTGGAGTTGAGGTCGTTATAATTTGTATCAGAGAAAGTTTAGTAAAAACATTGAGATCAAGATTTTGAAAAAAATAGATTAATGAATATAAACCATTACCTGACATTGAGGATAAATATAATAATAGTATAATATCCTATAGATTTTGTAATTACCATGGATAAACTTGGTTAAACCTATAAAAAAACTTATTGAGAAGAATGTTTCATTATTTTAACAAACATTGCATAATATTATATCACTCATATTATGGTAGTTTGATGATCACAATTTATATTTATGTTTTAGTGGGTGATGGAAACAATAATGAAATAGATTAAAACTAAATTTTTAGAAAATTTATGTAGGATAAAATAAAATTGATGATGATTAGATTAAAGGATATCATGTTTTCTCAAAATTGGTTATCATGATATATGATTAAAAATAAGAACCATCACTAGCACTCGAACTCAACAATGAATCCAAGGAAAACATTTTTTTCATAAAGATAGATTGGTGAATTTCATAGAGAAAACATGTTTCAATTTCTTATATGATAGGAATTTTAATATGAAGATGTTTTGGTAGTTGAATAAAGGATACATAGAAAGTGATTTTTGAGAAAAAAATGAAATATTTGAAATAATAGACTCCCTCTAGTATTATAAATGGTTAAATATTTAAAACATGGAATTTAGGGGATTTATTAAATCCTATATCCTAGTAGAAAAACATGAAGAGACTATGAAAAGTTATACATGAAATTGTTATACTGCTGATGATGAAGAAACTATAAATTTAAAAATGAATGAAAAGAGTTATAAAGGAAGAATATGATGAATAATAGTTAATAGTTTTGGAATGAGGTAGAATGATTAAAATTATGGTGTCTTTGGATTCCAAAATTATTTTATCAATGATTCTATGGTTATAAAAATGCCTAGATATATAATAATTGTACTAAAGTACTTGTTCTTTATGTATTTGATATCACATCTTGAATAGTACCAAAAACCAATAAAGTAATTTAATAGAAGGTTTTTCTTTTTGAAGGCACATAATTAAGGTAATATAACACTTAACATATTTTTAATTTTAAGATAACAATTAAAATGATTTATTTAGGGGATAATATTAGTGACCATGAATGTGGTAACAGATTTAATGGTTTGTGTTGTCCGTATTGGGATTACAATGTGATTGGAATTAATGAATGTATTCAATAACCTGATATTTTATTTTTAGAAGAATTATTATTTTCAATTAGTTTTGAAGGTGTAATGTGTATTCATATATTTATTATGTTGAAATAAGAATTAATTATGTCAAAAATCTGATGATTTTGAAAATTTAGCAACCTTCCATGTAATTTGTTTGTCTTCAAATTTGGAAAAACATATCAAGAATGAGTCATAAATTTATCTATGTATAGAATGGATTAATGTGAACATATGATATTACTTTTGATGTTAAATAATGATTTATTATATTGGATATCATGTTAAACCTATTTTGGTCTCAGTTAACATTTAATGGATGAACGAATAACATGAGGATCATATGATCCATAAATTTCTTTCAGTCATTAAAAAAATTCATTAGGAACATTTATTTCATGGTTTAAGCGAGGAAGTGAAAATTGGTCCAATCCTTAAAAAGGACGACACTATTATTATTATCTAGAAAAAATAAGTAATTTTATTTTATCATGTTCTGATCTATATTTTAAAATAATATCACAACTCTAGGAAAGGAATTTGGAATGAAAAATCCTATTCATTTAATTTTATTACAATGAAATCAATATCCACTTTAGTCCATCACATATTTATCATTTTTTATGGTAGAAATTAAACAAAATGTTTTCTCTCACACTCCATCAAAACATTATATTTTAATTTCCCTTCCGTGTCGCAGTTTTCACTTCTAAATAATTTCATCCTATCCAAAAGCCTATTTTTGGGTGACCTCCTATTTTCCCTTTCTATCATATTAAGAGAATGTTTTATTAACCCTATTTATGATGTGAGTTTTCTATAAAAGAAATTAGAAATTTCGAACTTTTGTTTTAAAAGTGAAATTTAAAATGTTGATGATGAAATTTATTGATGGAGAAGAGAATGTAACACCCTAATATTTTAAGACACGTCTCTTCTTAAATAAATTCAATTTCTTTGATAACTTACGTTACACAGAACACCAATCTTAAACAAAAAATTAATCATTATCACTTTTCAAGTTATCACCTATATGATTGAATATAGAGAATTAATAATAATAAATAAATTATAGAAATGTATTTTTTAGGGCTATAAAATTAATTAATTGATTTCCAATTAATTAAAAATGAAAAAAAATTGAACATAAATGACGGGTTTTCATAAAAAACTATTTTTATACGTACAATGGTATTTTATTATAATAAATTAAATTAATCACTACTATAGAAAGGTGTTAATTAAATTTATATGTTATATATTAAATACTATTTTTTTAAATATATAAACTTAGTTTTGTTATCATGTTATAAGAATAAATCCAATTTTAATCATAAAATTCTATATTATTTGAATATGAAATTTTTCAGCCTTTTGACTGGGAACCTATTATAAATAATAATATTTAAGATTTTATAAGTTTTAAATGAATGAATAGTGTATTTTTTTATAATTATGACTATCAAAATTATATTATGTTAATTTTAGAGAGAAATATCATTTTTTGGATAAATAGAAATAAAAATTTAATAGAAACATGTTTTTTCAAATAATTTTTTTATATAACAAAATTTTATTTGAGAATGTATTTAATTTATAATTAGTTCAATTATAAATCAACAAGACCAGTTTATGTATTTTTAATCAATTTAAAAATGATATTTGATATAAAAACATTTCAAACTTATGAACTATTAACATTTCAAAAATGTTTCTTCATTGTGTGTGTAAGGTAATTTTTAAAGAAGAATTTTCCAATTATATGAAATTAATTTAGTAAAATGGAATCAATATTTTGAATCTAATGACATAAATTATGTTTTATATGTAAATTAATTTATAGGTATAAAAAATAGAATGTTGAAAAAAATTATTTAACAAAGTATAGGTAATATAGTGGAAAGGGTTAATTTTAAGAGTTAAAAACAAAACATACCTAAAAACTAAAACATTAAATGGTTGGATAATGATTTTAAAAACCCTAAAAAAGGTAAAAAATATTAATTAATAATTTTATTCATTGAAATTAATTCCACCTCAATGTCGTTGGATTTAAATATAAAATAATTCTTTTGGGAATAAATTAAACCCATCTCTCCTCATGTATAAAATCCACCCATGACCACCACATTTTGACTCACAAGGCAATAATTTCAAAATATTCCATCCCAGAAAACTAATACAAACATTCCCAAAATCTATGTGATGAAGGTATAGATAAATAATCCAAAATTGGGGATCTCAAGGGTCTCTCAAAGAGGTGATTTGAAGAGGTAATTATCTTAAAACATTGCTCTTAATTTCATTTAATCTTATTCAATCTCCTCACATCCATCACCCATCATGAAAAAATACTTTCATAATCAGTTAGATACTAAAATTTTATGATTATAATGAATTATTATATATACATAACTTTTATTACCTCCATTTATTCAGTGAAACGAAACTATTATTTAAGTTATGTCAATTAATCTCCTCAATGAATAATGTTTTTTGTTTATTTTACATTACCACCTTAATAGATTTTCATATAACAATTGTAATTTTAAAATTATATTTAAATAATCATATTATTTCTTATTTCATGTTCTAGTTCAAATATATAATCTTAATAAAATAAAACTAAATGAATTTGTGATGTTCATAAAAATCAGAAAAATAAATTAAACATTTTTCATTATAATTTTATCTAATAAATAATAATCATGTTAGAAAAAATGATATTTTGGACTATTAAACTATTAAATTTTAATTAATAATATTTTCTGCAAATTCTAGTGGTATAATCCCATCTTACAAAAATTCATAATTTTATATAAGTGAATAAATAATGCAACCATGAAACGAACCCACTTGAAACCATAAAAATAATGAAATATAATTAATAAATGGATTATAATATATTAACGATAATCACATAATGTATTATAAATAGGAATATAATTATTTAATTAGATAATAATATTATTTATACCCTTTATATAGAAGGATATATAATTCTACCCGAAAGGGAAGCATGAGGTAAGGGTTTTATTGCCACACTTTTACTTTTATGAGATATATGCCTTATTCACCACTTATTTTTATTGGGTGGAGTATATAATGAAAATGAATATATTTTATGTTTATTATACATCAATATATGGGTATTTATATATCCATCTTAGTATCTAGATTTTTGTGGTTATTTTTTTAATTTCACCAAATTGGTAAGGGGTTGTGGTCATAATTTTCCTTCATTGAGTCTATTTGTTATATTATAAACCTATATTCTTTTCTATGGTGCATATACCGATCATTTAAAATGGTACATCATTAACTAGAAATTATAAGTATAATTAAATGTTATTGATTCATGGGGATTAAGTTTCATATGTTTTAAAGTGGTATGAGATTCATTGTAATGTTTTATGATTACTTTCCTATTTTTTTCAATCATCTCATTTATAGTATATTCATCTATGTCAACATCCTTTATGAAATTGTATATTTCATTGAGTTTTACCTCTTATTATACCATTATTCATACTTTATTAAAGGGTTTATGGTCTGTTTTGTTGAGGTAGTATTTATATTACATAATATTAGTTATTCTAACATGTAAAATTATTAATTTGTGGAGTTGTATTATTTATTCATGTGAGGAATGAAATGGACTATGTAAGTGATGGTTGGGGCCATATATATCCCCTCAATGTACTAGTTGGTATCATGAGGAAAAATATTTTTTCAGAAGGTCTTACCCGTTTATTAGTTTTTAGGCCCAAAGACCAAATGATGTTTTCTTCATGAAACGAAGCATTGACAACATTAGATTATTGATACAATGTCTAGAAATTATATTTCAGTTGTAAAACATTATGAATTTCATCATTATGATATTATTTATTGACTTCCATGTGATTATTTGATTAGTATAGTATCTATGGATAATTAATTAATCTATCGTTATAATTCATATGGTATTATTTTATCGTATTTCATTACATAAATATTATTCTCATGTTATTGAGTAAATGGAACATATTTTAGTTATTTGACTTTCTATAATTGATTATTCTTATTTATGATATCTTATGATAGACTTTACCTATAGTGATAATTTGAGTTCTCCCTAATATTATTTTTTGTTCTTCTCTAGGTATCAAAGATGATTATGATTACTGATATGTAGGATTAATATAGGGTATTAGTGGTGTTTTCAAAATAATTAAAATGTTTTATTTTATTTTAATTAAATTTAATGTTAGATAAAAGTATGTATCTAGTTTTACAATATTAATAAACTATTCTGTATGTTGTGTTGTGATTCCTGTTATCTTATGCCAATGTAACGATGCTAGGCATTAGCTTCAGGCTACTGGGTTCTAGGTTATTACATAATGGTCATTTCCCAACTATATAAAAAACATTATATTTCATAATATTTATTTAATATCTCCAAAAAAACAACTCATATGATCTAGTTCAAGGAACATCTTACGCAATACTTTTCATCATAACCTAGGGTAAAGGAAACCTATTAAAGGGGTGATCTCAGAGGTAGTTTATGTTTAACAAGTATAGATAAAAATAAAATAACATTATTGATCATAATATTATAATATTTATATAATTAAGATATATATGAAATTATATTCCAAACAATGATTATTTCATAAAACATGGAATATTACATGGAAAAAAATGCTAAAGAAGAATTAATCAATAATCATTAACCATAAAATGGAACCATGGAACGTAGTATGGAAAATGAATAATAATAGACATAGTATTTCATAAATTTGTGTACCTGGTTACCTTCCAACATGTTCACTTATAAAATTATGAGCAGAGTTAAACACCATCACACTCACTATTTGTGAACATTGCTACATGGTAACCAGTTTAAATAACATTTCAATATGATGAGATTTAATCCATTACCCAATTATTTATAGATATATATAGGTCACACACATATCATAATACGTCTATTTTGGTTCCACATAAAATCAATCACTTCTAACATAATAATTAACCTGTGGATGAAATATTTTTCCAATAACATTCAAAATAAAATCATTCTAATTTATTTCATAGAGAACCATTGGAATGAATATGTCATTCATTTAACACATTATAATTATCCCATGGAATAAATGTTTATTATATGGATTAACTTATGTAAATATTTAGTAATTAAATAAATAATAATACGATAATAAACCTAAGGAAATTCAATGTGTATCCAATGACATCAAGATTCAATTTTGGAAAATACTATCTAATAAAAAGATTAAATAATATTATATTTACATGATATAAAAATATTATATATGGTTAAGACAATAATTTTCAATATTTAATTAATGTATGATATATTGTTGAAAACAATTCAATCAAAGGAATCAAAAATAGTGAATTCCTAGAGGAATGGTATTAGATGAAAGATTACGATTGAACATCGAAAATGATTAAGCAAGACAATGGTGTGATGAATCGTTTATTTGATATAAATTTTAATAAATTAATATTCTAAGGAATTTGAGAGGAAAATATCTTTTGATAAACATCCTTAATAAAAAATAACATATATCACAAAATTTTAAAAAAGATGAACAATATTTTTATGTGATTTGAAAAAAACACTATTTGGAAGTAAGAAATAATCATGATCATTTGAAATTTTTCTAAAATGATTATTTTATAAATATATGGGAAAAATAATTTCGTTTAGTATTCGTGAAAATTGAATGATATAATTTTATAAAAATAACAATTATGGATGAATGATTTGTTTACACTGAAATATAAAAAGAAATTAATTTTATCAAAATAAGTCCATATGGAAAAAATTAAATGTTTTCAATCAAGTAAATTGAATGTTTGATCAATTTAGTTAACGAGGAACATTATAAATTTTTTAAATATATAAATGGATGTCACAAAAAATATGTAGTTGAGCCAAAAAAAATTTCGTTTTTTTTAAATCACTTTTTTTGAAAACCATATCTCTTTAAAAGATTAAAAATAATCTACTTTAATTAAATGATAAAAAAATCTCACCATGGATAAAAAACGATGATTAATTGACTTTGAACATTAAAATAATGTCTATAATAATTCTAAGGATGAGTTATCATATTTTATAGGTCTCAATTATAAAATTTTCTTCGAAATAGAAACTTTACAACATGATTAACATTAAAATAAAAAACATTAAAGGAGGGGGTCCTTGAAATTTTTCATAAAATATTATTAATAGCATTTAATTAATGATAAAGATAATAAATTATGTAGAATATACACCAGTTAAAATAACTTTGGTTTATAATAAAAAATAATTCTCATTGTGAAGAATATTAGATGGCCAACCTTACTATTATATTACCTTTTCAATCAAAAGTAATTGGAAACATGACATTTAAATAGTTATATAAATAATATGGATTAAATCAGGGATAATTACCAAATTTATAATTTTATATTATATACATAATAAAAATAATATATTTTTTTCATAAATTTAATTCTCATCTCAATGAAGAGTACTTGATATGAAAAACACATTACGTATGAAGAAATTTTATAATAAAAACAACACGAAAGAGAGGTAGATTTGAGATGAAATTAAAATAACATAAATGAGAATAATACATGATATAGAATACAAAAGTTTCTTTATCTACCCAATATAAATGAAATTAGATTCTTATAATAACATGTATCTCATTTAAGAATGTTTTGTGATAAAACCCTTACATGGGAATAAAATTATTTTTCACAATAGAAAACAACATGAATATTAAAATTGTATCCAATTTATATATAGCTAAGGACCATATTAATATATATTTAATTTTTTTAGGTCCATTTGTCAATTTTATTATTTATTTAATATCATTTTATTCCTATGTCACTCAATCGAGGTCATTTAGTTAATTTCATCATAATAATTATAGTTTTTTATTATCATAAGTGCTATTGTAAAACATTTTGATAATATCAATAATTTATGAATGCAAATTTATGTAATATTATTTTATCACATAACCTGTATAATTAAATAGTTTATTCATAAATGGATTTAATTATAAAATATACATAGTATAAGGCCCCATCCTTAAACCTTACTTAATATTGAATTAAAAGAATAATTCACGTTGAGGATCTTTTCAGGTTTAGAGTTTTAGAGAATTAGAACATAACTATTACATCTCAAAAGATTACAAAGTAGTCACTTCTACTAAGTTTCCATAAATAAATAAAAAACTCTTAAAAGAGACATGTCTAGTTCCATGTTTTATATAGCATGACATTCCCTTGATCCCATCCTTGACCTTATTCCACATTAAGTCATGTGAAAAAATTTCAAAAAAAACTTGGGGTGAGCATAAAAAGCTCAGTAAGGGATACACAAAGATTGAAAACTGTTAGTTTTTCAAAATCAAGTAAGCCATGTACACTCTATCAAAGTAATACCTTCACCTTCATGAAGTTGTAAAAACTATTCACTGAATAAAGTATCATTACATACCTTTTTGTAACCAAAGGATTACCATAAAAATCCATAAAAAGAACTCATAACATTTATAAAGGTAACTTGGGACATAAACATACTTATGTGGAATAACCATACGGTCAACTTCCACACATATCACTTAATGGAATAGCCATACGGCAAATTTCCATACATACTTAATGGAATATCCATAGGGCCGACTTCCATACCCAATGCATTGGAGGTTATAATGTAACCACCCGTCCTGGTATTCACGGCACCACCCGTCATATGGTTTATAACGTAACCACCCGTTAAAATGTCCAAGTACCAATATAAAATCATAAAACATAAAACCAATATAAAGGAATGATAAAATTTCCACATTTCAATCACAATATATCATAAATATATTGACATAATAGAATCCTTTTTCAAAACCATTTTCAATACCAAAATACATAAAAGAGTATATGGTATTTATTTTATTCTAAAAACATTACGGCTTGTTGAGAAAGCCAAAGACCAAATAATACTCGCTGCGGCGGAAAAGGTCGTTGTCACTGCGTACGTTAAAAAAACATTCCTTTTTGTCATTTAGTAAAATGATTCGTAGAAAAAGATTCCTTTTGTATAAAAGTAAAAGTCAAAGGAGTTTATACACCGTATAAAATAAAGTTGTGTATAAAACGAAATATGCCTCAATGAAAGGAGATTGAGATGAAGTCCCTTAAAAAGATCATTTTTTAAAATAAAATAGATCTATTATGTGTATTCACTATAGGTACATATAAATAATACAAAATAAGACATAATAATATCATGACATAATTTGAAAGTAGGAGATTAACCCAAAGAATGGAAGTTGGGTTAAGAAATATCCTTACCTCGGGTCCGACTTGACTCGATCGTTCTTTAACGTCCTGAATAATAAACTTGAGTTAATTTATACACGATTAAGATCCTTTTTAAAGTTCATTATTCCTTTTATATCACTTATTGCCATGTTATAAACATTATGTAACCATTTAAGTTAATAATGTTTGTTTTGTCAATATTTGGTTCTTAAGTCAAAAGTTGACTTCTTACAATTACATGCTGTTCGTGTGGTCAAAAGTTATTTATATCCAGAATGAAGTTCCTGATTTGGATAACATATATATCATATATATACATCATATACATTTATTTATAATATTACATAATCATTTAGAGGTAAGAAATGAAATGCACCCTTCATGGAGATGGTAAGCCGTACGTACGCATGAACGCTACTTTCATTTCTTTGTCATATTAATGGAATTAAAACTAAATGAGAGTTATGTATATTTTAATTCCAGAATTATATTCATCATTTAGATATATCATTAATTATATATATCCATTATATACATGTACTTTTAATGTTACATTACATTTGGGGATAAGAAATGAAATGCACCGTTCATGGAGACGGTAAGCCGTACGTACGCATGAACGCTACTTTCATTTCTATCTCATACTTTAATGGAAAGAAATAATAATGATATATAGGTATATTATAATTCCAGTATAACATCATATATAATAACTTTAAATCCATCCTTTACACGTTCCACATATGGCATTAACGAATCACATCACTTTGAGGGGGCGGTAGTCCGCACTTCCTTAAATGAAGATATCGTGTTTACCCATAATGGAAACCATAAAGGTATTCCCAAAATGAAAAATACAGAAGCTTAAACAAAAAATAAACATATTATATATCATATATAAAAATAGTGACATCATAATGTCCACCTTTGAAGGTGTTAAATGAGTATTGAACAATCATCGTTTCGGGAGGCAGAATTTCGCCATCCACGGAAACCGTTTGTTCATTAACCGTTTGATGTAGTTGTGTGAGAGTGTAGATCGAATAAATATTATAACAACATCCTAGTATATTGATGATACTGGTGTTCTTACAAAAGAAGTAAATAAAAAGAGTTTAGAGAGTTGGAGAAGCAAAATAAAACAAATGAACAAGAGAGAATGAATTACCTTTAAAAGTGTAACTCCTATTGATTTGAGCCTAAAGGCTTCCTCTGAAAGGATTCTGCCCAAATGGAATCCTCTAGGATGAGTATAGGGGTGTGGAGAGAGTTAATGGGCAGGGGTTGGCCGAGCCAAAGTTTTGAGGAGTGTGTGTAATGAGGTAGAGGTGGGGGCCTTTTATAAGAGGAGAGGAGGAGCACTTTTGGAAGGTAAAGAAATATTACTTTATTTGAAAATGTGTATCACTTTTAAAAGGTCCCACATTGAAATAATTCGTGTATGAGGTGATAAGGGTACGAAATCCACTCATCCAATTGGTTTTGGACATGTGTAGTTCATAGATTTTACATTATCTTTCCATTTTATTTAAATCGTCAAATAATGATGTCATCGCTGCATCATTATTATGTCATAAATAATTTAATTTATTTAATGTCTAAAAATAATAAAAAAAATACAATGATGTAGGAAATCCTTTTATCTTTCCAATTTATAATTATAATTAAAAATATGATCTTTATAACCCCATTTCAAAATTGTTTTAGTTAAACATATCATGTTTGTGTCATTTTTACTTTTACATTAAATAAAAAGTAATTTATGTCATTTCCCAACCAAAGTGTCTCCATGGGGTCCCCAAGTTGACCCATGGCTTTTCTTGGTCGGCGATCACACATCCAATGAGGTTAGGACATGTTTCAAGTTCATTTCATATTATTAAAACATTATTTTTACCTTAAACTACACTAATTACCACTAATCGCGATTAAGAACTTAAAAAGTTACTATTCACCAAAAAATTTATTATAATCTCATTGAACCACATTTTACTTCTTAATGAAAATCATGTATGTCAGATTTTTGAAATTCAAAACACAATGATGGAAAAATTTCATTTAAACGGAAAATCAATTTTTATAAGTACCACTTAGTGGTTTCACTATTCATAAAAAATTGAAGTTTTTCAAAAAATTACCAAAAATTCACCCTAAGCTATATTTGATATTCCAAATTCAAAAATGAAGTCTATTTTACAAAATTAAAATCATATAAGTAACCTTAATTAATTTACTAATTAATTCCCGCTGCCAGAGCAAATAGCGTGTTTTTACAAAATAATAAGTATCAAAAGATTGACACCAGTTTAAGTCTAATTTCAAAGTGAAATTAATTACAATGACCACTATTGGATTTAATGGTAAAAATATTTTCTAATTACACTTTAAAACAAATTCAAAAGATAATATAATCATATAAATAAATTAGATTAAAAAGAGGTTTTGAATTAAAATACAACATTTTACACTATTCATTAAAAAAATGAACTTTATCAGAAAGGTACCAAAAATTTACACAAAGTAAATTTTGATGTCCCGATTCTAAAGAAGAGTTATATTTGGTCCAATAGAATTTATAAGATCGATAAAAACTATATTTAATGACTGTTCTCCATCAAAAGGTGATAAGTGGACCTTTGATGAAAATTAGGGTATAAATGCCTAAAATTGAACTCTTTCCGTATTTTAAGCCTTTATCTTTTATTGGGTAAATGTAAAAACATTTAAAAACATATATAACCATATTTTAGTTATTTCTATCCTTTCCCGCCAGTACAACGGCTACTCGTTAACTAAAATTTAAAATAATATTATTTTATTACTTGTGTGCAACGTAAGTTTTCAAAGAAACTCGTCGTTGCGTATCGAGTACGCTATCGAACGTAGAAACCCATTTTAATTAAAATTAATATTTAATTCGTAAATATTAATAAATATGAAAATTATTTATTCTTTAATTACCTGGGATGTTACATCCTTCCCCCCTTTTGGGAATTGCGTCCTCACAATTTTATTCACTTATCAAAATAAGTGGGGGTATTTATCCCTCATAGCATTTTCAGATTCCCACGTTGCCTCTTCAATCACATGGTTTTTCCACAAACCTTTACCTGATGAATCACCTTATTCCGTAACACCTGCTCCCTGTGGTCAAGAATCTGGACCAGTTGTTCCTCATAAGATAGGTTCTCTTCCAGCTGAACAACCTCTGGACTCAAAACATGAGATAGATCCGGCATATACTTCCTCAACATTGAAACATGAAAAACATTGTGTACCTGAGATAAACTCGGAGGTAAAGACACTCGGTATGCAACCGATCCAACTCCCTCCAGAATTTCATATGGTCCAATGAACCTTGGACTCAACTTTCCTTTCTTACCAAATCTCATCACACTTTTCCAAGGAGAAACCTTGAGAAAAACATGATTACCTACCTCGAAAGATAGATCCTTCCTCCAGTTATCCGCATAACTCTTCTGCCTGCACTGAGCTGTTCTCATGTGCTTCTGAATCAACTGAACTTTTTCTGGCATCTCTTATACCAATTCTGGTCCCATCAGCTTCCTTTCACCCACTTCATTCCAAAATACTGGAGTTCGACACCGCTTCCCATATAATGCCTCAAATGGTTCCATCTGTATACTGGAATGAAAACTGTTATTATAAGAAACTCAACCAATGAAAGATGTTGGTCCCAACTTCCCTGATAATCCATAGAACATGCTCGTAGCATATCCTCCAATGTCTGAATTGTTCGTTCTAACTGCCCATCTGATTGAGGATGAAAAGCTGTACTAAAATTTAATTTCGTACCCAACGACTTCTGAAGGCCTTTCCAAAAGTTAGATGTGAACCTGGGATCACGATCAGATACAATGGAGAGAGGAACTCCATGTAACCTGACTATCTCTTTAAGATACAAACGGGAAAGTTGATCAAGGGAAAAAGTATCTCGTATAGCAAGGAAATGAGCAGATTTGGTCAAGCGATCAACAATAACCCAGATTGCATTATTACCTCGAGATGTCTTCGGTAATCCAACAACAATGTCCATGGATATATTCTCCCATTTCCACTCTGGACCTGGTAAAGGCTGAAGCATCCCTTTCGGTAACTGCCGCTCTGCTTTAACCTGCTGACAAGTCAAACACTTCACAGTAAAATCAGCAATATCTCTTTTCATTCCATCCCACCAGTAATACTCCCGCAGATCTCTGTACATCTTAGTACTGCCAGGATGAACTGAAAACGGGGAACTATGAGCCTCACATAACAACTCATTCTTCAACTGTGAATCACAAGGCACACATAACCTCTTCCCAAACCTCAAAACACAAACACAAACTTATCCAAGAACTCATGGAAAATTTTATTCATAAGGTCCATGAATACAGAAGGTGCATTGGTTAACCCAAAAGGCATAACTACAAATTCATAATGGTCATATCTAGTATGGAACGCAGTCTTCGGAACGTCTGCTTCTTTTACTTTCAACTGATGGTACCCCGACCTCAAGTCAATCTTTGAAAAATACAGAGCTCCCTGGAGCTGATACCACTTCATTCGATGGCCCAACATCTACTGAAGTTGTTGCAAAGGATTTCACCACCCCTTTCTTCTTGTAGTATGGCTACATTCCCCCATTTGAGTTCTTCGTTGGAAACTCGTTTGCATAATGAACCATTTCATTACACTTAAAACATCTTACCGTTGGCTTTTCATTTCCTGCTTGATCATCTTCCTTACAGTTACGAGCAGTATGACCAGACTTACCACACCGAAAGCACTTACCAGACTTGGATAAACATTCTCCAGGATGCATTTTACCACACTTCTCACAGGATGGATATTTGGTTTTCTTACCTCCTTGCTTCTTTGATGAATTCTTCCCCTTTTCCTGCCAACTAGACCTATTATTCTGTTGTTTGTCATAGAACACCTGATCATCGGAAAACTCCATTTCTACCTTCTCGGCACATAGAACAAGTTTTTCATAACTTTTGAACTCACGAGAAGCTAAAGCCCTTCGATACTTTGGATTTAACCCTGAGTAAAAACGGTTTATTTTACTATCAAGATCTCGTATGATGTTTGGAGCATAGCTTGCCAATCGAGTGAACTTTTCTTCATAAGCAGCCACTGAATCATCCTCCGGCCTCAATTCTAGGAACCGTTTTTCCATCCAAAGATGAACCACCTTAGGAAAATATTTCTCAAGAAACATACCTTTGAATTCGTCCCAGTGAAGATCCTCAATCTCATCATTATCCCTTATATTTTTCACCATCGACCACCACTGATCAGCTTCACGTTTAAAACGGTAAATAGAAAGACTATCCTTTTGATGTTCTGAACACCCCATGACATCAAAAATCTTCTCCAGTGCTTTAATCCACCCTTCAGCTTGCATATGGTCAGATGATCCTCTGAATGATGGGGGATGTTGCCTCATGAAATGTTCCACCACTGACATGTTCCTCTGCGGTTGATCTGGCTGATCTCGTGCATGGATACCACCACCATTTATAGCCTAAGTCAACTGTTCCATCACTGCAACAAACTATTCAGTTCTGATTCCGACCATCTCAGGTTGCTGATTTGGAAGGTTATCTTCCTCCTGATGTCGTCCCAACATAGCTGCTTTGTTTCCTCTGCAGAAAACCATTCTGAACACAGAAATATCTTAGGCGAAGCAACATGGTAATCCGTAAATGCTATATCATTTCAATAATATTATAATTTAACACTTTTCTAACTCCTAAAGTTGTCTAAACCGACCTTTGATACCAACTATAAGGCCCCAACCTTAAACCATACTTAATATTGAATTAAAAGAATAATTCACGTTGAGGATCTTTTCAGGTTTAGAGTTTTAGAGAATTAGAACATAACTATTACATCTCAAAAGATTACAAAGTAGTCACTTCTACTAAGTTTCCATAAATAAATAAAAAACTCTTAAAAGAAACATGTCTACTTCCATGTTTTATATAGCATGACATTCCCTTGATCCCATCCTTGACCTTATTCCACATTAAGTCCTGTGAAAACATTTCAAAAAAAACTTGGGGTGAGCATAAAAAGCTCAGTGAGGGATACACAAAGAATGAAAACTGTAAGTTTTTCAAAATCAAGTAAACCATGTACACTCTATCAAAGTAATACCTTCACCTTCATGAAGTTGTAAAAACTATTCACTGAATAAAGTATCATTACTTAACTTTTTGTAACCAAAGGATTACCATAAAATCCATAAAAAGAACACAGAACATTTATAAAGGTAACTTAGGACATATACATACTTAAGTGGAATAACCATATGGTCGACTTCCACACATATCACTTAATGGAATAGCCATACGGCCAATTTCCATACATACTTAATGGAATAGCCATACGGCTGACTTCCATACCCAATGCATTGGAGGTTATAACGTAACCACCTGTCCTAGTATTCACGGCACCACCCGTCATATGGTTTATAACGTAACCACCCGTTAAAATGTCCAAGTACCAATATAAAATCATAAAACATAAAACCAATATAAAGGAATGATAAAATTTCCACATTTCAATCACAATATATCATAAATATATTGACATAATAGAATCCTTTTTCAAAACCATTTTCAATACCAAAATACATAAAAGAGTATATGGTATTTATTTTATTCTAAAAACATTACGGCTTGTTGAGACAGCCAAAGACCAAATAATACTCGCGACGGAGGAAAAGGTCGTTGTCACTGCGTACGTTAAAAAAACATTCATTTTTGTCGTTTAGTAAAACGCTTCGTAGAAAAATATTCCTTTTGTATAAAAGTAAAAGTCAAAGGAGTTTATACACCGTATAAAATAAAGTTGTGTATAAAACGAAATATGCCTCAATGAAAGGAGATTGAGACGAAGTCCCTTACAAAGATAATTTTTTAAAATAAAATAGATCTATTATGTGTATTCACTATAGGTACACATAAAGAATAAAAAATAAGACATAATAATATCATGACATAATTTGAAAGTAGGAGATTAACCCAAAGAATGGAAGTTGGGTTAAGAAATTCCCTTACCTCGGGTCCGACTTGACTCGATCGTTCTTTAACGTCCTGAATAATAAACTTGAGTTAATTTATACTTGATTAAGAACTTTTTTAAAGTTCATTATTCCTTTTATATCACTTATTTCCATGTTATAAACATTATGTAACCATTTAAGTTAATAATGTTTGTTTTGTCAATATTTGGTTCTTAAGTCAAAAGTTGACTTCTTACAATTACATGTTGTTCGTGTGGTCAAAAGTTCTTTATATCCAGAATGAAGTTCCTGATTTGGATACCATATATATCATATATATCCATCATATAAATGTATTTATAATATTACATAATCATTTAGAGGTAAGAAATGAAATGCACCGTTCATGGAGACGGTAAGCCGTACGTACGCATGAACGCTACTTTCATTTCTTTGTCATATTAATGGAATTAAAACTAAATGATAGGTATGTATATTTTAATTCCAGAATTATATTCATCATTTAGATATATCATTAATTATATATATCCATTATATACATGTACTTTTAATAGTACATTACATTTGGGGATAATAAATGAAATGCACCGTTCATGGAGACGGTAAGCCGTACGTACGCATGAACGCTACTTTCATTTCTATCTCATACTTTAATGGAAAGAAATAATAATGATATATAGGTATATTATAATTACAGTATAACATCATATATAATAACTTTAAATCCATACTTTACACGTTCCACATATGGCATTAACGAATCACATCACTTTGAGGGGGCGGTAGTCCGCACTTCCTTAAATGAAGATATCGTGTTTACCCATAATGGAAATCATAAAGGTATGACCAAAATGAAAAATACAGAAGCTTAAACAAAAAATAAACATATTATATATCATATATAAAAATAGTGACATCATAATGGCCACCTTTGAAGGTGTTAAATGAGTATTGAACAATCATCGTTTCGGGAGGCAGAATTTCGCCATCCACGGAAACCGTATGTTCATTAACCGTTTGATGTAGTTGTGTGAGAGTGTAGATCGAATAAATATTATAACAACATCCTAGTATATTGAAGATACTGGTGTTGTTACAAAAGAAGTAAATAAAAAGAGTTTAGAGGGTTGGAGAAGCAAAATAAAACAAATGAACAAGAGAGAATGAATTACCTTTAAAAGTGTAACTCCTTTTGATTTGAGCCTAAAGGATTCCTTTGAAAGGATTATGCCCAAAGGGAATACTCTAGAATGAGTAGAGGGGTGTGGAGAGAGTTAATGGGCAGGGGTTGGCCGAGCCAAAGGCTTGAGGAGTGTGTGTAATGAGGTAGAGGTGGGGGCCTTTTATAAGAGGAGAGGAGGGGCACTTTTGGAAAGTAAAGAAATATTACTTTATTTGAAAATGTGTATCAGTTTTAAAAGGTCCCACATTGAAATAATTCGTGGATGAGGTGATAAGGGTCCGAAATCCACTCATCCAATTGTTTTTGGACATGTGAAGTTCATAGATTTTACATTATCTTTCAATTTTATTTAAATCGTCAAATAATGATGTCATCGCTGCATCATTATTATGTCATAAATAAGTTAATTTATTTAATGTCTAAAAATTATAAAAAAAATACTATGATGTAGGAAATCCTTTTATCTTTCCAATGACTATTTATAATCAAAAATATGATCTTTATAACCCCATTTAAAAATTGTTTTAGTTAAACATATCATGTTTGTGTCATTTTTACTTTTACATTAAATAAAAAGTAATTTATGTCATTTCCCAACCAAAGTGTCTCCATGGGGTTCCCAAGTTGACCCATGGCTTGTCTTGGTCGGTCATCACACATCCAATGAGGTTAGGACATGTTTCATGTTCATTTAATATTATTAAAACATTATTTTTACCTTAAACAACACTAATTACCACTAATCGCGATTAAGAACTTAAAAAGTTACTATTCACCAAAAAATTTATTATAATCTCATTGAACCACATTTTACTTTTTAATGACAACCATGTATGTCGGATTTTTGAAATTCAAAACAAAATGATGGCAAAATTTCATTTAAACGGAAAATCAATTTTTATAAGTACCACTTAGTGGTTTCACTATTCATAAAAAATTGAAGTTTTTCAGAAAATTACCAAAAATTCACCCTAAGCTATATTTGATATTCCGGATTCAAAAATGAAGTCTATTTTACAAAATTCAAGTCATATAAGTCACATTAATTAATTTAATAATTAATTCCCACTGCCAGAGCTAATAGCGTGTTTTTACAAAACAATAAGTATCAAAAGATTGACACCAGTTTAAGTCTAGTTTCAAAGTGAAATTAATTCCAATGACAACTATTGGATTTAATGGTAAAAATATTTTCTTATTCCACTTTAAAACAAATTCAAAAGATAATCTAATCATATAAATAAATTAGATTAAAAAGTGGTTTTGAATTAAAATACAACATTTTACACAATTCATTAAAAAATTGAACTTTATCAGAAAGGTACCAAAAATTTACACAAAGTAAATTTTGATGTCCCGATTCTAAAGAAGAGTTATATTTTGTCCAATAGAATTTATAAGATCGATCAAAACTATATTTAATGACGGTTCTCCATCAAAAGGTGATAAGTGGACCTTTCGTGAAAATTAGGGTATAAATGCCTAAAATTGAACTCTTTCCGTATTTTAAGCCTTTATCATTTATTGGGTAAATGTAAAAACATTTAAAAACATATATAATCATATTTTAGTTATTTCTATCCTTTCCCGCCAGTACAACGGCTACTCGTTAACTAACATTTAAAACAATATTATTTTATTACTTGTGTGCAACGTAAGTTTTCAAAGAAACTCATCGTTGCGTATCGAGTACGCTATCGAACGTAGAAACCCCTTTTAATTAAAATTAATATTTAATTCGTAAATATTAATAAATATGAAAATTATTTATTCTTTAATTACCTGGGATGTTACACATAGTTATGTTATTTTATAATTTTAATTTATTATAACCATTTATTTAAAATATTATTTATCAAATGTATAATATTATCATCATAAAATTAAATTGGTTTATTAAATAACATTTTTATAATTAAATACTTGTTTTACTATATTCATGTTCATTGTAATAGGAAATTAAATATAAAAAAAATCTCAGAGAGGTAGTAGTCCATACATACATTCAAATGATGCCCATGTTTTCCTTGAATATAATGAAAGTTGAAAATAAAATATATTATCTTCTCACAATCATAATAATGAAAAAATATTTTATTACATTAGTAAAAAATCTATTTTAACGTATCCATAAAAAGTGGTGATGAGGGACCATGTGCGTCATTTTTTGGGATCTAGTAATCGATGCACATGAACTAACAAAAAATCATGTTTTTTAGTAAATGGAAGAAAATAAATAATGATCATAAATTTTTTATAATAAAATCCAAAAGAATGAATTATGTGATAGTTAATATTTTAATATGGATATTTTTAATATTGTAAATATTAATAATTAAATGATAAGATCTTTGTGTTACTAACATTAAGACCATAAACATCCTCTTGAAAAAGGATTAAATTTGAGGATATAGGCTATTTGGTGGTGGCCAGGGGAATTATGGAATTTAAATAAATTAAAGGAGATTATATTTGGGATGTATTTCAAGGAAATTTGAAAATAGTTTGGAGTTATTGAGATTCTGTAAGTGATCCCCCTTTAATTACTGAATTGGTGGGACATTTCCATGGTATAGAATGTAAATTATGGGTTATGAATTTAATGTCATGAATGTTAGGTGAAGGATGGTGGGTTAGACCTGTAGGTAAGACTTTAAAACATAATATATTAGTCTTATATTCTATATGAAATCATAATTTTGAAATTCTATGCCACCTAATATAATTCCATTAAACACTTATTACTCTGAATTAAATATAAAAAATATCAATTATTTTGTTACTAGATAGTTATGTCGGACATTATTGATAAATTTATTTTTAATGAATCCTAATTTTCCCTATATTAATTGTAATTCTGTTTATAATTTTGAGAAAATTAACTTTATATAAAATATATAATTAGATGGAAAACTATTTTTGTAGAAAATATCTTTTTAATCATTATTTGTTCATAATATTATTTTACATTCATTAAAAAATAAATTAGTGATAAATTATTTATAAATAAATATCCATATTTTATTATATTCAAAAATATAATATATTCATTTAATTTATTAAATTTAAGATATTTATTAAAGTATTTTTCGTTGAAAAATAATTATTTTATCAGGGAAAATCTGATTTACCCAACAAAAAATTTACGACAAAAAATAGTGGAACTAATTATATAATCTGGACCAACTAATTTTAAAAATAAAATTATATTCATTTGATTCAATTTATAAAAAAAATGTTTAAAATACTAATATATAATTTTTTAATTCAATTTTTCATAAAATTTTAATTAGGTTCTAAAATATCAAATATTGGTCTGTAATTAAAGCATGATATTTTAAAATATATAATATTACATAAGGTTCGTATATTTTTTCACAATAATTTTTTCATGAATTTTAGGTTATTATTATAACCATATTGATGTTATAAGAGACTCGATAATTTTAAAAAACAAAATTTTTCACTATTCATGTAAAAATCAATTATATTAGAAAAAAATTAAAATTAATATCAAAGAAATATTGACTATTTTGACCAAAATTGATTATAATTTTTTCAAAATCACATTTAAAAATTTATATATTATCTCATTTATTTATATAAAACATATTACATAAAACAAATTTAATTAAGATAGTTCTTTTAAACATAATGTGTTTTTATTCTTATTTTTTATGATATTTCTAAATAATTGAATATTGATACATTTTTTAATAAAAAATGTAACTACTATAAAAAACATTAAATATGATCAATTTTAATTAATTAAGGTAATTTAAAATAACACATTTCATTAGAGTGGAATTCGAAAATAATTATTTAAAAAAATTAATCCAAGAAAAATAATAATATTTAACTCTTCTACTTAATTATTACCCATTTAATTACAAATTATTAATTCATTCATATAATTTTAATATTTCATGGTTCATGAAGTAATGTTTTTTGTTTGTTCCGTGTTATGTGTAACAAAATATATTTAAGAAAAAATAAATATAAAGGATCAAAAATATTGGGTTCTTACATTTTACCCCCTGTAAATAAATTACATTCTAGAAAATTTAATTAATACATAGTGATGAAATTATGATAGGGTATTAGTATAATATTTATTACTCTAGATTAATCTTCCAATATGAAATATATTTTACTATATTAAGCTTGATCCAAATAATTATCTTTCCCCAAAAAACATTGATTATTTTTACCCTTATCATATATTATATTTAGTATAACTTCACCAAAATTTTTTTAGGCCCCAAGTCCTAAAACCCCACTTAAATAAAATATTCTTGGAAGAAATTAAACTATATTTAATCATAAAATGTTACTAGCCACTATTTCATCAAATCACACAATCATAAATTCCTAAAAAATCAAAAATGTCACCAATAATATCACTTATTAATATTAATAACAATGTTTTTGATACTAAATAACGTTCATTTTCATAATTACTAATACCTTTATTTTCTCAATATAACAAATATGATCATCATAAATATAATACCCTTAAACATATTTTCTTCAATAGTCTTATCTATAAATATAACACTATAATAAAATATTTTGTTGAGGTTATCCATTATTGAATAACTACTAAGGAAAGATCCTTATTTGTTTCATGTATTCTTAATTAACATTTAGAATATAAAAAAATTCATCGATACATATCTATTTATTAATTAAAATAGATTTGAAAAACTATATTTAATCCACATTGGTATATCGATGTCCCTACCATAGGTAATACTAGAAAATTACTTTTACATTATAACAAGTATATACTAATATTCGCATTATTTATTTATTCTCTCGAATATTTTATACCAAATAGTGGGTTTTTAAATACATAACATTCTCCGGTTCATCATTTCCATCTTGTTTCATACAAAAACTAAAAACCAAAGTGTAATGATAATATCCTAAAGAATCAGATTATATGAATATGAATGACTAATATTAAGATATATTCTCCGATTACCCCAACATTTTACAATATGATACATTCATTTAAACTGTTTATTACATGAGCAATAAAAAAAGGACATGTTTTTTAGTTTGTTCAATTTTTTTTGTTCTGACATACTTCATAACATATTTCCATAAGATATTTTTGATGAAAATCCATCATTATGGTTTGTAAATAATATAAACTCAACCAATAGATATCCTTGCCGAGTATCAAACTACGTGTGTTGTTTGGTTTATTTTTTATGAACAAGGTGGTGATCGATTTAAAACATAATATTAACTTTTTAGGGTTATTAAATCATGATACAACTATACCAGATCCTACAATTACTTTCAGTTTCCAGTTTGAGGTGTTATTTCTAGGAAAATAGCTTAATCTCTACATTACCATACATCATGTTATTAAAATATTCAAAAAATTATCCTTTACACATATGCATTTGGATTTTACTAAATTAATCTTATTTTAATTTCCAAAATATTAAATATTACATAAAACAACCAAAAATATTATATAAACCACCAATGCTAGAGTAAACCTTAACTATCAGACATTGATGAAATTTCATAATATGATATTATTCTCAACTAATGAATTCCTAATCTCTAATGGAATCTAAATCATATTATAATATGAACTATGATTCACTAGAACTAACCATTTTTAAATTACATTTCTTAATGAAAACAATTCCAAACAATACATTTGCATTAAATTTTAGTAATATTGTTTTAGAGTATTAGTAAAATTCATTAACCAATAAAAAAGGTATTTTTCATATAATAGGAATATCCCCATTTTAAAAATACTTCATAATCCGTAATAAGTATTGAAAATCTCCCAAAACAAACATATCATATGATACACCTCTTGAATCACCAGACAAAATAAATCTCTTCAAATATTGGGGAAAATGAAACATAAGAACGGGGAGTGCTCATATACACTATAAGGGTAAACCAAATCAATAAAAATGAAATATCATAAGTGATAATAATATATTTATATGGTTATAATACAGACATATAATAAAAATGATTCCCAACAATGTTTATATCATAAATTATGGTTTTTGACATAGCATCAAAATTGTTTGTAAAAATGAGTGAACATACACAATGAATAAAACTTGAACCCCAAAACATTGGAAATAATTCGGCATAATTATAAAAATAGGATTTATTTTATTTGTGAAACTAGATATCCATCAACCTATTCACAAATAAAATTTTGAGTATAGTTAACATAAATCACTCTCACCCTTTGAAAACGAATATACTTACTAATATGTTTACATAACATTTTTATATTATATGGTATAACCCCATATCCAATTCATTAAATTTAGATATAGGTCACACCTATCTCATAAAAAAAAATATATTTTGTAACATGTAGTTTATCGCTTCCTAAATCATCAATAATACATAGAAATAAAATTGGATTTAAAAAACATTCTAAATGGAAATAATTAAAATTTATAGAATTGAAAACTCAAAGAAAGGACAAGATATTAATTCAAAATATCATAATAAAAAAATGGAATGAAAATAGTTTCATATAGATTCATAGAATTAAGTCAATTATAATTCCATCAATAATCAAAAAATGATAGACCCATAAAAAATATTTGGGCATCCTATTCCATTAAGTAATTTTCTAATTATATAAAATTAAATGAATTTTACAAATCATATTTATTTTCAATATGTAAATAAACAATATAAATATAATTTAATACTTTCATCAATTAGTTGATGTATGGAATCTATTTTAACACCCTCCAATCAGTGGATTCAAGAACATGGAATTCATAGAGTAAAATAATTGAATGAAGGATTGCAGTTATACACTAAAAAGTGTTAGGTAAGAAAAAAGTTGTGATAAATAATTTATTTGATAGTGGTGATTAATACATAAAATATGCAGAGTAA
The DNA here is from genome assembly GCA_963277665.1 of Viscum album. Lineage (NCBI taxonomy): Eukaryota > Viridiplantae > Streptophyta > Magnoliopsida > Santalales > Viscaceae > Viscum > Viscum album. The sequence continues at coordinate 65,589,062 of OY728132.1, read as the reverse complement.
TATGGTTGATAGTATAATTAGTTTAGTATCCTCAGTCAAGTAGAAGATATTTCTAGGGATATCGACTGAAATGGAATACGTTTGTTAAGTTTTTTATAAATAAACTTACTTTGAAGTTGGAAATACTAATTGTCCTTTTCAATAATTTTTATATAAAAATGTATAACAATAATGGGGAAATAATATATTTTAAGATTCCATAAAATATATAACATAGTTTTCATATAAAATGAAAAATATTATAGAGTGTAACCTTTATAAGAAAAAGTCAAAGGGGTTTATTTTTATGAAAAATGTTCCATATAAAAAATATTAAGTTATTTTCCTTTTAAATTTTTTAATATAAGAAAATGATATTTGATAAAAAAACTAGGCATTTTTTTGAAATAAATATAGGGATATCGTAGAAATATTTGGGGAGTAACATACCAAGAATTTATTTTTTATTAAACACTATTTTTGAAAACCACATTTCATTAAATTATTGTAAAACATGTAATTTAAGTTATGGGAAAGAAGTAAAAATATATCACAAATGTTAAAATGAATTGAATTGAGTAATTTTAATAGTATAATGAATTTATATACAAATTCCCTAGTTTTGATTCATATTTGAGAGGTATTTTTTTAAAAAATGTAGGTTAAAATATAATTTGTATGACATAAGTGAAATTGAAATAAAATACAACCAAGGAGAGAGAGATTGAAAATTTACATGAAATATCATGAACATAAAATATTTTGTGATGAATAATCTCAATCAGGTATTATATACAACAATTCAAATAAATTAGGTGCATAATACAAAACATGCCTGAATAAGATAAATTATAGATGAAAACCCCTTACAAGATTATAAATTTTTTAATCAATATTTATTAGATAAATGAAATTATAAAATTAAAAAAAAATTAAGTTAATTAAATCATATATTTTGAAATAAAACATTATTGTGTAGTATAGACATCATAGAAACAATAAATTGTTTTATAAAATTAAAAATGACTCAACAAAAAGAATTTTAGAAAGAAATCTCATTACGACATAAGAAACATTATAATAAACAACCATTGAATGGGAGAGAGAATGCTGTTAAAGATAAAATATTTTTAGAAATAATTATTAATGATAATAAATATCTAATTGGGAGTATATACACATGTTTAAAAAAAATAGGCATCAAAGAACATGTGTCTCAAAGAAATATTATTTGAGATGAAGCACATAACAGTGTGTGAAAGCTTTCTAAACATGCATTTAACTTCATTAATATTAAAATAATATACTTTTATTTATAAAAAATAAACAAAAAAAATTTATATATAATTTTATAAGGTCAATTCATTATCTTTTTTTGTATATTTTCATTATATATTCTCCTTATGTTGGCCACTAAGGGTTGATTAGTTAATTTCAACATAATAATTTCTATATAGTGACCATTATCAAAGGTGTTGTAAAATAGTTTCATATTATCTTGAATTTCATATCATTATTTTCTATATAATTCCATTAGAACAAAATTTTAACAGTTTAATAGTTTCATCCTTAATTAACTTAGTTTAGAAAAGTTACATTAATATATCCATTTTAGAGGATAAATTTACAATAACCATTTATTATTAATATTAAATATATAATATAAAAAATAATAATTCCATAATTTTAAATGTTTATTAAATAAACCCATTAGTTGATTAAATATTTTTTTTAATTAAAGTCATGTTATCTAATATAGAATACAAAATAGAATCATCATCTTGTGGAGGTAATTCTTTACACATAGGCACATATGACAATATTTTTTTATCTATTTAATATATATTATAAAATAAAATATATTATCGTTTCAAAAATATTAAAATGTTAGAAATATTATATTATAATATTAACTAACCAGTATAATCCATTCATGAATGGTGGTGATGAAAACCTGAAAGCATCGCTTCATAGCTGCGATAATCCATGCACACTCACTAATAATGATTCTTGTTTTTCTTAGTAATTGGAATGGATAATATAATAGTTTTACAATTATTATAATAACATAACATCCCAATAATTTTATTGATTTCATTTTTATTTTATTAATATGGTTAGTTTGGAATATAAATAATAATATTCCAAAGTTAAGAAAGACATGTTACATATATTGAGACTACGAACTACCTCTTGAAGAAGTCCTTAAATTTTAGATTATTAGGATACATTTTGGTGACCATGTGCATTATGGAGAGTAATGGAATTAATGGAGAGTAAATTTTTGTATGGTTTTATGAAACTTTAGAAATTTTAGTGGAGTATTTATATAGTCGTTGTGATCACCATTTTATTAGTGAAGTGGATGGAGTTTTCCATTGAAAGGAAAAAAATTCACAGTCAGATAATATAATGGAAAAAAAATTTAGGTGATTTAGGTAAAATAAGGGTGTTTATACATAATGATAAGACATAAAAACATAAAAAGAAAATTATATATGTCATAAAGGGAATGTTAATTTAGGAGAGTTAATACCACCTTATATTAGAAATTTATACAATTATTAATCTTAATTAAATATTAATTAAGTATGTTATTTTTATACAAATAATAAAATTAGAACCATAGTAAAAAAAATTACAAGATTAATATGAATTTTTCTCACTTAATCCTAATTAATTTTATAAGTATGAGAAAATTATAATACAAATTAAATTATAAAATAAACATAAAAACTATTTTTATAGAAACTTTTGTTTTAATAATTAATTATTCTTAATATTACATGACAATGATTACTAATTAATTTATTCATAATTTATTTTTATATGAATTTTAATATCATGTTAGATTATAAATTTAAAAAATATTCATTTAATATTAATATTCACTATATATTCATTTAAAATTAATTATTTACTCATTTATTAAATATTTACCAAAGGAAACATTATATTCATGTCTAAAAATTAAGTGTTACTTATTATATTTGTTTGAGATGCTGATATTATTTTTAAAATACCATTAATTTGATTCAATATGTAAAATATATTTTGTAAAATACTTATTATAAATGTATTAAAAACAATTTTTGAGGAAATATCATAAATATTCTAAAAGAAAAAATACAGGTTTTTAATCCAAACATGATAGTTCATAATAAATAATGTTACTTGAAAGATATATATTTGGAAAATAAAAAGGTTTTAGAAGTATTAGGATTTTTTATATCAATGTGTTGTTTTAAAATCCATAATATTTTAAAAAATATATTTTCTCACTATTCACATGAAAAAATATTTATAAAAAATTGAATTAAATATTAAGGTAATTTTAAAAATATTAAAAACTGATAATGTTATTTATGAAAAAAAATTAAAAAATTAAAAAATTTCTTTTAAATCATAATAAAAAATATTAAGAAAGTGTTCTATTATTAAATGAGATCATTTTAAATATCTTGTATTATTAATCTTAATTTACATAATATTTATAAATAATTTGATATTCATACATTATATTATAAATATAAATTTTACCAATGAATGTTAAATTTTACCTATTATCAATTTAAATTTTTACTGTAAAATAAAATACCGTTTTTCATTAAATGGTTCATCAAAACGAATTATTTTTTATTAAAAAATACTAATCAATGAAAGGTAATAACTTGTAAATCTTTCATATTATTATTATCAGTTTATTTACTAGTGATTATTTTATTCGAATAATTTTAATATTTTTTGGTTTCTTTAGTTTATTTTTTCATTATTTTAGTGTTACAAATAATAAAATCAATTCTAGGTAGAAATAATTTAAAGGATTCAAAATCTGGAATCATTATATACACTTTGACACTATCTCTACCATATAATGGTATCTCGATAGAAAACATAGACACACTATGTTTGGGTGCATACATAGTCTAAATTTTTGTATTTCTAACAAAATCGATCCATGTTCATTGAGGAAAATAAAGTCTTCATGGAAAATAAGGATGTCCGAAGGGGAAAAAACATTATGTCTTAGCCATTTCTTGACTAGATTATCATTGTCCTAAATAAATTTTCCAAAGGAGAAAAATCAATGAAGAGTAATATGTGGTTAAGGGCACTAATTCCCACTCCCCAAATATTTTGGATGAATTAATCTCTATATCACAATGGAATTATCAACTAAACAACTCCCATTAATGTCTTAGTGATACTAACAATAAAACATTTTCAATTATGAGGTTTTTGAAAATTGAGCTGCAAAAAATTAGGGTTTCTCCAAGGCGATTGATCTAGGAAGATTTTGGTTTTTAATTTTAGGAATTTTATTCTATTCATGTGAACTATCCATCAATTTCCCACCTCTGTAGATGTTGAATTCTGACCTTGAGTGATTTTTTGGAGAGAAATAATAGTTATAAGTTATTGGGATATGTTAGTAATACTTTCATTATATATTATTCTTTATATTATAAAATTGAGATTTCATAAGTGTTGAGTTATTGGGTAATGGAAGATATTTTTGAAAAAATTTGCATCACGTTTATTTCTTCTTTAAATCATGGATCATAAATAACTCAAATATTGGATAAAAAATTTATTAAATAGTATTTGTAATTGTTGTGTGAATGGACCATGATAGTGGTCGGGTTAAATAGTGTGTGCCTTGGCCTCTCTATGATCAAATAATGCCTTATTAGAATATTTTTATCGGTGGACAGAATGTAACACTACACACATAAGGGGTGGTGACTGGATTTCCTAGGATCAATGGAAATTCTTAAATGAAAGATCAGGACAAAAAAATTCCAAAATTTATAGAAAAGGTGGTAATTGTAACACTTGTCCTATATAGATAATAAGCGTAGAAATACATTCAATTGAAAGAAATTATGGGATGATAATTTTTGTCAATAGATTAATGATAAGGTTTTATTATACCTTTTCATTCATTCAAGAATATATAATTCACTCCACCTTTACTGTAAAATCAATCATACCACTTCTTTTTGAATTAAATTTATATAAATACCAAAAATTAATATATATGGAAATCGATGATCACAGTGGGATATTACTATATTCATATAATCTACCAAGTAACTCAGTGAAACAAATAAATTTTTTCCAAAATAATTAAATGTAATAGAATTTTATTTTATTCATGAATACTAAAATATGTTGGTGAATAGTGGAAAATGGTTAAATATCATATTTTACATTATATGTTAAATGCCTAATTATCTACATCATGGATTTTTAAGTGAACTTTGGTTAAACCCAAAATGTAGACATTATATATATTCACAATAATCAATATAATTTACAGTCTTGAGAAAAAATTATTATTTAATCTATATATTATTTAGAAAACCCTCTCATATGTTATTATAAACACCACCTCTCACCAACCAACTTATATTAAAACATTAATCATTCTATTTTTCCAAATTTATACTAAATTATCTACATTATCCCTCTTAGAAATATTAGAGTTATTTCTAGGTCATCAAAAGGACACGCTTTGAGGTTCTAAGTCAAATATCAAATGATTATTCTAGAAAACAATATAAAGAAACACTAGCCATACTATTTCCATTATACTCTATAGTTAATTCAAATTATTAATCACTTGACTCATACAAAGGATCCATATCGTAAACAAATTAGGATATTATAATATCAATAGTAAATTCAAATAATAAACATAATAGTGGATTTGTTAAGAAACATCTATTCAAGGATGTTATAACCACCTATAAAGATATTGTTTCAATTAATGTATTTACAAAATCAGGAATGGAAATAATAAGTAATCCACTGAAAATATATAATCTTGAAAAATGATATTATATTATTCTCAATATCATATAATGGATAAATTAATAAAATATATAAAATAATTATGTACATCATGACAAGTTAAATAGCATAAATAAAAAAACCATTAAACCATTATATTAATACTCAATAAACCATGAATATGTTGAAAATAATTATGTCATTAGAGAAAAATTGATATTTTGGAATGAAATGAACTCAAAATTATTAAACTTATATAATTATGAACTATTTTAACATGAATTATGGCCATTACATATATGTAGACATGACAATGGAATTGTGGAAAAAACATCAATTAGATAACTGAAGTTAACATAACTTTAAAAAAATTGGAATGGATTATGAATGTATAATAATAAATGAAATAAAAATTAAAAATTGGAAATTGTTTAATAAATTTTTATTTTATTCATCAATGGTTTAGGCCTGCATAATAAGTTGAGTCGAGACTTTATGTAAGTGGTTCATTTCACTAACCCTATTTATTTGGGTTATTCATTGTCTCTTTATTTCTCTTTATAATAATCTTATTCATACATTCTTATTCTATGTTATATATATATATATTATTTCTTCATATATATACCATGTTTATTTTTTAAATATTTATTGTGTATAATTGTGGTATTAATGTTTCCTTCAGAATCCATTTTTTAAATGTAACTCATTTAAAGTGAACTTTTCTATTTATAATTTCATTTCATTAACCAATATTTAAAATTTTTTAATCATCCATAAATTATAAAAATAATTAGTATTTTATGAAAAATTATTGTAATATAATTCTGGATTAATGGAAAACCTAATTAACATGTCTTCTATATATTCCCCCATTTCTTAAAAATAAATAAAGGGGTTTTTAACACAACTACTTATCCACTGTGTTATAATGATTTTTATTTCACTTGATCTCCATCTCCATGACCTATATTTATTTATTCAATTATAAACATATTTAAATTATTAATACCTTCCTTGGAAATAAATATCATTTATCATTTATATATTCTTAATGAATTGATTATCCAAAACATATCATTCTCAATGGTTATTTGTTTAAATATTCTTAAAGTATAATTTTATTTTTATGAATATATATATATATGTATATATATAAATATAATTGTTTTCTGTGGTTCCAAAATCATTCATACTACCAATGATTTAGGTAATAAACTTTATCTCATTAAATTATAAACAATTATAAAGATTTAGTTATCCTTATCAACAATGATTTATATAGGCCATTTTCATTTATCCTGATCAATAATTTTATGTGTTTTCCATGTGATGTCAACCTCACCTATAATTTTATAATTTTTTTTGATGTGATTCTTGACCAATTCTTAAAATGTCATATTTTTTCCATGTGAGCTTGATTGATGTTGTCTTATTCCTTATCTCAATGATTAATGTTCCCTTTATACTCATGGTTACATGTTTTTATGCTTGATGATCTATTTATCTTATAATGTGTAAACAACCCATGTCCACATTTTATCATCCCCTTAATCAGATTTATAGCATAAAATTTGGATTTATTAATGTCCCCAGGATATCCCATGTAGTGATAAAGTTACAATGAGATCTATGAGCCTATTTAAAGAAGGAAATAAAAATTATGTAGCATATTTTTAGGTTCATGTATTGGGTATCTAATAGACAAATGATAGTGGACCACTTTATTTATAGTATTTTTGTTTTATATTTATATTAAAAATGTTGTAATAATATTTTTTAGGTCCATGATTCTTTATAAACAACATTTAATATAAATAATACTTGTAAATAGAAATTTTTTGAAATATATTACATGAAACCTATTATATTAGCCTGCATCACTAGTAAATATTTTTTTTATGATTTTCATAATATATTTATTTTAATAAAAATTAATAAGATATAGTATATTTTTATGTTTTTTTATCACTTTTTTCTTTTAATATTAAAATCTATTTGAACCTCCATTAATTCGATTGAAAGCATGAACAAATGATTATGTATACCAAATTACAGGCTAATGAATTATTATTAAATATATTCTTAGTATCATTTCATGATTTGTTTTGATCTAAAAAAGAAAAAATTGGGTTTATTCATGTTACAATATGCACATAAGTTTTAAAAATGTAATAATTATATGATATGTTTAATATTTAGGGGAGACGTAGTTGACAATGTTATATTTTCATTCACTAACATGATTCCTCTATAATCTAAATATTATTTTATTAGAAAAATATAAGAATAAATTTAATGATAACATAATTTTTTATATTTATCAAGACTATGAAAAAAATTAAAATGTATAAATATATTATTAATTTCTTTAAATAAATGAGGAATATATTTTTATCATGTTCATTTGACATTTATTCATTTTACTTAAACAAATTATGCCTTCTTTTTCATATTGTTTAACATAAAATAATTACTAACAGTCCCTTAAATATAAAAAAAATGAAAACCCAACATATAATTGAAAGAAATTAAAATTTTATAATTATAACTTTTCCATTTAATGATTCACATTCCACATATTTTTATTTTATAATTTATATAAATTATCATTTGAAACAATGAATAGTTTTGTTTTCATAAAATGTTTTTCAATATAATTACTATTATTATTAAAATGATAATGTTTTTAATTTTGTTTATTTAATTTTGGGAACATTGATTTGATTTTTTATATCATCATATCAAAATTTTCTAATAATGAATTTTGGGTTTTTTAAGAGGTATAATTATTGGTGAATGTTAAAAAATTTGCGTTTTTATTAAAAAAATCAATTAGTTTAAAGTATTTATGAAGTACTATATTATTTTGGACTATTATTAAATTTAAATTACTACCTTTTTAGAAAATTTATTATAATTAATTCACTAGTAATATAAAATTTATTTTATTTTGGTATAAAAAATATTAAGATTTAAAATGGAATTTTTCAAGAAAAAAATTCGTTTTGGTTTTAATTTTTATATTAAAACTAATTTATCCCCCTTCTGAAATATAAATCTTAAAAAAATTATTTAATATTTGGAATCAAATAGTTCAATTTTTATAATTTATTCTATTTTTTATCATTTTGAATTGTAACCAGTATAAAACATTATCACCAACTTATTCACACTCATTCATCCATTTATCTCGATCAATCAATAAGAATATAACTAGAAATTATCCCTACCCAGATCCTAGAGGTCTCGGTCTTCCCAAAAGTCCAATCCTAGTATAATAAAGGTGAAATTCAAAGGCGGTTAATTGAGGATGAGGTCTACGTACATACTAACCTATTTTAAGATTATTACTTTTTATATCCGTTAAAATATATACAAACAAATATAAAATATTGGAATTATTATATTATCTATATTGAAATACTATTGTGGTTTTTGATGCAACGCCCCTACTCGAACCACCATGTTCGAGATAGAGAGTCAGAAGACATAAAGCGTACATAATCATATCCAATATCCTGCCAACTAGTATTTAATGTTTAAAAAATGTAAGTGGGGATACTGCAACCTTAGTATTATAGGAATTACCCACGAAGAATAATAAAATAAAAACATATTACAATATTAATATGTAATAATATAATACCAGATAAGACACATTTCATCATTTATATAAATGGTATCTGAATGTGGTAATACATACAAGAGTAATAAATTAAGGATGAAATGTTGATAATGTGACATTAAAAAAATACTATAATTTTCTCCATGGTCCTTCTAAAAAATCTATTCTCCTTGTATAATCCTTGTTCTATGGGTCTAGTTCCATTTATATTTTTTTCAATAAATTATGTCTGTATGAACATTAAGATTCTCATATAGGGTGTAAAAAATAAACCCAAAAAGGGAATAATAAATGGATATTTTATATGTGGAAAATTGTATAATAGTTTTATACCTTGATAAAAATAAATGCGAAATAAGGCATAAACAATCATATGCTGAGATACCTCATACTAACCGAGCCACTATGAGCCTTGAACAAACCTGATTTCGCTTTATACTGAATAGATATACATTAATTTTCAATGTGATAATGAATTAGCGACATGGTTGGTGAAATTTTAAATGATATCATCACGTTAACAAGTGAATTTTATACTTGGTATCTAAATGGAATCGAGTTCTGAAATATTACTCTTCATTTTCAAGGCATTGATTTCGAACTAGGACCAAATGCTATCATGCTCTTACCCTTTGTATGTGTCCACTATCAAGACTATCTCATGTCATATACACTCCCACTCTAAAGGATAATTATAGCATGTTGGGTCACCTAATAGAAACACTAAGTCAATACCTTCATATAATGGTTAATACACACAATAAGGGAGATCATAATAATAAGACATTTCACATCAACATGATCTTACAATAATATGATATAACAAAATGAGATAAACATCATGAATAATAACAAGATATTTTAGCAATAATCATGGAATGAAAGATCTTATATGGGTATTATGGCCACACAAAAACCAAAAACCAATCATCCTAAAATATAGACCATCTGTAATTCCCTCACAATATGAAATCAATTAAACATGTGTACATAAGGGACACAAATTATAATTAACATTAAACATCATGGTCGTTGATTAATTATTTAATAGTTAATCAGAATAGTGGAGCCTAAACCAGGCCGTAAAACCATAAAGAAATAGTCCACACTTCAAAGATGTAAAACTTGGGTTCTAATTCATCATGAAGAAGGGTTAAAAATAGAACAAAGGATATTCCATATCTATAAGTTTCATAATAAAATTACATACCATGAAAATTATGTCCAATGTAATAGTTCTGATGTATATTGAATTTGAGGATGTAAATTCACTAAATCAATGTTGAATAAATATTATATCAGGAATGAATAATGATTTATTGAAAATGGCCTTTGTTCTAGGTAGAATGTGTAGATCCATCATAAATTTATCAAATGGAAAATAGATATGATATGCGATTTAATAAGAATATAATCTCAAGATAATCGAATTTTTAAAACATAAATAAAGACATCCAACATTCATGAATGATCTAGATCTAGTAAATTTGGATGTAATTGATATGTTGAAACCACCAATATTCTGCTAGTGATCCATGAATATTCCATTAGTTGGTATGAGAATACATATATTAGGTAGAAACATTTTGGATCTAATATACTTCTTGAGAGAAAGAAGTTATATCAAGATAATTCTTTATGAATAGAGGTTCTTTCATTACATACCTCAATTACAGATCAAAAACCCACATGGGATCACGAGAAAATATATTTAGAGGAGATTATATTTTTTTGGAAGGATATAAGTCACCAATAAATCATGAATTATTATTATAAAAAAACTAGAAAAACATATCATAAATGGATGTAGATAATTTTTTTAGATCATTAATATCATGAACACATATTTTTGTTGTAGGGTTTTTAAAACCTTACACCTAACATATACCTATCTCTCAGAATAAAATTAAAGGTGCTTGGTTTTCCCATATAGTTTGATAAATCACGGACCAACCCTGAAATGGATTAAACCTATTTCATAAAAAATTCATAGTTTGGAGACAATATTTATTAATCTATGTTCCAGTACTGATGTTATAAATATTTCCACATTATTTAATATTGGATGTCATGTGGGTTTTCAAACCATGAGACAACTCTTGAGATAATTTTCAAAGTTTCTTGGTTTTGATAAACCATGATCATACCCTAAACCATTTAAAATTCCACAAAAACTCTATGAACCTATCTTGAAACACCTGAATCTTAGTAAGTTATTAATAAAAACAAATGAGATGGGATGAAATTAAATAAAAACTCACTTAATGTTATGAGGCCATTGAAACCTCCACATATAAAGACTTCCCATCCACAAGAACCATATATAAGAATCATGCTAAACAATATGGTCCACATAACTCAAAAATAGACCTCCTTCATCCAAATCCCCTCCTAGATTCTCCCATGCCTCAGTCAAATCCAGACTAATGATAACTTCTTACACCGTACAACTTTCTCTCTTATGTTTACAATCCTCACCGAGGGATCCACGTATAATGTTTTAGGCTCTAAATGAACATAAATATAGTTAATGGTAGGAATGGTACCATGAACGAACCTATAGAGTTGATATATGTGAATTACATAGGGAATTACATGGTAGAGAGATAGTATAATTCTATATAGTAGGCAACTATAACAATTCTCCCAGTGACCTCAATGGGTATAATATAAAGTGAAGTAAACTTACCTTTGTTTCTTAATGTTTGATAGCATAACCAATAATTCCCTCTTATAAAAACACTTGATCACCTAATGAAAATTCTAAATGTATACACTTGTGGTTTTCATAAGAATCCATCAAGTGTGGAGCTGTGATCAACCTCTTCTCAATTTGCTGCAATCTTCCAAAAGTCTCCAATACAATATCATTCCTTAATTGTAATGAATCACCAGCATCATTACAATAATGAGGGGTATGAAAAGGCCTTATATAAATGGACACAAAAGGTTCCATCTAAATATTGTAGTCTACTCATGAATGAAAATTCATATAGGTATTTGAGATTATACCATGCACCACCAGGAATCAAAACAGTATCCCAATACATACAATCCATTATATGATTTGTCTTCACTAGCATTCTATTTTTCATAGGATGGTCTATTGTTCTCAAAATTAGATATTTCACTGAGGAATTATACATGAAATAACAAATATGTGAGGTAATATGTGTTTCCCTATTTGATAAAATAATCAAGGGAACCCAATGAAATAATACAATCTAATTAACATGTCTCTTTCTAATGTCATAAATTATATGAGTCTCATAGTTCACTAAGAAATTAGAAAACATTATTATTATATCATAAATTTACAAAACTATGTCATGGATCCTCATGGTCCAAGGTAATTCTATAAAAAATTACATTATGATATCCTCTATCTTATATAAAGTAAAAATAAATGGCTAGAGAAAACAACAAAAATATTGGTTCCCAAAAAATATTTGATAGCAGGAAAAGAATAAATAAACAATGCTAAAAATGTCACACATATTCCTCAGAATCCACAAATACCACATAAATTCATAGTGCAAAATTTTAAATCATAGATGCACTACCCATGAAGATGTATGGAATTCTCTCATCATTTCTTTAATAAAGGATAAAAGGAAAACAAATATTCAATATACAAGGATCCCATTATCATCGTCCAATAGGCTCCCTGGCATTCAGTCACCACCTAGAAGGTATTCATGCATCACAACAAATTTTAGGTCATATCCCTAACAACTGTTCACTTATATTACTAATAAATATACGAGAACTAATGGATAACATAAAATAAATCCCTAGTTTTAATAATTTTGAATCCTCTAGTCATCTAAGAGGAATATTAGGAACCATTATTACACCAAAGGATATTCACTAACAACATGATCAATCGTTATTATAAATCTAAAATAAGATTTAATGATTTTATCATTACATGGTTTAGAGGAAATCTCATATTCAAACATATGTAGGAACTCTATTGAGTTATTCTATTTTGAATTTAGGTACCGATGTATGAATTTATAGGTGAGGCACTTGTATTCTATGTAAATGAAAATTCCCTTACTGAATATATTATTTCTCAAACAATTAAAATCATAGGACAAAATTACCAAATATGTGTCATGGGAATAATAGTTTTAATCACTAAAAAATATCAATCCTAACCACAAGATAGTACCTTCTTCCTTTAGATTACCACTACCCAGACATCCACTCTTGAGTCATCACAATATATGGAATATAAAAAAATAAATATTGAGAGAGTCAACAGTGGATCTGTAGGTAACATCCTCTTTAGCTCAAGAAAAATCACTTCACACAACCGTGATCATTGAAACATCACCCATTTATTTTTCATTAAGTCATGGGTGATGATTATCGAGAAAATATCATTGAAAAAAAATGATGATATTATATTATCAAACTAAGAGATATCATAATATTAAACACATTATAGGGATGTGTCCAGTACATCACTACCTCAAAACGCTTCAGGTCCATGGATATTCCATTCCCAGACACCAAAAACAAAAAAAAAATCACCTTTTGAATCCAAAATTGGAAGTTTGAAATATGGCCATAAATTCGTTGACCTCGAAGTGTGATTAGGACTATCTGAAGATGTCTAGCATGTAACTATGGTTATTGTGAGAAAATGTATAAATCATAAAAAAAACATCATTGTAAAAAATAATATATATGAGGGAAAAATAATTTTCATTTGATCCAAGACCCAATTAGTATATTCAATAGTCAAAACTATAATCGCCAGGAATTTTATGGTATATATCTATTTAAATGAATTTAATTTTGTTGATATCTTGAAAGACATGAAAACACAATTCTAAATGAACTGCAATACAACATTACAATTTGAGCACTATTAAATTTTTATAGTGATTTGGGATGACTAATATTCAAAGATTATGTAAATTAATTTATAAACAAATATAAAATTGTTATATCAATTCCTTAAAAAATAGTTTTTTTCAAAAAAAATTGGTTTTAATTTATTTTTTAAGAAAAATTATTAATTAAAATATTTCAAATTTATAAAATAAAATTGACAATATGAACATAATTTTTTAAATTATAATAGAAAAATTATCTTATCATCAATTATTTATTATTTCCTGAAATGATTTATTTTCCATTAAATAGTGAAGAACATTGATATTTATTAAAAAATTATTTTTATTTAAATTATTTATGAGGTTATATTATTTAAAAAAAATTAAATGTAATATTATTTAATTTATATTATTAATATTATAATTAAGGTAATTATAATTATTTTTTTGTTTAATTTTTAAATAAAAACAATTGATACTTAAATTTTGTTTAATAGGAAACCGCTTTTCATCCCATTTTGGGTATATTTTAATGATAATTTTTACCACATATATAAATCAAATATAGAAAAAATTATTCAATTTTTTTAATATGGAGGTATAAATTTGGTAAAAAGGGAACGAATATTTTTTATCAATGTGAATAGTAATGATTGTAATGTTTTTCATCCATTAAAAAGGTAAAATTGGATAAATATGGTTAAAACTAAATTAATAATGCCTAAAATTCATTCAGAGATATAAATTTATTAAATTTGATTAATATTGTTCATAAATAGTCATCCAAACATAAGAAATATGATCTTTTTATATTTCAAATTTATTCAACCATTATAATATTGAAAAAATAGATATAGTAAAAAATGTAACTTTCTTACTTTTAATATCTTTAATATTTTATAAAATGGAAAAAAACAACATCAGTGCACTTATAAATGGCCATATTAAACATTAATAAATTTTTTATCATAGTATTTTATTTTTAAATTTATGTGATGATTTAATATTCTTAAATGATTAAACAACTATATCATTATGCTTATGCAAATAGTACAAAAATCTTGTAAATAGTTTTCAAAACATTAAAATTAACTTTTTGAGTGATTTATAATATCCTAAAAAATTTATTGATAAATATATTATATTTATAATTCATAAATGTTCTATATTTGAATTATATATTAAAATATTGGAACCATCAATTTAATGAAAAAATAATTGTGAAAAATTGAAATTAATTATATTTTATGATTTTTTTTAAAATTAATAAAATACTAAGAAATTATTGAAATATGAAAAGTAGGATGATAAAATTCTAAAATTTCCCCCCATCTATTTATTGAAAAAATAATTATCTTATAATTAAAATTATAACTCTTTATGATTGAAATTTTTTTTACATTGTTAATGTTAAAATCGGTTAATCAAGGGGTTAAACCAAAAAGATATGGTATAAATTGACCAAAAAACTAGTATAAATTTCACTGGATAATTCTATTTCTATAATATAATAATTTATTTGAATTAATTACTATTCAGAATCATTATACATTGGAATTAATTTAATTGTATTTAAATATTTTATGTAATTCCAAATGTGTCATTTCCCTCTATTATAAAATAACACCCCTATGATATTATATTTTAACAATGTTGATTTTTTAATTTTAGAATAAAACAACATTATTATCTTATATATTTAATGTTAAATTAATTATATCATTTTCCTTCATAATATTCCATTCCAACATTCCTCAAGAAGGGATATAAAGGAGGCATACCGAAGAAGAGGTAACATCCTAATTGAACCCTTTTAATTTATTTCTTCTTAAACCTCCAATAATTATGTGGTATTCATCATTATGTAATAAAAAAATTATCCTTAATATATGTATATTTTATTTTTATTATTTAACCGCCATTATCTGACCGCTTTTCTATTAATTATATAATAATTGCATCCCTCGGGTGTATGTGTGGAAAATAGCTTCCACATAGTGATATAATTCATTTTCTATCAATATTTTTTATGGGTTGTAATTATGATGGGTTTATTGTTTATATATTTTATTTATTATATTTTCATGAATCTATAATTATAATATCACATCTTCCTTCTTACCTCCCAATTTTTTAGAGAATGATAATGTCTCTTATGCGTATGTGTGGACTACCACCTCTACGAAGTGATGTGAATTTTTTTTCAATGATTATTTACAAGAATTTTAGTAATGAAAAATTTAATACATATATATAATGTATTATAAAATAACGAATCTATAATTTTTAAAAAAAATCGTCCATTAAAAAGTGAAAAAAATGTTCATGACGATGTATACACTACTGTTTCTATGAACGACGTAATTAATTTTTAAATATCTATCTTTATTTGATATATATATATATATATTATATATATTATATTTATATCATGATTAAATTATTTTATATTATAAAACCACAATCAATGTAAAAGAACCATAAACTACCAACCCAAAATTCTCATAAAAAAGTAACTTTTAACACCGAGAAATTAAAATTTTAATAAGTAATTACGAATAAATTAGAGATAAAATATTATAAGTGGAATATATATATTTTTTATAAGTAAGATTATGATATATTTTTTTAATTTTTTTAATTTTTTTATATTGGAATATATAAACCTTGTGTAGCGAATTGAAATTGATGTATGATATTTATGTTACAATATCATTGTTTATCTGGATTTTTTATGATTAGGTTTCAGAATATGAAATTTTAGGAACTATAACTCAATAATACCATGAATTTTACTAAAAAAATTTATTTATATAGATTAAATTTTTTTCATTCATTTTAATCTCTTTACAAACTAAACGCTCCTCACGAATATTTTAATGGAAAACAGACATTATTTCTCTCTTCGATTGAAAATCATATATATTACACATCCTTTTTTTCTCAAAAAATATCTTGAATATTTTTTATATTATCCAATTATTTTTAATGTTATTTTTACACCTTATTTAAATTTTAAAAACTTTTTAAATGATAAGGTTGTATTTGATCAAAATTAATTGGTTTTTTACCAAAAATGTAAAAGGAATCACAGTTTTAACATACCCATATTGAAAAAAAATTCCACTTCCATGATCATTGGATGAATTGAATATTATATTAAATTTTTACAAATTTAATTTTTAATTTAATATTTCTTTATATTATTTATGAAATCCTATAGTTTAAATAATTAATTTCATCATAGAAAGCGTATTTTTCTAAATAAATACTCTAGAGATATTTTAAGGAAAATTTTTAATTATTTTAACATATTTTGATGTTACACAAGCTATACTAGACATATGAATGATGGATAAAATATTAAATAATTAAATTTATGAATTTTGATTACACTTATGATTTTTTAGGACACCCATTTATTTTCTGTGGTTTATGATACAATGAAATGTTGAAATTTTAATTAAACTCATTTCTTTTCCAATGAATATGATATATGATGAATACTTTATGATCATGTTGAACATATATTAACGGATTATTATTATTTAATAGGTTTTCCTAGAATTAAATATATATCATATTCCTTGGGTAATAATATTTTTTTCATGATAAAATATGGACTCTAATGGCAAGTAAACCCAATTCAGAAATAGACTCTGTCTACTATGATAGTCTTGGGTGTGAACCAGGACTAATGATAGGATAGATCGAGGAGTGAACAAAATACTATATGATAGACTTGGATGTTATCCTTATCTAAATATATTATTTTATATTCATATATAAATTCTGCAAACTTATGTATTATGCCAATGTTATGTCCTCATGGATCTTGTTCTTTGATTCTTTCTTGATTCAAATCTTATGAACTAACATGCTTTATTATACGAATCAAGATTATGATATTTGATTTTTAGTAATTTTGTTTTCAAATATTAATGATATTTTATTATACCTTTACTCTCATGTTTGGTTTATGTTATCCTTTTACCTCCCTTTTTACCCCGAATGATAATATGAGATGACCCATTCCTAAGTTCATTTCCATATGTTTAGGAGAAATTGTTTAAGTATTATATGTTTAATAGCAATATTTTTTTTGAATAAATTAGTTGGTTATGATTCAGATATATTATAAATATTTTTTATCTCTCTATTATTACGAATACACTAAACCTATAATATTCGATCATGGATGATAATGTTACATATTGAATTTTAATTTAATAAGATATAATATTTATGTATGGAATTTGGGGATCACTATAATTGGTATTAGAGAATATTTTAGTTAATATATAGTGATAATGGGTAGAAATATATTTAGGAGGCCTTGGGAATAAGTCTATGTATAGAATAATATCCTAATGTTTTGGGAATGTCCATTAATAACATATGTTAATCCTAGGGTTCCATGGTTTGATATGAGTGTGTTCTGATTTAGGTATCCTGTGAATGGTATTTCATGATTATGTGATATATAAATTTTATTATTATACATTTATTTATACTCTATTATTTTTGGCTTTAGATAATGGCTAGAACTCAAATACATCATTCTAACAATGAATGTGATGAAAAATTAATATTTTTTTCACATAAGAAACCAAATTCTATGTGGGATAGATTGTAGAATCTTATTTTTATTCACACAATGAGTGGTGAATAGATTTCATAGGTGTAATAGAATTGGTAAAATGATAGATCAAGACACCAAAATTCGAAAATTGATAGAAAAGGTGGTAAAGGTAACGCATGTCCAATATGGATAATAATAGCATGATAACATTAAACATATAAGAATTATGAGACAATAATTTTTTTCAATAGAGCATGATATGGTTTTATTATACGTTTTCATTCATTCTGAAATATATAATTTATTCCTCCATTACAACACAATAAATCATACCACATGTTTTAGAATTTAATTTATACAAAAATAGAAAAATATTATATGTGGAAATCAAACATCATTGTGTGATTTTATAACTTATATATATTTTATGATACAACTCAGGGATAATTTTTTTTCCAAAATATTTTAATGTATTGGAATTTTATTTTATTCATGAATACTAAAATATGTAGGTCAATTGTAGAAAATAGTAAAATATCATATTTTAAATTATAAGTTAAATGCCTAATTATCTACATCATGGATTTTTTATGTGACCTTTGGTTAAAGTGGAAATTTACACATAACAATACATAGTCACAAGAATAAATCTGATTGATAGTCTTGAGAAAAATTTATTATTTAACCAATATTTTATTTAGAATCCCCTCTCTCATGTTCTTATAAACACCATCGCTGACCAATCCACATATATTCACACATTAATCATATTATTTTTCAAAATTTATACAAAATTCTCAACATTACCCCTCATTGAAATATTGGATTGTGTTTCATCTCATCAAAAGGAAACCCTTTGAGGTTTTATATTGATTATCAAAGGATTCATCTAGAAAATTATGTTAAAATCCCATAGTCATACACTTTCCTTTCAACTCCATATTTAATTCATATTATTCATGAATTGTCTCATAAAAGGTTCCATATATTAAAATAAATAAATTATAGGATAATATAATATAAATATTGAATTCATATATTAAACATAATAGTTTATTTGTTATCAATCATCTATTCATGGTAAATATAACCCCTATAAAGATGTTGTTTCAATTAATGTATTTTAACCATCATGAATAGAAATAATAAGTAATCCAATGATTAAATATATTCTTGAAAATGATATTATATTATTCCCAATATCATAGAATGGATAAATAATAAAATAATTATATAAAACAAATTACGAACATCATGACTGGTAAAAGATATTTAATGAAAATAACATTAAATAATTACATTTATACTAAATGAACCCTAAGTATATTGAAAATAATTATGTAAATAGAGACCAATAGAAATTTTGGAATGAAATTAACTCCATAGTATTAAAATTCTATAATTATGAACTATTGTAACATGAATATTGACCATTAACAATATCTAGATATGATAATGGAACTGTGAAACAAACATCATTTAGATGATTTATGTGAACATAAATATTAAAAAAATTATTGGAAATGATTATGAATGAATAAAAATAAATGAAATACAAATTAAAAAATGGATATTTTTTAATAAATTATATTTTAATCATCAATGGTTTAAGAATGAATAATAATTTGTGTCAGGACATGATGTAACTAGTTCCTTTCTATCAGCTTATTTATTTGGGTAATTCTTTCTCTCTTTATTTCTTTTTATACATTTTTATTCATACATTATTATTCTATGTAATATATTTATATATATTATTTCTCTATATATACCATGTGTATTTTTATATTCTTTTTTGAGTATATTTATCGTTTTACACTTTCCGTCCCAATCATTATTTAGTGGTAACTCATTTAAAGAGAACTATTCTATTTCTTATTTCATTTCATATACCATATATAAAATGATTTAATCATAGTTGAATAAAAAATAATAATTATGATTTTATGAAAAATTATTCTAATTCAATTCAGGTTGAATGGAAAACCCAATAGACTTATCTCCTATATATTCTGCCATTTCCTAAAATAATTATTAAAAGGTTTTTAATACACCTACTTCTCTACCCCATTCTAATGATTTTCTTTCATATGATCCCTATCTTCATGAACTATATTTATTTATTCAATTATAAACATATTTAAATTCTTAATACCTTCCTTGGATATAAATATCATATAACATTATTATATGATTTAATAATTATTTATATAAAACATATAATTATCATTGGTTATTTATATAATTATTCTTAATTTATGATTTTCTTTTTTTGGGAGAAATCTTCATGTATATATTTTTTATTTTGTGTGGTCCCAAAATTATTAATAATCCCAATGATTTTGGTAAAAATAATTATCTCTTTAAATTATATACTATTATTAAGATGTAGTTATCCTTATCCAGAATGATATGTATAGGCTAGATACATTAAGTCTGATCAATAAAGTTATGTATTAGCCCTGCATTTTCACCCACACCAATAATGTTATAATGTTTTTGATGTGATACTTGAACAATGTTTGGAATGTCATTTTTTTCCAGTTTTCTTTTATTAATGTTGTTTTATTCCTTTTTGAAATGATTCATGTTCATTTTATACTCGTAGTTAAATGTTTTTATCCTTGATTATTTATTTATATCATAATGTGTTTACTCCCCATGACCCCATTTTATCATCCCACTATTGGGATTTATTGCTCAAAATTTTATTTTAATAATGACCCTAAGATATCCCATGTAGTGATAGAGTTATAATGAGATCTCAGAGCCTATTTAAAGAATGAAATAAAAATTATGTAGCTTATTTTTATTTTCATGTATCATGTAACTAATCAACCAATGACACTAGACCATTTTATTTATATTATTTTTGTTTTATATTTATATTATGATTGTTTTAATAATATGTTTTAGGGTCATGGTTTGTTATTGACATCAGTTAATATAAAAAATGATTGTAAATAACTATTTTCATAAAATTTAACATGCAACCTACTAGTTTAGCATGCATCACTATTAGATAAATTTTGATGATTTTGTTAGTATATTTATTTTAAAGAACATTAAGATGATAATGTCTATTTTTATGATTTCTATCACTTTTTCTTTAATATTAAATTATATGTGAACCTCCTTTTATCCAATTGAAAGTATGAAAAACTGATTATGTAAGAAAATTTATAGGATAATATATTGTTATTAAATATAGTCCATATATAATTTAATGATTTATTTTTATCTAAAAATAGTGAAATTGGATTTATTAATGTTACCCAATAGAAATAGTTATTAAAATTGTAATAATTAGAGGATTTTTATACTATTTATGGGAGAGTCAGTTCACAATTTTATCCTTTGTTTCACCAACATAATTCCTCTACAATCTAAAAATTAGTTTTTTAGAAATAATTATGAATAAATTTAGTGATATCATAATTTTATATATTTATCAAGCCTAAAAAAAATTAAAATGTTTAAATATATTATTAATTTCAATAAATAAATGAGGAAGGCGTTTTTATCAATTTCATTTTAAATTTATTCATTTTATTTAAATAAATTATACCTCATTTTTCATATTTTTTAACTTATAATAATTACAAACATTTCCTTAAACATAAAATAGTGAAAACCAAATAAAAAAATGAAAGAAAAATTAAATTTTGGTAATTATATGTTTCCATTTTTTGATTCATATTCATAATATTTTTAGTTTTATTTTATATAAATTCTCATTTGAAATAATGAATAGTTTTGTTTCCCTAAATTTTTTCCATTTAATACCTAGTATTATTAAAATGATAAAATTATGAATTTAATTTATTTAATCTTGGGAAATATATTTCTTTTTTTATATGATCATATAAAATTATTATAATGGTGAGTATTGGGTTTTTATTGAAAAAATTTATTTATATATGAAATTTAAAAATGTAGGGTTTTTATTAAAAACATCACTTCTTTCCAAGTCTTTACGAAGTACTATTTTATTTTGGATTTTTATTAAATTGAAATTAGTTCTATTTTATATAATTAATTCCAATTAACTCCATATTAATATGAATTTATTTTACTTTTGTATAAATTTCTTTTTCATATTTGAAATGAAAATTTTATAAAAACAATTTTGGTTTTGGTTTTTATTTTTATATTAAAACAAATGTATTCCACTTTTCAAAAATAAATCTAAAAAAACTTATTTCATGTTTAGAATTAGATGGTTCATCTAAGGACCTAAGATTTAGATAAATGGAAATTACATTTCCTTTGTAGAATAATTAATACCTTCCAATAAAATTCCCAAATATTGTATTATTTTAGTGTCGTTGGAAACATGGATCATAATATTTTAACTTGGTGAAATATCTTCAACATCTCCAATAAAGATCATCCCATTTTGTCTTACCTAAAACAATTCATTAAATCTTGGGGGAATGAAAAAAAGGGTGAGGTCAAATGATCAGTAGGGAAAAACATTGAGAACATAAACCAAACCATAAACATAATAATTTAAAAACATAAATATAATGTTTAAATATAAAAAATAAAGTGTCGTTAAATAATTTTTGGCATTATGTAAGCCATGGATTATCTGGGAACATTAACCATTAAATAATAACATTGACATAAAAAATATAATTTTAGAAAACTAATAATCACATAATATGATTTCCGTAGTATCCAAGGAATTTTTTTCAAGAACATCATAGTGTAAAAAGTACATTACTCAACCAGGTTTACTTGTCATTCTAGCCTTGTATTACTAAACTGGATTTTCATATTATTCCAACCATATATTACTGAACCAGAATTACATTTCATTCCAGCGATGTATATCTAATGAGATATAAATCTTCACCAAATAAATTTAAGGAAAATATAGGTCCCACCCATCTCATAATAAATTAATTCTTACATGATCCACAAAAACATAAATCATTAATCATAGCATAACCCATGAAATAAAACGAGTTTCTTTAACATTATTCCATCATAAAAGAATCCATATAAAATAAATGGATAAAAATAATTCTATAATAAGCATAATAAAATCAAAGTAATAATAGGGATTAAAACATAACCCCATGTCATATTATATGGAAAATAGTATTGATAAAACACATTACCTTAATTCCTATGGAAAATATCCTTTATTCTTCAAAAACAGTTTCTTTCTTCAAAATGATGTGCAATTTTAATAGAAAATAATTTTTTTTAAAATAAAATTTTAAACATGTAGAGTATGATTCATGTAAATAAGGCGTTACAAATATTTAGAAAACCATTCATGCCTTATAGGTAAATAATTCTCCTCAAACTTTTTCCGGAAAAGTCAAAAAGTACCTCTTATGGTAAAAAATAATGATTCCTTGAAAACCATGTAGTAAAGGAGAAAATTGAAACAAAAGTCATTAAAAATACATATAAGAATAGTAAACATTTTAAGAGAAATTTTTTAGAAAACATGGATATCAATATTAAATACATCCCTAGTAGATACTTATGAATAAACAGTCTCAGATTAAATGAGATTGGAAAAGTTATCCCTTACATTAGGTATGATTTCTTCCATATGTGTATTAAACTATATAATAGAGGGTTTGAACATATTATTAATATTTATCATAAAAATAATATTATTTTTTATATCATATAAGATTTAACTATGACTTTATATTACTCGTTCACTTATCAATTCCATGTTAAAGAAATGGTTTGGATAATCAATGTTTTATTTATCATACGTATTTGGACTTGTTATTCTTGATATTATAATTTAGGTCAAGATTTAATTACTTCCAAAATGTAAAACATGATTTATATATCATATATATTCAGTATATAAATATAAATATATATATATAATAGATTGAAAAATTAAATGGAATACACCATTCATGGAGACGATAGGTCATACATATGCATGATTGTTGTTTTTGTTTCCATATTGAATTTAATGAATGTTTGTAAATGATATATATCTATAAATAAATAAATTAGAATTATTATGTCATATATTTCATGATTATTTATTGTATATAATTTATAAGCATTTTGAATGGTTAATGTGGAGAATGAATCACATCGTGTTGTGGAGACGGTATGTCGTAGGTACGCTTGAGAGATGATATCATTCACATTATTATTGAATGATATTGAATTAGATTTTTTATAATATATCAGAATTAGTATAATTTTATAATAATCATATAGAGTTATTTCTTCCACCATTATATCCATCCATGTATGGTGGTGTTGAAAAACAGATTAAACTATAATGTTGAGATGGTAAGTTGTAAGTATGCACGCATGATGATTTCATTTTTCATATGATGGATAGAAGGTGAAATGGGTTTGTTTCATATTTATTATAACATATCAGTATATGAGTGGTACTTATGTTATTAATTAATAATTAAACAACTAGATAATATGAAGTAGAAGAAGAATGAAATTTTAAAGAATCGGTATAAGAGATTATCTCCAACTCAAAGTCCCTCCTTTAAATTTTCTATTAGGACACTAGAAATGATATTTAGATAATACTAGAAATTTTATAAAATAGGTTTTGGATGACAATGATTTCGGAAAATTTAGTTAATAGGAGAGGGGGGAGGTTCCCATTTATAAGAGAGGAGAGGGGTACTTTAGGAAACTCTCAAAATATTAATTTAATATAAAATTATTTTTGGTTTCAAAAAGTCCAAAAATCATTTAATTCAAATATAAGATGACTGTTGTTCTAAATAATCTCAAAAAATAGGTTTTAAAAAACATTATATCTCAAATTTACCCTTAACGTTTCACATAATCCCTTGGTTAACTTATTTAACTCTTACCATGTCTTCTTGTATGTTCAAACTATATGGTTAATATAGTTACTGTATAATGACAATATAACCTAAAGTTGTTATTTAATGACATTTTCAACATTATCTTGGTCATTTAGAAGAATATTTTATTTTTTTGACTGTTATATAATTTAATAAAATAGTATTTTTTTTTAAAACCCATTTATGTCAATTTTTGTACTATTCATATCACGACTTTTTAAAAATCCATAAAAAGCTTATTAATTCGAAAAAATTTCATTAATTCAAATATAAAAAGCCATATTCATACATAAAATTAGTGTATGGTATAAAAATGGGAAATTTAAATTTATTTTAATATTTATAATCAGATTTATTTAAGTCATTCACTAATAAGGTAATCACTACATCATCATTGTCTCATAAATAATTTTATTTATTTGTGTAAAAAATTTATAAATAAAATAACATGATGTGGATAATATTATTATCTTTATAATTACTATCTATATACATGTATATAAGTTATAAAACCATATATTAATATCTATTTAGTAAAAGATATATGTTTAGGTTATAATTATCATTAATTTAAATTAATTTTTATAAAATGTCATTTTCAAATCCAAGTTAATCCATGGGGTCCCAAAATAGATCCATGGAACCCCATAGTCATAAATATATCATAAAATAGTATAAGTACATGTGTTAGGGTTGTTTAATATTATTATAATATTATTTTTAACCTTATTTATCATATTTACCCTTTAACCATGGTAAATAAAATAATCACTGAAGTTGCTATTGATAAGAAAAAAAATGAATGGTACATATTTATAAAATTTGATCAATATGATTATAAATATGTAATTCATTTTTCCAAATTAAAAACATAGAAGTTTCATTAAATAATATAAAATTAATTCAAATTGTAAAAACCAAAAAGTATGTTTTTAAGAAGTAATAACTATCAAAAGATTTACATGTGTTAATGCCGAATTTAAAATTGAAATTAATTACAATGAACAACATTGTATTAAATTAGAAAAACTAAATCCAATTAAACATTAATACCAATTAAAAATATAGCATAACTATATAAATAAATTAGATGAAAAGACGGTTTTGAATTAAAATGTAGTATTTTTCATTATTCCTTAAAATTTTTATTTTATAAGAAAAATACAAAAATATCAAAAAAAAAGTAAATTTTTAGGTCCATATTCCAAATAATAAGTTTATATTTTTAATTTTATCATATAAAATTGTTAAAACTAGATTTAAAATGAGTGCTCCATCAAAAGGCGGTAAAACTGGATTTTTTGAAAAACACGTCTTTTATCCAACAAATTAATTCAATTATCATACCATATTTTAGAAAATGTTTAAGATGAATTATAATGTAATATTCAATTCAAAATAGTGTTAATATTATTCATAATATCTAGTTTATATCCAATTAAATAATAATACTTTTATAATATATCATTGTTTAGTGAAACTCGGTATCACGTACAACGCAAGCTATCGAGGAAGGTAGCTATTGTGTGTATTATAAGACATGGCAGTGTTGCATGTAGTCCATGTTTCCATTGGCGTTGAATATAAAAAACCTAAACTTAGTTCATTTATACATTTATTAAAATCTATACTCAGTGTTGCGTGAAATGAATTTTATAAAAAGAACATGAAATTAAGTGCATTAAAATCCAATAATAGTGTAGTGTATACCGCAAGATAATACAATGTTGTGTATAATGAAAGATATTATTATTTTAGTATACAACACAATACATAAAATAAATTAAAAATAATATATCTCATAAAATCTCTTTGTGTTACATTCTAACCCCTTAATATGAATTTGTCCCTCAAAATTTTTTGGGTTTATAAATGGTTTTCTACATGTAATTGTCATTCATGGTAACTCACATCCTAAAAAGTGATATTGAAAAATCATTTTAAAAAAGCAATGTTAGAAATATAATGGTTATCCAAGGTAACTCATCACTAGTTTTCTACATAGGAGAACATAAGTGGTAAGTGGAAACATGGATGTGGAAGAGAAATCTATCCATCAAGTTCTGATGGATAGTGATAGAAAATAATGTTTGTGGAAAGTTAAGTACATAAAATCCATAAAACTATGATGATTAGAGGACCATATGATTCATCGGATTAGAAGTTACTAGGTTTAATTTTTTTTATCAAGATCGTTTCCCTATAGTTGATGAATTTTGTGTGAGAATAAATATTTTCTTGATTTTGGTACAATGTCACCATTGTTCATTCCTTGAAAAATTTCCATTTCATATCTTATTTAACGAAATGAAGTTGATTTTTTTCATTCATAATGTATTAGAAGATCACGTGATAGAATGATATGTCATTTCAACTATATCAAAAAAAATGTTAGCACATGTAATAAAATATTCATAAGTCGACCAATAAGGAGATAATACATTAATCTAACAAACATAAAATGGAAAATAACTTATACTATCCATAAATGTATAACATTACAATACTTCTGAAAACTAAAAATATAAAAATATAGACAGAGGTGAACTAAATTGACTTAACATTTGACTCCCATATCTCAATTAGAAGTACATGGTTGGTTCATTCTAAAAATGTGAATATATTAATCATGTATTCTCTTGGAAAATGATAACAACATGAATTACCATATAACCTTGGTGAAAAAATGAATTCTGTCAAAATTATCTCCATCACACAACAAAAAATAAATAAAAGTATATATACTCAAACCATGATATCACATTGTATTTATATTATATTTGAGTTCATTAATACTATTAAACAACTCATTATCTCTTAATATAATCATTATTCACATATCATGTGTTTTTTGAAAAAATATCTGAATAACTATTCATGGTTACCAGTGAAATTCAACATAAAATTTCAAATAATTAATAATTTTTTTTAATAATCCATATATGTTTCATTATTCTATATTACCATACATTATTCTTAATAAACATGATATCATTCCACTATATTCTTAGGTCATTGACTGAGCTTCCTCGTTTTATTCCTCAATGCTTATTTCATCTCATATATCATTTATAGTCTCTCTGTCATCATCAACATAAATACTACCCACAGGACCATGATAATTATTGTCCTAGTATTTTCCCTTAGGGAATCGATTTACATAATGACCATACATTCCACATATAAAACATTTAACCACCGTTGATGTCTTAGAAATACCATTATACTTTTCCACTGTGTTAACTGAACCTTTTCCATTGCAATTACAATATTGGTTTCCTTCTTTTCTACACCAAAAGAATCTTTTGGTTCATTTGAAACATTTTCTTTGATTACTCTTCCCAAATTATTTTTATGAGGAAAACTGAACATTATTTCCTCTATGATCACTATAAAACTCCATCTTTCTCTTATTAGCACGAATAGCCTGAAGGCCTTCATTTTTATTTATTTTTGATAGCCCCCCTTTCAAGTGATGAGGGGGAACCCTTATAATGCCCATAGGCTCAGAGATTACGTGGGTCGTAGGCTTAGTAGATTACATGACCCTATGGTCTTAGGGAATTCAACCAGACTATCTACAAGGAACTGCCCCTCCCCATCATCTACATTATGATAGTAGCTCTCCACCTTCGCATGGAAATCTGGCTATGCTTTCCGTGCAATAATAGGCTGGTCCCGATGGTAAATCCATACTCTCTCATTCTGAGAAACCCATTTGGCTCTGCTCTGGTGAGTTCACCTGCTCTGAATCCTCTTCTGGGGCTGCTCCTATTTTGTAGTGAGTCTGGGAAAATTGTATGTGGCTCGAATGCCTTGAGGTGGCCCGAAGGCCTTAAAGGTGGCCCGAAATCCCTACTGACCCAAAGGCCAGGGTGGCCCTAAATCCTTAAGGACTCAAATCCCAAACTAGTGGTCCAAGGTGAATAGTTCCAGCTGATATAGTACCGAACAATACCTACTACATTAACTGCTACAATGTCTGCTACTGTAGCTGTACAGTGTACAGTGCTGCTACAGTACCCACTCAGTGTATAGTCAGCTATGGTACTATCATAGTTCCTTCTACAGTACTGCTACAGTACCCAAAAAATATACCTCTTCCGGGTTTTGAACCTAAGTCTTATGGATGCAATTAAGGATACCTCACTAACTGGGTTGAGGCTCATGTCCTTTCTCTTATTTTCTTCTTCAGCAGACTCAACAAATATTATTTTATTGATCATATTATGTGATTTTATATTATGAATAATAATTATGTTTCACTTTGAAACTCCCATTTTATTTTTTTTCTTATTAATAATATCATTCCATTGTCCATCATATTCTCCATTAACATGAATCCTCATATTTCAACCTATTTTATAAAACCCAAAAAGAATAGTGTGAGCGGAAACAATAGTACATGGAAAAAAACATAATCAAGGGGGAGTAGTTTCAAAATATAATATCTTAGGTTTAATATAAGGTTATTAATGATCGTTACCATAATTCTAAGACCGTAACCTAAACTTTTACATAACCTTAGGGGAATCTCTTATAAGGACCCAAACATAATCATTGCATATTCATGAATTAAGATAATATTTAAAATTGAGGAGCTTTTTAGGTTTAAGGATTTAGAGAATTAGGTCATAACATATACATAAAAAGTTGATTATTACATGTAGACACATCTACTCAGTTTACATTTTTTTCACAAAATAAAAACACTTGAAAAAACTCATGTCTAGTTCCATGTTTTAGAAAACATGACACTTACATGATCCCATACTTGACCCTATTCCACTTAATTTCCTATAAAAAATATTTCAAAAACATGGGATGAGCATAAAAATCTCATTAAGGGATACAAAATGAAGGAAAACTGTTAATTTTTCAAAACAACCAGTATTCCATGAATACTTTATCATAAGTAATACTTCTCACCTTTATGAAGTAGTAAATACACTTAACTGAATAAAATATCATTGCTTACCCTTTTGTAACAATAATATTACCATAAATCCCATATAAAGAACACAAAACATATAAAAGTAACAAGGGTCATAAAAACTAAAATGGAATAACCATATGGTTGACTTCCACACATATCAATAAATGGAATATCTATATGGATGACTTCCATACCCAATGCAATGGTGTTTATAATGTAACCACATGTCTGGTTTTATCATAGCACCACCCATCATTTGGTTTATCCGTAACCACCCTTCAAATGTCTGAATACCATTAAAAAATCATTACACATACAAAAAATATAAAGAAATAAAAACATTTACACATTTAAATCAAAATATATCACAAAAATACATTGAAATAACAAATCCATTATAAAAACCATTTTCAATACCAAAATTAATAAAAGAGTATATGGTATTTATTTTCCTTTTAAAACATTACGACTTGTTATGGATGCCAAAAATCAAATAATACTCGCGGTAGTGGAAAGGTTGTTCTCACCGCTTACATTAAAAGAAACATTCCTTTTTTTGCCCTTTAGTAAAATGATTCGTAGAAAAATATTCCCTTTAAATGAAATGAAAATTTAAAGGTTTTTATATTGAGTATAAAAGAATGTCGGGTATTAAAACAAAATATTCCTCAATGAAAGGTGATTTGGACGAAGTCCCTTACCTCTGGTCGGACTTGACTCATTCGTTCATTATTCTCATGAATAATAAAATAAAGATAATTTCTACATTCATAATATCCTGTTTCAATTTTATTATTTATTTTATATCACATATTACCATGTTATAAATATTTTGTAATCGTTTAAGTTAATAACCGTCCTATTGTCGATATTTGGTACTTGATTCAAAAATGAACTTCTTATATTTTCAAGTTGTCTATGTGGTAAAAACTTCATTACCTACAGAATGATATTAATGATATAGATATAATATATATCTTATATATCCTATATATATATATTTATTTATAATAGTACATATCATTTGGAGGTAAGAAATGAAATGCACAGTTCATGGAGACGGTAAGCCATACTTACGTATGAAAAGTACTTTTATTTCTATTTCTTATTTTAATGGTATAAAAACATAATGATACATCATTATATTATAATTAAAATATATTATCATATATAATATCATTAACTCCATCCTTTATATATCCCACATATTTCATTAATGAGTCATATCACTTTAAGGGGCCGGTAGTCCACATTTCCTAAAATGAAATTCTCACATTTAATCATAATAGAAACCATAAAGGTATTCTATAAATGAAAAATACATAATGATAAGGAAAACATAAAAATAATATGTATCATATATAAATACAGTTTCATCTTAATGGCCACCATTAGAGGTAGTAGGAGATAATTGAACAATCATCGTTTCGTGACGCGTTAGTTTTCCATCCACAGAAACAGTATATTCTTTACCCGTTATATGGAGGTCTGTGTAACTGTAGTATAAATACATTTCATAAAAAAACCTAACATATTTTTGATACAGGTGTTGTTATAAATGAAAGGAATAAAAAGATATTATGAGGTTGGAGAAGTAAAATAAAAAAACATAGGAGAAGACACTACCTTTATATCAGGTAACTCCCCTTGATTTGAACCAAAAGGACCTCTTGAAGAGAATTATGCCTATGTTAATGAATCTAGGTGAAAGGGATGAATCTTTGGAGCTTATTTGGGCATATTTTAGATGATACAAGGGGATAGGGAGGTGTGAGTAATGCGTTAGAGGTGAGGGATTTTTATAAAGGTGAGGATGGGCTCTTTAGGAAGGTGTGAAAATATTATTTTATTAAATAAGGATTTTCGGTTTCTAAATGTCCAAAAATAATTAAAGTCAAATATAAGATGAATCATGGTCGAAAGAAAATCATCCAAAAATAATTGGACATGTTTTAGGAGTTATTTTAATCATTATAATTTTATTTATTTAAATCATTTATTAATGAGGTAAACACTGCATCATTATTGTGTCAAAAATAATTTTATTTATTTGATGTCTAAAAATTATAAAAAAAATACCATGATATAGGAAATTTTTTACATTTCCAAATAATATTTATATTCGAAATTATATCTTATATAAACCTATGTAATAATTAATTTACTAAAAGATATTTTTTTATGTCATTTTTTCCTTTACATTAAGTTAATTAAAATAAAGTGTCATTATCACTCTTAAGTGGCTCCATTGGGACAGAAAATAGTCACAAGAATTCCTATGGTCGTCCATGACTCATACAATATGGTTACGACTATTGTTAAGGTAATTTTGTTTTATTATGATATATTTTTCCTTGAATTACCCTATTTGCCTTTAACCGTGGTAAATAAGAGTCAAAAGTTATTATTCATAAAAAAATATTTTCATCTTATTGAACCACATTTTACATAATAATAAAAACTATGTATGTCATATTTTTTTAATACAATTCAAAGAAGTTATAAAAATTCATTTAAATGAAAAATTCAATTTTTTAACTACTACTTAGGGATTTTCACTATTCAACAAAAATTGAAGTTTTTCAGAAAAATACCAAAAATTTAACCTAAGTTATATTTGATATTCTAAATTCAAAAAAATTTCTATTTACCAAATTCAAAACATAGAAGATGGATTAATTAAATTAAAATAAATTTCCATTGTCAAAACAAAAGGCATGTTTTTAGGAAATATTAACTATAAAAAGATTGACATTTTTTATGTCCAATTTCAAAGTAAAATTAATTCCAATGACTAGAATTGGATTAAATGGTAATAATATAATATAATTAAACTTTAAAAACAATTAAAAATATAATCTATCCATATAAATAAGTTTTATTAAAAGGCAGTTTTGAATTATAATACAGTATTTTTCACAATTCATAAAAAAATTTATCAGAAAAATACCATAATTTTACCCAAAGTTAATTTTGATGTCCCTATTCTAAATAAGAATTTATCTGGTCAAAAGGAACATATAAAAGTGACCAAAACTATATTTAAAGATGGTTCACAATCAAAATGGTCATAAATCAACCTTTTAAAGTAATTTATGAATAAAATTAAATTCATTCACATTTTATGCCTCTAACTTTTATTGGATAAATGTAAAAAAAATTAACATACATGTATAATCATATTATAGTTAGTTCTGTTCATTCCCACCAATACAACGTCTAGGAATTATCTACAATTTATAATAATATTATATTATTATTATGTAACGTAAGACTTCAAAGAAACCTGTTTTTGGGCATCAGGTACGCCATTGAACATAGCAAACCATTTAAAGTAATATAAATATTTAATTCCCAAAATATTAATTAAAATGAAAATTTATTAATTCTTTATTTACCTGGTATGTTACATCCTCCCCCCTTTTTGAAATTCCATTCTCGCAATTTTATTCACTTATCAAATAAATGGAGGTATTTATCCCTCAGAGCATTTTCAGATTCCCACGTTGCCTCTTCAACCATATGGGTTTTCCAAAAAACCTTTACCTGGTGAATTACCTTATTCCGCAACACTTTATCTTTACAGTCACGAATCTATACTGGTTGTTCATCATAATAGAGATTCTCTTCCAACTGAACTATCCTTGGACTTAAAACATGAGATGGATCTGGCATATACATTGTCAACATTGAAACATGAATAAAATTGTGTACCTGGGACAAACATGGAGGTAAAGTCACTCTGTACACAACTGATACAGCTTTCTCCATGAGTTCGAAAGGTCCAATGAACATCAGACTCAACTATCCTTTCTTACCAAAACACAACACACTTTTCCATGGAGAAACTTTGAGAAAGACATGATCACCTCCCTCAAAAGAATGGCCCTTCCTCTGATTATCAGGATAACTTTTCAGCCGGCTCTATGATGTTCTCAAGTAATTCTGAATCAAATGCACCTTTTTTGTCATCTCTTCTACCAATTCTGGTCCCACTAGCTTCTTTTCACCAAATTCATCCCAAAAAGCTGGAGTTCAACAACGCTTCCCATATAATGCCTCAAATGGAGCCATCTATAAACTGGAATGAAAAATATTATTATATGAATATTCAACCAAAGAAATATGTTGGTCCCAACTTCCCAGAGAATACATCGATCAAGCACGTAGAATATCCTCCAAGGTTTGAATTTTTCGTTCTGACTGCCCATCTGATTGTGGATGAAAATCTATACTAAAATTTCATAAAGTACCCAACGAATTTTGAAGGTGTTTCCAAATGATAGAAGTAAACCTAAGATCACAATTAATTACAATGGAGAGTGGAACACCATGTAACCTGACTATATCTTTAACATACATCCGAAAAAGTTGATCTAGAGAAAAAGTATCTCTAATAGGAATGAAATGAGAAGATTTATTCCATCGATAAAAAATAACCCAGATTGCATTGTTACCTCGAGAAGTCTTTGGTAATACCACAAATAAGTCCATGGATATATTTTTCCTATTTCCACTCTGGCAC
The DNA here is from genome assembly GCA_963277665.1 of Viscum album. NCBI lineage: Eukaryota > Viridiplantae > Streptophyta > Magnoliopsida > Santalales > Viscaceae > Viscum > Viscum album. Next base: position 65,553,930 of record OY728132.1, on the reverse strand, counting down.
CGGTAATGACTGAAGCATCCCTTTTGGTATATGCTGCCCTTCTTTTACCTATTTACATGTCAAAAACTTCATAATAAAATCAGAAACATATCATTTCATTCCATCCCTCCAGTAATACTCCCTAAGATATATGTACATCTTAGTACTACCGGGATGAACATAATATGGGGAACTATGAGCCTTACATAACAACTCATTCTTCAACTGTTAATCAAAAGACTCACATAATCTCTTTACAAATATCAAAACACAATTATTATCAATGTTAAATTCAGGAAACATACCCTTCTGAACTAACTCTACCTTTTTCTACAACTCACTGTCTTCCTTCTTCGCTTGATTTATTCTGTCTGATGGAGATTATTTCATTGACACATGAAACAAAAAAGAATGATTTCCATCCCCAACAACATCTATGGCAAAGTTCATCAAATCAATATCCATATGATCTCGTTCCAAATGTAGCATGTTTAATGAATCATTACATTTTCGACTCAAAGCATCAGCCAATTTATTTTCTTTTCCTATATATTAATGAATTGTGCAATCATATTCCTTGATTAATTCCAACTATCGCCTTTGACTCAAGTTCAATTCTTTCTGTGTTAATATACACTTCAAACTTCTCTGATCAGAATATATTTCACACTTTACTCCATACAAATGATGCCTCAAAATTTTTAAAGAAAAAACAACAGTAGCTAATTCCAAAGCATGTGTAGGGTAATTTATCTCATGAGGTTTCAACTAACGTAAAGTATAAGAAATTACCTTATCATTCTGTATGAGGACAAATACAAGCCCTTTCAATAAAGCATCTCAATAGATAACAAACACACCATTTCGGGAAGGTAGTGCCAAAACATGAGCATTCACCAATCTTCTTTTCAATTCTTGAAAACAACCATCACATTCTTTTGTCCAAATGAACTTAACACCTTTTCGACTTAACATATTAATTGGACTAGATAACCATGAATAATTGTCAACAAACCTCTGGTAATGACCTTCCAAACAAAGAAAACTACGGATAATAGTTATATTTGTGGGGTTTGGCCATTATTCCACATCTTTTGTATTAGAATGATCAACAATTATGCAATTTTTAAACAATGTGAGCATGGAAAGAAATTTGTTGCAAAAAAAACTCACAATTGTTAAATTTCCCAAATAGTTTCTTTTCGTTTAAGGTTTGAAAGTCAACCCTTAAAATAATTTCATGTTACTATTTTATTTTAAAATAATCCAAGATATTATCAATGAACAGAACCAAAAACTTATCCAACAAATCACAGAAAATTCTATTCATAAGATCCATGAATATAGAAGGTGCATTGGTTAAGCCAAAAGGAATAACTACAAATTAATAATGGATATATCTAGTTTGAAACAAAGACTTTAAAATTTTTGCATCCATTTTATTCAACTAATGGTACCCCCGACCTCAAATCAATCTTCGAAAAATACTGAGCTCCCTAGAGATGATCAAACAAATCATTGATATGGGGCAAAGGATACTTGTTGTTAACAATGATGTTATTCAATGCTCTATAATCAATGCAAAGTCTCATTGAACCATCTTGTTTTAACAAACAAAATAGGATCACCCCATTGTGATGTAATAGGTAGAATGAATCCTTTATCTAATAACTCCTGCAATTGATTCTTTACCGTAAAAGTTCAATTTGATCCATTCGATAAGGGGGTTTTGAAATTGGCTTAGCATTAGGAACAATTTCAACAGTAATTTCAACTTCCTGATCAGGTATAATACTATGAAAATCATCATGAAAAACATCAAGATACTCATTTACCATGGAACATAATTAATCTGAATTGTTCCTTTGTTTTCAACAATATGTGCAAGGTTACATTCATTTACATCTTTTACTAGTTTCCCAGATTCCTTATATGCTATCAAAATTAAATGTTCGTTCTTGTACACAAACTGAAAATCTTTCTGAAAAGAAACCTCCTTAGCACTATAGTCTATCTTAGCATGATAAACACACAACCAATTCATGCCCAAAATAATATCAAACTCTACTAGATGCAAAACAATATGGTTTGCAGGTAGATTCTTTCCGCACACAAGGATATTAAGGTCCTTATAATTTATTTTTGTTTCAATATTTCCTCCAGGTGTTTTTACCATAAGTTTAGGATTCATATCTTGAGATGGAATTCCAAATTTACTAGAAAACTTCTCTAAAAAGGAATTAGTTTTTAGTCCCTGAATCAAAAAACACATTGGCATAATCTGAACAAACAAACAATGTACCTGATACTATTTCATTTGATGACCCAACATCTTGTAAAGTAGTTGCGAAGGATTTCACAACCCCTTTCAGCTTGTAGTCTGTCTGCTTTCCCTCACATGATTTCTTCGTTGTACACTCATTTTCATAATGACCCATTTGATTGCACTTAAAACATTTTACTTCTTGAAAATCAGATTTTCTCTTACCATTACGCTGATCTTTTTCAGTGTAATTACAAGCATTATGTCCCATTTTACCAAATTGGTAGAACTTACCAGAAATCAAAAGAGATTCCCTAGCATGCTTTTTACCACAATATTCACAAATTGTAAACTTATTTTTCTTACCATCAGACTTTTTTGATGAGTTCTTCACTTTCACTTTCCACCTAGATATCTTGTTTTGTTGTTTTCAAAGAACACCTGATCATCAGCAAACTCCATTTCCACCTTCTCCGCACATCGAACAAGTTTTTCATATCTTTTTAACCCACAAGAAGATAAATCCCTTCTATACTTTATCTTTAATCCTGAGTAAAAACTATTGATTTTACTATCAAGATCTCATATGAAATTTGGAGCATACCTTGACAGTCGAGTGAATTTTGTTTCATAAGAAGCGACCGAGTCATCCTATTCCTAAATTTCAGGAATGGTTTTTCAATCCTAAGACAAATCTCCTTAGGAAAATATTTTTCAAGAATCTTACCTTTGAATTCATCCCAACCAAGAGCATCAATCTCCTGACTATCCCTGATATTTTTCACCATTTACCACCTCTAATCAGCTTCACCTTCAAAAAAATAAACAACAATACAAACTTTTTGATGTTCTAAACACCCCATAACATCAAAAATATTCTCCAGTTCTTTAATCCACCGTTCTGCTAGCACAGGGTCAGATGATCCTCTGAATGATGGGGGATGTTTCCTCATGAAATGCTCCACTACTGAAATGTTCATTTGTGGTTGATCCAGCTGATCACGTTCATGGATACCATCACCATTTATAGCCTGATTCAACTATTCCATCACTACAACAAACTATTAAGTTCCAATTATAACCATTCCAAGTTGCTGATTTGGAAGGTTGTCTTCCTCCTGATGGTGTCCCAACATAGCTGTCGTGTTTCCTCAACGGAAAACCATCTTGAACATAGAAATATATTAGGCGAATCAATATGTTAATATGTAAATGCTATATCATTTCAATATTAACATAAATCAATTCATGGATATTAATTTAACAATACCCTAACTCATAATGTGCTCTAAACCAACCTCTGATACCAACTATATGGACTCGACCTTAAACATTTCATTATCTTGAATAAAGTTAATAATTCACATTGAAGATCTTTTCATGTTTATAGATTTATAGAATTAGGTCATAACATATACATAACAACTTGAATATTACATGTAGACACATCTACTCAGTTTCAATTTTTTTCACAAAATAAAACTCTTAAATAAAAGTCATTTCTAGTTCCATGTTTTTGATAGAATGACTTTTCCTTGATCCCATCCTTGACCCAATTCCAATTTCTATCATGTGAGAAATATATCAAAAACTTGGTATTGGCAAAAAAATATCTGTAAGGGATACGCAAAGAAGGAAAACTAATTGTTTTTCAAAACAACAAGTAAACTATGAATACTTTATCATAAGTAATACCTTTCACCTTTATGAAGTAGTAAATACTCTTCATGAAATAAAAGATCACTGCATACCCTTTTGTAACCAAAATATTACCATAAAAACCATATTAATAACACATAATATTTAAAGGTAACTTGGGACATAAACATACATAAATAAAATAACCATACGATTGACTTCCACACATATCACGGAATTAAATAGTAATACGGCTAACATCCATACCCAATGAATTGGAGGTTATACCATAACCACCCATCATGGTTTATCATGGAACCACCCTTCATTTGTTTTATCACATAACCACCCGTCAAATGTGTAAGTACCATTATAAAATCATAACACGTACAACTAATATAAAGGAAAGAAAACATTTCCACATTTCAATCACAATATATCACTTAAATACATTGACATAAAAAATCCATTATCAAAACCATTTTCAACACCAAAATATATAAAGGAGTTTGTGGTATATATTTTCCTTTTAAAATAATTATGACTTTATAAGGATGCCAAATATCAACTGATAATCGTGGTAGCAGAAAGGTTGTTTCCATTGCTTAGGTTAAAAGAAACATTCCTTTTTGTCGTTGTGTAAAACACTTAGTATAAAAATATTCCCATTGAATGAAAAGAAAAGTCAAATTTTTTTATACAACGTATAAAATAATGTCATGTATTAAAACAAAATATTCCCCAATGAAAGGAGATTGAGATGAAGTCTCTTACCTCGTGTCTGACTTGACTCATTCATTCTTTAATATCCTGAATAATAAACTAAATTTAATGTATAATTTCTTAAGAACCTTTTTCAAATTTATTATTCCTATTATATCACAAATTACCATGTTATAAAAATTATGTAATCATTAAAAATAATAATAGTTGTTTTGTCGATATTTGGTACTTGAGTCAAAAATGAACTTCTTATATTTACAAGTCGTGTATGTGGTCAAAATTCCATTATCCACGGAATGATATTAATGATTGAGATATCATATATATCTTATATATCTTGTATATATATGTGTTTATAAAAGTACATAACATTTGGAGGTTATAAATGGAATGCACCGTTCATGGAGACGGTTAGCCGTACGTACGCAGGAACGCTACTTTCATTTCTATTTCTTATTTTAATGGAATTAAAACATAATGATACATAGATATATAATAATTCAAGTATAATATAATATATAATATCATTAAATCTATCAGTTATATGTCCCACATTTGGCATTAACGTCTCATATCACTTTGAGGGGGCGATAGTCCGCACATCCTAAAATTAAATTATCGCGTTTACCCATAATGGAAAACATAAAGGTATACTATAAATGAAAAATAAAGAATCATAATGAAACCATAAACAAAATATGTATAATATATAAATATAGTTCAATCTTAATAGCCACCATGAGAGGCAGAAATTGAATTGAATAATCATCATTTCGTGAGGTGTTAGTTTTCCATCCAAAGAAACCATATATTATTTACCCATTAGATAAAGTTATTTGGAGTTTTTTTGAATCCTTATCATAACAAAAACCTATTATATTGAGGATACTAGTGTATTTATAAATGAATGTAATAAATAGAGTTTAGGGGGTTGGAGAAGTAAAATAAAACAAAAGAACTTAAGAGAAGACTTTACCTTTAAATCGGGTAACTCCCTTTGGTTTGAAGCAAATGGACTTTTTGAAGGGCTTTTGCCCTATGTTAAGTCTTTGATGTGAAATATAGGGATCTTGGGAGCGTATTGGGGTAGAGGTTGTATGATCCAAGGGGCTTGAGAGGTGTGATTAATGGGTTATACGTGAGGTCTTTTTATAAGGTTTTGGGGGCTATTTAGGAAAGTGTGAAAATATTATTTTATTATATAATGATTTTCGGTTTCTAAAAGTCCAAAATGAAATAAAGTCAATTATAAGATGACTCAGGGTTAAAATAAAATCATCCAATAATAAAATTTAAAGACCTGTAAAATTCAAGGGAAATTTTTTCTTAATTTTCTTTGGTATTTTACAAGAATGCAGTTTCTGACGGTGCCTGATTCTGAGGCCCGGTGTGCCCAGAATTAATTTCCGAAGTTAGGCTCGGGTAAGTTCAGTGAACGAACGAGTGGGTTTTTCTAACATTTAAACCGATGCTCGAAATTGAAATCTGAGGGCACCGATGAACTCGCAGCGCTGGTAATTGCTTAAGAAGACCTTTTCTGAAGGTGTGTTTTCTCGAGAGGAGTTGTTTAAATTTTGAGGTGTAAGTGAAGAATAAATAAAATATGTAATCCAATTTTATTTTCCATCTAAATAGTTTTATCCTTTGAGTGGATGTTGAGTTGGTAACTACCCTTGGGAGAATTAATGAGAGGTGGGGCCCACATGAGCCCCCACCTTTTCAAATTCCCCATAACCCCTTGAAACTCCCATTTTAAACATGTTAACTCCCTTAAATTAAGTAACCCTTCCACTTCCTTATTTAATTTTCCAACCTAACTCTTAATTAATTAAACAACTCATGGTTTAATTAATTATGTGAAATGGATTTGAATTTTGAAAATTTCAATACATGGCATGGGTAAATAAAATAAAGCGGACCCTTATTTTATTTTGGCTTGGAATTGTTGTGTTAAGAGAAAGGGAAGAGAGCTCTTGAGTTTTGAAGAACTTCTTCCTCCGAAGAAGAACGCTTCATCTCTTTTGTTGAAGAACGTGAAGAACGCCATCTCATCTTGCATCTTCTCTCCATGTCGAAGGAAGCGAGACGTCGTATTCTTCATCGGGCGAATACCGACGACATGCTTTCTCTTCTTCTTCCTCCACGTCATGGGAGGAGACACCACCGCGGGGTGCGTCGCCTTTGATGAAGACTCTTCCTCAGATGACAATGGAATCGGAACCGATCATCGCGACATTGGCCTCTTTCCGCGGCACCACGACAGGAGACGTCCTTTCCAGGAATGGATTTAATTTGTAAATGTTAAAGAACCCATGTTTATTCCCTTCTAAAACAAAGAATGCGAAACAACTAAATATTAAGTTGAACCGTGAAAGGATATGTTTGAGGGTTGGGAATTCATGATTGTGGGGAAAACCATTGGGGTAATTTATTTGTTCGTGAATTCTTTGTCGTTCATCGACTTCTTTTTCACCACCTATTATCGTAATAACGGGAGAAGGTCGGACTGCATGAACATGGCCGACCCTCCTCCCGCCTTCGATGTTGTTTTTGTTGTGGCATGAACAAAGGCAACACAGTGCAACGACACCGCGCGGAATCAGGAAGAAACACGGTGAAGAAACGCGGCGCCGTCGCGCCATGTCGTGGAGGCCGAATAAGGTCGCGGTGCCGTCGTGCCACACCAGAAAACCACGAATAGGCCATGCTTTTTTATTTGACATACGGATCGTCGGGAGATGACGAATCAGTCCGTAGAGGCGATTTAAAGCCATCAAAGTAATGGTCGGGTCCCGGGAGGACCATTAGAGAAGACAGGAGACGAAACAGACCACCTGAGCGCGTCTGGTGGTCCGCGGAAGGCGGAGGCGCGCCGCCGGAATAGGACCGCCGTGGCTGAGCCACGGAGGAAGCCAAACCAGAATGACTTAGCCGTTCCGGAGGCAGAGTGGTGTGGCATTAAGACGCGCCGGTTTTTCTTCAAACGGGGGGGGGGGGTGTAACCCCCGCACCCGCTGGCCACGCGGGAGCCGCGCCGGTGCCAGGCCGGCCAGCTGCCGAGGCCGGGCTGGGGTGCGCCGGCCAGGCCGGGGCAGGCCTCACCCTATTGGGCAGGACCCGGACCCAGGTCGGGTCTACTTGGTTCGGGCCGACCCAGGGGGTCTCAGGCCTGGTCGGACTGGGCCCGAACCCCTATTTTCGGACTGTTTTCAGTCATTTGACAATAACATGGGCTAAGAACCTCTGATCGACGCACCGTCAATTGAGATGTGATCCTTGGATCGAGAAGGTCATTTCGGTATATTACACTCTGGGTTTCGGAGAACATTGAGTATGGCCGGGATGGTTCGATCATGAGACCAACCGGGCCCTCGGAGCGGAAACACTTATATCTCGAGCTCCGGACGTCCGATTGACGTGCCATCAACTTTTTTGGATTCCTCTTTATGAGATGGAACTTTTGGAATACTTAGCCTGAGTTTTGGTTGCAGTTGGATAGTGTCCGGGTTGGATTGTACCTGAAATCCAAACGGGCCCCTAGAAGGGAAAAACTGATAACTTTCAGACCAGACATCCGTTTGACGAACCGTCAGTGGAGTTGGTGACCACATTGAGAAACGGTCTCTATGAGCATACATTATGAGAGTTCTGGGTAGAAACGAGTTACATCCGGGTTGGTTCGCACACGAAACCAACCGGGCCCCTGGGACGAAAAGACTATTAATTCACAGACCGAGCATCCGACTGACGCGCCCTCTATTGGGTTGAGACACCTATGACGATGCAGATCATTCAGATACTTCTTCCTGGGAATTTTTGATACTTGGAGTATTTACCAGTAGCTCATGGAGCAAACCTTCCCAGTGACGAGCTAGCAGAGTGCAGAGACCTAGTAGCAGGCTGAGACTTGACGACTGCTGATCTATCATCTCGGTGTGTTTAGGATAGCTCAGTGGGGAGCGCTTGGTTGTAGCGGAAGACCCACGGTGGAGGAGCGCTTGATTGTAGCGGCAGACCCGCGGTACTCAACAGAAGGAGTACCTCTGGAGGCTATTAGGGGGAGCGGTTGGTTGTAGCGGCAGACTCACGGCGGAGGAGCGCTTGGTTGTAGCGGCAGACCCGTGGTACTCAACAGAAGGAGTACCTCTGGAGCCTATGAGGGGGAGTGCTTTGATGTAGCGGCATACCCATGGTGGGATGCGCTTGGTTGTAGCAGCAGGCCCACTGTACTCGACAGGTGGAGTACTAAAGCAGTCCATGGTTAGTGGGGCGCGCTTTGTTGTAGCGGCAGGCCCACTGTACTCTTCAGAGGAGGAGTTCTCTAGGATCCGTGGTTTCGACTTCATGATTAAATACTGGTTTGAGCTAAGTCTATGATCTTTGTGTTTCCTCATGATTGAGATGGTTCACTTGATAACTTAGATATATGTATGGGCATATACCTGGGTAGTGGTTATCTGTTGATTTCATAATATTTGTCTTTCCTCATGATTGAGATGGGTTATTTGATAACATAGGTATATGTATGCTAATATACCTAAGTAGAGGATATCTGTTGAGATCTTCCTTGTGGTTATCCTTGTTGCATTTAGTGAGGCCTTGAGGGTCTCGGGGTCCCTATTGAGTATCGTTATACTCACCCCTGCATGGGCTATGCCCACACCTCGTTGTGTTGGTTGTAGACGATGAGAAGCATTGACAGAGGCTGAGTGTTCGAGGGCTAGACGGTACCCGGAGGTGGACCTCACGACTAGTCAGTATCCAGAGGTGGACTTCACGGGGAGGCGATACTCGAAGGAGGTCGACAGGCGAGAGTGTTTTGGAGGCTATCTGTACCTACCCTTCAGGTAGGATCTGTGGTAGACGATCTGGGAGTTGCGATATCTGTACCTAACCTTCAGGTAGGATCCATAGTGGACGATCCCGGAGTTGCGTTATCTGTACCTACCCTTCACGTAGGAACCTTTGTGGATGACCCAGGAGCGGCATGACACCTTCCGGCTATTTTTTTACATTGTACTTTACAGTTGGGGTTGTATTTCCGGCCCCCTTTACTTTCAACACAGTTTGTATTCAGTTTTACTTAGTGATTACTTCTGCTTGTACTCTGTGGTGTTTTGTTTACTTTTATAAAGGCAATGCCTTCCCAGTTATTGGGATTTATGACTTTGGTGCTAGTCTTCAGCCCCAAGCCTATGGAAGGCGGGCTTGGGGTTGTCACGACACGGGCCCCGAGGACGGGTCGTGACAAATTGGCATCAGAGGAGTCGGTTCTACCGCAGAACATATAGCTCTGATATATTCTCCCTGTGAAGCAATCGTGTTAAGGGTACCGAGTGTGGTTTTCAGTTCAGGGAGTCCAGTGTTGGTGCGTCGGCTGATGTATCTGTACACCAGGACCCTGACTTCTGATTTCTGACTTTGTGCACGAAAATACTGATTGCGTGGGTGTTTCCAAAAGTTTTAAAGTCTGCTTAAACCAGTACAGCTCACCAGGTATAAATCGTTTGACCATGTTGTATCTGTTCAATATGTCTCCGTGAAGACAGTCAGTTGGAGTTCTGAGATAGTACATGATGACGGCCCACCGAGTGACGAGGCTCCAGTGCGGTGCCCTTTTTACTATGTTGGAACCCTCGGGTGGTGTACCAGCCGCACCACCACCTGTTGGGCAGCAGATGCCACCATCCATAATAGAAAACTGTGCACGCTGGCAGAGCGCATTGTGCGAGTTCCAGCAACAGAGGCCTCCGAGGTTACGAGGTGAGGTAGATTCCCAGACAGCAGAGGACTGGCTGGAGGTGATTGCTAGAGTTTTCCACCTAGCTGAGACATTAGTGGAGTGGATGGTGGACTTAGATACTAGTGTTTTCTAGTGAATGACCATGAGGATGGTCCACATAGTGATGAGGCTTCGGTACGTGGACTGATTCTTGAGATAGTGCCTTTGGGTTGTGTATCATCTATACATCATGACATGTTGGTCAGCAGTTACAACCGGCGGTACAGGTAGGTGACACGTGTAGGCTTACTGCCTTATACGTGTTCCAACATCAAGATACCCTCAAGTTTCTAGGCGAACCTGACTCACTAGCGGATGAGGACTTGCATGAGGAGGTAGCAGAGAGTTTTCTAGAGCTTATACAGCTTCGATAGGATGATTTGTCGGTAACTGAGAATTCATCGAGGTGAACCAAACATTCTGGGAACTCGATGAATACGATTTGATTAGTGCTATAGAGCTCGGACCTCTAAGCGTGGTGTGTTTATGGATATTCGAGCCACGACTTTTTCCTCTATGCATTCATACTCACGTTAGGGTGCTAGAGATAAATTTGAGGTTGAATGTTCATTGGCTGAACGAATACAGCTAGAGAATGTTAGAAGTTGGAACTTAGCGAGTTGGCGCCAGTCTCAGAGACTTGGGTGTGCGAATGTTTCAAGAAGAGGAAATGTTAAGGACAAATAAATCTGCAGAGCAGCAAACATGGAGGTAGAGCTAGGAGAGCAGCATGAGGTGGTGTACATTTCAACATGTTACAACCACCCGCATTTGGTGTCCCCTCCAGGCTCAGGGAGCTGGATGGCAGGGAGAAAGAGTACCTGCATGTGGTCAAGGAGTTCGACCGAAAGGGATCTAAGGATTATTCGAAGTGCGTACTTTGTCTTCTACTAGCTTCTGTAGCCACATACATCGATACGAATCATCCCTTCCTTCCATGAATCTAGTCCCAGAGCTAGAGTTTCTGGTTAGGCCGTTGACTTGACCGTCACGTCTGGAGATACCTTTGGGAGGATACTCGATAGTCAAACTTACACCGACAGTGTGATCTGACTCTTGAGGCGAGAGTCTCGGTTGGGACCTATTGGTGGCAGCATCGAGGCCTTACGACGTTAGTTTGAGTATGGATTGGGCTATCACTGTTCATACTCAAATTGACGGTATTAGGAAAAGGACGGGATGTGTTTTCCTTGGTCGGAGAAAAGGAAACCCAGGGCAGCACAGGATAAAATCGTGCATTGGAAGGTGTAGCCGATCCCTCTTGAGTCGGCCAGCGTCACCCACGTGGTAGCAAGAGTTTTGAGATTCAGTTATAATCAAGAAAGGGAGACCTCTAGAGTTCGAGGATGGAGACCACGTTCTTATACGGGTCTCACCTCGATGAGGTTTACGGAGATGTAGCCGAGGCGGTGAGATATATCCAAGGTTCAAAAGACCATTCTAGGTCCTCAGCTAGGTAAGCGAGGTGGTTTACCACTTCACCTTTACACCTCAGTTGCACCAGGTGCATGATGTCTTCCACAAATCTCAACTGGGGAGATACGTGCTTGAACCGACGCATATCATCGACCATGGGGAGATGGACGTTGGCGATGGAGTGACTTTTGTAGGGTTCCAGTAGAGGTTGAGGATCGATATGAGCAGATCCTATGAGGATGGTCGATTCCTTGGGTGCGCTTTCATTGGAAGTACGGGAACCTCCAGGTGAGCACATGGGAGTGGAAGGCTCAGGTGCGTGCTCAGTACCGCTTTTGTATCCTTAGAATGTGTTAATGCTTTACAAGGACGTAAATCCCTGAGGAGGGAGTAATTTAAAGACCCGTAATATTCAAGGGAAATTTTTTCTTAATTTTTTTTGGTATTTTACAAGAATTTAGTTTCTTACGGCGCCTGATTCTGAAGCCCGGTGTTCCCGGAATTAATTTCCGAAGTTAGGATCGTGTACGTTCAGGGAACGAACGAGCGGGTTTTTATAACTTTTAAACCGCTGCTCGGAATTGAAATATGAAGGCATCGATTAACTCGCAGTGCTGGTAATTACATAAAAATACCTTTTCCGAAGGTGCGTTTTCTCGGGAGGATTTGTTATTATTTTGAGGTGTAAGTGAAGAATAAATAAAATTTGCAATCAAATTTTATTTTTCATCTTAGTAGTTTTATCCATTGTGTGAAATTTGAGTTGGTAACTACCCTTGGGAGAATAAATGAGAGGTGGGGCCCACATGAGCCCCCACCTTTTCATATTCCCCATAACCCCTTGAAACTCCCCTTTTAAACCTGTTAACCCCTTTAAATTAAGTAACCCTTCCACTTCCTTATTTAATTTTCCAACCTACCTCTTAATTAATTAAACAACTCATGGTTTAATTAATTAAGTGAAATGGATTTGAATTTTGTAAATTTGAATGCATGGCATGGGTAAATAAAATAAGGTGGACCCACATTTTATTTTGGGTTGGAATTGTTGTGTTTAGAGAAAGGGAAGAGAGATCTTGAGTTTTGAAGAACTTCTTCCTCCGAAGAAGAACACTTCATCTCCTTTGTTGAAGAACGTGAAGAACGCAGTCTCATCTTGCATCTTCTCTCCACGTCGAAGGAAGAGAGACGCCGCATTCTTCATCGGGTGAACACCAACGACATGCTTTCTCTTCTTCTTACTCCGTGTCAAGGGAGGAGACACCACCGTAGGGAACGTTGCCATCGACGACGGCTCTTCCTACGATGACAACGGAATCGGCACCGATCATCATGATGCTTTCCTCTTTCCGCGGCATGACGATAGGGGACGTCTTTTCGAGGTAGGGATTTAATTTTTGAATGTTAATGAACCCATGTTTATTCCCTTCTAAAACAAAGAATGCGGATCAACTAAATATTATGTTGAACCACAAAAGGATATGTTTACGGGTTGGTAATTCTTGATTGCGGGGAAAACCATTGGGGTAATTAATTTGTTCATGTATTATTTTCCATTCATCGACTTCTTTTTGGTCGCCTGTTATTGTAATAACGGGAGAAGGTTGGACCGCACGAACATGGTCGACCCTCCTCCCCCCTTCGATGTTGTTTTTGTTACGGAACGAACGAAGGAGGCGTGGTGCAACGACACCGTGCAGAATCCGGAAGAAACATGGTGAAGAAACGCGGCGGCATCACGCCGCGCCGTGGAGGCCGAACAAAGCCGTGGTGCCGTCGCGCCGTGTCGGAAAACCACGAAGAGGCCACATTTTGTTATTTGATGTACGGATCGTCGGGCGATGATGAATCAGGCCGAAAAGGCGATTTAAATCCATCGCAGTAAAGGTTGGGTCCCGGGAGGACCATTGGAGAAGACGGGAGGCAAAACGGACCCGGACCTGGGTTGGGTCGACCCGGTTCGAGCCGACCCAGGGGGTCTCAGGCCGGGTCGGACCGGGCCCGAACCCCCTATTTTCAGACTGATTTCTGTCATTTGCCAATAACGTGGGCTACAAACATCCGATCAATGCACCATCAGTTGAGATGTGAACCTTGGATGGAGACGGTCGTTTCGGTATATTACACTCAGGGTTTCGGAGAACATTGGGTATGTCCAGGTTGGTTTGATCACGAGACCAACTGGGCCCTCGGAGCGCAAACACTTATATCTAATGCTCCGGACGTCCGATTGATGTGTCATCAACTTTTTCGGATTCCTCTTGATGAGACAGAACTTTTGGAATACCTCGCCTGAGTTTTGGTTGCAGTTGGATAGTGGACGGGTTGGATTGGACCCGAAATCCAACCGGGCCCCTAGAACGAAAAAGTTGATAACTTTCAGACCAAACGTCAGTTAGACGAACAGTCAGCGGCATTGGTGACCACGTTGAGAAGCGGTACCTATGAGCATACCCTATGAGAGTTCGGAGTACAGCCGAGTTACAGACGGGTTGGTTCGCACACGAAACCAACCGGGCCCCTAGGATGAAAAGGCTAGTAATTCACAAACCGGGGCGTCTGACTGACACGCCGTCTGTTGCGTTGAGACCCCTATGACGAGGCGGATCATTGATATACTTCTTCATGGGACTTTTTGATACTTGGAGTATCGATTAGTAGCTTGTGGAGAGGACCCTCCTGGTAACGAGCTAGCAGAGTGTAGAGACCTAGTAGCTGACTGAGACTTGACGACTGCTGATCTATCGTCTCGGTGTGTTTCGGATAGCCCAGTGGGGAGCGCTTTGTTGTAGAGGTAGACCCACGGTGGAGGAGCGCTTGGTTGTAGTGGCAGAAACATGGTACTCAACAGAATGAGTACCTATGGAGTCTATGAGGGTGAGTGCTTGGTTTTAGCGGCAGACCCACGGCGGAAGAGCGCTTGGTTGTAGCGGCAGACCCGCGGTACTCAACAGAAGGAGTACCTCCGGAGCCTATGAGGGGGAGCGCTTGGTTGTAGCGGCAGACCCATGGTGGGAAGTGCTTGGTTGTAGCATCATGCCTATAGTACTCAACAGGTGGAGTACTACAGCAGTCCAAGGTTACTGGGGCGCGCTTGGTTGTAGTGGCATGACCATTGTACTCGTCAGAGGAGGAGTTCTCCAGCAGTCGTGGTTTCGACTTCATGATTAAATCCTGGTTTGAGCTGAGTCTATGATCTTTGTGTTTACTCATGATTGAGATGGGTCACTTGATAACTTAGGTATATGTATGGGCATATACCTGGGTAGTGGTTATCCGTTGATTTCATAATCTTTGTGTTTCCTCATGATTGAGATGAGTTACTTGATAACTTAGGTATATGTATGGGAATATACCTAAGTAGAGGATATCTGTTGAGATATTCCTTGTGGTTATCCTTGTTGGATTTAGTGAGACCTTGAGGGTCTCGGGGTCCCTACTGAGTATCATTATACTCACCCATGCACGAGCTATGCACGCACCTCGTTGTGTTGGTTGCAGACGACGGGCAGCGTTGAAAGAGGCCGAGTGTTCAAGGGCTTGATGGTACCAGGAGGTGGACCTCACGACGAGTTAGTATCTAGAGGTGGACTTCACAGTGAGGCGATACTTGGAGGAGGTCGACGGGCGAGAGCATTTTGGAGGCTATTTGTACTTACCTTTCATGTAGGATCTGTGGTGGACGATCGAGGAGTTGCGCTATTTGTACATACCCTTCAGGTAGGATCTGTGGTGGAAGATCCAGGAGCTGCAGTATATGTACCTACCCTTAAGGTAGGAACCTTGGTGGACGACCCAGGAGTGGCTTGACACCTTCCGGCTATTTTTGTCTTTTACTTTGTACTTTACAGTTGGGCTTGTTTTTTCGGCCCCCTTTACTTTCAGCACTGCTTGTATTCAGTATTACTTAGTGATTACTTCTGCTTGTACTCTGTGGTGTTTTGTTTACTTTTATAAAGGCAATGCCTTCCCAGTGATCTGGATTTATCCCTTTGGTGCTAGTCGCCAGCACCTGGCCTATGGAAGGTGGGCTTGGGGTAGTCACGGCACGGGCCCCGAGGACAGGTCGTGACAAATTGGTATCAGATGAGTCGGTTCTACCGCAGAACTTATATCTATGATATTTTATTTCTGTGAAGTAATAGTGTTAAGGGTACCGAGTGTGGTTTTTAGTTCAGGGAGTCCAGTGTTCGTGCGGCGGCCAACGTATCCGTACACCAAGACCCTGACTTCTGATTTCCGACTTTGTGCACGAAAACACTGGTTGCGTGGGTGTTTCCAAAAGTTTTAAAGTCAGCATAAACAAGGTCATTTCACCAGGTATAAATTGTTTGACCGTGTCATATCTGTTCAGGATGTCTCCATGAAGATAGTCAGTTGGTGTTCAGAGATAGTACACGATGACGGCCCACTGACCGACAAGGCTCCGGTGCGGGGCCCTTTTTACTATGTTGGAACCCTCGGGTGGTGTACCAGCAGCACCAACACCAGTTGGGGAGAAGATTCCACCAGCCATACTAGCGAACTATGCATGCTGGCTGAGCACGTTGCACGAGTTCCAGCAGAAGAGGCCTCCGAGGTTACGAGGCGAGGAAGATTCCCAGACAGCAGAGAACTGGCTGGAGGTGATTGCTAGAGTTTTCTGCCTAGCTGAGACATCAGTGGAGTGGATGGTGGACATGGCTACTAGTGTTTTCTAGTGAATGACCATGAGGATGGTCCACATAGTGATGAGGCTTCGGTACGTGGATCGATTCCTGAGACATTGCCTTCGGGTAGTCTGTCAACTATACATCACTACCTGTTGGTCAGCAGTTACAACCGGCGGTACCGATAGGTGACATGTGTAGGCTTACTACCTTATACATGTTCCAACATCAGATAACCTCAAGTTCCAAGGCGAACCTGACTCACAGGCAGCTGAGGACTGGCTTGAGGAGGTAGCAGAGAGTTTTCTAGAGCTTTTACAGCTTCGGCAGGACGACGTGTCGGTAGCTGAGAATTCATCGAGGCAAACCGAACATTCCGGGTACTCGATGAATACAATTTGATCAGTGCTATAGAGCTCGGACCTCTGAGCATGGTGTGTTTATGGATATTTGAGCCAGCAATTTTTTCTCTATGCATTCCTACTCGCGTTAGGGTGCTAAAGAGAACTTTGAGGTTGAATGTTCTTTGGCTGAATGAATACAGCTAGATAATGTTAGAAGTTGGAACACAACGAGCTAGAGCCAGTCTAAGACACTTCGGTGTGTGAATGTTTCAAGAAGAGGAAATGTTAAGGACAGATAAATCTGCAGAGTAGCAGACGTGGAGCCAGAGCTAGGAGAGCAGCATGAGGTGGTGTACATTTCAACATGTTACAACCACCCGCCTTTGTTGTCCCCTCCAGGCCCAGGGATCTGGAGGGCAGGGGAAAAGAGTAGCTGCATGCGGTCAATGAGTGCGACCAAAAGGGCTCTAAGGATGATTCGAAGTGCGGACTTTGTCTTCTACTAGCTTTCATAGCAACATAAATTGATATGAATCATCCCTTCCTTCCATGAATCTATTCCCAGTCATAGAGTTTTTGGTTAATCCATTGACGTGACCCTCACGTCTGGAGATACCTTTGGTAGGAGACTCGATAGTCACACTTACGTCGACGGTGTGATCTGACCCTTGAGTCGAGAGTCTCGGTTGGGACCTCAGGGTGGCAGCGTCAAGGCCTTACGACGTTAGTTTGAGTATGGATTAAGAAATCACTGTTCATACTCAAATTGACGGTATTAGGTAAACGTCGGGATGTGATTTCCTTGGTTGTCGAAAAGGAAACCCCAGGCATTACAAGATAAACTCGTGCATAGTAAGGTATAGCCGATCAATCTTGAGTCATCCAAATTCACCCACGTGACAGCATGAGTTTTGATTTTCTGTTCTAATCAGGAAACGGAGAACTCTAGTGTTCGAGGATGGCGACCATGTTCTTATACGGGTCTCACCTCAACGAGTTTTACAGAGATTTAGTCGAGGCAGTGAGATATCTCCAAGGTTCAACGGACCTTTCTAGGCCCACAGCTGGGTAAGCGAGGTGGTTTATCGCTTGAACTTTCCACCTCAGTTGCATCGGGTGCACGATTTCTTCCACGAATCTCAACTGGGGAGATACGTTCTTGAACCGATGCATATCATAGACCATGGAGATCTGGACATTGACGATGGGGTGACTTTGGCGGGGATCCAGTAGAGGTTGAGTATCGATAGGAGCGGATCCTACGAGGATGGTCGATTCCTTGGGTGCGCTTTCATTGGCAGTACGGGAACCTCCAGGTGAGCACATAGGAGTAGAAGGCTCAGGTGCATGCTCAGTACCGCTTTTGTATCCTTAGTTTGTGTTTAAGCTTTACGAGAACGTAAAGCCCTGAGGTGGGAGTAATGTAGCGACCTGTAAAATTCATGGAGAATTTTTTCATATTTTTCTTTGGGATTTTACAAGAATGCAGTTCTTGACGACTCCTGATTCCGAGTCCCGGTGTGCCCGGAATTAATTTCCGAAGTTAGGCTCAGGTACGTTCAGAGAATGAACGAGAGGGTTTCTCTAACTTCTAAACCAGTGCTCGGAATTGAAATCGGAGGGCACCGATGAACTCTAAGTGCCAGTAATTGCTTAGGAAGACCTTTTCTGAAGGTACGTTTTCTCGGGAGGAGTTGATTAAATTTTGTGGTGTAAGTGAAGAATAAATATAATTTGTAATCAAATTTTATTTCTCTTCTACGTATTTTTATCCATTATATGGAAGTTGAGTTGGTAACTACCCTTGGGAGAATAAAGGATATGTGGGGCCCACACGAGCCCCCACCTTTTCACATTCCCCATTAACACCTTGAAACTCCCCTTTTAATCTTGTTAGCTCCCTTAAATTAAGTAACCCTTCCACTTCCTTATTTAATTTTCCAACCTACCTCTTTATTAATTAAACAACTCATGGTTTAATTAATTCAGTGAAATGGATTTGAATTTTTACAATTTTAATGCATGGAATGGGTAAATAAAATAACGTGGACCCTTATTTTATTTTGGGTTGGAATTGTTGTGTTAAGAGAAAGGGAAGAGAGCTCTTGAGTTTTGAGGAACTTCTTCCTCTGAAGAAGAACACTTCATCTCCTTTGTTGAGGAACGCGAAGAACACCGTCTCATCTTGCATCTTTTCTCCATGTCGAAGGAAGCGAGATGCTTCATTCTTCATCAAGAGGACACCGACGATGTGCTTTCTCTTTTTCTTCCTCCACGTCAAGGGAGCAGACACCACCGCGGGGAACGTCGCCATCGACGACGGCTCTTCCTCCGATGACAACAGAATCAGCACCGATCATCGCGACGCTTGCCTCTTTCCGTGGCATGATGACAGGCGGCGTCTTTTCGAGGTAGGGATTTAATTTGTGAATGTTAATGAACCCATGTTTATTCCCTTCTAAAAGAAAGAATGTGGATCATCTAAATATTAAGTTTAATCGCGAAAGGATATGATTGAGTTTTGGGAATTCTTGATTGTGGGGAAAACCGTTGGGGTAATTTATTTGTTCATGAATTCATTGTCATTCATCGACTTCTTTTTGGCCACCTGTTATCGTAATAACGGGAGAAGGTCGGACCGCATGAACTCGTCCGACCCTCCTCCCCCCTTCGATGTTGTTTATGTTGCGGCATGAACGAAGGCAGCGCGGTGCAACGACACCACGTGGAATAATGAAGAAACACGGCGAAGAAATGTGGCGCTGTCGCGCTGTGCTGTGGAGGCCGAACAAAGCCGCGGTGCCGTCGCGCCGCACCGGAAAACCACGAACAGGCCTCGTTTTTTAATTTGACATACGGATCGTCAGGCAATGACGAATCAGGCCGCAGAGGTGACTTAAAGCCATCACAGTAAAGGTCAGGTCCCGGGAGGACCATTGTAGATGACGGGAGGTGAAACGGACCACCGGAGCACGTCCAGTGGTCCACGGAAGGCGGCGGCGGGGCGCCGCCGGAATAGGACCACCGCGGCTGGGCCTCGGTGGCAGCCAAACTGGAATGGCTTGACCGTTCCGGATGCGGAGCGGCGCAACATTAAGCCTCGCCGAGTTTCCTTCAACCGGGGGGGGGGGGGGCGTAACCCCTGCACCCGCTGGCCACGCGGGCACCGCGCCGGCGCCAGGCCGGCTGGCTGCCCAGGCTGGGTCGGGCCGCACCCTTTTGGGCCAGACCAGGACCCGGGTCGGGTCGACCTAGTTAGGGCCGGGTCGGACCGGGCGCAAACCCCCTATTTTCGGACTGTTTTCAGTCATTTTCCAATAACTTGGGCTACGGACCTCCGATAGACGCACCATCAGTTACGATGCGATCCTTGGATAGAGAAGTTTGTTTTGGTATATTACACTCAGGGTTTCGGAGAACTATGGGTACATCCGGGGTGGTTCGATCACGAGACCAACCGGGCTCTCGGAGCGGAAATGCTTATATATCGAGCTTCGGACGTCCGATTGACGTGTCGTCAACTTTGATGGATTCCTCTTGATGAGACGGAACTTTTGGAATACTTCGCCTGAGTTTTGGTTGTAGTTGGATAGTGGCCGGGTTGGATTGTACCCAAAATCTAACTCGGCCCCAAGAACGGAAAAGCTGATAACTTTCAAACCAGACGTCTGTTTCACGAACCGTCAGCGACATTGGTGACCAAGTTGAGAAACGGTCCCTATGAGCATACCCTATGAGAGTTAGAGGTACAGCCGAGTTACAACTGGGTTGGTTTGCACACGAAACCAACAGGGCTCCTAGGACGAAAAGGCCAGTAATTCACAGACCGGGCGTCTGACTGACGCGTCGTCTGTTGCGTTGAGACCCCTATGATGAGGCGGATATTTGAGATACTTTATCATGAGACATTGTGATACATGGAGTATTGACTAGTAGCTCGTCGAGCAGACACTCCCGGTGATGAGCTAGCAGAGTGCAGAGACCTAGTAGCTGGCCGAGACTTGAGGACTGCTGATCTATCGCCTCGGTGTGTTTCGGATAGCCCTGTGGGGAGAGATTGGTTATAGCGGCAGACCCACGGCGGAGGAGCGCTTGGTTGTAGAGGCAGACCCGCGGTACTCAATACAAAGAGTACCTCTGTAGGCTATGAGGGGGAGCGCTTGTTTGTAGCGGAAGACCCATGGCGGAGGAGCGCTTGGTTGTAGCGGTAGACCAGCGGTACTCAACAGAAGGAGTACCTCTGGAGACTATGAGGGGGAGCACTTGGTTGTAGCGGCATACCCATGGTGGGAAGTGCTTGGTTGTATCAGCAGGCCCACAATACTCGACAGGTGGAGTACTACAGCAGTCCAAGGTTGGTGGGGCGATCGTGGTTGTAGCAGCAGGCCCACTGTACTCGTCAGAGGAGGAGTTCTCCAGCAGCCGTGGTTTCGACTTCATGATTAATTCCTGGTTTGATCTGATTCTATGATCTTTGTGTTTCATCATGATTTATATGGGTCACTTGAAAACTTAGGTATATGTATGGGCATATACCTGGGTAGTGGTTATCCGTTGATTTCATAATCTTTGTGTTTCCTCATGATGGAGATGGGTTACTTGATAACTTATGTATATGTATGGGCATATACCTAAGTAGGGGATATCTGTTGAGATCTTCCTTGTGGCTATCCTTGTCGGATTTAGTGAGACCTTGAGGGTCTCGGGGTCCCTACTGAGTATCGTTATACTCACCCCTGCACGGGCTATGCCCGCACCTCGTTGTGTTGGTTGCAGACGACGAGGAGCATTGATAGAGGCCGAGTGTTCGAGGGATGGACGGTACCCGGAGGTGGAACTCACGACGAGTCAGTATCCAGAGGTGGACTTCATGGCGAGTCGATACTCGGATGAGTTCGATGTGCGAGAGCGTTTTGGATACTATTTGTACCTACCCTTTAGGTAGGATCCGTGGTGGATGATCGAGGAGATGCGCTATCTATACCTACCCTTCTGATAGGATCCGTGGTGGATGATCTAGGAGATGCGCTATCTGTACCTACCCTTCAGGTAGAAACCTTGGTGGATGACCCAGGAGCGGCTTGACACCTTCCGGATATTTTTTTCTATTACTTTGTACTTTTCAGTTGGGCTTGTATTTCCAGCCCAATTTACTTTCAGCACTGCTTGTATTCAGTTTTACTTAGTGATTACTTCCGCTTGTACTATGTGGTGTTTTGTTTACTTTTATAAAGGCAATTCCTTCCCAGTTATCAGGATTTACACCTTTGGTGCTAGTCTCCAGCCCATGGCTTATGGAAGGTGGGCTTGGGGTAGTCACGACACGGGCCCCGAGGACGGGTCGTGACAAATTGGTATCAGAGGAGTCGATTCTACCGTAGAACTTATAGCTCAGATATTTTCTTTCTATGAAGCAATAGTGTTAAGGGTACCGAGTGTGGTTTTTAGTTCAGGGAGTCCAGTGTTGGTGCAGCGGTTGACGTATCCGTACATCAGGACCCTGACTTCTGATTTCCGACTTTGTACACGAAAACACTGATTGCGTGGGTGTTTCCAAAAGTTTTAAATTCAGCTCAATACAGGTCAGCTCACCTGGTATAAATTGTTTGACTGTGTTGTATCCGTTCAAGATGACTCCATGCAGACAGTCAGTTGGAGTTCTGAGATATTACACGATGACTGCCCACCCAGCGACGAGGCTCCGGTGCGGGGCCCTTTTACTATGTTGGCACCCTTGGGTGGTGTACGAGCCACACCACCACCTGTTGGGCAGCAGATTCCACCAGCCATACTAGCGAACTATGCATGCTGGAAGAGCGCATTGCATGAGTTCCAGCAGCAGAGGCCTCTGAGGTTACGAGGCAAGGCAGATTCTTAGATAGCAGAGGACTGGCTAGAGGTGATTGCTAGAGTTTTCCGCCTAGCTGAGACATCCGTGGAGTGGATGGTGGACTTGGATACTAGTTTTTCCAGTGAATGACCATGAGGATGGTCTGCATAGTGATGAGGCTTTGGTATGTGGAACGATGCCTGAGATAGTGCCTTCGGGTAGTGTGTCAACTATACATCACTACCTATTGGTCATCAGTTACAACCGGCGGTACCGGTAGGTGACACGTGTAGGCTTACTACCTTATACGTGTTCTAACATCAGATAACCTCAAGTTCCGAGGAAAACCTGACTCACAGGTGGCTGAGTACTGGCTTGAGGAGGTAGCAGAGAGTTTTCTAGAGCTTATACAGCTTCGACAGGACGTCGTGTCGGTAGCTTAGAATTCATCGAGGTGAACCGAACATTCCGGGTACTCGATGAATACGATTTGATCAGTGCTATAGATCTCGGACCTCGTAGCGTGGTGTGTTTATGGATATTCGAGCCAACACTTTTTCTTCTATGCATTCCTACTCACGTTAGGGTGCTAGAGAGAACTTTGAGGTTGAATGTTCTTTGGATGAACGAATATAGCTAGAGAATGTTAGAAGTTGGAACATAGTGAGCTGGCGCCAGTCTCAGAGGCTTGGGCATGTGAATGTTTCAAGAAGAGGAAATGTTAAGGATAGATAAATCTGCAGAGCAGTAGACATGGAGGCAAAGCTAGGAGAGAAGCATCAGGTGGTGTACATTTCAACATGTTACAACCACCCGCCTTTGTTGTCCCCTCCAGGCTCAGGGAGCTGGAGGGCAGTGGAAAAGAGAAGCTGCATGCGGTTAAGGAGTGCGACCGAAAGGGATTTAAGGTTGATTCGAAGTGCAGACTTTGTCTTCTACTAGCTTCCGTAGCCACAGACATCGATACGAATCATCCCTTCCTTCCATGAATCTAGTCCCAGACCTAGATTTTCCGGTTAATCCGTTGAATTGACCCTCACGTCTGGAAATACCTTTGGGAGGAGACTCGATATTCACACTTATGTTGACGATGTGGTCTGACCCTTGAGGTGAGAGTCTCGGTTGGGACCTCTTGGTGGAAGCATCGAGGCCTTATGACGTTAGTTTGAGTATGGATTGGGCAATCACTGTTCATACTCAAATTGACGGTATTAGGAAAACGTCGGGATTTGTTTTCCTTCGTCGGCGAAAAGGAAACCACAGACAACACAGGATAAACTCGTGCATAGGAAGGTGTAGCCGATCACTCTTGAGTCGGCCAACTTCACCCACGTGGCATCATGAGTTTTGAGTTTCAGTTCTAATCAGGAAAGGGAGACCTCTAGAGTTCGAGGATGGAGACCATGTTCTTATACGGGTCTCACCTCGACGAGGTTTACGGAGATGTAGCTGAGGCGGCGAGTTATCTCCAAGGTTCAATGGACCTTTCTAGGTCCTCAGCTGGGTAAGCGAGGTGGTTTACCGCTTGACCTTTCCACCTCAGTTGCACTGGGTACACGATGTCTTCCACGAATCTCAACTGGGGAGATACGTGCTTGAACCGACGCATATCATCGACCACGGGGAGCTGAACGTTGGAGATGGCCTGACTTTTTCGGGGTTCTAGTAAAGGTTGATGATCGACAGGAGCGGATCCTATGAGGACGGTCGATTCCTTGGGTGCGCTTTCACTGGAAGTATGGGAACCTGCAGGTGAGCACATGGGAACGGAAGGCTCAGGTTCATGCTCAGTAACGCTTTTGTATCATTAGTTTGTGTTAAAGCTTTAAGAGGATGTAAATCCCTGAGGTGGGAGTAATGTAAAGACCATTAAAATTAAAGGAAAACTTTTTCTTAATTTACTTTGGGATTTTACAAGAACGTTGTTTCTGACGGCGCCTAATTCCGAGGCTCGGGTACGTTCAGTGAACAAAAGAGCCGGTTTTTCTAAATTTTAAACTGATGCTCAGAATTGAAATCCAAGGGCACCGATGAACTCGTAGTGTCGGTAATTTCATAAGAAGTCCTTTTCCGAAGGTGCGTTTGCTCGGGAGGAGTTGTTTAAATTTTGATGTGTAAGTGAAGAATAAATAAAATTTGTTATCCAATTTTATTTTTCCTCTAATTAGTTTTATCCTTTGTGTGGAAGTAGAGTTGGTAACTACCCTTGGGAGAATAAATGAGAGGTGGGGCCCACATTATCCCCCACCTTTTCACATTCCCCATAACCCCTTGAAACTCCCCTTTTAAACTTGTAAACTCCCTTAAATTAAGTAACCCTTCCACTTCCTTATTTAATTTGCCAACCGACCTCTTAATTAATTAAACAACTCATGGTTTAATTAATTAAGTGAAATGGATTTGAATTTTGTAAATTTGAATGCATGGAATGGGTAAATAAAATAAGGTGGACCCTTATTTTATTTTGGGCTGGAATTTTGTGTTAAGTGAAAGGGAAGAGAGCTCTTGAGTTTTGAAGAACTTCTTACTCCGAAAAAGCACGATTCATCTCCTTTGTTGAAGAATGTGAAGAACGCCATCTCATCTTGCATCTTCTCTCCACGTCGAAGGAAGCGAGACGCCACATTCTTCATCGGGCGAACACCGACGACATGCTTTCTCTTCTTCTTCCTCCGAGTTAAGGGAGGAGACACCACCGCGGGGAACGTCGCCATCAACGACGACTCTTCCTCCGATGACAATGAAATTGACACCGATCATTGCGACGCTTGCCTCTTTCCGCGGCACGACGAAAGGCGGCATCTTTTCGAGGTGGGGATTTAATTTGTGAATGTTAATGAACCCATGTTTATTCCCTTCTAAAACAAAGAACGCAGATCAACTAAATATTAAGTTGAACTGTGAAAGTATATGTTTGCGGTTTTGGAATTCATGATTGCGGGGAAAACCTTTGGGGTAATTTATTTGTTCGTTAATTCTTTGCCATTCATCGACTTCTTTTTGGCCGCCTGTTATCGTAATAATAGAAGAAGTTCAGACCGCACGAACACTGCCGACCCTCCTACCCCCTTCGATGTTTCTTTTGTTGTGGCACAAATGAAGGTGGCGCGGTGCAATGACACCGCGCGGAATCAAGAAGAAATACAGCGTCGTCGCGCCGCGCCATGGAGTCCGAACAATGCCGAGGTGCCATCGCGCCGTGCCGGAAAACCACGAAGAGGCCGCGTTTTGTTATTTGACGTATGGATCATCGGACGATGACGAATTAGGCCACATAGGCGATTTAAAGCCATCGCAGTAAAGGTCGGGTCCCGGGAGGCCCTTTGGAAAAGACGGGAGGCGAAACGGACCACCGGAGCGCGTCCGGTGGTCCGCGGAAGGCGGCGGCAGCGTGCCACCAGAACAGGACCACCTCGGCTAAGCCGCGACGGTGGCCAAACAGGAACGGCTTAGCCATTTTGGAGGCGGAGTGGTGCGGCATTAAGCCACACTGGTTTTTCTTCAACCGGGGGGGGGGGGGGTAACCCCCACACCTGCTGGCCACATGGGGGCCGCACCGGCGCCAGGCCAGCCGGGCCACACCCACCGGGCCGGGCCTCACCCTGTTGGGCCGGACCCAGACTGTAACACCCCAAGCTTCTACGGTACGTTTCCCTTTGAATAATGCGATAGCGTGTGTTGTACGCAACCTCGAGTTCTAACACACACCACAACTAATTAAACTAGCCGTTGTGAATAGTAATACCTAATTTTTGAAATCATATATATTCTATATTTCAAAATGGACTTCATTTTTGGATTCGGAATATCAAAATTAGCCTAGGGTGAAATTTTGGTACATTTCGGATAACTTTCATATTTTGATGAATAGTGAAAATTTCTAAATTTTAATTAAAAACAACTTTTTTAATCAAAATAATTAATAGTGATAAATTTTGAATTTGAGTGGTTTTAAAGTATATTTAGAATATATTTTTACCATTCAATTTAATGTTTATCATTGGACATAATTTTACAATTAAACCGAACATAAACAAGTGTCAATCTTTTGATAGTTATTATCTCTTAAAAACACGCTTTTTGTTTTAACAGCGGGAATTAATTTTAAATTAATTTCTGCCACTTCTGTGTTTTGAATTTAGGAAAATGGATTCCATATTTGGAATCAGGATGTCCAAATTATGTAAATAGGTAACTTTTATTTTTAGACATTTTGAATAATTACTGCGGTAAATATTTTATTTACCATGGTTAAAGGGTAAATCCGGTAAATAAGGGTTAAAAAAATAATATTATAATAATAAAAAATTACCCTAAAACGTGTCTTAACCCTATTGGTTGATACATGGTCTACCATGGGCATCTTTGTGTCAATTTTGGGACCCCATGGATCCACTTGTAAGTGATAATGACACTTTATTTTAATTAAGTTAAAATGAATACAAAAATGACACAAGCATATATCTTTTAGAAGAACAATTTTTACATAGGGTTATACATGTTGGATTTTCGATTATAAATATTCATTAGAAAGATAAAAAGATTTCCTACATAATGATATTTTATTTATAATTTTTAGACAATAAATAAGTTATTTTATTTATGACACAATGATGATGCAGTAATTACTATAATAGTGAAAAATTAAAATAATTGATATTATAAATACCCAAATAAATATAATATGAAACTTTTAATGAATTAAACTAATTTTCTAGGCTAATATGATATATTAGGATTGATTTAATGGACTTTTTTCGAAGTAATCAATCTGTTATGAGTTTCACAAAAAATCAACTATTGAATAGTGTCAAAATTGACATAAAAGAGTTCTTAAAACAAATATTATATTATTAATTGATATTAAATTCCTAAAAATCTAATGTTCGGCCAAGAGACTTATATTATGATAGGTTAATCATTAATGGACCACTTGGGGGTCTCTTGGATGTATATAGTAAGTTTATTAACCATATTATATAAAAATACAAAGAGACATTGTAAAAGTGAAACTAATTAACTTAGAGTTAATACTTAAAGATAAGGTTAATATAAGTACCCAAACCTGTCTAAATTCTATTGGATGAGTTGTTTTAGACCTATCCCCACCTCATCCTTTGAATAGTCAACTTTGGAGCCTTTAGAAACCGAATATGAATTTATTATAAATTAATATTTCTAGATTTTCCAAAGGTGCCCCTCACCCCTCTTATAAAAGGGCACTCCTCCTTCTCATTTCTTCACACCTCTAAAGCCTTTTGGTTCGGCCAAACTCTGCCCAAATACTCTCCCAACATCCCTCAATACAACCTAGAGGCCTTAGTTTGATCAGAAAGCCAACCTAAGGAGCCCTTTTGATCAAATCAAAAGGAAGAACCCGAAGAAGAGGTAATGATCTCACCACCCTTTTCTAAGTTCATTTCTTCTTCCACTTCTTCTTCCTTTGTCCTTACCATTCTGAAATAATAACTCCAGTATCTCACATATACTGTGATGTTATTATAAATATGGTACAATCATATTCAGTATTCTATCCACCCTTTGAATAACATGTCACCATACGTGCGTACGTACGGCTTACCGTCTCCACGTCGTGGTGTAATTGTTATTCAATATAATATTATTTGGATGGGTATAATAATGATGTGTAACTCATGTAAATAATAAATATAACATGTTAATGATTCTGTATATATGATATACCATCCATTTATATATTATTTTAATATCAAAAGAATGATATTGTCACTCGTGCGTACGTACGGACTACCGTCTCCACGAACGCGATGAGATTCATTCTCCATCGTAACCATTAAAGCGTAATTATCATTTTATGATTTAAAAATGATGTTTAAGGACTTGATATCATTCTGGATATGAATAATATACAACCTATCCTTTACAAACATGTCTTACGTAACAAAACATACAAAAGAAAACAAGTAAGTTAACACCCGAAACAACGATAATACTAAGATATTATTATCAAATCAATATTAAAAGATCATATATGATATCATATTAATGTATATGATTCTTGTATAATTTAATAACAATTATTTCACCATTATACAGGAGGTTAACCTACCACAACCAAGGAAAAGTACAAGGTAAGGGTTATTTCACAATCTCTTCATTATCCGAGGTTGTATTATACGTAATAATCTACTGGGATCTCTTTATCATCCACATCCGTGTTTCTTCGAAATGTATTTCAAAACATTTTTACTATTTACAAGAATATGGGTTAAAGTCATTTATACCCTTGTTTGACTTTTTATAAGAGGTTTATAAAGGAATCTTTCCGTCGTTTTCAAAACAAGGTCCTTTTTAACCTTTTCGACAGAATTGAGGTAAGAATGTTTTTTTAACTTATACGGCGGGTGCGGTTATTTTCCGCCGTTATAAAATCGTCGAAGCTTCCCATACAAGCTTATAAGAATATTTTCAAAGAAAATGTTTTATTTTATATGGATCTTAAATGATTTCAAAATAAAAGGAGATATTTCTTTTAAAAGAATTTTGATTTCATCTATGTCAACATCCTTTGATGGATTTTAAGATTATTTGAAGTTGATTTATTATGATACAAAACTTCTATATTGTATTGAAGGTTTTGTGATATGTTTGACTGTGGATGTGCTATTTTTATACCATTCATAGTTTATTGTGAAAGTATTGACATTTCGTATGCTAGTTTTAATACGAATGTTTATGTTATGTTTAAACCTTTTCATATGGGAATGCATTGGACTTAATAAGTGACGGGTGGAGCCCGCTATAGCTCCCCGATGCATCGGTAGGTCTCATGAGACAAACTAGTGTCTTGGCACAAGGCCTTGACAAAATCTTATTTGTAGCCTTGGCACGAGGCCTTGGCTATGTGGTTATGATAGTCTGGCATTTTGCATTCCAACATTATGAAAGTGGTTATTGATTTTTGCATGTGATTATTCGATTAGTAGAATATCCATGTGAATAAGTAAATGGCATTATTTCATTTTACTTTTGCCATACCATGTTGAAGTTCAATTTTAAAAGGCTTTTGTTTTAGTAATGCATTGCCTTAAATGTTTATTCTTATTTATGAAAGTTTCCGCTATATTGTTATCCTTACTGGGCATTTGAGCTCACCCCTTTTCTATGTTTTATTTTTCCCCAGGATGTGAAGAAGTAAATTATGAATGACCTGCAGGGATATTATGAGGGGATAGTAGTGTGGATTATGGAGACATTATGTTGTTGTAGTAGTTTTTCATTTTATGATGTAATGTAAAACTTATGAATATATCTAGTGTTTCCAAGGCTACTAAACCAATCGGTCTTTCGAGATTTGATCTTTCTTGTGATCATGCCAATGTTACGAAGTAATGCACCGACTCTGGGTAGCTGGGGTCGGGGCGTTACAGTTGGTATCAGAGGAAGTTTAGTACAAACCTTGGAAGCTAGATTTAGATAAACTCTGATTAGAGCACGTAGACCTAAGATGAACTTTGAGGATTAGTATAGAAGAACTTCCTAGAATTTTGGTATTGTAGAGATTTTGTGAGTTTTTCGAGCAATACATCCTTGTTTGGATACGAGCAGGTAGAGGCGGCTCTGGCACAGATGTACCTAGGGGTAAAACCCGAAAACACCGCTTTGAGCTAGACTCGAACGGGAACTGGTGCACGACAACGGGCCTTGCTGCACTCTTGGTTACGACACTCCCGGGGGATATGCTTAGGATAACTCTCACTATCTTTACAAATCATTATGAAGGGTTTATGAGTATATACTTCCTCAAAGAAAACATTTTTATGATTATGGATTATATCCATAAATAGTTCAATTTATGTTAAGTGTTTTATAAGTATGGGATTATGTGTTTTGATGCATAAACTGATCTAGTTTATGCCATTTTTTTTAGAAATGGCGCCTAGTGGAAGAAATGGAAACCGTATCAATGCACGCACTCCATGTAGGGATTGCCCTCCTGCTCAAGATAATTATAGTGGGGCTGGTGATGCAACTGGTGCTGATCAGCTAATCACCGTACTGGGACAACTTACTCAGGTTATGAATAATAACCTTACCCGTATGGAGCACCCTGATCCGCAGCGTGGAGGATCAATGTTAGATCGATTCATGAGACAACAACCACCAACGTTCAATGGGAGTACAAATCCCTTAGTAGCTGAGCAATGGATATTTTCCCTAGAGAAAATATTTCAGGCTTTGGGGAGTAGTGAAAGGGAAAAAGTTACCATGGCAGTTTACCGCCTCACTGGAGATGCTGATCAATGGTGGTCATTGATTCAAAACATGAAGGAAGATGATGAAGTATCAAACATGGAATGGAGGGAGTTCAAAAATCTGTTTTTAGAAAAATACTTTCCTCGCGACCATCGAGCAGATATGGAAAGGCAATTTCTGAGTCTGAGACAAAAGGAGGATGAGAATGTCACAAAGTATGAGGCTAACTTTACAAGGTTAGCGAGGTACGCTGGTGATTATATTCGCAACCCAAGAAGTAAGATTGATCGTTTCTTTGATGGGTTAAAACCATTTCTCCGTCGAGCATTAGTCTCACAATCCTTTTCATCGTACGAAGACATTGTCTCATGTGCTATCAAGACCGAAAAGGAATTCTCTAAGTCTTATGACTTTAAAGCAAAGCAAGAGAAGAAGAGACCTGCTGATCAATCTGGGAATGGAAATAAGGGGAAGAAGGGAAAGGTTGAATATCCATCTTGTGGTAAGTGCGGGAAGAAACACCCCGGTGCTTGCCTGAAGGGAATGGGAGTCTGTTACAAGTGTGGTGAAAAAGGCCACCAAGCTCATGATTGCAAGGGGAAGAAGGAAGCTACCAACGTTCAGTGCTACAATTGCAGGGAGATGGGGCATTATGCAAATGCATGTCCTAAGCGTCAGGAGAACTTACCTCAGAAAAGGCCAAGGGATCAAGGCCAGGCTTATGCTATCACTACTGCTGAGGTAGAAGCTCCGAAAGACGTGGTGGCAGGTAATTTAATGGTTTCCTCAAGTTTAGAAAATGCATTATTTGATTCTGGATCATCGCATTGTTTCATATCTTCCCAGTTTGCTAAGAAAATTAGATATTTCCAATTTGATTTAATAAGGGAGTTGTCAGTTAAAACTCCTAAGGGAAGTATCGTTGCAACAAAGTTTTGTGAATCAGTCCCCATTAGAGCACATAAATTTTCTTTATCTGCTGATTTCATCGTCATACCTATGATTGAGTTTGATATAATCCTCGGTATGGACTGGCTTTCGGACTATGATGCGAAGATTTATTGTAAGAAGAAAGAGGTTACGATTCTTGATGATAATGATAAAGAGCACCTTATTTTTAGAGCAGAATCGTCACCACCTAATTCTTATTTAGATCCACCCCCTGTAGCTCAACTTAATTCAATTATCGGGGAGGAAGAGAATGAAATAACTGTCGGTGAGGAAAGAAATGTTCAAATAGAGGATGTACCTATTGTGAAAGAGTTTGTAGATGTATTTCCGGAAGATTTACCTGGACATCCTCCAGAACGAGAAGTAGAGTTTTCCATTGATTTAATTCCTGGATCAAGGCCTATATCGAAGACCCCTTATAGAATGGCCACTGTAGAGCTAGTCGAACTAAAGAAACAACTAGAGGAATTGAGTAATAAGGGATTTATTCGCCCTAGTGTTTCTCCATGGGGAGCCCCTGTTCTTTTTGTTAAAAAGAAAGATGGATCTATGAGGTTATGTATCGACTACAGGGAGATCAATGCTATAACGATAAAGAACAAGTATCCCCTACCTCGTATTGATGATTTATTTGACCAACTGCATGGAGCTCAATACTTTTCAAAGATTGACCTTCGATCTGGATACCATCAGTTGTGTGTGAAGAAGGAAGACATTCCGAAGACAGCATTTCGAACCAGGTACGGGCATTACGAGTTTACTGTAATGCCGTTTGGATTGACTAATGCACCCTCTGTATTCATGGATCTGATGAATAGAGTTTTCAAGGAGTATCTCGATGAATTTGTGGTGGTATTTATTGATGATATCTTGGTATACTCCAAAACCTACAAAGATCTTGAAAATCACTTGCGCATTATCTTGAAGACTCTGAGGAGGCATGAATTATATGGAAAGTTTAGCAAGTGTGAATTCTGGCTTCAGGAGATTTCTTTTCTTGGCCATATTGTCTCTAAAGATGGAATCTCTGTTGATCCTTCTAAGACCAAGGCAATCCAAGAATGGCCAGCACCTACGAATATAACTGAGGTACGTAGTTTTATTGGTTTGGCAGGTTATTATCGACGTTTCGTCCAGAATTTTGCCCGATTGGCTAACCCATTAACGAAGCTCACACGTAAAGGGGTTAAATTTGTTTGGACAAAAGAGTGTGAAGAATGTTTCGAAGAACTGAAGAGAAGATTAGTCAATGCTCCTATATTGACTCTACCATCGGGGAATGATGGGTTCGTTATTTATAGTGATGCATCGAAGAAAGGACTTGGCTGTGTCCTTATGCAGAATGATAGAGTTATTGCCTATGCATCACGACAGTTGAAAATTCATGAACAAAACTATCCTACTCATGATCTTGAGTTAGCAGCTGTGATCTTTGCTTTGAAGATATGGAGGCACTACCTCTATGGTGAAAAATGTGAGATTTATACTGATCACAAGAGTTTGAAGTATATTTTCTCACAAAAAGAACTCAACATGAGGCAAAGGAGATGGCTTGAATTACTCAAGGATTATGATTGTACGATACACTACCACCTGGGGAAGGCAAACAAGGTGGCAGATGCTTTGAGCAGAAAAGACCATGGAGTTCTGAACATGATGAGAATTGAAAGGGATCCAATTTTCATGGATCTAGTGAAGATGGAAATGGGAATAACCAGGGAAGGTGAAACATCAATGCTTTTTCAAATGGTTGCCAAACCATCTTTACTAGAAAGGATTAAGAGTTCTCAGACCGATGATGAAGAATTTCAGAAGAAGATTAAAGCTGTGAATGATGGGAGATTGAGAGACTTTGCGTATGAAGGTGGAATTTTGAAATTTGGGAAGAGACTTTGTGTTCCCAATATACCTGATCTAAAAAGGGAATTGCTGGATGATGCTCATAGTTCCAATTTCTCTATACACCCTGGGAGCACCAAAATGTATAGAGATTTGAAGGAACATTTTTGGTGGGACAACATGAAGAGGGAGATTGCTGATTTTGTGTCAAGATGTATGGTTTGTCAACAAGTGAAAGCTGGAAGGCAACAGCCTGGAGGAGTCATGCAACCTCTTCCCATACCGGAGTGGAAATGGGACAATATTACGATGGACTTTGTCATGGGGCTACCAAAGACTCCTAGAAGGAACGATGCAATATGGGTTATTGTTGATCGTCTTACCAAGTCAGCACATTTTCTTGCTATAAGAGAAGATCTACCCCTTGAACGTCTAGCAAGACTATATATTAATGAAGTTGTGAGACTTCATGGAGTACCCCTATCGATTGTTTCTGATCGTGATCCCCGTTTTACTTCAAGATTTTGGAAAAGTCTTCAGAAATCCCTGGATACTGAACTTCATTTGAGCACTGCTTACCACCCTCAGACAGACGGACAATCAGAACGGACTATTCAGACCTTAGAAGACATGTTGAGATCTTGCTCACTTGATTTTCAGGGTATGTGGGATCAATATTTACCACTAGTAGAATTTTCCTATAACAATAGCTTCCATTCGAGTATACAGATGGCACCATATGAAGCGTTATACGGAAAGAGATGTCGTACACCAACCTGTTGGGATGACGTTGGTGAAAGAAAACTTGTAGGCCCAGAGCTGGTGGAGGAAACGGTGGAAAAGGTGAAAGTAATCCAAAATCACATTAAAGCAGCTCAAAGTAGGCAGAAGAGCTATGCCGATAATCGAAGGAAGGATTTGGAATTTCAAGTCGGTGATCATGTTTTCCTGAAGGTATCTCCATGGAAGGGAGTCATACATTTTGGTAAGAAAGGTAAATTGAGTCCCAGGTACATCGGACCTTTCGAAATTCTAGAACGAATTGGGGCTGTAGCTTACCGATTGGCAATGCCGCCAAGTCTCTCCAAAGTTCACGATGTGTTCCACGTATCTCTGTTGAGGAAATACATGCCTGACCCAACGCATGTACTCACCTATGAGGAATTAGAACTGGAACCCGATCTTTCCTATTGTGAAGAGCCCGTCAGGATTCTTGATACAAGAGAACAAGTACTGAGAAACCGGACGACGCGTCTGGTAAAAGTTTTGTGGAGAAATCATAAGATGGAAGAGGCAACGTGGGAACCCGAGGAACTTATGATGAAGAACCACCCGAGTCTTTTTATGCAGTAATACCCTAGAAATTGCGAGGACGCAATTATTTGAAGGAGGGGAGAATGTAACACCCCAAGCTTCTACGGTACGTTTCCCTTTGAATAATGCGATAGCGTGTGTTGTACGCAACCTCGAGTTCTAACACACACCACAACTAATTAAACTAGCCGTTGTGAATAGTAATACCTAATTTTTGAAATCATATATATTCTATATTTCAAAATGGACTTCATTTTTGGATTCGGAATATCAAAATTAGCCTAGGGTGAAATTTTGGTACATTTCGGATAACTTTCATATTTTGATGAATAGTGAAAATTTCTAAATTTTAATTAAAAACAACTTTTTTAATCAAAATAATTAATAGTGATAAATTATGAATTTGAGTGGTTTTAAAGTATATTTAGAATATATTTTTACCATTCAATTTAATGTTTATCATTGGACATAATTTTACAATTAAACCGAACATAAACAAGTGTCAATCTTTTGATAGTTATTATCTCTTAAAAACACGCTTTTTGTTTTAACAGCGGGAATTAATTTTAAATTAATTTCTGCCACTTCTGTGTTTTGAATTTAGGAAAATGGATTCCATATTTGGAATCAGGATGTCCAAATTATGTAAATAGGTAACTTTTATTTTTAGACATTTTGAATAATTACTGCGGTAAATATTTTATTTACCATGGTTAAAGGATAAATCCGGTAAATAAGGGTTAAAAAAATAATATTATAATAATACAAAATTACCCTAAAACGTGTCTTAACCCTATTGGTTGATACATGGTCGACCATGGGCATCTTTGTGTCAATTTTGGGACCCCATGGATCCACTTGTAAGTGATAATGACACTTTATTTTAATTAAGTTAAAATGAATACAAAAATGACACAAGCATATATCTTTTAGAAGAACAATTTTTACATAAGGTTATACATGTTGGATTTTCGATTATAAAAATTCATTAGAAAGGTAAAACGATTTCCTACATAATGATATTTTATTTATAATTGTTAGACAATAAATAAGTTATTTTATTTATGACACAATGATGATGCAGTAATTACTATAATAGTGAAAAATTAAAATAATTGATATTATAAATACCCAAATAAATATAATATGAAACTTTTAATGAATTAAACTAATTTTCTAGGCTAATATGATATATTAGGATTGATTTAATGGACTTTGTTCGAAGTAATCAATCTGTTATGAGTTTCACAAAAAATCAACTATTGAATAGTGTCAAAATTGACATAAAAGAGTTCTTAAAACAAATATTATATTATTAATTGATATTAAATTCCTAAAAATCTAAGGTTCGGCCAAGAGACTTATATTATGATAGGTTAATCATTAATGGACCACTTGGGGGTCGCTTGGATGTATATAGTAAGTTTATTAACCATATTATATAAAAATACAAAGAGACATTGTAAAAGTGAAACTAATTAACTTAGAGTTAATACTTAAAGATAAGGTTAATATAAGTACCCAAACCTGTCTAAATTCTATTGGATGAGTTGTTTTCGACCTATCCCCACCTCATCCTTTGAATAGTCAACTTTGGAGCCTTTAGAAACCGAATATGAATTTATTATAAATTAATATTTCTAGCTTTTCCAAAGGTGCCCCTCACCCCTCTTATAAAAGGGCACTCCTCCTTCTCATTTCT
Organism: Viscum album; assembly: GCA_963277665.1. Lineage (NCBI taxonomy): Eukaryota > Viridiplantae > Streptophyta > Magnoliopsida > Santalales > Viscaceae > Viscum > Viscum album. The sequence goes on along the minus strand of OY728132.1, from coordinate 65,517,265 downwards.
TCACACCTCTAAAGCCTTTTGGTTCGGCCAAACTCTGCCCAAATACTCTCCCAACATCCCTCAATACAACCTAGAGGCCTTAGTTTGATCAGAAAGCCAACCTAAGGAGCCCTTTTGATCAAATCAAAAGGAAGAACCCGAAGAAGAGGTAATGATCTCACCACCCTTTTCTAAGTTCATTTCTTCTTCCACTTCTTCTTCCTTTGTCCTTACCATTCTGAAATAATAACTCCAGTATCTCACATATACTGTGATGTTATTATAAATATGGTACAATCATATTCAGTATTCTATCCACCCTTTCAATAACATGTCACCATACGTGCGTACGTACGGCTTACCGTCTCCACGTCGTGGTGTAATTGTTATTCAATATAATATTATTTGGATGGGTATAATAATGATGTTTAACTCATGTAAATAATAAATATAACATGTTAATGATTCTTTATATATGATATACCATCCATTTATATATTATTTTAATATCAAAAAAATGATATTGTCGCTCGTGCGTACGTACGGACTACCGTCTCCAAGAACGCGATGAGATTCATTCTCCATCGTAACCATTAAAGCGTAATTATCATTTTATGATTTAAAAATGATGTTTAAGGACTTGATATCATTCTGGATATGAATAATATACAACCTATCCTTTACAAACATGTCTTACGTAACAAAACATACAAAAGAAAACAAGTAAGTTAACACCCGAAACAACGATAATATTAAGATATTATTATCAAATCAATATTAAAAGATCATATATGATATCATATTAATGTATATGATTCTTGTATAATTTAATAACAATTATTTCACCATTATACAGGAGGTTAACCTACCACAACCAAGGAAAAGTACAAGGTAAGGGTTATTTCACAATCTCTTCATTATCCGAGGTTGTATTATACGTAATAATCTACTGGGATCTCTTTATCATCCACATCCGTGTTTCTTCGAAATGTATTTCAAAACATTTTTACTATTTACAAGAATATGGGTTAAAGTCATTTATACCCTTGTTTGACTTTTTATAAGAGGTTTATAAAGGAATCTTTCCGTCGTTTTCAAAACAAGGTCCTTTTTAACCTTTTCGACAGAATTGAGGTAAGAATGTTTTTTTAACTTATACGGCGGGTGCGGTTATTTTCCGCCGTTATAAAATCGTCGAAGCTTCCCATACAAGCTTATAAGAATATTTTCAAAGAAAATGTTTTATTTTATATGGATCTTAAATGATTTCAAAATAAAAGGAGATATTTCTTTTAAAAGAATTTTGATTTCATCTATGTCAACATCCTTTGATGGATTTTAAGATTATTTGAAGTTGATTTATTATGATACAAAACTTCTATATTGTATTGAAGGTTTTGTGATATGTTTGACTGTGGATGTGCTATTTTTATACCATTCATAGTTTATTGTGAAAGTATTGACATTTCGTATGCTAGTTTTAATACGAATGTTTATGTTATGTTTAAACCTTTTCATATGGGAATGCATTGGACTTAATAAGTGACGGGTGGAGCCCGCTATAGCTCCCCGATGCATCGGTAGGTCTCATGAGACAAACTAGTGTCTTGGAACAAGGCCTTGACAAAATCTTATTTGTAGCCTTGGCACGAGGCCTTGGCTATGTGGTTATGATAGTCTGGCATTATGCATTCCAACATTATGAAAGTGGTTATTGATTTTTGCATGTGATTATTCGATTAGTAGAATATCCATGTGAATAAGTAAATGGCATTATTTCATTTTACTTTTGCCATACCATGTTGAAGTTCAATTTTAAAAGGCTTTTGTTTTAGTAATGCATTGCCTTAAATGTTTATTCTTATTTATGAAAGTTTCCGCTATATTGTTATCCTTACTGGGCATTTGAGCTCACCCCTTTTCTATGTTTTATTTTTCCCCAGGATGTGAAGAAGTAAATTATGAATGACCTGCAGGGATATTATGAGGGGATAGTAGTGTGGATTATGGAGACATTATGTTGTTGTAGTAGTTTTTCATTTTATGATGTAATGTAAAACTTATGAATATATCTAGTGTTTCCAAGGCTACTAAACCAATCGGTCTTTCGAGATTTGATCTTTCTTGTGATCATGCCAATGTTACGAAGTAATGCACCGACTCTGGGTAGCTAGGGTCGGGGCGTTACACAGACCTGGGTCGGGCCACGCCCTGTTGGGCCGGACCCGGACCGGGGTCGGGTCGACCCAGTTCGGGCCGACCCACGGGGTCTCGGGCCGGGTCAGACCGGGCCCGAACCCCGTATTTTTGGACTGTTTTCTGTCATTTTCCATTAACATGGGATACAGACCTCCGATGGACACATAATTAGTTGTGATTCGATCCTTGGATCGATAGGGTCGTTTCGGTATATTACACTCAGGGTTTTAGAGAACTTTGGGTATGGCCGGGTTGGTTTGATCACGAGACCAATCGGGCCCTCGGAGCAGAAACGCTTATATCTCGAGCTCCGGACGTCCGATTGAAGTTATGTCGACTTTGTTGGATTCCTCTTGATGGGATGGAACTTTTGGAATACATCGCCTGAGTTTTGATTGCAGTTGGATAGTGGCCGGGTTGGATTGTACCCGAAATCCAACCGGGCCCCTGGAACGGAAAAGCTGATAACTTTCAAACCAGACGTCTGTTTGACGAACCGTCAGCGACGTTGGTTACCACGTTTAGAAACGGTCCCTATGAGTATAACCTATGAGAGTTCGGGGTACAACCGAGTTACGGCTGGGTTGGTTTGCAAATGAAACCAACCGGGCCCCTGGGATGAAAAGGCTAGTAATTCATAGACCAGGCGTCCGACTGACGCGCCGTCTGTTGCGTTGAGACCCCTATGAAGGGGCAGATATTTGAGATAATTCTTCGTGGGACTTTGTGATACATTGAGTATCAACCAGTTGCTCGTGGAGTGGACCCTCCTGGTGATGAGCTAGCAGAGTGCAGAGACCTAGTAGCTGGCTGAGACTTGACGACTGCTGATCTATAGTCTCGGTGTGTTTCGAAGAGCCCAGTGGGGAGCGCTTGGTTGCAGCGGCAGACCCACAGCGGATGAGCACTTGGTTGTAGTAGCAGACCAGCGGTACTCAACATAAGAAGTACCTCTGGAGGCTATGAGTGGGAGCGCTTGGTTGTAGCGGCAAACCCACGGCAGAGGAGCGCTTGGTTGTAGCGGCAGACCCGCGGTACTCAACAGAATGAGTACCCCTAGAGCCTATGAGGGGGAGTGCTTGGTTGTAGCAGCAGAACCATGGTGGGAAGCGCTTGGTTGTAGCAGCAGGCCCACAGTACTCGACAGGTGGAGTACTACAACAATCCAAGGTTAGTGGGGCACGCTTGGTTGTAGCGGAGGCCCACTGTACTCATTAGAGGAGGAGTTCTCCAGCAGTCGTAGTTTCAACTTAATGACTAAATCCTGGTTTGACATGAGTCTATGATCTTTTTGTTTCCTAATGATTGATATGGGTCACTTGATAACTTAGGTATATGTATGGGCATATACCTGGGTAGTGGTTATCCGTTGATTTCATAATATTTGTGTTTCCTCATGATTGAGATGGGTTACTTGATATCTTAGGTATATGTAAGGGAATATACTTAAGTAGAGGATATCTGTTGAGATCTTCCATGTGGTTATCCTTGTTGGATTTAGTGAGACCATGAGGGTCTCAGGGTCCCTAATGAGTATCGTTATACTCACCCCTGCATAGGCTATGCCCGCACCTCATTGTGTTGGTTGCAGACGACGAGCAGCGTTGATAGAGGCCGAGTGTTCGAGGGCTGGACGGTACTTGGAGGTGGACCTCACGACGAGTTAGTATCCAGAGGTGGACTTCATGGTGAGACGATACTCGGAGGAGGTCGACGGGTGAGAGCGTTTTGGAGGCTATATGTACCTACCTTTCTGGTAGGATACGTGGTGGACGATCGAGGAGTTGCGCTATCTGTACCTACCCTTCAGGTAGGATCCCTGGTGGATGATCTAGGAGCTGCCCTATCTGTACCTACCCTTCAGGTAGAAATCTTGGTGGATGACTCAGAAGTGGCTTGACACCTTCTGGCTGTTTTTTCTTTCACTTTTTACTTTACAGTTGGGCTTGTATTTCCGACCCCCTTTACTTTCAGCACTGCTTGTATTCAGTTTTACTTAAGGATTACTTCCGCTTGTACTCTGTGGTATTTTGTTTACTTTTATAAAGGCAATGCCTTCCCAGTTATCGGGATTTGCGCCTGTGGGGCTAGTCTCCAGCCCCTGGCCTATGGAAGGAGGGCTTGGGGTAGTCACGGCACGAGCCCTGAGGAAGGGTCGTGACATAATTGGACCGGTTTTGTAAATTTTTTTAATATTTATAATCAGATTTATTTAAATCATTTATTAATTAGGTAAACACGGTATCATTATTGTGTCATTAATAATTTCATTTATTTGATGTCTAAAAATTATAAAAAAATTAACATGATGTAGGAAAGATTTTTAGCATTCCAAATAATATTTATAGATGAAGGGATAACTTATTTAACCTTATGTAAAAATTAATTTACTAAAAAAATTTGTTTATGTCATTTTTGTCTTTTATTTAATTAAAATAAAGTGGCATTATCACACTTAAGTGGCTCCATGGGGTCCAAAAATAGACCCAAGGAAACCAATGGTCGGACATGACTTATCCAAAATGGTTATTACAAGTGTTATGGTAATTTTTTATTATTATGATATTATTTTTACCATGAAATACCCTATTTACCTTAATCGCCGTAATTAAAAGTGAAATGTTATTATTCACCAAAAAAAATATTTTCATCTTATTGAACCTCATTTTACAAACTAATAACAACCATGTATGTCAGATTTTAAAAATTCAATACATAGAAGTGGTAGAATTTCATTTAAATGAAATTTTCATCTTTTTAACTACTACTTAGTGTTTTCACTATTCATCAAAAATTGATGTTTTTCAGAAAAATACAAAAAATATAGCCTAATCTATATATGATATTCCGAATTTAAAAAATATTTATATTTTACCAAATTCAAAACATTGAAGTTAGATTAATTTATTTAAAATTAATTCCAGTTGCCAAAACAAAAGCCATGTTTTTTAGAAATATTAACTATTAAAAGATTAACAGTTATTTATGTCCAACTTCAAAGTGAAAATAATTCCAATGACCAAAATTGGAAGAAATGGTAAAAAAATAATCTAATTAAACTTTAAAACCAATTAAAAATACATTCTAACCATATAAATAAATTATATTAAAAGGCAGTTTGGAATTAAAATATAGTATTTTTTACTATTCATCAAAAAATGAATTTTATCAGAAAAATAAATTTTTTTTACCTAAAGTAAATTTTGATGCCTTGATTCTGAAGAATAATTTTATTTGGTCAAATATAACATAAAAAATTAACCAAAAATAGATTTATAGATGGGTTTCCATCAAAACGGTGGTAAATCAACCTTTTAATGTAAATTATGCTTAGAATTAGATTAATTCACATTTTAAGCCACTAAATTTTATTTGATAAACGTAATAACATTTAAAAAACATGTATAATAATATTTTATTTAGTTCTATTTATTCCCGCCAATACAACGTTAAGCCATTAACTGCCATTTAATATAATAATATTATATTATTATTGTGCAATGTAAGATTTCTAAGAAACCTATTGTTGACTATAGGGTACGTCATTGAACATAGCAACACCTTTAAAGTAAAATTAATATTTAATTCACAAAATATAAATTAAGATAAAAAAATTTATTTATTTATTTACATGGGATGTTACTTCTCTAGACATATCTTAGAAATATATCTTGGGATCTCACTAATGTTTTTACATTCTAGTTTCCAAAGGTTAACTAAAGATTTTATCTGATATGAACTATAACACACCAATATTGATGTACAAGGACATTAATTTTTTTTAGAATCCTTAATACATGACACAAAAAAAGCCCAAATACCATATTATATTAGTGTCTTTGGAATCTCAGAACATAATCATCTAACATGGTGAAAGATCGTCAACATCTATAATAAATACGTTCCCCTTTTTTCATACCTAAAATGAATATTTATATCCTGGGTAAAATAAAACATAAAAAGGGTGAGATAAAATGCTTAGTAAGGCTAAAATTTGATAACATAATATAAACCATAAAAATAATAATGTAAAAACATGAACATAATGATTAAATATCAAAACCAAGAGTCATTAAATAGATATTGGCAGTATGTAAGGCATGGATAATAATGGAACATTAATAATGGTATAATAGTATTGACATAAAAAATGTAATTATGTAAAACTAATAAGAACATAAAATAATTTCAATAGAATCAAAGGAACTATTTCCTAGACTATCATAGTGGACAATGTACATTACTGAACAATGTTTTCTTTTCGTTCCAACCATGTATTACTGAATTAGATTTACTTGTCGTTCCATCTCTGTATTACTAAACCTGAATGATATTTTGTTCTAGAAATTTACGTCACATGAGATATAAATCATTACCCAATTAATTGGTGTGAGATAAATTTTCCACCCATCTCATAAGGAAATCATTCTTACTTTTTCCATAAAGACATTAATCATTCATCATAGCATAACCCATGAAATAAAATGGGTTTCTTAAACATCATTACATCTTAACATAATCAATATAAAATAAATGTAAAAAATAATTCCATCATAAAAATAATAAAATCAAAGTAATAATATGGATACAAACATAACCCTATGTAATCTTAGATGGAAAATAATTTTGATAAAACACTTGAACTTAATTCCTGAGGAAAATATCATTTCTTTTTCCAAAATGTTTTCTTTTTTTCAAAATTTCGTTCAATTAAAGAAAAACAATTATTTAGTTAAATATACAATTTGATAAAGTTTATAGGATGTTTCATTCAAATAATTTTTTATAAATATGTAAAAAATTGTTCATGTCGTATAAGATAAAAAAACATTCTCCTTGCACTCTTTCAAGAAAAGTCACAAAGTACCTCATATATGAAACAAAAGTAAGATTCCTTAAAAACCTTGTAGTAAAATTAGAATTGGTTAAAAATTACTTTAAACATAAATATAATAATATTAAACATTTTATGAGAATATTTTAAGAAAACAGGGACATGGATGATAAATATATCCGTTGCAGATACTTAAGAATAAATAATCTCGTATAAAACGTGATCAGAGAAATTTTCCCTTACATTTGGTCTTATTTTTTCATTATGGGTCTAAAAATATTATATAGATGTTCTAAACATATTATTAACTTGTAACAGAACCATAATAGTATTTATGATATCATATATGATATACTTATGACTTTATATTACCCTTTCATTTGTCAATTCAATGATAAAGAAACATTTGGTGAAATGATCATTTTATTAATCCTATGTGTTTGGACTTGTTATTCATGGTATTATTACATAGATCATGATTTACATACATAGAAAATGTAAAACACTATTTATGGGTCATATATATACATTATATAAATATATATATAATTGATAGATAAATGAAATGGAATACACTGTTCATGGAGACAGTAGGTCTTACGTTTGCATGAATGATGTTTTCATTTCATTATTGTTTTTAATTGAACTAAGTAAATGAAATATACATACCTAAATCCAGAAGATTAATTTTTTCATATATTTCATGATTATTTATTACATATACTTTATAATCCTCTAATAATGGTTAACATGGAAGATGAATCTTATCATGTTGTAGAGACGGTAAGCCTTACATATGCACGAGCGATTTTATCATTCCCATAATTATTGAATGGTATTGAAGTGGGTGTTGGATAATATCATAGAATTAGTATCATGTTATAATAATAATATATATTTTTTATTTCCACCATTATATCCATCAATGTAAGGTGGGGGTGAAAAACATATTACACCACGGTGCGGAGACGGAAAGTCGTATGTATGCACGCACGGTGATTTCCTATTTCATGGGATGGATTGAAGGTGAAATATGGTTGTTTCATATTTATAATAATATAAAATTATATGAGTGATACTTATTTTATTAATTTATAATGAATCAACTAAATAAGAAGAAGTAGAAGATGAATGAAATTTGAAAGAATCTGTAAAAGATATTACCTCTTTCTCGACATCCCTCTTATAAAATTTTTCATAGGGCACTAGATAAGGAGTTTTGGGAAGAAAAGGACCTATAGAATGTAACTAGGGAAGTTTATAAGAGAAATGGAAGTGTTTGGACGAGTTTTAAGGCTCAAAATGGAGTTAATAGTAGAGGGAGGAGGTGCCCTTTTATAAGATTGGAGATGGGTACTTTAGGAAAATATCGAAAAATTAATTTATTTTAAAACTACTTTCATTTTTAAATGATCCAAAACTAATTTTTTTTAAAATATAAGAGGATTAATATTCTTAATCCTCTCAAAAAATAGTTTTTATACATTTTTTGGTCTCAAATGTAACCTTATACTTTAGCTTTAACTCGTAGTTAACTAATTTAACTCTTACAATGTCTTCTTGTATATTCATACAGTATGGTTAATATAAATAATATAAAATGCCAATAGAAATTATACTAGATCATTACTGAAATGTTAAAAATTATCTAATTAATTTGTCCAAAACATATATTTTTTGGACTATTATATCATTTAATATAATTGTATTTTTTTAAAAACCCATTTACATCAATTTTTATACTATTCATATCATGCCTTTTTAAAAATCCATAAAAACCTAATTATTTTAGAAAAATATCATATATGTAAATATAACAAGTCATAATCATCCATTAAATTATTTTATGGAATAAAAAGGTTAAAAGTAAATTTATTTTAATATTTATAATCTCATTTATTTTAATCATTCATTAATAATGTAATCCCAACATTATCATTGTGTCATAAATAATTTTATTTATATGGTATCTAAAAATTAAAAATTAAATACCATGTTGTAGGAAATATTTTTATATTTATAATTAATATCTATATAGATATATATATGTTATATAATCCAATATTAAAATCGATTTAGTAGAAAAATATTTTTAGCTAATAATTATCTTTACATTAAATTAATTCTTGTAAATTGACATTTTCACATCCAAGTGAATCCATGGGATCCCAAAATCATTCCAAGGATGACCCTGGTCGGATATATCTCATCCAATAGGTTTAGGACATGTTTTATGGTAATTTTATAAAATTATAATATTATTTTTTACACTTATTTACCAGATTTACCCTTTAACCATGGTAAATTAAATAATTTCTGAAGTAACTATTCATAATGTCCAAAAATAAAACAAACCTATTTACAAAATATGAAACTTATGATTCCATATATGGAATCCATTTTTCCATAATCCAAACACATAAGTTTTAGTAATTAATTTTAAATTAATTCGGGTTGTCAAAAGAAAAAAGCGGGGTTTTAAGAAGTAAAACCTATTAAAATAATAACTTGTGTTTATGTCTAATTTAAATGTGAAATTACATACAATAACCAAAATTGGATTAAATGATAAAAAAAATAATCCAATTAAAATTTAAAAACAATTAAAAATATAATATAAATATTTTAATAAATTAGTTGAAAATGTAACATTGAATTAAAATTTATTATTTTTCAATATTCATTAAAATTTGAATTTTATCAGAAATTAAACAAAAATTAAAAAAAGTAAATTTTTTATGTCAATATTACTAATAATAAGTGTATATTGCCAAATTTATCTTATTAGAGTGTTAAAAATAGATTTAAAATGGGTGTTGCATCAAAAGGTAGTAAAACTATATTTTTGAAAAATAATCTTTTATCTGAAAAATTAATTCTGATCTCATACCATATTCTAGAAAATGATTAAGATGAATGTTAATGTTTTATAAAAAATGGTCGTAAAAAATTTTCATAATGGCTATTTTATATCCCATTAGATAATAATATTTTAATAATATATCATTGTTTAGTGAAACTCAGTATCGCATACGATGCAAGCTATCGAGGAAGGTTTCTCTTGCATGTAACGTAAGGAAAGTTAGTGTTGTGTGTAGTGAAAGCATTAATTGGTGTTGTGTATAACATTATCCAAACATAGTTCGTATATACACTGAAAAAACACTATACTCATTATTGCGTGAAATAAATTATATCGAATGATCTTTAAATTATGTGCAACACATGCCAAGAAAATTGTTGCATATATTGCAAGCTGACATGGTGTTGTGTATAGAGAAATTTAATCCTAGTATAGAATACAACACATAGTATAAAATAAATTAAAAATAATATATCTCATTAAATCTCTTGGTGTCACAGTTCAATTTTTATATTTTTTTATATTACATTTTATACCATTATAAATAGTAACCACAATAAAACATTATCACAATGGTAATGGTAAAAAGGGTAAAACATGTTGATTAAGGGATAATGTAAGTGATAAGAAAATAATTCTAATATTAATTTTTATTGGATAATGTTATATTATCCCTTAGTACCTTATCTTTGAAATTTAATTTTTTTGAACCACATTCCATGGATAAAGAATTTATATTAATTTAATACTTTGATAATTTATTAATTCCCCCACCATTCCTCACGTATAAAAGGAATCATCCTTTACTAACTTATTCACACATATTCATACATTTATCGTGACCAATCCATTAAAAAATATCTAGAAAACATCCATACCCATATCCTCAAGGTCTCAGTTGTAAGAACCCATTTTTTTCTATAAAAGACTTTGGAATATTCTTGATGTTATTCCATAGCAGCGCCTTCAGACGGCGAGCGATTCTGAGCCCCGGTGTGTTCGGAATTAAATTTTCCGTGCGTTCACACGAGGCAAGCCAAATAACTGAGATAACTCCTAAACAGTGCTTCAAATCCTAAATCTGAGTGTACGGATGGGTCCGAAATGGGGTGTTTACCCTAGGAACGACATAAAACATGTTGGCGCGGGACGTTGGGACCCCTCGCCTGTTAATGGAACATTAAACAGATAATTAAAATAATTAATTTATTATTTTAATGGTTAAACTCATGTATCTCTTAAATGGTTGCTCGGATGGGAAACCCGAGGGAAACGTTGTGAGGGGTATAAGTTTCACGGGTGTGGGCCATCTGTGAAAAATGGCCCCGGGGGCGTTTTCATAATTTGGCGGCCTCAGACGTTCAGTTTTATAACTTTTGAACGGGGCCTCAGATTAAAATTCTGAGACCGTCGTTGTGCTCTAGAGGTGGTTTTTACCCTAGGATTGGTTTAACCATGGCCCCACCAAGAGTTTCAGAGGCGGGTTAAATTGGGGGTGTAATTATTTAAATTATTTTAATTAAATTTTCTTTTTTTAAACCTTAACCTCTCCTCTATCCTCACTTTGCTTCCCCTGTCGGAAGAACTCTCAACTAAAGAGCTCCTCCACCAACACTCCTCCAACCTTCCTCTCCAAGGAAGAGGTAAATCCAGCACCGGTTGATCTCTCGTGAAGCTTCGGGAAATGCCCACGAGGTAGGGTTTTTGCTTCGTTTTCCAATTAAAATATCCCTCTTCGAATTGCTCTTTATGTGTCAAATTTCCATTTGATCGTCGAACAAAGACCATGTATACATATTAATTTTTCCTAGCTTTTCATCGCCTATTTCAGTTTGTATATCTAAGTCCTGAGGCGTTCTCGGTTGTCCCCTGAAGGTCTGCGGGTTTTTTGTGTTTTTTCGGTGGTTCTGGGTTCTCCAGTGAGATGGGACGGTGGTCCGGGGAGGGTCCAGGCGGAGGCACGGGCGGCGCGGGCATTCTGCAGTAGGGCAACGACAGTCTTTAGGGCAAGGCAGCTTCGGCCGGTCGAGAGGAGCGGGCCGCGACAAGGTGGCGCTGGTGCGCTGACCGCCGTGGTCGAGGGGGAGCCCGAGGCATGGCCTCGGGAGTGTGGAGGAAGCAGGACTCGCAGGTCCTGCTGGCTTGTCATGGAAGACTGGCTGAAGTCGGTGTACCAGGGGGAGTAAGGACCCGTAAAGAGCAGGTCCTTCTTGCGGCATGCGGAAGAAGGTCGTCCAGCTGGCCGGTCTAGTTAAATAATAATAATAATAATAATAATAAAGTCTATAATAATAATAATAATATTATTATTATTATTATTAAAATGATTTATATATCATAAATCATCGGCAGGGAATCCGATTTGGGAACCATCTATGTGGACGCATCCCTTAAATTGAGACAAACTTTTTGAGATGCCCTCGAAAATTTTTTATTTCCAAGAAGAGGGTCTCGGTTGCGTGTCATGCCTTTAAGCGGATTGGTGTTTTCCCAGGGGTTGTTGTTTTGGCCGGCGCGGACACATCTGATGTCCGTTTTGAGCGCTGTCAGTGGCGTTGTGACCCTGGCGTCAAGGTGGAGATTGCCAAGGGGTTTTTGAGCATTGAAGCTGGAGAGGCATGGGACCCATGGCCTGCTGTTCGAGCTGCGTGCAGCGCTTTACAACTTTTTCATTGGACGTCCGTTCGGGGCGTGCGACCAATCGATTATGGGTGTTTTGCCGAGGGCATTGCAATAGAGAAATCCACCCGCTTTAGTTCCGCATGGTTCTGAGGGAACCACGAGGGCCGTTTTGGGAGTTGGCGGTGGTTTCCAGCTTTATCACTGGGTGTCCGTTTCGGACAAATGAGTAGTCAATCTTGTGTACTTTTCCGAGAGGATCGCAATAGTGTGATCTGTTGGCAACTCTTCGGGACTGGGATGCAGGTCCCACGCTGCGCCGCTCATGTTCTGTATGTTAGAAAACATATTTATCTCTGGATATCCATTGCACTCGAGTGAGTACTCAATTTAACATGTCTTTCAGAGGAGATCGCAATGGTGTGATGCGTCCGACAGTTTTTGGGGCCGAAGCTCAGGATCATGGGATGCTGTTCGAGCGTAAAGTAGTGTCAGAAGACTTTTCCGTCAGATATACATTTGAGGCGAACATGTAGGCAATCTCACATGATTTTTTGCGAGGATTACAATGGTGTAATCTGTTCAGGCTAGTGGAGCCTCTTACATGATCTTATCAAATGTGGAAATATGAAGGGTGCTCCGGTGGTAGTTCTTCTTGCTGTGTTTGGAAGCGAACCCTTGTCATGTGATCGTGTGCACTCCCATGTGAGTGAAGTAATGTTTTAAGAGAAGTGGCTGATCGGTCCTAAGCTGTTGAGGTGGCAAGTTAGAGTTGTTATGTTTACGCCTTCATGTTGACGTTGGGTGCCGTGTGCACGATAGCCTTTGGGCTGGAAATGTGGTATACTCTAGGAGTATACGGGAACGCTTGGAGGTACATGTTGTTTTTTGTACCTGGGAACATTTTTGGGTTGTTTGGAGTTGACTTGGGGACACACGTTGTGTGGGCCCCATGTGCATGTCGTGTTATGCTTTGTGTACCCTTGACCTCTCGTGACTTAGAGGGTCCCTGTGTTCTTGTTTTTTTGACCATCAGGGTTGTGTTTTCCCCTGGTTTTGTTCTCGTTTCTTTGACTATAGGGGTTGAGTTTCCCCTTGGTTATGTTCTCCTTTCCTTGACCAGCATGATGAGTTTCCCCTAGTTCTGTTCTCGTTTTTTGACCAGCAGGATGAGTTTCCCCTGGCTCTGTTCTCGTTTGTTTGACCAGTAGGGTTGATTTTCCCCCTGGTTCTGTTCATGATGGTTTTGACGAGCAAGGTTGAGTGGTTATCCCCTGGTTCTATTCTCGATGGTTTAGCCGACAGAGTTTCATCATATTCCTTGGTAGAGTTCTTATGGATTCGATGTGACCAACAAATTATGCGGGCACTGATCCTCTACCCAGGGGGTGGTTTCCAGTAGGGCTGGCCATGAGGTTGTACCATCCAGTAGGGATGGCCAGTACAATGGTGTTCACTGAGCATTCCCATCTAGCAGGGATGGCTAGAGCAGTTTTGGGTTTACCTTCAGCAAGGCTGGGAAGTGGTCCCCGATGCTGGGTTTAACTCCAGCTGGGCTGGGAAGTGGTCCCCGATGACGGTTCCAAGCCTCCTTCCAGTGGAGTACCCTTTTACAGGACTAGGTATTGGGAAACGTAAATGACTTTATCCGGGTATCCCTCTAGTGGATTTCCCTTTTATGGGACTGGGAAGTGTGGAACCCATCGACTCTTGCTGGGTCTCCCTTTAGTGGGAACCCGTTGACTTGCAGGGATTACCCACCAGTGGGGTTGGGCAGGGGGCCGCCTGTCGAATTTAAGGAGACCTCTCGACTACGGGACGGTGACGAGGTGTGGCGTGACATTCCACAATAACTCTCAAGTATGAGTGGCACTTTCCCCACCGATACACGTCCTTGTTACCCGACCTAAAACTGTGCGGGTGAGTCAGTGCCGCCCAAAGAGGATTGTGGTAAGGTGTGGTGATTTGATCCCCTTGACTAGTAGTTCGGGGCAGATGTGCAGGATATTGGGCATCGATGGTGTTAACTTCTTGGACTATTGGAAACTCACTTTCTTGGGCTGAGCTACGGGACAGAGATCCCCTTACGATCTCGTTCGGGTTTCGTGACAGAGCATATCATTATGTATACCTTGTTCCAGTACCCACTTCTTGGGTTTTGTTTACTCTCCTTCCAGGAGAGGCAAAGATGCATGGGGTATGCCACGTGCTTTCCGTGTCTAGCTTCTGGTGGTTGGACGAGTATACTCTCCTACTATAGGTAGCAAAGACTCGATGAGAAGTTCATCTTCTCACCATTTTTATCTCCTTGTGTTTGGACGAGTCTACTTTCTTCCTCATGTTGGGTTGAGTTGTACACTATACTGCGCTCTATTTTGTACTCCTTTACTTTTCCCTGATCGATCTACTTCTCACCTCTTCATTACCTCCTTTGTGGCTCCGTTGAGCCTTCGAGGAATCCTACTGAGTATTTTTATACTCACCCCTACTTGGGCTTTTCTCACACTTGGTGTGCCCTTGTAGACGACGAACACGTTGGTCGTGACTTCAGTTGAGCTTAGGAGTCTGGGAGCTTGGACCGCGTGTGGTGTTCAAAGTCTGGTTCCAGGTGTGGGACTCTCCCAGTAGTTTACTTTTTTTACCTATTGTCTGGTTTTGGTACTTTTCTGGTTGGGCGCGTGTTTTTTCCTTTTTCTTTTCAGTTTACCTTCAACTTTCGTTGTGTACTGTTTAGAGGTCGATGCACTCTTATGGATGTTTATAGCAGTTAGTAATTTACATTCCCTTTTACTCTGCACGTTTTCATTGAGTGTGTTGCAATCATGTGTACAGGTACTTAGGCAAAGTCCTCCCTGAGTTGTTGTGCCTTTGGCATTGGTCGCCAGCCCCGGGCCTATGGAGGATGGCTTGGGGTAGTTGCGGCTCGAGCCCAGGTAGGTTTTGGTCATGGAAAAGTGGTATCAGAGGTGGTTTGTTCCTTGTGATTTTTTTCAGATGTCACTAAAAATAATTTTTTTGGGATTTAGGGCAACATTGTTAACGTGTCTCAAGAGCAGCTCTCAGGCCAGAGAGTCCAGTGATGGTGCGGCGGCCGATGTATCCATTCACCAGGACCCTGATAACCCGCTTGTCGACTCGGCATGCTGGGACACTCGTTGTAGGGGAAATTAGTTTGTGAATGACATAGGATTGAGTATTTGACTGTCCTTCTTGATTAAGATCTCCATTTTTGTTACTGTTATATACATATATGCTCATATGATCACAACACTCCTTGATAACATTCAGGATGTCTCTACGAAGAAAGCCAGCCAGGATTCTAGCTTTGGTTCATGACGATGACCTTGTGAGATATGAGGCCTAAATCCAGGACCCATCATGTGATTCCATTTCTCTAGGTGGGCCGGTAGAAGCACCCCCACCTTGTGTGTAGTAGACAGCTTCAGTTGAGAAGACGGGGCTTGATCGCAGGATAAGTGTGCATGGTGAGTTCCAGCGGCTGCGACCGCTGAAGTTCAGTGGTGATCTAGACCATTAGGCAGCAGAGGTTTGGACAGGGATAGTGGTTTGCCTCTTCAAGCTTGTGCAGATGCCGAAAGATCTTATGGTGGATTTCTCCGCCAACCTTTTCAGCGGAGTAGCTTGGCGTTGTTGGAGTATACTGACTCAATTTCTGGACAAGTCGTCGCTTTACTAGGGAAGCTTTCAGTTGTTGTTTCATAATGAGTTTTTCCCCTCCTTCTTACACTCTGTTCGGATTCAGGAGCTCCTGCAGTTTCAGCTGGGAGGGATGACGGTGGCCGAGTACAAGGCAAGTTTCGCAGACTATGCATGCTTTTACCTGGACTTGGTCCATGATGGCTTCTTTCGAGCGTGGGATTTTGAGCAGGGTCTCCGCAAAGAGATTCGTGTTGTCATATTACCCTTTGATATTTAAAATTATGCCGGGGTACTAGAGTAGGTGCTGGTGAAAGAGAGCTTCATGTCATGCTTTATAGTTGATGGTGGCAGCAGGCTCGACAGAGTGGAGACGTCTGCTGCGGCTAGCAGGCGTCGGCTAACAAGACCTCGATGCATGTGGTTTTCCTTTAACCAGACTCAGGGGAATGGTCATACACCATAGTGGCACCAGAGGGCACTAGTGTATCCTAGAGAGAGTCGGTGCTATACTAGCGATGGGTGAGGTCACCTGGCGGGAAGCAGCCCGACCAGGCGCTCTAAGAATATCGGGCAAGTAGCAGGTGCACCACCACGACAGAGGCGGTGTCGTGATCGTAGTAGCGCCCTGAGAGGTGGTTCTAGTGGAGGAGTGGGAGGAGCTGGTAGTGGGGGATGACTTTATGAGGTCTTCTCATCACCACTATGGGGTCCACGTCCGGATCCAGGAGATGATAGTTGGGACCTCGGATAGCCACGATCTTTGGATGTCTACAATCTTGTAGATCATGAGGTGATAAGAGGTACGCTCTACATCTCTTCTACATTTTTTTAGTAGAATTGTTAGACCCTGTGTGTAAAATTCTTTTCTCCCTGCTCCTTGTTTGAGGTGTTACCAGGGTGACATAGGGCGTCGAGTGTAACCCTGTGTTGGTAGAGTAGAAATTGTGGAACCTTCCTCTTTAGTCTATGGTGTTGACTCCATCGCTCCCGGAGCGTATAATAGAGTCTTGGTTTAGAGACATCGACTATGAAATTTTGTGTGACCAGATATCCTTGGGTGTTTCACCATATGGATATTCTGAAGGGGGGAATCACTTGGCTTTGTCTCATGTAAAAACGGTGATTCCAGTCATGGCATGCGACGTTATGGTTCAGTTGGGGAGGTGAGATACCCCCAAGAGCCTTCGGGTCGTTTGTGACCATGAAAAAGGATGGCGAGGTTCCCTACTGCCTTTCCCTAACCCCAAAGGCTGGTTTGGGTAAATAGCATCTCCCGCGTGGCTCACCTGAGAAGAAGTTTGTGTGCTCCTATGCACATCATCGATGAAGGTAGACCTCGAGTGAACAGTTCAAATATTTTGGTCTGTGTGCGGTGACGCAGGACTGTGCAAGAGTTCTTCTAGGTACGGGAGAGCCTGGTGTGGGCTTAGTACCCTGAGTTATTCCTAGATTTTTCCTTTTGGGGACGAAAAGCTTGAAGGAGGAAATGATATAGGAACTCGGGTTTTTTCAATAAAATACTTTGGAGTATTTTTTATGATATTCCAGAGCAGCGCCTTTAGACGGAATGCGATTCCAAGCCCCAGTGTGGCCGGAATTAAATTTTCAGTGCGTTCACACTGGGCACACCAAATAAATGTGATAACTCCTAAAAAATGCTTCAGATCGTAAAACTGAGTGAACGGATGGGTCTGGAATGAGGTGTTTACCCAGGGAACGACATAAAACATGTCAGCGCGGGACGTTGGGACCCCTCGCCCGTTAACAGAATGTTAAACAGATAATTAAAATAATTAATTTATTCGTTTAATGTTTAAAACCACGTATCTCTTAAAAGGTTTCTTGGATGGGAAAACTAAGGGCACAATTGAGTTCGGAGGATTTCGTTTACCCTAGGAGGGGTATATGTTTCGCGGGCGTAGTCCGTCTATGAAAAATAGCCCTGGGGGCGTTTTCGTAATTTGGATGCCTAGGGCGTTCAGTTTTATAACTTTTCAACGGGGCCTCGGATTAAAATTATGAGACAGCCGTGGTGCTCGGGAGGTGGTGTTTACCATAGGGGAGGTTTAATCTTGACCCCACCATGCATTTCAAAAGCGGGTAAAATTTGGGGTTTAATTAATTAAATTTTATTTAAATTAAATTTTCTTTATTTAAACCTTAACCTCTCCCCTATCCTCACTTTGCTTCTCCTGGAGGAAGAGCTCTCAACAAAGGAGCTCCTCCAACAACCCTCCTCCACCCTTCTTCTCTAAGTCAGAGGTAAATCTGGCACCAGTGTATCTCTCAAGAAGCTTCGGGATACGCCCACGAGGTAGGGTTCTTGCTTTGTTTTTCAATTCATATATCCTTCTTCGAATTCCTTTTTATGTGTCGAATTTCAGTTTGATCATCGAAAAAAGCCCGTGTATGCATATTACTTTTTATGAGCTATCCATCCCCTATTTCGGTTTGTATACCAAAGTCCCAGGGCATTCTCTGTTGTCCGTAGAAGATCAGCGGGTTTTTGGTGTTTTTCCGAAGGTTCTGGGTTCTCTGGTGAGCTGGGACGACGGTCTGGCGAGGGTCCAGGCGGAGGCGCAGGCGGCGCGGGTGTTCGGCAGCAGGGCAATGACGGTTTACAGGGCGAGGTGGATTCGGCTAGTCGAGCAGAGTGGGCCACGGCGAGGTGGCACCAGTGCCCTGCAGGGTGCGCTGACCGCCGTCGTCGAGAGGGTGCCCAAGGCATGGCCTCCGGCGTGTGGAGGAAGCTGGACCCACATGTCCTGCTGGCTTGTCAAGGAAGACCGGATGAAGCCAGTCTGCAAGGGCGAGCAAGGTCCTGCGAAGCGTGGATCCTACTGGCGGCGTGTGGAAGAAGACCGTCCAGCTAGCCGGTCTAGTTAAATAATAATAATAATAATAATAATAATAAAGTCTATAATAATAACAATAACAATAATATTATTATTATTCTGAAAATGATTTATATATTATAAATCATCGGTAGGGAGTCCGATTTGGGCACCGTCTACGGTGACACGTCCCTTAAATTGAGATGATATTTTTGAGATGGACTTGGGAATTTTTAATTCCGAAGATGAGGGACTCAATGGCGTGTCACGCCATTAAGCGGATTGGCTTTTTCCCGGGGGTAGTTGTTTTGGGCAGCGCAGACACATTCAATGCCTGTTTTGAGCTCCGTTAGCGGCATTGTGACCCTGGCGTCAAGACGGAGATTGCCAAGGGGTTTTCGAGCGTCAAAGCCAGAGTTGAGGCTTGGGACCCACGACCCGTCTTTTGAGCTGCATGCAGCGCTTTACAACTTCTTCATCTGACGTCTATTTGGGGCTTGCGACCAGTCGATTCTGGGTGTTTTTCCAAGGGCATTCCAATGGAGCAATCCACCCGCTTTTGTTCTGTACAGTGGTGCGGGCCCCACGAGGTCCATTTTGGGAGTTGGCGGTGGTTTCCATATTTGTCATCAGATGTCTGTTTCGGAGAAATGAATATTCAATCTACTGTACTTTTCCAATAGGATCATTACAATGTGATCTGTTGGCAGTGCTTCGGGACCGGGATGCGGGTCCCACGCAGCACCGCTCATGTTCGGTATGTCGGAATGCATCTTTTTCTATGGATATTCATTGCACTAGAGTGAGCAGTCAATTTGACGTGTCTTTCTGAAGAGATCATAATGGTGCGATGCACCCGACTATTTTTGGGGCGGAGTCTCAGGATCACGGGACGTTGTTCGAGAGTAAAGTAGTGTCAGACGTCTTTTTCGTCAGATATCTGTTTGAGGCGAGTAAGTTGTCGATATCATGTGTTTTTTCGCGAGGGTTACAACGGTGTAATCTGTTCATGCGAGCGGAGCCTCTTATGTGATCTTATTAAATGTGGGAATATGAAGGGTGCTCTGGGGGTGGTTCTTCTTGCTATGTTCGGATGCGAACCCTTGGCATGCGATCGCGTGCACTCCCATGTGAGTGATGTAATGTTTGAAGTGATGTGGCTGGACGTGCCTAAGCCGTTGAGGTGTCAAGATGGAGTTGTATGGTTTATGCCTTTGCGTTGATGCTAGGTGATGTGTGCACGATAGCCTTTGGGATTGAAACGTGGTATACTCTGGGAGTATACGGGAATGCTTAGAGGTACATGTGGTTGTTTGTACCTGAGAATGTTTGAGCGCTTGGTTGGAGTTGAATTGGGGCCACACATCATGTGGGCCCCATGTGTGTGTCGTGTTTTTCTTTGTATACCCTTGACATCTCGCGACGTAGAGGGTACCTTTGTTCTAGTTTGTTAGACCATCAGGGTTGAGTTTCCCCTAGTTATGTTCTCGTTTGTTTGACCAGCAGGTTTGAGTTTCCCCTAGTTTTGTTCTCATTTGTTTGACTTGTAGGATGAGTTTCCCCCTGGTTCTGTTATGTTTGTTTGACCAGCAGGATGAGTTTCCCCGTGTTTTTGTTCTCGTTTGTTTGACTAGCAGGGTTGAGTTTTTCCCTGGTTATTTTCCCGATGGTTTCGACCAGTAGGGTTGAGTGGTTTTCCCCTGGTTATGTTCTTGATGGTTTGTCCAGCAGAGTTTTTTTGGTGTTCCCTGGTAGAGTTCTTGTGGATTCAGTGTGACCAACACATTACGCGGGCACTGATCCACTACCCAAGAGGTTGTTTCCAGTAGGGCTGGCCAGGAGGTTGTACCATCCAGCAAGGATGGCCAGTACGGTACCATCCAGCAGGGATGGCTAGTGAGGTACCATCCAGCAGGGATGGCCAGTTTTACCATCCAGTAGGGATGGCCAGTACAATGGTGTTCACCGAGCAGTACAATCCAGCAGGGATGGCCAGAGTGGTTCCGGGTTTACCTCCAGCAGGGCTGGGAATTGGTCCCTGATGCCGGTTTTACCTCAAGCTGGGATGGGAAGTGGTCCGTTATGATAGTTCTAAGCCTCTCTCTAGTGGAGTACCCTTTTACAAGACTGGGCATTAGGACTCGTCGATGTCTTTAGCCGGTTCTCACTCTAGTGGATTACCCTTTTGCAGGATTGATCAGTGTGGCACCCATCGACTCTTGCTGGTTCTCCCTCTAGTGGGAACCCATCGACATCAAGGGATTACCCTCCAACAGGGCTGTGAAGGGGGTCACCTGTCAAATTTGAAGAGAGCTCTCGACTGTGGGGTAGTGACGAGGTGTGTCTTAACATTCCCCCAGAACTCTCAATTAATGAAAGGATCATTCCCCATCGAGACGTGTCCTTGTGACACGACCTAAAACCGTGTGGGCGAGTCAGTGCCGCCGAAAGAGGATAGTGTCAAGGTGTGGTGATTTGATCCCCTTGACATGTAGTTCAGGTCATACGTGCGGGATACTGGGCATCGATGGTGTTTACTTCAGGGAAAATTGGCGACTCACTTTCTTGGGCTGAGCTACGGGATGGAGATCCCCTTATGATCTTGTTTTGCTTTCTCAACAGAGCATATCTTTATGTATACCTTGTTCCAGAACCCACTTCTTGTGTTTTGGTTACTCTCCTCCCAGGAGATGGGAAGACGCACGAGGTATGCCACATGCTTTCCGTGTCTAGCATCTCATAGTTGAACGAGTCTACTCTCCAGCTATAGGTAATGAATACTCGATGAGAAGTTCATATTATCACCGTTTCTAACTCCTTGTGTTTGGAGGAGTCTACTTTCTTCCTCTTGTTGGTTTGAGCTGTACATTTTACTGCACTCTCTGTTTTACTCATTTAGTTTTCCATGTTCGATCAACTTCTCAACTCTTCAGCACCTCCATTGTTTCTATTTCGATCCTTCAGGATATCCTACTGAGTATTTTTATACTCCCCCCTACTTGGTATTTTCCCACAATTGGTGTTCCCTTGCAGATGACCGACAGGTTGGTCGTGACTTCAGTGGAGCTTAGGAGTCCGAGATCTTGGACCATGTGCGGTGCTCGTAGTCGGGTTATATGTGTGGGACTCTCCCAGCTATTTACTTTGTTTACCTATTGTCGGGTTGTGGCTCTTTTCTGGTTGGGTGCGTGTTTTTCCCATTTTCATTTCAGTTTACCATTAGCTATCACTTTTTACTGTTTAGAGGTCGATGCACTCTTGTGGTTGTTTGTAGCAGTTACTAATTTACATTCCCTTTTACACTGCACTTTTTCATTTACTGTGATGTGTGTGTGTGTACATGTACTTGGGAAAAGGCCTACTTGAGTTGTTTTTCCTTCAGCACTGGTCACCAGCCCTCGGCCTATGGAGGTGGGCTTGGGGTAGTTGTGGCTCGAGCCCAGGTAGGGTTGGGTCGTGATATCAGTCTTTTAGAAAGTCGAATCCAAAAATAATTAACTTGATTGTCAAAGAGAGATAATTTAGGTTGAGTTATATGTACTAACTTATCTATTAAAAGTTTATTAAATATTTTACCTCTTAAAATGTATAAAAAAACTATAAAATTTTGTAATTATTATATTATCTTTATTGAATAATTATTGTGTTGTTTCAATGTAATGCTGCTAGTCGAACCACCGTGTTTGAGACAGAGAGTCACATGACCTCATGCATGCCAACTCGTATGCAAGAGCCTTCCAACTAGCACTGAAGGTATAAAAAATAACAGTTTGGATACTACATCATTAGTACTAGATTAAATCACTACAAAAAAAATTAAAAAAATTATAGTATTAATGTGTAATAATATAATACCAGAATGGACACCTTTCATCTAATATATAAATGGTATCCCAATGTCGTAATATAGACAATAGTAATAAGTGAAGGGTGAAATATAAACAAAGTAACATTAAAAACATCTTATGGTGTGCTCCATGGTTATTCTAAAAAATCAATTCTCCTTGTATCATCCATGTTCAACGGGTCCAATTATTTTTTCTATTTTTTTATAAATTATATCTGAATGTGAATTAAGATTCTCATATATTTTGTGAGAAATAAACCTCAATAGGGCCCAATAAATTCATACTTAATAAGTTTAAACTTGTGTAATAGGCTTATATCGTGACAAAAAATAAATTTTAAAGATGGCATAAACACTCATATGTTGAGAAACCATGTACTAACCGAGCCACCTTGAGCCCTGACCATACAAGATTTAGCTTTAGAGTGGAAAAATAGATATTTATGTCAGAAGTGATCATTAATTAGCCACAAAGTTGGTGACATTTTACATGATATCATCAAGGCATCGAGTGAGTTTTCTACTAGGTATCCATATGGCATCATGTTTTCGAATATTACTCTTCATCTTTAAGGTATTGATTTCCGACCTGGTTATAAGGCTATCGTGATCTACCCTATGCACATGTACACTATCATAACTATCACATGTCATGTGCACTCCCCCTATAAGAGATAATCATACCATGATGTTACAAATTATATAAATACTATGACAATACCTCTAAATCAAGTTTAATGCACACAACAAGGCAGATCATAATTAGGTAGATATTTCACATCAACATGACCATACAATAACATGATATAACAATAAGTGATGAAAATAAGAAATAATAACAAGATATTGTAACAATAATCATGGAATAATGGATCATATGTGGGTATCATGGCCACATAGAAACCCAAAACCAATCATCCTGAAATATGGACCATAGGTAATTGCATACAAATATTAAATCAATTTAAGATTTATTTAAAGGGTCCTAAAATTAAATGTAACATACAACATCAAGGTAATTTCAGAATAATTTAAAGGTTCTTCAAAGTATTGAAGCATGAACCAGGTCATACACCCATAGAGAACTAGTTTACACTTCAAGGATGTAAATGTTGGGTTCAGATTTATCAAGAAGAACGGTTATAAAATAGACACAAGGAGATTCTATGTCTATAAGTGTAGTACTAAAATGACATACAATGCAAAGTATGACCAAAGTATAAGTTTTGATATATCTTGAAAGTAAGTCTTTAAATTCACTAAATCTATTGTGGATTAAAAATTATATCTGGAATGAATCATCAATTATATAAAATGACCCTTGTTCTAGGTAGAAAATTTATATTCATCATAAATTTATCAAATGGTAAGGAGATATGATATAAGATTTGAGAAGAAGAGAATCTCAAGATAATTGGTTTTTGAAAACATAAATGAAGACATCCAACGGTCATGATTGATATAGATCTATTAAATTGGGATGTAATTGATATGTTGAAACCACCCCAATTCTAACAGTGATCCATGAATATATTGTTAGTTTGTATAAGAATCCCTAGATCATGTAGTGGAAAATCAGATCTAAGATTCATCTTGAGAGGAAGTAAGTACATGAGGATAAATTTGGATGAAAAAAGGTTCTTTCATTGCTTACCTTAATCACAGATCATAAACACAAATAGAATCACCGAAAAATAGATTTAGAGGAGATTATATTTTTTTGATAGGATATAAGTCTCCAATAAATCTGGAGTTATTCTTTCAGAAAACTGGTAAAAACATATCATAAATGGAAATTAAGGATAGTTTTAGATAATTAATTTCATGAACCCATAGTTTTTTTATAGAGTTTCTAAATCCTTACTCCAACAATCTACCACTCTCTTGTAATCAATTAAATCTTCATGGTTTCCCCTATGGTTTGATAAATTATGCACCAATAATGAGATGGATTCTTCCTCTTTAATAGAAAATTAATTGTTCGGGGACACTATTTTTAAAACTATGTTCCAACACTAATGTTAGAAATTGATCTTTCCACATAGAGTAATAGTGGAGTCCACATGGGTTTTAAAACAATAGGAAAACTATTTATATACTTTTCTATATTGCTTGGTTTGGATAAACAATTCTCAAACCCTAAGCCGTATAAAATGACACAACATCTCTCTAAACCCATCTTGAAACACTTGAATATTTTTAAGATATTTTTTTTTGAAAAAATACATATGATATGGGATGATATTAAATCAAAACCCACTTGATGTTATGGGGCCATTACTTCCTCCTCATATAAGTACTTCCCTTCCATAAGAAGAATCACTATGAATCATGCAAAAAAACATTGTCCCTATAGCTCAAATAAAGTCCGCCTTCTGCCAAATATCCTCCTAGATTCACCCATGCGTCTATTAAAACAGGACTAGCGATACCATATTACACCATTTAATATTATTACATATATCTATAATCCACACTAAGGGATCCATGTATAATGTTTTAGGCTCTATATCAACATACTTTTACTTAATTTTAGGAATGATACCATGAATGTAACTCTAGAGTTGTGACATGTGAAACACCTTTTGAATTACTTGGTAGATAGAGAGTGGCCTTCCATATAATACACCACTGAACCTATATGCCTAGTAACCTCAAATGGTTTTATATAAAGCAGGGTCAATATCCATTTTACTCTCAATTTTTGATTTCATAACTCATAATTCCCTCATAAAAAAAGACTCGTCCACCCAATGAAAATTATAAAGGCATACTCATCTGGTTTGCATAAGAATTCATTCAGTGTGGAGCTCTGATCAACCTCTCCTCAATTTTCTACTCTCTCTCAAAAGACTCAGATAAAATATGTTTCCTTAAGAGTACTAACTCAATAGTCTCATTCCAATTATGCGGGGTATGATATGGCTTAATATAAAGTGACACAAAAGGTTCCATATAAATATTGTAATCTATTGTTGAATGAAAACTAAAATAGGTATAGGGGATTATCCAATGCATCACTAGTTTTCAAAATAGAAGACAAAAACATATAATCCATTATATGACCTGTATTCACTAAAATACAATTTTTTAATATTGTCTATTGTGATCAAAATTACTAGTTTCACTAAGGACTTCTATAAGAAATAAAAAATTCACAAGTTAATATGTGTGTCTCTATCTGATAAAATGATCAAGGAAACTCAATGAAATAATACAATCTCATGAACAAGAAACATTCCAATCTCATCTATTTTGTGAGTCTCATTAATTACTAAGAAATAAGAAAATATTATAATTCGATCATAAAAATCCCAAATAGCATCATGGATCCTCATGGTCCAAGGTAATTATATCAAAATATCCATTATGAGATCCTCCACCATCTGTGAGGAAAAAATAAATTGCTGGATAAAAAAACCAAAATACTGGTTCACAACCTCTATTCTCTGGTAGCCAGGGAATAAATAAACAAATCTATAAATGTCACTCTTCTTACCTAGTCACCATTGATTACACATAAATTAACATCACATCATTTTAAATCATAGGTGCACTACCCAAATAGATGTATGGAAGTCTCTCATAAATTAGTCACTGAAGGATAAAGGGACTACAAATATCCCATATACAAGGATCCAAATATCATCGTCCAACATCCACATTAACGTTGGGTCACCACCTAGATGATATTCATGAATCACCACACATTTTAGGTCATATACCTAACAAAAATTCATTTATTTTTGTAATGAATATACGAGAACTAATGGAGAACATGTCATAAATCCCCAGACCCCCGAATTATCAATCCTTTAATCATCTAAGAGGCTTATTAGTAACAATTATTACTCCAAATTCTATTCACTAAGAACATGATCTATCTTAATTATAAATCAATGTGAATCTTTAATCATTTTTTTTATTATGTGGTGTAGAGGCCATCTCATATTCAAACATTTGTAGGTACTCTACCTAGTGCTTCTACATGGAATTGAGGTACCAATGCATGAATTTATAGAATAGGCTCTTGTATTATATGTAAATCAAAATCCCCTTACTGAATAGATTTTTTATCAAACAATAAAAATCATAGGACACAATTAGCAACTCTATGTCATGTGTATAGTAGTTTTAATCATGGAGAAATGTATAACCTGACCCAAAAGCCTCTACCTTTTTCTATTGAATCATCACTCCCCACAAAACCACTTCTGAGGAATCGTAATATATGGAATATCAAAAATTATATATAGGAAAAATCAACACTTCAGCTATAGTTAACACCCTCTTTAGCTATAGAATACCCACTTCACATAGGCGTGATCATTGAAAGTTCACCCATTTGATTTTAATTTTATTTAATGGTGATGATAATAAAAAATATAGCAGAAAAATTGTGATATCATATTGTCAAACCAAAGATATCCCAATATCGAACACATTATAGGGATGTGACCAAGACAAAACTGCCTCAAAACTATTCAGGTCCATGGATATACCATTATTAAACACTAGATCCTAAAAAAATATCAACTTTTAAATCCAAAATTGGTAGTTTGAAATATTTGCATAATGCTGATGAGCTCAAAGGGTGATGTGGACTATATTAAGATGTATAACATGTTACTCTGGGGTTTGTGAGAAAATAAAGAAATAATAAAAAAACATCATTGTAAAAAGGAAAATATATGAGTGAAAAATCAATTTCCAGAGATCCAAGAACACTATCAGTATATTCATTAATCAAAACTGTAACAACCTGAAATTTTATTGTATATATTACATTAAATGAAATTAATTTCATTGACAGCTTGAAATACATTGAAACACTATTTTAAATTAACTAAAATATAGTATTACATTTTTTTCATCTATTAAATTTTTATAATGAATAGGGATGAAAAATATTCTAGGATTATGTAAATATATTGATAAATATAAATACAATTGTTTTGTTAATTCATTAAAAAAATATATTTTTTTTTCAGAAATGGGTTTCAATAGATTTTTTTAGAAAATAATTTAATTAAAATTTCTAGGATTTATTAAATAAATATGACAATGTGAACATAATTTTTTATATTATAAAGGAAAATTTTATTATAATGATTTTTTTAATATTTTTTGAAATGGATTATTTTCCATTAAATAGTGAAAAACATTTATATTTATAAAAAACAATCTCCTTATTTAAATTATTTAGAAGGTTATGTTATTTAAAAAAATTAAATGTAATATTAGTTGATTTATATTATTAATAATCTAATTAAGGTCATTATAATTAATTTTATGTTTCATTTTGATATAAAAATATTTTATAGTAAATAATTTTTTTAATAGAATACTACTTTTCATCCCATTTTTTTGGTTTATTTTAATGTTAAATTTTTATATTAATAGAAATAAAATATGGAAATATTGATTCAATATTTTTAATATAGGGGTATAAATTTGGTTAAAAGGACACTTTTAATTTTGATCAACATAAATAGTAACACTAAAATTGTTTTACAACCACTAAAAAGGTAAAATTGGATAAATATGGTTAAAACTAATGTAATAAGGATGAAAATTATTTCAGAGACGTAAATTTATTTAATTTGATAAATATTTTTCATACATAGACATCAAAAAATAAAAAATATCATCTTTTTCTATTTGAAATTTATTTAACCTTTATAATTTTTAAGAAATATATATAGTCAAAAATGGAACATTCTAACATTTAATATCTATAGTATTTTATAAAAGGGGAAAAATAACTTATGTCAACATATAAATGGTCATACAAAATATTAATAATTTTTTATCATAGTAATTTATTTTTAAATTTATGTGATTATATAATTATCTTAAATTCTTATAGAACTATGACATTGTACTTGTGCCCTCAGTAGTGAAATCCGGTAAATAGTTTTGAAAACATTAAAAGTAAATTTTTGAGTGACTTAGGGTATCCCAAAAATAATTATTGATAAATATATTATATTTATGATTTTTAAAATGTTTATATTTTAATTATATTAAAACACCAACACAATTAATTTTAATACAAATGAATAGAGTAAAAAATGAAATTATTTATATTTTATGATTTTTTTTACAAAATTATAAAAATACAAAAAAAAAATTAAACAGGAAAAGTAGTATGAGAAATGGTTTTAAATTTAATCCCCAATCCATTTATTTGGAAAATGCTATCTTATAAATCAAATTATAACCCTTAATGATTGAAAAATGTTGTTTCTATTGTTAATGTTAATATCAGTTAGTTGAACGGTTAAACCAAATACAGATGGTCTAAAATGATACCAAAACTAGTATAAAATTAATTGGATAATTATATTTCTATGATATTGAAATTTTATTTTATTTAATCACTATATGGAAATTTTATACATTGGAATTAATTTAATTGTTTTTAAATCATTTATGTAATTCCATGTGTGTCCATTCCCTAATTTATAAAAGAACACCCCGATGATATTATTTTTTCACAACATTGAATTTTATGTATTAGAATAAACCTACAAGATTATCTTATATACTTATCTACAAATTTATTATATGAGTTTTCCTTCATAAAAATCAATTCAAAGGTTCCTCAATCAGGTATATAAAGAAGTCCTACAAAAGAAGTGGAAACTTCCTACATGAACCCAGTTAATTTATTTCTTCATAGACATCCTATAAATATGTGGTATTATTCATTAAATAATAACATAATTATCCTTAATATTTCTATATTTTATTTTTATTATTTATCCTCCACTATGTACCAACTTTTCCATTAAATAGGTAGTGAATGTATTGCTCGAGTATATATATGGACAATAGCTTCCACATAGTGATACAAATCATTTTCCATTAGTATCATTAATGGGTGGTAATTATGATGGGTTTAATGTTTATAAATATTTTTAATATATTTTTATGATTCTATATTTTTTATATCATATCTACGTTCTTACATCACAATCTGTTGGAGAATGATAATATCTCCTCTACGTATGTGTGGACTACCACATCCATGAAGTGATGAGATTCGTTTTTCAACTAAAATTTACATGAATAATAGAAATAATAAATTTAAAAAATTTATATGTAAAATATGAAAAAATAATCACTTTGTAATGGTGTATTACTTTTTTCGTCCACTAAAAAGTGAAAACAATGTTCATGACGATGTATACCATACTGTTTCTATTATGTTTTAATTAATTTTTTTATCTCTAAATTTTTTGGATATATATATAAATAATTATTGTATATTATATTTATACCAAGAATAAATTTTTGATATTATGGAACCACGATCAATGTAAAAGGACCATAAACTACTAAACTGATATTCTCATAAAAAAGAATCTTTTAACACCCAGAAATAAAAATTTTAATAACGAGTTATGAATAAATTAGAGTAAAAATTTTATAATTGGATTATATATTTATATATGTATTATTAGGATATTTTATTTTAATTTGAATAAATGTAATTTTTTTATATAGGAATTTAGAGACCTTGTGTAGAAAATCGAACTAGATATATGAGATTTAGGTTAAAATATCATTATTTATCTATATTGTTTATGATTAAGATTCAGATTACAAAATTTTATCACCAATACCTCAATAATCCAATGAATTTTGCTGAAAAATTTTCATTTCTAGATATTAGATTTTTTATTCGTTTTATTCTCATTATGAACTCAATAACCTCAATAATTTTTTATGGAAAACTGACATTATATTTCGCTTCAGTTGAAAAGAATATATATTCCACATCCTCATATTCTAAAAACAATTATACTATATTTTATATTATCCAATATTTTTTATTTTTTATTTTAAACATGATTTAACTTTAAAAAACTTTTTAAATGGTCATGTTCTTTTTTTCATAATTAACTAGTTTTATACCAAAAATGTTAAAGGAATCATGGTTTAAACATACCTAGATTGAAAAAAATTTCCAAACTCTATGATCATTCAATGATTTAAATCATACATTACATGTTTAAAAGTCTATTTTCAAATTCAATGTTTTTATATTATATGTGAAATTATAAAGATCAAAGAACTAATTTCAAAATAGAAAATGTATTTTTCTAAATCAATAATCTAGAGATATTTTAAAGAAAATTTTCATTTATTTTAACATACTTTGATTTTACATAGACTATACTGTAGATGTGACTGATGGATACCATTTTTAATCATTAAATTGATGGTTTATGTTAATAGTTAGGATTTTTTTATGAAACCCATTTATTTTACATAGTTTATTCTATAATGAAATTTTGAAATTTTAATGAAACTAATTTCTCTTCCATGACATATGATATACAATAAATGTTTTAGGACCCTATGCAACACATATGAATTGATTATTATAATTTTATAGTATTTCCTTGAATTATATATCTCTCATATTCTGTGGGGTAATAATCTATGTTTCATGATAAAATAAGGACTCAAATGGGGAGTTATCCCAATACAGAAACAGACTCTATGTACTATGATAGTCTTGGGTGTGAACCATGACTAAGGACATGATAGAATGGGGAGTAAAAAAATCATATATAAAATTCTATGGTGTTTTACTTGAATAAATATATGATTTTATATTCATATATGAAAGATACAAATTAATGTCTTATTCCAATTCTATATCATCATATATCATGTTCTTTAATTCCATCCCGATTTACATATTATGAACTACCATGCTTTATTCCATGACTCTAGATTATGATATTTGAAATTAAGGGTATTTTTTTCTAATATTAATGATATTTTCTTACACACTTACACTCATGTTTTTTATGTGATCATTTTTACCTACCTTTTTTACCCTGACTGATAAACTAAGATAACCCTTTTCATATGTTTCTTCCCTCTGTATTGAAGATGTTTTTTATGTATTATCTGTTTAATATTAATAAATGTTTTGACGAAATTAGTTTTTTATGATTCAGATATATTATAAATATTTTTTAGGTGTCGATTTTTCAAAATACACTAAACCCATGATATTATGAAATTGATCATAATGTTTTATATGGAATATTAATTTAATATGATATAATATTTATGTATGAAATGTGGGGATCATTTTAATTTGAATTAGAGATTATTTTAGTCAATAAAAAGTGATAAAGGTTATAAAAAATTGTGGATTCCATGGGAATAAGTCTACGTTTAGGATAATATCCTAATGTGTTGGAAATGTCCATGGATAACATACGTTAAACATAAGGTTCCATGGTTTGATTTGAATGTGTTGTGATTTAGATATACTATGAATGGTATTTCATGATTATGTGATATATCACATAGAATATTAAATATTAATTCTTACTCTATGAGTTTTGGTTTTATTCAATGTCTAGAACTCAAAAACATCATTCTATCTATGAATGTGATGGAAAAAATAAATTTTTCCACATGAGAAACCAAATTCTAGGATGGAATATTAAATATTATTGTTATACATAAACGTATTTCACCTAATGTGAGTCATTATAAACTTATAATTTAGAAATTAAGGGAAAAATGTTATGTTGAGTCAATCATGAATTTATATCCACCTTCTTTTAGTGGGTTGACTAATCCACTAGATACTGAGTAATAGATCAATACCACAGAAAAGATATTTTCCATTCTCCAATGTTTAGAACATGAAAAAATTATATTGGATATGAATCATTTGGATGTATAAAAATATTAATTGTAGACTCTTTTCAAGAACATGAGTAAATGTGATGAAATTGACACCATGGAGTGGGATTAGTTTATTATATTATTTTTCAATAAGAACATTACTTTTAATTTTTATTTTAAAATGGAGAAGGATGTAATTAAGCTAAATTAGAAGGATAATGATCCCCTTAATACCAAGGATAAAAATATTACATTAATTGGGTAGTATTCATATATTAATATAATATGATATAAAAATTAAATAGACATATTCTTCAATGGCTTGAAACAAATTATTTGAAGGGTTTTAACTATATGGGACTCCAATAAGACAAAATAAGTCATTTTAATGTGATATGAAGGTGGATAAAGTGAGTTTAGTTTCCATTAAATATCATGGATTGGATAAAAAATGAAAACATATTTTAATGAATATTTTAAAAACCATGGTGTGAAGAAGATGAGATTACATATAAATATAAAGAGAGGAAGGAAACAATGAGTAAAATGTCTTAAGGGGACTATTTAATTTTTTTAGTGTATAAATAAAAGTAATCATGAAACCAAATGTTGAATTAATTGGAATATTATTTTCTTATTTGATAGAGAGAAAACATTCCAAATCATACCAGCCACAATCCAGTGTTCCAATACCGCAGATAATGAGAATCCTACCAACTAGTTATGAAATATAAATATTAATTATGATGATCTACCTTATGAACTTATTAATCCCAAAGAAAAATTGAAATATCCCACAAACACTATAATTGATGTTGGATTATGATAATGAAGTTGTAAAAGGTACACTTAACTTACACTTTATAATAGGTAACACCTTTTTTGATTATAGATCTACCCACACATTGGCATCTAAATAAATTTCTTAAGGGTATAATATTCCCACCTAAATAATTTGATGTTTAATATGAAGTGAAACCCCATATTAATATTTTAATCACAACTCATTCCTAATATTATTCTATGATTGAAGTATATAGGAATTTTCATCCTTGAAAAATCTTGATATTCTATATCTAGTAGAATTTTTTGTTATTGTAAGAAATTATTTTCCTTCTATTTAAAAACAACAAATCAATTTCCAATGAAGGGATGTGAAATTTTATATTAGAAGCTATCCTATGATATTCTATTGGTGTAATTATTAATATATTCACACAATGGAAATCAAATTCATTTTATAGGCCTCAATTACTATTAAAAAAAGGTGTATATCTATTATAGTGTTGTAGAATATCAACATAAATTATTTCCCTGTTCCATATGAGGTTGTTGATATATTTCCAGAAGAGTTCAAGAAATCATTACAATCATGATGTATATTTTCCAATATAACTCATAACTAGAACTAATCATATTCCTATAGAACCAAATATAATGGTGCCAATTATGTTGTAGAAATTAAAGAAAAAAATCCTAAAGGAAATTGACAGTGGATTCATTCGGCCAAGTGTATCACCATGGGGTGGACATGATTTTTTATTTATAATAAATATAGATTTATGCTACTATGCATTTTTTTTTCTAAAATGAACTAGATCATAATCAAGAATAGGTATCCACTTTATTTTATTGATTATTTTTTTACCTATTATAAATATATAAATATTTTTTAATGAGTGATCATTGATCTAGACACTATTATTTTAGGGTTTAATGTAGGGACATACCCATGATATCCTTATGATTGAGAATTGATCAAAATTTATTTATAGGGACTCCATTTTTTGTAATTAATTCCCTTCAATCGTCATGTATTTAATCAATATTGTCCTTAAATGTTACCTTTATTTGTTTACGGAGACCATTATATATGATATTCTTATATATTCCTAGATAAATAAAGAGCATGAAGATCACATGTGGATATTACTAATGACCTTAATAAAATAGAAATTATTTTCAAAGTATACCACATGTGAATTTTAGCTATAGGAAGTTTTATTATTTCATAATATAATCGCATGATAAAGAATATTGGTGGATACATAAACGAAGAATGTTATTGATCATTTTCCTAGACAATCATCTATTAATGGGATTCATAAGTTCTCTTTGATATAAAAGATATTATAAAAAATATGTGAATAATTTATTATTTATTTCTAATTCACTAACTAATTTAATTTGAAATGGATCCATCACAAATTAGAGTGATAGAAGTGACAAAACAATTCAAGGGACTGATGATATGTTTAGTCAATTTATATATTGTACAAAAAATGATCTAGTAATTATATGATCTTTAAAATTAGTGATGTATCAAAGAATTGAATGGGATGCTTCCTCGTGAATAATGAAATTGTGATAGCTTATGCCTTAATGAAATTGAATGTTATTCATAAAAATTACCCACCTCATGATTTGGGGTTACATGTTGTAATTTTTTCATTGATTTTGTAGGAATTTTATTTTTAGGGAAATGACTGAAATATATAAAAATCATTACAGTTTAATTTTTAAAATCACTTATAAAGGATTGAATATTTTAAAATATGGTCAAAGATGATTAGTGATTATGACTGGTCAATATGTTACCACCTTTAGAAAGCAAGCAAGGTCATTAATGTTTTGAGTTGAATGGATCATTCTAGCTTTACTATGATGAGGAATAAAATGGCCAAATATTTATGGATTTCCAACTAATAGAATCTTAAATATTGAGGGAAGGGGAGAAATATTATCATACTCAAATAAGTGTTCATTAGTCTATTCATATTGTGATTAATGATGAATGAAAGGTTGATGTAGATTTAAAAAATATATTAATCAATATTAATCTATTAAACTTATATTGTGGTTGAATGATAAGGTGATGGAACTGTGTAAGTGTCCCACATATACCAAATTAGAAGAATACTCTGTTGGATGAAAATCAGATACTATCATTCTCTATTCATCATCTATGTATTAATATGTATAATGTTATGAAATAGTATTTCTTGTGGGATGATATAAATAAAGATATTGATGTGTATGTATCTCTGTTCTTAGTATGCTAAGAAGTTAAGGCTAAGAGATAGAATTATATAGGGATGTTATAACCATTACCCATTTGAGGAATAAATTGGAAAATATCACCATGGATTTTTTTAGACATGAAAAAATGTTACAAGGACATAATTATATTTGGGCTATCTTTGATCATCATTTTTATTGAGTAAAAATCCTTACTATTCGATAATATTTCTCCCCTAAAAATTTTGATAGAATACTTAGTATTGAATATGATAGGTTTCATGAATTAATATATTATATTGTACCCAATTGATATCTAATGGATAAAATGATGTCATGGAAAAGTGTTCTGTAAAAACAGGATTAAAATTTTTGTTATAGGAATATTTATCATCCTCAATGATATAGTTAGTTTAAGAGAACAATTCAGCAAATATAGATTATCCTAAGGTGTTTTTCTATGGATTCTATCGGTTGGTGGGATAAAAACCATTATCTAGTCGAGTTTTACTGAGATAATACCATTAACTTGAGAATCCTGATGGATCATTTTAAAAATGACTATGGAAAGTATTGTAGAAGTATAATTTGTTGGGATAAAGATAGGGAAATAATTCTATCAAAACCTAATCTAGCTAAAGAAGTGAAATATAATGTTAGATCCCTTCAGAAGAATATCATGGATACTTGGAGTCGATATAAAATTTATGCTAATGATCATCACTAAAATCTAGAATTCAATGTTTGCGATTTTTTTTGAATTTCACTTTGGAAAAGGTTTATGAGATTCATAATGAAGGTAATTTGGACCCCTTGTAATATTTTTCACTATGAAATTCATGATTGAGTAGGTATAATATCTTATTTCTTTGTTCTTCCACAAAACCTATGTCATGTTTATGATGTGTTAAATGTGTCTATCCTAAGGAAGTATATACCTAATACTTTTGGGGTTCAAAACGCTATGGTTATACCTCTAGGTAATGATTTTATATATGAAGAAAAACAAATATAAATATTTAGTCATATCGGTAATGTGTTACAGAAAAAGAATACTCATTTGGTTAAAGTCTAGTAGATTAATCATAAATTTCATGAAGCAACATGGGAACACAATGATATGTTGAAATTTTGATATACAATTTTTTATTTATGTTATGGAATTTTGAGATTGAAACTTTTTTTATGTTTGTCGAATGTAACCCCCTAAGATTTTATGGTATATTTCTCTTCAAAAAAATTTTATTTCTTCAATAGCTTTTGATACACTAAAAATAATGCCTAAATGAATTGTAATTATTAAACCATTTTAACATATCCATTAAATTTGGGGTGTGAATAATAAGAACATTAATTTTAATTTTTTCAAATATATTGATAAATAATTAATTAATATTTTAGTAATTTCTTCAAAAACATATATTTTTCAAAATGGATTTTATTACTTTTTTTAAGAAAATAATATAATTTTTTTTGTAAATTTTATTAAAATATATTTGAAAAATATAACTTCATTTTTAAAATAATAATGTTTTAATTGTCTTAACAATAATTGTTTAGAATTTTCTTAATAGATTGATTTTCAAATAAATAAAAAAAATTGATTTTTATTGGAAGAAATTAATTTCTAGTAAAGAATTTGAATCATTAAATTTATATTTAAAATATTTTAAAAGTTTCATTAGTTATTTAATATGATTAATAATCAAATTATGTTCATTATAATTAAATTATATTTTGATTTTGGTATCTAAATGTTTTATACTTAAGATTTTTTAAATAGAAATATAACAATCATTGTGTTTTGTGGGTTAATTTTGAAATTAATTTTTGAATCTTTAGAAATTGAACTATTAAATATGTATAGTATATTTTGAATTATTATTTCCATATTGGGTAAGTAGTTCCCTTATATTTATTTTCATTATGAATATTATCCATAATATATTTTTAGAAACAAATTAATGGAAATATTGGTTAATAAGGGTTAAAAATAATATGATAAAGCTTCGAATTAAATCACAAAGTAGGATTGTTTTCATTATATGAGTATTAGTAATTTGTATTCATTCTAAATTTTGAAATATAACCTTTTTTTGATTTACCTTTTATTTTTACATTAATAAAATTTATCTAAATTACAATTTCAAAAATGTTACTTTTAAACGTTTAATATCTATAATTATTAATTGCATGGATAATAAAAACATATGTTTGATTATAAATAGTTATTTTAAATTATAATTAATTTTATTTGTCACTATAGATATTTTTTTTAAATTTTTCATGATTAAATAATTACCTAAATGCTTATGAAATAATAACATAGTGATTGTGAAAGCAGTAAAAAAATAAATAAATGATTTTAAAAAATATAAATGTAATTTTCTTGTTATTTTAATAGTATATCATGAATTTTATTGATAGATATGTTACATATTATTAATGAGTTAATGTTTTATATTTGAATTATATTTCCATCTTTGTTTCATTAAAGTCAAATGAAATGAGTACTATAAGAAATGATATTATTCATACTTTATGGGATATATGATTTTATTAAATTATTTAAATATAAAAAAATAAAGACATGTAGGATGC
Source organism: Viscum album (assembly GCA_963277665.1). NCBI lineage: Eukaryota > Viridiplantae > Streptophyta > Magnoliopsida > Santalales > Viscaceae > Viscum > Viscum album. The sequence goes on along the minus strand of OY728132.1, from coordinate 65,479,145 downwards.
TAAATGGTATAAAATTTGATCCCTCAATAAATTATTATCCAATTTTTATGTTATAACTAAAATTAAATCCCCTTATGATAAAAAATCTTGTTTATGCAGTTAAAATTAAAGTCAATTAACGAAGCACTTATACAAATAGATAATGATTAAAATGAAACCAAAACATTTCTAAATTTCGTAAGATGATGATGTTTCAACCATATATTATTTTTCATTTAATTGATGTAAATTTAAAGTCATTATTCATGATAATTAAATTAATTATATTTTAATATTTTAATAAATTCCAACTGAACCCATTCCATCCTATATATAATGACACCCCTTATCTATTTTATTTACACCACCTTTAGCCTTATAGTTTAACCAACCACATCAAAATTATATCATAAACATCCATATACATTATGTAGAAGAAATATTCATACCAATACCCTTGAAATTTATTACTTGATCTACCTCCATTATATATATGGAATTCCTCATAAATAAAATATTCAGTATCCAAAATATATTGAAAAGTTAATATTATTATAAAACTACTGTTATCTACCCTATTTACATCAAATTGTAAGTAAAAGTATCGCACATGTGTACATGTGGACTAAAACATCCACATAGAGATATAATTACTATATTTTAATTATTACAGTTTTAATTGTTATATATTATATTTTAAATAATTATTATTCTAGATTTATAATTTTATATCTATCTTCTTGACCTCTACACTATGGAAAAAAACATCTATCATGTGTACAAATTGACTACCACGTCCACAAAGAGATTTCATTCTTCATTTCCTTCCACTTCACATGAATGCTAATAAGGATAAATATATTGAATTTATGTATTATGTGTGATATAGTAATAGTTATATTATGGGGAATTATTATTTATATTTATTTCATTTAATACATCAAAAAGATAAAATAATATTCAAGTGTACAAAAAACATATGGTCTCTATGAATTGGTGAATTCATTTTTCTACATCAAACATTAATGGAATAATATATATATATAATGATAATATCTTATATTTACATAATTATTGAATATTTGTTATTGATGTCACAATGTTCATTTTCATAGGACTACAAACTACGAAACAGAATTTCTAATAAAAATTTTCAACACCTGAAAAAATTAATATTAATGAGGAATATATATATATTCTAAACTTGTAATTTTTCCTCTGATGTGTCACCACCAAAATAAGCCACGTCTCCCAATACCTGTCTTCATTCCTCACATATCTCTCGCGACCCCGACTGCCTCGATCCACCGCTCTCATTTGGCCTCCGATTCTTCTAGGGTTCCATCGCTCGCCTTCTTCCACTCCCACTTGCGTCTTCCTTCCACAGATGCCACTACAATCTTTACCTCCATCCCCCTCGCCTAATCCATCCTCTCCACCTCTGACCCTATCGCGAATTCCCTCTACCTAATCTCTGGTATCTGCTACTCCAATATTCCTTCGTCATTTTCAAAATATCTCGCTCCACATGCTCGATCTTCAGTTCCACCTCATTTAGTTCCTCCACCTCCAGCTCCTCCAAATGAGGCCCGGAAATCCCCAGTTTCCTCCTTCATAATCCGCAAATCCAACCCCCAACACTCCTGCCTATCCACTGCCCGTCGCTTCGCTCCATCGTATGCAGTGGCCGTTATTTAGGGTTTCTCCTCCTCCGCGAAAACCTGCCTCCTGCATTTTTGTGGCTACTTCTGACACTCCCGCATATCCACTCCCCTTGGATTACCTCTGGCGTATTCAGTGCCCGGAGAATAGGGTTTCAGATCATCCATCAAAATCCAGATTCTGCATATCTGCGGCAACCTCTACCTCGACGGTATGATCTAAACTCTATCCCATCGGTTCTGATCATATATTTCTACCTGTGATTAGTATATTCAAAAAGTTGGTCGTGGTTTCAGCAGGTGGGAAGGTACACCGTGCATCGTCCTCCTGTACTACACACAGACGACGTATACCACATTCTGTTGTTGGTTAACCTATCAAAAAGCTACGGTTTGAATTTATTTTCTGTATCTCCATCTTCACTGCATACAAAATCATCGGCCTGGCAGCTGATGCTGATAATTTCTGTGTATACCTCAGTATACACAACAAAACGTTTAATTTCTCCTAGAACATTGATTATTTTTTAAACCTATTTTAGTTGTTTCCCATCTGTTGCAAATTACTCTTGCCTAACCATTCTGCAATATTCTCTATTTATGGAGTGCTATTTCTATACTATAATTAATGTTATAATTACTATGTAATTAGTTATTTATTGGACCTTACATTTCTTCTTACATTCACAGCAACACAACTAAGACATTAACATTCTTTGTATGAAAATGAGGATGCCAGTGCATTACTGATATGTCTGCGTTCATACATTGACCAGCATAAATTCATTCGGATACACAAGTAACGGTAAGTCTGATAAAGTACTCTACTCCTTTAAGCTGGTTAATCCTTTGGAATATGTACTAATATGAATGGACAATTTACTCAGGCTGTCCTTGGTTCAACAACTACAGTACCTACTGCAAGGTCTGTTATCGAAGACCATTAGGATATCTATCTATTCAATACTATAATATATTGTTAACAGGTTTACATTACTTTACTAAACTATCATAGAACTTAATCATATATTAATAGGATTACGTCTCATTTTTGTAAGGCATCTATGTTCTTATATTCTAAATATGTGAGTAAAACTGTTCAACTAACTGTATCACTTACTACAAGAACAATCTAAGTATTACTTGACTGATGATTTTTACATGAACTATGCTATATGCACATTAGAACAACTAATTATACAGAAATAGTAGTACCGATGATTATTTATTTTAAAAATTGTTACTGTAATGGATTACATTATATTTCTCGTATTATACTTATTCTCTTAAAGATGAAAACACTATTTATTAGGGTTACGCGGTCCTTTTCAGTTTCATAACACACAAATAAATAGATAAACTGAACAAATATGCACTCACCGTCAAGATATAAAGACGCATGATTTCAAAGAAGATTACTATGACAACAAAGTCAATCAGGTTGTCTTCTAAATACTGTCCACTACTGAAATAGTTTCTTTATTTAAGAATAAACAACTTACATGTTTACTATATTACCAAATCGACAGGTAGAATGACCACTGAAAACATTACTGCTCCTAAACCTCTAACTCCATATGAGCGGAAACATACAGAAAGTGGTATGTCTTCATTTTCCATGACTTTTTCAACTCTGATCAATATAGCCAAACATTATATTCAAACAATTTAAACAAGTTCAATGATGTTTGACAAGGTATAATCTTACAGTAATGACAGTTTTATGTTAATAATTCCTATAGGAAATTGTTTTACACCAGAACTGGTCACACCAGCTACTGACACTGAATTACGTCGCCGCATTCCTTTATCATCGATATCCATCAACGGTTAGTTCAGCTTACTGTCTCCCAATGAATTATTTATGATTTCTATCTGAAAATATACTAACCATGTATTCGTACAACTATGTCATTCCCTGTACCACAGTCCCTCGAGAGTATTTAGAGCTATCAACGACATACAGCGACTCAAAGAACAAAAAAAAAACAGACAAACACCACGATACGACATGGGATTCCTTTCAGTAAACATCTCTGCATTTAAACTTCTGTTACATTTATTGTGAATACTATACATTACAGTTTCACAACTTACAATCCCAATACCAATCTTCCAAGGTACGGATTCTATTGGTTGTACTATTAGGGGGTCCAATGATGCATCCTCATCACTTTAATCAGCAAGCAACCCACTATGTGTAGTCTTCTATATGGTAAAATATTCACTCTTACAAATAATTCTACTTTTTCAGACAGTGCTAATTATACTACAATTGAAAACTGTATACATCTGTCATCCATAGGTATGTTTCTCATTACAACTTTCATCTCGCATTTATTATGTATAAATCCCTTCATATATACGCCCTTTTTTATATCGTCTAACATCTTGAAATATCCTTTCTTCCAAAGGATATATTACCAACCATGCAGGATTCACAGAAAAAACTAGTGAACAAGTTTCAATTATAGGTACATACATGGATACTACTCCTTCAATGACATGTGAGATATATCCTGCAATCAACAATGAAGGTATGTCAACTTTGACATACTATTAAAATTATTCCACTTTTTAACTCTTTATAATAATACTAAATATTCACCAGCAGCAACTAACTAGATGATTAATGATGCAGCTATGCCAATACATCATCAAACTGCTGAACAAATAGGTGGATTACATTAACTAAAATTATTAATTACTACACATAGTCCTTATGGGATATAAAGTTAAACAGAATCAATATTTTCCATTTCATATTATATATTCCAATCCTTTTCTCTTCAGAATATTTTGACTGCGGAGACCCTTCGAACATATTCGAAAACTGCGGTTCTACCTTCTGTATTGAAGAGAGGAATAAAAAATATATCCATATACATGTACCCTGTTACTCAATATGTTTCTCACTAGGAAAAATATCTTTACATCCTTTTCCTGCATGTCCCCTATACCTTAGAACTTTTCTATTCAGTAAAAGTTGTCCAACTTCTAAATCATTCCAAGATCACATGCACATTTACAACTCTATGTTTGCATTCACGTCATTGGGAGGCACTGTAAACAAATCTCTGAACTGTGGTGGGTCTCCAAATATTTTTAGATTAAACAAAAAAAACTACCATCACATTGGTAGTTTGTGTCCTTCCGATGGACAACCACCTAGGTTTGCTCAACTCTATGTATATGATACTGCAAATGATGCTCAGAATAGAGTACGGGCAATCGGGTATGTAATGATGTATATAGTAATACATAAACCTTGTCTCTTTCATTTCTCACCACTACTTGACACTATGTTATGCAGTTTTGATGAAAAAAACAAAGAGTCCATTATTGATGTCAATATTGTTCAAATGATATAGAATATGCTTCATCAACATAATGGTTTATCACATCATTTTAGAACAGCAAGGGATATTATTGAGACGCATGGCATTACAAATTTAAAAATGCGACTACTTAGAAGAAGTGGAAGGGATGCACAGACATACAACTTACCAACTACTTCTGAGATTGCAATGCTCATTGTCGGCGACATTGAAGATCTAAATAATGAAAGAGATATCATCATTCAAGGAAGATATGGAGGCTATAAAAGAATTAATGCACTTCTCCCACTATACCTTCCTCTTCAATATCGATTGATTTTCATGGGTGGAGAGGACAAATATGTTGACAATATATCCCATCGCACTACACCATTTAATGACAACGCAAAAGTCAGGAATGTTACAATGCGAGAGTATTTCTCCTATCATCTTCATTCCCGTTCCAATGATTCTTCCAACCTTCTATTCTATAGGAGGATTCTTCAACAGTTTATGGTAGATGCATACACAATGATTGAGTCTCAAAGATTATCTTTTATTTTCTACAACCAGAAGTGCTTAAGGGCAGAACTATACAATGGGTTGTAAGATGCTTTCCTTAGGGGTGATCGAGATGGTTCCTTATGTGGGAAGCGTATCATTTTACCTTCAAAATTTACAGGCGGCCCAAGATATATGATTCAGAATTACCAAGATACATTGTCAATATGTAATTGGGCAGGGTATCCTGATATTTTTTTAACATTTACATGAAATCCAATGTGGCCTGAAGTTTATCGATATGTTAAAGTAAACAACCTGCACCCATCAGACTGTCCTAAAATACTATCACGAATTTTCAACATAAAGGTCCAACAACTCGTGAAGGATTTATGAGAAGTATCCTTCTTCAGAAATTCTCGAGAAGGTGTGTAACTACGTCTCTAAGCTATTCGTGTTTTTTAATTACTACCTCAACCAGAATTTGATAAATGTTTTTTAAATTGTCTTCTTTTGTTTAATTTTCCATGTAGTTGTTCGTACAGTAGAGTTTCAAAAAAGAGTATTGCCGCATGTGCACATTCTATTATTTCTTAGTCAGGAAAGCAAGATCGTCACTTTAGCAGACATTAACAGAATTGTTTCAGTAGAAATTCCAAAAAAATGAGACTTCCCAAAACTACATGCAGTGGTCGGCAATTTTATGATCCATGGACCTTGTGGTGAAGCCAACCGTCACTATCCTTGTATAAGGAGTGTAAAATTATTAAACCATTATCCAAAGAAATTTTCTCCCCAGAAAACTTCGGATGATGAGAGTTATGTTGTCTATCAGAGAAGAAATATAGGTTGTATTGTTCTCAAAAATGGTTTAGCATTAGACAATCGGTTTGTGGTGCTGTACAATCCTACATTGCTCTTAAAATATAAATCTCATCTGAATATCGAAGTTTTCAATCAATATTCCTCTATCAAATACCTTTTTAAATATGTTAGAAAGGGGCATGATCGTGTTACCGCAACACTCTTTGATAACAGCGATAATGATCTTTAGGAAAAGGGTGTCGATGAGATAAAAATGTATTATGACTGCTGGTACATCTCACCTTGTGAAGCTTCTTGGAGGATTTTTTCATATGATATCCACTATAGATATCCTCCAGTTGATAGACTGCAATTTCATTTACCAGGAGAAAACAATGTCACATATGCAGACTATGATAAAATTGAAGATATCTTGAATAAGGCCAACATTTTTGATACCATGTTCACAACATGGTTTAATGAAAATCAATTGTATACAGAGGGAAGAAATATTACTTATGAAGAATTTCCAACACGATTTGTCTACCATTGTCGTGAAAAGAAATGGTACCCGCGCAAACAGGGTTTCAGTATTGGGAGACTTTACTATGTGGCACCCACTTCTGGGGAACTACATTACTTGCATATTCTATTAACAAAGGTCAGAGGATCAACTTCGTATGAATCTATCAGAACAGTGAACAACATTACTCATCTTACATTCAGAGAAACATGTTCAGCAATGTGACTTTTATATGAAGACAATGAATTCATACAAGCACTACAAGATGTATCTTCTTGGGGAATGATATATTCTTTTCAAAGACTATTCACCGAAATGTTATTCTCAAATTATGTTTCTCGACCTGACATTGTTTGGTTTGCAACCTAGAAAATCCTAACAGAGGACATTTTATATGCACAACAATAGCGACTACAACTACAAGGTACAAACATCTTAATCTCTTGAATGCAATATATTGAAATTAATCCAGTTCTTTTTGACATTAATACACTGTCTTTTAGACTTGACATTGACAGATCATCAAAAAAAATGTATGCACTGTCTGAAATAGACAACATTCTTCGCATCAATGGAAAATCTCTGCAGTGTTATCCTCCAATACCCCTTCCAGAGTATACAGTGTCTCTTCAACCGAATCGACTTATTACAAAAGAGCTTAATTATGATAGGAATAAGATGCATCTTGAATACACAACATTAGAAAATATTATTACGGATGAAAGGAGAAATTTAATCCATGAAATTATGTCTTCGTTATCTTGTCCTGATGGTGGATTCTTTTTCTTACATGGATTTGGAGGTACAGGTAAGACTTTCATCTGGAGAGTTTTAACATGTCTACTAAGGTCTGAAGGAAAAATGTTCTAGCAGTTTCCTTGAGTGGAATAGCATAATTACTCTTACCTGGAGGTAGAACTACTCATTCAAAATTTCAAATACCAATTTATATAAATGATAAGTCAGTCTGTAACATTCAATAGGGAAGTGATGTTGCACAACTATTACAGAAATCCAAATTGATTATCTAGGATGAGGCTCCAATGATTCATAAATACTGTTTTGAATCTCTTGATCAAACATTAAGAGATATTATATCATTAAATAATGACAACTCTTCAAATTTAACTTTTGGTGGTCTAACAGTGGTCCTGGGTGGAGATTTCAGACAAATACTACCAGTGATCCATGGAGGAGAGAGAAGTGACATTATCTTTGCAAGTATATACTCATCATATCTATGGCAGCACTATCGGGTTTTAACATTGACACAGAACATGAGGTTGAAATCACCCAATACTGTTGACGATCCAACCAAAGTTCGATATTTTGCAAAGTGGATTTTGGACATTGGCGAGGGTCGCATTGGAGATCATGCTGATTGGGGCACGTGCATTGAAATACCATCCACCTACATTCTTGCAACAAATAAATCCCCTCTAACAGAATCTATTACATTTGCTTACCCGGATTTCATTGAAAACTTTTCAGATGTTTCGTATTTGAAAGGTCATGCTATATTAGCACCAACACGTGAAGTTGTGCAGGAAATCAATGACTACATGTTATATCTTACTACTTATGAAGGAAAAGATTATTTTAGCTCTGATTCTGTTTGCAATGCCAGTTTTGATACAGATCGTCTAGAGAACATATATACAACTGATGTCTTGAATGGTATCACTACCTCTGGGTTACCTGGACATAAAATTACTTTGAAAATTGGAGTACCCATTATGTTGCTTCGAAATGTTGACCAATCAGTGGGCTTATGCAATGGTACACGTCTTATCATTAGAAATTTGGGTAACCATGTCATTAGAGAAGATATTTTAACTGGTTGTCATTCAGGATATCTTGCATTCATCCCAAGAATAAATATGACACACAATTACATAAGATGGCCCTTCAAATTACAAAGAAGACAAAATCCTTTGACTGTTTCTTATGCAATGACTATAAATAGAAGTCATGGAAAGTATCTATCTTCTGTATGTTCATATCTTCGCAAACCTGTGTTTTGTCATGGGAAAATTTATGTTGCCGTATCTAGAGTGACGTCACCATGTGGTTTAAAAATTGTAGTTGATGATAAAGAAAAACACACCAATAACTTTACAGAAAATGTTGTCTACAACAAAATTTTTGATAACCTATGATTGGTATCTTTTCATTTTAAATTAATACAATTTGATGCTTTGATTATTTGCTTATATATCATCACAAAACATTATAATGGATACTTCATCTGTCATATATGTACAATATTTTTAATCATGTAGAACTGTAAGAATGTCACGCAGAATCTGTCCTCTAAATGAGATTACTGTTGATGCTGAAGAAACTTTGAAAATAGAAGTGCGTGTATTGAATTTGTGGTTGAACTCCTCACCCAAATACGGTGGTGCAGCTATCGATCTGATTATCTATAATTCCCAAGTGAGTTTTTCCATTGAAAAAATTACAATTCATCTACTATTTACATAACACCAACTATATGTATTTATTTTGTAGTAAGTTTCATCATCTCTCATAAATGTGACAGCTAGTTTTTAAATATTCACCTTGAAATTTTATTATTTTATGCAGGAGACAAAAATTCAGTGTACAATAAACAACCTCCATGCAATTAACAAGTACAAACCAGTCCTATGTGAAGTCCTTTTCTACATTATACAGAACTTCTAGATTGCTCCTAATCAATGAAGTTACATGGGGGCAAGACATTCTTGCAGATTTTTTTCACAGCAACAACATTTGTTCGACCAACGGATGCTCAGTTACCATTCTTCTATTTCGAGTTCATTAATTTTGATGACATCATCAACAAATCCGTTCTGGAACATCATCTAATAGGTACATTAAATAACACAAAATATTAATTAAAGTCTATGATTTAGAAAACATTAATTCCTTCATGTTAAAATTATTTACTTTCTATAAAAACTATTGTTTCTAATTATATTGAATTTTTTTAAATTCTATATTCTTGATACATTACTTAATCGTAATGCACTCTTCTTGAAAAACTACTCCTTCAAAATCATTTATACCTGTTTTAGAAATTATTGGACATCTACGACAATCATACCCCACACATTCTATTGGTACTACAAAACAAAAACTTCAAGTCATTTTAGAGGATGGCAGGTTTGCATCCTGATCCTTCCACTACAATTTACAAGTACTATTGTTATTACTAAAACATCTACTATGATTTGTTCCAGAGGATTGCAAATAAATTGTAGCGCGTGGGGGGAGTTTGCAAACATCATGTCAGAGTACTTGGAGAACAACATGGAAACCTCTACAGTAGTGATATTGCAGTTGGTCAGGACGAAGCAGTTGACATGTAAGAAATCTATCTATGTGCTAAAAAAAATTCGTTACATGTTTATCTTAATGACCTGTATTTTTCTTAATATGCAAACTTGATTTCTGTCACATTTTGTTCTACATGTCCCAGCATCTGTTATTATCACCACTTCAATTAATTCTTCGAAAATACTACTCAACCTAGACAACCAAGTAGTCCATGAGTTTAGGAGCAGGTAAACTATCAACTATCAGTATTTGTGAACTTATTCTACCTTAAAATAAGTTCTATATGACTAAAATTAACATTATTTATGTTCCTGAATAATGGTTTTACTTCATTAATCCGAACTGGCTGCATAAGTAATTCCCAGTTTCAAAGTCATCCGTCAACACGATCAAACAAATGCATTACAATGATTCCCTATTAGAATAACAAAAAATGCATTTCTGATGTTAAACAGATGCTGCAGGTTAGTATAGTATCAATTTCCCATTATTTCAGGATGTGAACTATCATGCACTACATGTAATATCTTCTTTGATAACTTTATTAATATTATTAATTATTTCATAGTCGACAAGGTGTCTGATTGATGCAATAATAGTAAAACTTCAATGCACTCATCACTGGTAGTTTTAATCCTGCAACTCATGAACAAAAAAAATACAAGCATCCGATGGAAAATTTTGGTGCCAAAGTTGTATGAAAAAACCAGCCTTCACTACTCCCAGGTATTCATCTACATTCTACCATCTTTTCTAACAATTTATTCATTAGTATGGTTCTTATATGACAGAAGTTGTAAAGAGAGTACACATATATAAATATATCAGGTTTAGAGTACAACTGCTGATTAAAGATGACATAGACTCGCTATCTATTGTTCTCTTTGATAAGGAAGTCATGCAGTTTATAAGCAAATCAGTTTCATAGTTGATAGATGATATGATACAAGTAATCTTCTTCACATTTCTGTTTTTTTTTTCATGTAAATAATTTCATTTAACTCACTTTCCCATTTTATTATAACATTGGACCATGATGAGTTTGGTTTCCCCCCTGAGCTAAATGTTTTCAAATCAAAGAAATTTTTGTTGTCACTTGACGTGACAGAGTACAACATTCAAAATTGAAAATACAGTTCTGAACAGAACACATACACAGTGCTCTTCATCAGTGATAATGATGATTTTATCATGAACTATAATCAGAGTTCTGTACACAACCAGGTATGCAGTCTCAAAATTCCAGAGGAATTTCGAGGCAGCATGCTGAAGATTACATAAAAACAATGTTGTTTTAGTTAATTTTTTACAATTCAATTTTTTAACAAAACATAGACCACATACTTGAAATGTTCTAACCTCTTTTAACCATCTTTATTATGAACATCAAAGCGCTTCTTCTTCAGGACTCATCTTGAACATATCTTCTACTGTTGATATAAATACTACTTCTGTCTCTTTAACCCAGGTATAAATTTTCAATATTCTAACTCTGTAACACTAATGTTGTACATATTTAATACAATAAAGTATTTTTCTTTATATTTATTTCCCATTACCTATAATATTCATAACACTCTATTTTTGGTGATTTTCCATCTGTTAAAAAATAATATCATGTTACATTGGAATTACTAATACGTATTGGCTTCTTCTCATTCGTTATAATTGAACCATCATGTAGAAAAAATTGATGACGGACTTCGATTCTGAAGCTACTGTGGAAGGCTCCCTGTCTCCAGACCTGAAGCTTGCATCATCATTTTCCAATGAACATCATCTCTACATAGTGGAAATGAGAAACAATAAAACAGTAAAAATAGACTAAATGTATGTATGCCTAACCCAATGTAGTTTTTACAACTAACTCTATCTAATTGTTTGAAATTGCCATTACAAATTTAACCCCATATATAATTCATGTGAAGTCTCTAAACTGTATTAAGGTTGTGTTTGTAAACCTTTTATCAGTAAGTGTTCGTTGTCGGTTTGTTTATTTTTCATATCTCAAAAGTGCAATAACTACTGTATTTTGTACTATATAATTGGTTTACTTATGTTTAGTTTGTCTCATTCATTAGCATTGTTGTGTGATGTAGCATGTTTTCTGCTATATTAATTAGGTTTTCTTCATTCTTGAGATATGAAGAATGTCAATTTTTATTACTTTTGTTTCATTTCCACCTATCTTTATTTAATTATATTGAAATGCTTACAGTTTGTCTTTGGTGATTAATTGGGTCTATGCATTGCAGTGTGGATTTGACTCTTCATATGGATGTCTAACAATTCCATTCAATAACTTCTCCCTGAATCCTCTTCAAGAAACTTTTTGTTCAGCATATTAAGTTGAAAAATTACGATCTGGTCTTTTTTTGGCTACATGACTGTTTTGTAATCTAGATACGTTATCGTATTAGTTTTCAAGGATATCTATTGATATGTTTCCCTATTTATGTTTTTAATTGCGGTTTGGATGATAGTCAAAAATAATTATGGTTACTTTAATTTTCTGGGTGCCTTCCATCGTATTCGTCTAAGGACAAACATTTTTTCTGATACTAAATCATTTGGATACCCTGTCGTTTGCCATTATTTTTCATAGGGCTTTTTCATTGAGCTACCAAAAAAACCGTATTTGGAGACAGCTGTAATTTTTCTAGCTGAATAGTACGATCACTCTTAAAATTTAGTATACATATGGATATTTCACATTGATAAATCAGTAGTATTTATTTATCTTTGGTTATATTCACATTGTATAATTAATGCTTCTGACCTTTTGGTTTTGAACACAAATATTATGGAGCAATAAACATTCAAGGGTGGGGGTTTTCGATACTTAAATGACACGGTACTGTTTACAATTCATTAGTTTAAAGTACACTGAATTAATAAATAGATAAATTTTTAAGAGTGATCTTCATTTTACTATGACTAACACTGTTTCCGCATGTGAATCATGCATTATTTTGTGGTATTTTATCATGTAATTTGTTCAAGTAGTGTTTGTGTGTTTTATTAGATCAATGAATCATTTTACGAGCAAAATATCGTATTCCATCGGTGTTTGCATTATGTACAGATTCAACTCCTATGGAAGGAGAAAACTTGTATCTGCCAGCAGGTGGAAGCATTGAGATGACAGTTGACTGCAAGATATTTACATATTCAACTATTCTGTTACAAATATTCAATTATTCTGGTACAACATATGGTGGTGCTATGAATGTCGGTCGTGCCTCGTCAAACTGTAATCTCACTTCCAGTTTCCATTTCTAGGCAAAAAACAGGACTGGAGGTACTGATTCTTATAATACATTTCTTTCATTTTCCTTCATTTGAATTTTTCCTATGTAAATATGTGTTCCTCGAATCGTTTTCAGCTCATATAAGATTACAGAGATACTGTACACACTGAACTTTTAGAATTTTCATGTTTGCAACAGATTTCTATAAATGATTTTTATGAATTTCTATCACTTCTTATAGTACATAGTGATGTATACACTGTGAACTTTTATAAGTTTTGAAGCTATATAAATTAATACAGTACATTTATCCAGTTGTATGTGTCCTGGTTTTATATAGTACATATACAGTGATGTATACACAGAAATTTTGTAATTTTCATGTTTGCAACAGATTTATATAAATATAGCCATATATTTCTATAAATACATACATTACACAGTGCTGTATACACTGAACTTTAAGAATTTTTGAATATCTATAAATGCATAGAGTACATATAGGTGGTTGTATGTGACCTGCTTGTATACATTACATATAGAGTGATGTATACTATTCATTTCAATTCAATTCTTTTTTTGAACCATCAGTCACTGCAGATTATGGTTGACAGATGCAGGTCTCATATAGAGCGCACATTTCAGATTTCATAGCCATGCCATGTTCCCATATTATTAGAGTATTCAATAGTACAGTTCACATTAAGGCTTACGATTCCATAAATGTATGCTTCCTTTTACAGCACATCAAAGAATACCACTAATTGTAGCATTACTGTAAATGATACTAATATTAGCACAATAATTTATATTACATCTGTATCTGGTTTGATGTTTTTGTTTTCAAAATATATTAATGTCACTTTACTGTCCACTGTGCATAATACAGTTACAACTGAAACCCATTTATGGGTACCTATTAATGAATTATATTATAATACATTCATACTGCATATTATGTAGTCTAATTTTAGTCTAATTTAAACCTGTTTCTTTCATGTTGCTATGACTATACTTCATTGCATTAATAGGACATTGCTTCGTGAGGTATACAAAATATTCACTCAAGCTCTTTCATCCATCTACAATGTTTTAGGATTCATCAATAACCATCCGAGGAAATCATTTCAGCCACCACCAATAATTCCTTTTGATAATTAGTTGAACATAGCTAATATTGACAATATTAAAGTCATTGGGAAGGTAAACGGTGGATTAGTTCAATTGATGCAACACAAATGGATTGGGCATTATTTTTCCGTAAAGGAATTGGTGAAAATTTACTCTATTCTATTGTTTTTTTGTTTTTTTCTAGGCCATAATGCTTCTTTATTCTCCACATTTATCCTAATCATACACCAAAAGATACATTTTGTTGTTATATCATAGTATAATATTATTATTACAAGTTTTCGTTAATGTAGTTAAAGTGGGACCAGGACGACCATGGAGTGGTCAAATGTCGTGATTTGAAGTACTGAGGTCGGGTAGGGGATGACTTTCATGTTGGAATAATATATATGTTCCATTTGGAATTTTAGGTAGTTGAGAGTGATGTAAAAACGCAATTAAAACCAGAGATAAGATGACCTTTTTCAGGTACCCTCCAAATTCACTATATCTCGTTCCTTGATTCCCTCCACCTCGTGATTTCCATCCACATCTACAGATCTCAACTCTTTCTACCCTATCAAGGTTTGAACAACGTGTTTCTCACCCCTCAACAAGTATGTCTTTCTATTCACTATCTAAATATTGTACTCACTATTTGTCAATTCATTAATAATATGGTGTGTTTCTACCACATAAGTTTTTCTAGCTTTATATGTGTTCTAATAGTTTGTCCTCATAGTATATGATTTTTTCAATGTATTTTCACACATAGTATAGAACCAATATTTCTCTAACTACCTTAAATTGTTAATTGTGTTTTTATATACAAATTTGTATAACCTAAATTAATGTCTATGACTCATACATTTTTCTTTACAATAACGTATAATATGAAGTGTATTCATTTCAATTGAGACTGCTCTGGGGGGTGATAAAAGAGATCCTATGCCATACTATCTCTCAAGACACATGATTTATACGAAGCAGGTAGACTCTATTATATCGTTGTTGTTTATTATACATGCATAAGATATTCTAAAGGGTTTTATTTTTTATTTGATGGAAATGTAATGTCAAATGATGTATTTCTTTTAAGTTGCTTCATTTTCTTATTTGATTTCATATCATGTATTTTATATAAGGTTTGATATTACTATATTGATCTATATTAGTTTTTATTGTTTATTTATTTTATTTTATCCTTATAAATTAAATATTAATTCTGTCAGCTTATCTGATTTGAAGTAAGATTACTTCTCCATGTGTTCATATGGTAACCACGTAGGAATTTGAGAAAACTCATTGATTTTAGTAGTTGTAATTGCAAGTTAATACGATAGTTTGATTGCTTCATATATTTTCATATTTGATTTCAACTATATTTTTTATAGTAATCACTGTATTAGACTATGCCCTTTATATATGGGTTAATGGATTATGTTTACCCTGTTTTTTGAATGAGCCTCTTGCTTGGATACTGAAAAACATATGTACCGTGCTTATGTGTTTCCTATTGCAATGGAATTTTATTTTCTCATATACATGACATCTCAACTGCATAGATATCAGTTCATCATGTTTCCATTTCTGTTCCAATAGAATTTTATTTTGTGACTGTAGGCCATAGGCATGCCATGTTCCCATACTATTAGAGTATTCAAATTAAGTATTAAGTTTCAAGTGGTATTTTCAAAATTTTCCTTTTCATTTTCATTGTTTTTACCCTTGAAGATGATGTAATTGGTTGCAGTTCGGCAAGGAGTCTGTTACTATGTGTTCTTAGATGGAGTGTTGATGTTTTTTCAAAGCTCTGATTGTCTTGCGTGAGCTACCAATTATTCTGAACCAATTTTATCTTAAACTTTTATTTTGTAGGCCCAGTTAGCTGATTTCCTGGCAGAAACATGAGAATAAAGATTTCCATGTTTTTAATCTGATTCTATCGTTGCATCCTTTATTGTCTTCGCTTTTGGCCCGTGACATGCATTAGGTATCACTAGCCTGAGAGGTGCATTATGTATCATTGGCACTCAACCACCTGAGGGAATGCATGGAAGGAGCACATTGGTTTTCATTGTAGGTTTGAAAAGGTAAATTGCGACTTCTTTTATTTTGATTTCTAATTATTACATTTATGTAATCGTTTTTTTATTCTACAAATTCAGGTGTTCTTATTGTAAGGATTTTTTTCTATGCAGAAATGTTTTTCAGGCATTTGAAGTTGGATATTTGTGAACTGTGACATAGTTTCTCGATGACATAAAGACTTCTGATTTATGTCTTCAAATGTAATAGTCCATTTGAATGTTCTTTTCATTCATGTTCATTGGAATATTGTGTTGTTTATAGAATTAGTGTATAATAATTCTTTCATGTAATTGTCATGATATCACAGTGACATTAATACTTATTTAATTTCATTCTTGTTTGTTTTTTAGTGTACTTTTCTAATTACTGTCCATTTCTTCTTTTTATTCATGTATTTGAAAATTTGTACTTCTGTTTTTTCTACATCATGATCTATTTACTTTTCCTTATTCTTTAATGTTTTCATGCATGTTCGTTTCATTTTTTTTTCAAAATTGTTGTTTTTCTTTTCAATTGATTGTTATCCACTATTTTCTCTATTATGTTTTATATGTTTTCAAATAATTTTACTTCCATTATATATTCTACTATATGATTTCCTTATATTCTCACTCATGAATTTGTATGGTTGATTTTCTACAATGATAGTATGCTTATGTTTTTATTATGTATTATCATATATTCTCTAATATGTCTTCAATGTTATCCTACATATTCTTCTATGTTATTTTCTTTTTCTTATTTTTTTATGTTTTTAATTTTATATATTATATCCTATTGCAGTTCAATATTAAGTATCACTAATTTTTTCAAATATACAGTATTTATGTTCATTATTAATATTGAAGTACAATTTTGCCTTCTTGAAATTAAGCATTGAACGTATTGCTGTGTGAATGCATGGGTAAGTACTAGTTATTAATAAATAGGTGTTAAAATTTTATTAGTGGATCATATATTATATTATAAGTATTTAATTTATTTGGGTATATAATTAAAATTTATATAAGTTTATTTTATTGTAATTTAGAGTGGTTTAAATGTAATTTGAACATAAGGTAAAATATTAATGTTATAACCTCATTATTTATGATGACTTTTTACGAATAAGTTTATGATGTAAATATTTTTATGACCTATATCTCAATAATACATTACATTTTATTCCCATTATTTTTTTGTATTAATTTATTTTCAATCATATTCCTCTCTTTATGAACTCAATCGACCAAAATATTATTTTAAAGGAAACTACACTATATTTTTCACTTTTATGGAAATTAATTTTTATTCTATACAAATGTTTTCTAAAAATTTATTTAATAATGATATACAAATATCTTATGATTGTTTACTGTTATTTTTATCCATGATTGTAATGTTGAAAATGTTTTAAAATAGAATATTATTTTCAATTTTAGTATGTGTCAATTTTTCCATTTTATAAAAATTGTGAAAGGAACCTTTTGTTTTTATGCACATGATGTAAATAAAATTTTATACCATCATTACCAATGAATGATTTGAAAATTCTTTTACATGTTTCCAATTTAATTTAGAAATAATTTTTTTCTAGTTAATATTTTTGAAATATAAATATATTCAATAAGTGATATAAAAATTATATTTTACCGAAAAAATATTCAATGGATAATTTAAAGAAATTTTTTATTTCTAATAAAATTATTTAATGAAAATTTTAATTTATAGGGTATATGATAAGACTATATGATAATTATTATTTCTATATATGGATTATGACTATTATTATGATATATTTTCTAAATATCTCTATATTCCAAGGCTTATTCAATGAAGAATTATTGAATTATTTATGAAAACCATTTCTCTTTGATGAGTTATGATATATTGTGAATGTTTTTTGATATTATGTCACACATATGAATGGATTATTATTATATTATGGGTGGGACAATAAATATATATATGTCTAGTATATTTGTTAATGATGGATATATCATGAAAAAATAAGAATTTGAATGTGGATTTAACCTAGTTTTATGAGGGACTCTATCCACTATAATAGTATTGGGAGTGAAATTTTTATAAGGATATGATGGAATATGGATTACACTAAATACACTATGACAGTATTGATAGTTAGCCTTAAATAATGAAATATTATTCAATGATTATGTTTTTTCCAAAAACTTATGTCTTATGAAGATGTTATTCCCTTATGACTAATGTTGTTTTATTTATTTATTATTCATGCTTTATACACTACCATGATTTATTCAATTAATCATGATTATTATCATTGATATATAGGTTATTGTTTATGAATGGTATGTTCTTGTTCTCATACCCTTATTCTAATTTTATGTTTACAATATTACTAAAATATCCATTTTTTAACATACAAGGCATCTAATCTCACCATTTCTTATTTTTTATTTCCCCTAGTTTGAAGAATGTTTTTTAGTATGATATATCAATGAATTATTATTGTTATAAATTGAAAATTAATACTTGACATGTATATATATTATGAAAAATATATTTGTGTATCCATATCTCAAAATAAACTAAACCTATATTTTTTAGGAATGAAAAAATGTTATGTATTGAATATTCATATAATAAGATGGAATATTTATGCCTAGAATTTATTTTAAAATATAGAAAAAGAATAATCATGTACTCATATATAAAATAAATTCTCCAAAACATGGATCTTAATATGTGATCATTTATATACTAAATGTTGTAAAAACATGATCAAATTTCAATATTAGATAAACAATCAGATCCCCATAATTGATCGAAGAGATCGACAAATCTGGGGAGAGGTTATTGATTGACCACTATCACTGGGTTCAACTTTTGATAACCTATCCATTGTTAATGATTAAATTTTTCATTCATGTTGAGAAATATTGTTTCACCAAATTGTTTTTCACTTATATGGGTAAAAACCATCTATTCCAATTCATTGTGCTATATTTTGTGCTCCCATAACTTTTAAGGCTCTTTAAAATAATGGAGTATTTAAATGGTCCTTTTAGATAGCATGATTACATTCTCATTTTAAACATTTGTATCAATGGGTTTTCCTATAAAGTCATCTATAAGGATTTCTTGTTTGATATCTACAACTAAATAAAATGTTTTGGGGGTGAATAGTGACATGGTTAAAAGAAACAAGCAAGTATTCTATGTTATGGTGATCCAAGATTGATCATGTTTGGACCCACTCTCCCTACTCCCAAATATAACTCCCCATTCATCCTAACAATATATCCTATGGTAGATGTGATTGACAAACCTCTATAATAAAAATTAATAAGGGATGAAAAAATGGTTATCCAAACTTGTCCAATAATCACACAGAATCCTATAATCTATATAATCATGAAGTCCCATTGATGCCTATAAATGAAAAAATCTATAGGGTATTCTTGCAATTTTTTAAGACAATCCTCTATCATGACCAACAATGTATGAAGGTAAAGAAACTCAAACGATAACATGACTTGAATGTCATGACTAGATGTAACCTCATTATATATAATGTAATTGGAATTACCAATGTCATATAAATTATTAGGCAACATAGAAGTTATTGACACTATAATTCGAATAGGAAATTGTCCCTCACTATGATATATTGAAGCCCGATCCATTGTATATACATTGACCACCTCATCTCCACAACCATGTCATTGGGATAATTACCCCCCCCTCCGAGTCCTCATTATTTGAGTGTATTGTTGACATATATAGTGATGTCTATTGATAATAGATCACTTCTATCTAGAATCCATGTTAAACTCTGAGTTTTAATCCCTATAGTATAACTAATGAAGATTCCCAATCTTTTCCCATTGTCGACACATAGTGAAAGATGATTTAAAGAACTTTTGATAACAACCAACAATCCTATATTTTATGTACTATGAAACTCCTCCTGAGGTCACACAAGAAGTAATAATATATCCCTATGCATACAAATACCTAGATTTATGTACTCTATCTTCTTCTTCAATCTTCCTTAAGCGACAATCATTACAATAGTTGGTGGTCCACCTATATGAGTATTGAAGAGTGGGAGAAGACCATATGCTCGATCCTTTATCACACCGTTCACAATAATAAAGGCCTTGTAATGAACCTATGCATATGGTGTTATGTTAAAAATCCATATATATATTGTCTTATTAAAATTTAAGTTTATCTATATTTTCATGGCCTTTTTTAACTCATGTCTTGTCAATAAATGTGTAAAATATTTTTAGTGAAATGACTAATATATATGTAGATAGTGTTTTTAACACTATTATATCCCTGTGAAATATAATAGATGGTCTAGATACATCTAATTGAAAAATAATTCCTCAAATAATAGGCTCTTGGAGGCTTCCATGGTAAGAATTTCTTGTCTACCAGACTATCCCATCATGCCCAACCATCTCTTGCGAGGTCCATATTGTATGAATTCCCCCATCTTCACCATCCTATCATCTTTTGTCTCGATGAGGTAAAAAATACCCTCTTATATATATATATATACTCTTTCATCTACATATTATTGTCCCGTAGTTCTCTTAAATGATAGTGGATACTAGAGATATAAGTATATAACATAGTCGAACATAGACATTGGTTCCCCTCCTATGAAGTTAGGATCAATTGTAAGGACTCTTAGATGAGGTGGTACCATTACATACATTGTTGGAGTATTTATAAGGGTATACTCTACCTCACCTTCCAACATATCATGTGGTGGAATATGGGAATCATCCTTATTTGGAGCATCTGATCCCCTTTAATCTAGTGGTCATGTCAATCTCTATTTGGGTGAAATATTTCGAAAACATGACAGTAACATATGAACTTGACAATTTATTGTGAAAAGACCTATTATGTCTTCTAGATCAAATAATTTTACCTTATATGGCTTCAAATAACCTAAAGTATATCCATAATAGTACAACTCATAGTTCATCATACCTTTAAAACTGTCATAGTCATGTATAAATACATAAAATAACTACATGGTCATTTTGTACTAACGAATTCTGACATATATATATATATAATATGTTCATGGAGATGCAATTACATTAAAAAGACACACACACCACACACACACACAAATTGATAGGTCAGACTATTGACCACACCTAAGGGATATCCCACCCATCTTGTCTTATTTAGAATGTACATGGCCTGAAGGCCTAGGGTGCATGAATCCCATGACATGGTCCAAATTCCCATAAAATGGCTCAAAGGTCCAGTGCATCATCATTATTGTATCGTACATCCTACATTATTAGGCATTCATCATGCCTGCATCACCACTTTCCTGCATCATCCATGCGTCCCTGTCTTCTTTTGTCATGATTGCATCACCACCTGCCTATGAGAATTTATTCTAACTTAGATCAACCAACTAGCATATTCCACATTAAATTTTAATAGACCCCTATTCATGAATTTTGTATGAGCATCGAGATGTCTATATATGGTGTGTGTAAGAACCCCAATATAATACCCCCAATGCATCGCTAATAAGTGTGAACAATTATAACATGTTTCTTTAATGATATTAATAATTATTAATGTATTCGTAAATAATCATACATCAAGAAACCATGCACAAACCAAGCCAGTAAAAGCACAATCCTCACATGCTTCATCTCAATACCTAATGGATGGTCAATGATTTTAGGCTTATTCACGAACAAGCCACAAGGATGTTGATATTTTTGATGTTGTGAAGGCATATAGTGAACATGTTACTTAGTATGAAAAAGGTATCGAGTTCGGAAATGTTACTTAGTATTTTCGTTGAATCAATTTGCTACCAAGACCCATGGTTATCATTCTCTTGACCTGTGTATGGGTCTACTATAATTATCATTGAATTTCAAGTACGATTCCCCATTAATGGATAATTATACCATGTCATCACACTTATAACGAATACCAAGATAGTACCTCAATGTCCTGGTAAATACACACAATAACAAATAGAATAATAATAAAATTATAGCACATCCAACTATGTATATACTATAAACATGTAAAAATATATTATTTAAATCAATTATTGTAACATGGTACTCTAGAAATAAACATGGAAAAAAGGATCATATGTGAGTACCACAAGATACACACACCAATAATAAATCCCCATTAATCATTTTCCATAGGCTATTCCATGACAATATGAAATTCAGACAAAAATTACTCATATTCCTCAAGTGGTTATGTAACACCCCAGGTAAATAAAGAATACGGAATTTTCATATTTATCCATATTTGTGAATAAAATATTAATATGACTTTAAATGGGACGCTATGCTCGATGGCGTACCCAACACGCAACAACGAGTTTCTTTGGAATCTTACATTGCACTCTAATAATAAATAATATTATTTTAAATGGTAGTTAACATGTAGCCGTTGTATTGGAGGGAATGGATAGAAATAACTAAAATATAATTATATATGTTTTTAAATGTTTTTACATTTATCCAATAAAAGATAAAGGCTTAAAATACGGAATGAATTCAATTTTAGGCATATATGCCCTAGTTGTCACTAAAGGTTCACTTATCGCCTTTTGATGGTGAACCGTCATTAAATTTAGTTTTTTCACTCTTATACATTCTATTGGACCAAATAAAACTCTTCTTAAGAATTGGGACATCAAAATTTACTTTGTGTAAATTTTTGGTATCTTTCCGATAAAGTTCATTTTTTAATGAATAGTGTAAAATATTGTATTTTAATTCAAAACCTCTTTTTAATCTAATTTATTTAAATGATTAGATTATCTTTTGAATTGGGTTTAAAGTGAAATTAGAATATATTTTTACCATTAAATCCATTAGTGGTCGTTGGAAATAATTTCACTTTGAAATCAGACTTAAACTAGTGTCAATCTTTTGATACTTATTGTTTCATAAAAACATGCTATTTGCTCTGACAGTGGGAATTAATTATTAAATTAATTAATGTGACATATATGTTATTAATTTTGTAAAATAGACTTCATTTTTGAATTCTAAATATCAAATATAGCTTAGGGTGAATTTTTGGGATTTTTCTGAAAAACTTCAATTTTTTGATGAATAGTGAAACCACTAAGTGGTACTTATAAAAACTGATTTTTCCATTTAAAAGAAATTTTTCCATCTTTGTGTTTTGAATTTAAAAAATACGACATACATGGTTGTCATTAAGAAGTAAAATGTGGTTCAATGGGATAAAAATAATTTTTTGGTGAATAGTAACTTATTAAGTTTTTATTCATGATTAGAGGTAATTAGTGTAGTTTATGGGAAGAATAATGTTTTAATAAAATGAAATGACCTAGACACATGTCCTACCCTCATTGTATGTATCATGGCCGACCAAGAAAACCCAGGGGTCAACTTGGGGACCC
This sequence comes from Viscum album, assembly GCA_963277665.1. NCBI lineage: Eukaryota > Viridiplantae > Streptophyta > Magnoliopsida > Santalales > Viscaceae > Viscum > Viscum album. The sequence continues at coordinate 65,455,167 of OY728132.1, read as the reverse complement.
CATGAAGCCACTTTGGTTGGAAAATGACATTAATATCTTTTTATTTAAAGTTAAAGTAAAAATGAGACAAACATGAAATGTTTTAATAAAACAATTTTAAATGGGGTTATACACATCATAATTTTGACTATAAATATTAATTGGAAATCTAAAAGGATTTCCAAAATCATAGTATTTTTTTTATAATTTTTAGACATTAAATAAATTAAATTATTTATGAAATCATGATGATGCAGCGATGACCTCATTATTTAACGATTTAAATAAAATTGAAAGATAATGTAATATCTAAGACCTAAACAACTCCAAAACCTGTTGGATGAGTGGATGTAGAACCCTTATCACCTTATCCTCGAATAATATCAATGTGGGACCTCGTAAATCCGAATATCATTTTAAAATAAAGTGGATTTTCTTTACTTTCCAAGAATGCCCCTCCTCTCCTCTTATAAAAGGCCCCCACCTATACCTCTTTACCCACACTTCCAAAGCCATTGGCTCGGCCAAACCCTGCCCATTTTTTCTCTCCACTTCCCTCTCTTACTCCTTGAAGCCTCACTTTGGGTAGAAGTCTTCCCAATGAAGCCTTTTAGCTCAAACCAAAGGGAGTTACCCGATTTTAAGGTAATGTCTTCACTTGAGTCCTTTTGTATTATTTTGCCACTCCAACCCCCTAAACTCTTTTTATTCATTTATTTTGTAACAACTCCAGTATCATAAATATACTATGATGTTGTTATAAGAAGGATTCGAGCTACACATACACACACCTACATCTAATGGTTAAAGAACATACTGTTTCCGTGGATGGAGAATTGCTACCTCACGAAACGATGATTGTTCAACACTCATATAACACCTTCAAAGGTGGCCATTAAGATGTCACTATATTTATATATGATATATAATATGTTTATGGTTTACTTAAGATTCTGTATTTTTCATTTGTGGCTTACCTTTATGGCTTCCATTATGGGTATACGCGATATCTTTATTTTAGGAAGTGCGGACTACCGCCCCCTCAAAGTGATGTGATTTGTTAATTCCATACGTGGGACGTATAAAGGATGGATTTAATGTTATTATATATGATGTTATACTGTAATTATAATATACCTCTATATCATTATTATTTCTTTCCATTAATGTATGAGATAGAAATGAATGTAGCGTTCATGCGTACGTACGGCTTACCGTCTCCATGAACGGTGCATTTCATTTCTTATCCCCAAATGTAATGTACTATTATAAGTACATGTATATAATGGATATATATGATGAATGATACATCTAAATGATGAATATAATGATGGAATTAAAATATAAATACCTCTGATTTAGTTTTAATTCAATTAATATGACAAAGAAATGAAAGTAGCGTTCATGCGTACGTACGACTTACTGTCTCCATGAACGATGCATTTCATTTCTTACCTATAAATGATTATGTGATATTATAAATACATGTATATTCTAGATATATATGATATATAAATCAGTAATGTCATTATGGATATAAAGAACCTTTTACCACACGAACAACATGTAATTGTTAGAAGTCCACTTTCGACTTAAGAACCAATTATCGACAAAAAAAACATTATTAACTTAAATGATTACATAATGTTTATAACATGGAAGTAAGTGATATAAAAGGAGTAATGAACTTGAAAAAGTTTCTTAAGCAAATATAAATTAACTCATGTTTATTATTTAGGACGTTAAAGAACGATCGAGTCAAGTCGGACCTGAGGTAAGGGATCCTACTCCTCTCTTTCTTTTTAAGTACACTCTTTTATGTCATTCATTCTAAAGCTCATATTTTTTGTTATTGGGATGTTATTTTATATTACTCGTACTGTAATTTTTATGTCCATATGATGAGAGACCCTATTCTCTCTCATCAATCCATTTTGGGAGTTTTGAGTGGCGCCGTTAGGCTGCCGAATTTTCGTAAGATATCTAACCTCTCTCTTTCTTTTTAAGTACTCTCCTTTATGTCACTTATTTTAATCTCCTATTTGTTATGTTGGGGGATGTTCTTTTATATTAATCTTTCTGTAAACTTTATTTTAATATGATGAGAGACCCTATTTTCTCTCATCAATCAATTTTTGTGGCGTTGTTAGGCTGCTGAGTTTTTTGTAAGGGATTTTTCATCTCACTGTTATTCCCGTGAGATTTATGCTACCATTTGCCACAATTTCCTTTGAGTGGTGTATGTACTTCACATTATTTTACTCATTGTGTAATATAATTTCATTTATGAGTATTTACATAAATTTTATATTGTCCTTCTTTCACGGGTTGTATGTTTCAAAAGTTACCCAAGTCGGTAAGGGATCCTTTCACCCTCCTCTTTTTTAAAAAATTATTTTGTTATGTCTTTTAATTCACATACTATTATGTTGGGATATGTTCATATATATCCATATTGATGTAAATTTTATTTAAAAGTGATGAGATACCCCTTTATCTCTCTCATCAACCGTTTTTGTAAAATTTTATGTGACGCCGTTAGGCTGTCGAATTTTACCAAGTGAACTTCTTAACCCAATTTCGATTTCTTTGGGTTCAACATGTAGTTATTGAACATGTCATCCTTTGAATATGTGTGAATTACCTTTTATTGTTTTACACATAATATCCATTTATATTGGGTGTATTTATATTTGTCACACATAATTATGAGATTGATTTATCCTTAATTTAATGATACCTTCTTTATAGTGGATTTCATCTCATTTTACATTTATTTTGAGAATTCATTATTGTTATGAACCAATTCACTCTTATATGGTGTGTACACTGTCCTTTGACATATTATATCATGAATCCTTTTATTCTCATTATATTATAAAGTTCGGATTAAATGTTATTCCGCAATTATTTGTATTCAAGAGTCTCTCATTTTGTTAAAAACTCGTTAACAAAAATATCGTTTTAAATGTTTTAAAGATTTATTATTCTAAATATTTATCATCAATGTCCATGTTTTCAAAATGGTTTTCAGTATTTATTTATATGGACATTAATGTTTTAAAATTATAATTCCATTAAAAGATTCAAAGTGGTATGGGACACTTTGATTCAAAAATCTCTTTTAAATGGTTTTTGAAAATGGATTGATTAATTAAATTTCTGGGAATTACTTACTGTGATTGCAAATGAAATGTTGTTATTGAAATGTTTATAGTTTCAATATTTTATGTGTAATGATGGTGTGTGGACATTTTACGGGTGGTTAAATGATAAACCATATGACGGGTGGTGCTGTGAATACCAGGACGGGTGGTTACGTTATAACCTCCAATTCATTGGGTATGGAAGTCGGCCGTATGGCAATTCCATTAAGTATGTATGGAAGTTGTCTGAATGGATATTCCATTAAGTGATATGTGTGGAATTCGACCTTATGGTTATTCCACTTATGTATGTTTATGTCCCAAGTTACCTTTATATGTTATGTGATCTTTATATGGGTTTTATGGTAATCTTTTGGTTACAGAAGGGTAAGTAATGAACTTTTTTTTCAGCGAATAGTTCTTACTACTTCTAAAAGGTGAAAAATTATTACTTTGATAATGTATACATGGTTTACTTGTTGTTTTTAAAAAACTAACAGTTTTCACTCTTTGTGTATCCCTTACTGATCTTTTTATGCTCATCCCAAGTTTTTGAAATGTTTTTCACAGGAATTAGCATGGAATAGGGTCAAGGATGGGATCAAGAGAAAGTCATGCTACCTAAAACATGGAACTAGACATGTTTCTTTTTAAGAGTTTTTATTTTATGTAAATCTAGTAGAAGTGACTAATTTGTAATCTTTTGAGATGTAATAGTTATGTCCTAATTCTCTAAAACTCTAAACCTGAAAAGATCCTCAATGTGAATTACTCATTTAAATTCAATATTAAGTAAGGTTTAAGGATGGGGCCTTATAGTTGGTATCAAAGGTTGGTTTAGATAACTTTAGAGGTTAGGGTATTCTTTAAGCAGAAGTGGCATTACCATAATGGTTAGGATTTCTGAAAGATTCCTTGTTTTAGATAAAGTGAATGAGTAAGTATATATTTGTGTTTATCTTCCTCATTAGTACATGATGGTTTTGTTGATATACTCACACTAACATTTCTGTTTTTAGTGAATTGATGGATCTAGAAGGCACCAAAGAGACAACAGGTTTGAAGGAAACTGTGGTGGTTCTCTGATTAAGATACTAGATAAAATGGAGGATTCAATGAGGAAAATCGTGGTTGTTCTAAACCAATTTTCAAGGAGTCATGATCAACCACTTGAACCTTGGTATGTTCTGTAATGCATCATGTACGAGATGGCCAATTGATGTGGAAGTTCAGGTAATAATTATAAAGGTAACAATTAGAGATTATATGATCCTTACTTTTGAGGTAATTATGGGTTACTCTATGATATGATGGAAAATGAAAGGCATGCGATAAACTTGAGGTTAAATTATGTTATGATTTTTTTGAAGATTTTATCTCATTTTGGGGAATGTTTTAAGAGTTATATAGTTTTGGAAAAAGGACAACACGCAGACCGTGTGACAACCCATCATGTTGGACAAAGATGCGGGAATCGAACCCACAACCAAAGTGCGACTGGTATTTATTGCCTACCACTGGACTATGTGAAGTCCCTGGTTAGTTTGAATGATTCTTTTTAGTTAGATGATTATACAAATTAAGAGTAAGTTTCTTTTGGGTTATCTATGGAAATTTATTAACCTATCATGGAGGATATGTGATTAGGTTAATTACTTTTCAATACGAGACATTTAGAGCAACTGATGTTGTTTGGAGATAAATGTTACGATTTAACTTAGAAGACTATGTGACTAAATCCTTCAAATATTTGGGTTTCAATCATAATTTGGTTTACTTTGAAGAATTTTATGGAAAATTCTTTTATCGAATAGTCCTCGCTGAACTTTGGGTTTTGTTGGACAAATTTTGGAGATTAAGAATATATTTTTTTTATAAAGGGTTATCCTTTTCTGGATTATCTGATCATGTACTAACCTTTTTGGTTTTGGTTTTGGTTAAAGCCTAAAGACATGGTAAGTATATAGTTCTCTTTGGTGGATTAGGTGATTCTCTAGAAGTTTATTATAGTACTCTTAATGCGAACAAGTCTCCCAAAATTCTCATCTTTTGGAAAAAAATATGAGTTTGATTAAGGAATCTAGTAAAAGTTGAAAGTCAACATGATAAGTGATTATGTTTCCTTATGAATAAATTCCTCAATAAAAAGTAACTTAAAACAAAAATGTTGTCTATTAACTTTTCCTACTGGGGATTTGAGTACCGTTTAGCCCATCACAAGTTTGTGATTTTCTTATGGTTAACTTTCTCCTAGACATGTTTACTATCACTCTCCCTCAAGAACATGACCCTTTGATTTTTCTTCCATGTCTATGTTTTTCTACATGGAATCCTAGTATGGGATAACTCGGGTGACCTCTGTACTTATCTTCCTTTATTTTAAAGTGATTGTTTAACTGACTATTGTTCCGATGTGGGACTTTCAAGGATGTTTCCAAGCTCAATTTTAAAAATTGTGAGGACGCAATTCCTAAAAGGGGTGAAGGATGTAACACCAGAGGTAAATATAGAATATGACATTTTCATATTTATCCATATTTGTGAATAAAATATTAATATTACATTAAAGGGGACGCTATGCTCGATGGCATACCCAACACGCAACAATGAGTTTCTTGGGAATCTTACGTTGCACTCTAATAATAAAATAATATTATTTTAAATGGTAGTTAACATGTAGCCTTTGTATTGGTGGGAATGGATATAAATAACTAAAATATTATTATATATGTTTTTAAATGTTTTTACATTTATCCAATAAAAGATAAAGGCTTAAAATACGGAAAGAATTCAATTTTAGTCGTATATGCCCTAGTTTTCACTAAAGGTTCACTTATCGCCTTTTGATGGTGAACCGTCATTAAATATAGTTTTGTTCACTCTTATACATTCTATTAGACCGAATAAAACTCTTCTTAGGAATTGGGACATCAAAATTTACTTTGTGTAAATTTTTGGTATCTTTCCGATAAAGTTCATTTTTTAATGAATAGTGTAAAATGTTGTATTTTAATTCAAAACCTATTTTTAATATAATTTATTTATATGATTATATTATCTTTTGAATTGTTTTTAAAGTTAAATTAGAATATATTTTTAGCATTAAATCTAATAGTGGTCGTTGGAATTAATTTCACTTTGAAATCAGACATAAACTAGTGTCAATCTTTTGATACTGATTGTTTCATAAAAACACGCTATTTGCTCTGACAGCGGAATTAATTATTAAATTAATTAATGTGACTTATATGATTTCAATTTTGTAAAATAGACTTCATTTTTGAATTTGTAATATCAAATATAGCTTAGGGTGAATTTTTGGGATTTTTCTGAAAAACATCAATTTTGATGAATAGTGAAACCACTAAGTGGTACTTATAAAAACAGATTTTTCCATTTAAAAGAAATTTTCCCATCATTGTGTTTTGAATTTAAAAAATCCGACATACATGGTTGTCATTAAGAAGTAAAATGTGGTTCAATGGGATAAAAATAATTTTTTGGTGAATAGTAACTTATTAAGTTTTTAATCACGATTAGAGGTAATTAGTGTAGTTTACGGTAAGAATAATGTTTTAATAAAATGAAATGACCTAGACATATGTTCTACCCTCATTGGATGTGTCATGGACTACCACGACAACCCATGGGTCAACTTGGGGACCCCATGAAGCCACTTTGGTTGGAAAATGACATTAATATCTTTTTATTTAAAGTTAAAGTAAAAATGAGACAAACATGAAATGTTTTACTAAAACAATTTGTACATGGGGTTATACAAATCCTTTTTTTTTATTATAAATATTCATTGGAAAGATATAAATATTTCCTACATCATAGTATTTTTTTATAATTTTTAGACATTAAATAAATTAAATAATTAATGACATCATGATGATGCAGCGATGACCTCATTATTTAACGATTTAAATAAAATGGAAAGATAATGTAATATCTAAGACCTAAACATGTCCAAAACCTATTGTATGAGTGGATTTGGAACCCTTATCACCTTATCCTAGAATTATATCAATTTGGGACCTCTTAAATCCGAATATCATTTTAAAATAATGTGACTTTTCATTACATTCCAAGATTTCCCCTCCTCTCCTCTTATAAAAGCCCCCACCTCTACCTCTTTACCCACAATTTCAAAGCCTTTTTCTCGGCCAAACCCTGACCATTTTGACTGTCCACTTCCCTCTATTACTCCTTGAAGCCTCACTCTGGGCAGAAGTCTTCCCGAGGAAGCCTTTTAGCTCAAACCAAAGGGAGTTACCCGATTTTAAGGTAATGTCTTCACTTGAGTCCTTTTGTTTTATTTTACCTCTCCAACCACCTAAACACTTTTTATTAATTTATTTTGTAACAACTCCAGTATTATCAATACACTAAGATGTTGTTATAATAATTATTCTAGATACACTTACACACACATACATCTAATGGTTAAAGAACATACTGTTTCCGTGGATGGCGAATTGATGCCTCACGAAATGATGATTGTTCAACACTCATATATCACCTTCAAAGGTGGCCATTAATATGTCACTATATTTATATATGATATATAATATGTTTATGTTTCACTTAAGCTTCTGTATTTTTCATTTTTGGCTTACCTTTATGGCTTCCATTATAGGGATACACGATATCTTCATTTTAGGAAGTGCGGACTACCACCCCCTCAAAGTGATGTGATTCATTAATTCCATACGTGGGATGTATAAAGGATGGATTTAATGTTATTATATATGATGTTATACTGGAATTATAATATACCTCTATATAATTATTATTTCATTCCATTAAAGTATGAGATAGAAATGAATGTAGCGTTCATGCATATGTACTGCTTACCGTCTCCATGAACGGTGCATTTCATTTCTTATCCCCAAATGTAATGTACTTTTATAAGAACATGTATATAATGGATATATATGATGAATGATACATCTAAATGATGAATATAATTCTGGAATTAAAATATACATACCTCTCATTTAGTTTTAATTCCTTTAATTTGACAAAGAAATGAAAGTAGCGTTCATGCGTACGTACGACTTACCGTCTCCATGAACGGTGCATTTCATTTCTTACCTATAAATGATTATGTGATATTATAATTACATGAATATTCTAGATATATATGATATATAAATCAATAATGTCATTCTGGATATAAAGAACCTTTTACCACACGAACAACATGTAATTCTAAGAAATCCACTTTCGACTTAAGAACCAATTATCGACAAAACAAACATTATTAACTTAAATGATTACATATTGTTTATAAAATGGAAATAAGTTATATAAAAGGAGTAAGGAGCTTGAAAAAGTTTCATAAGAAAATATAAATTAACTCAATTTTATTATTCAGGATGTTAAAGAACGATCGAGTCAAGTCGGACCTGAGGTAAGGGATCCTACTCCTCTCTTTCTTTTTACGTACACTCTATTATGTCATTCCTTCTAAAGCTCATATTTCTTGTTATTGGGATGTTCTTATATATTACTCTTACTGTAATTTTTATGTTCATATGATGAGAGACCCTATTATCTCTCATCAATCCATTTTGGAAGTTTTGAGTGGCGCCGTTAGCATGCCGAATTTTCGTAAGAGATCTAACCTCTCTCTTTCTTTTTAATTACTCTCCTTTATGTCACTTCTTTTAAGCTCCTATTTGTTATGTTGGGGGATGTTATTTTATATTCATATTTTTGTGAACTATATGTTAATATGATTAGAGACCCTATTTTATCTATTTAATCCATTTTTGTGGCGCCGTTAGGCTGCCGAGTTTTCGTAAGGGATTTTTCATCTCACTCTTATTCCCGTGAGATTTATGCTACCATTTGCCACAATTTCCTTTGAGTGGTGTATTTACTGCCCATTATTTTACTCATTGTGTAATATAAATTCATTTATGAGAATTTACATCAATGTTTTATTGTCCTTCTTTAATGGGGTGTATGTTTCGAATGTTACCCAAGTCAGTAAGGGAACCTTTCACCCTCCTCTTTTTAAAAGACTTATTTTGTCATGTCTTTTAATTCACATAATATTATGTTGGGATATGTTTTTATGTATCCTTATTGATGTAAATTTTATGTCCAAGTGATGAGATACCCCTTTATCTCTCTCATAAACCCTTTTTGTAAAATTTTATGTGACGTTGTTAGGCTGTCAAATTTTACCAAGTGAACTTCTTAACCCAATTTCGATTTCATTGGGTTCAACATGTAGTTATTGAACATGTCATCCTTTGAATATGTGTGAATGACCTCTGATTGTTTTAAACTTAATATCCACTTATATTGGGTGTATTTATATTTGTCACACATAATTATGAGATTGATTTATCCTTAATTTAATGATACCTTCCTTATAGTGGATTTCATCTCATTTTACATTTCTTTTGAGACTTCATTGTTGTTATGCACCAATTCACTCTTATATGGTGTGTATACTATCCTTTGACATATTATATCATGAATCCCTTTATTCTCATGATATTATAAAGTTCGGATTAAATGTTATTCCGCAATTATTTTTATTCAAGAGTCTCTCATTTTGTTAAAAACTCTTTAACAAAAATATAGTTTTAAATGTTTTAAATATTTATTATTCTAAATATTTATCATTAATGTCCATGTTTTCAAAATTGTTTTAAATATTTATTTATATGGACATTAATGTTTTAAAATTATAATTCAATTAAAAGCTTCAAAGTGGTATGGGACACTTTGATTCAAAAATATCTTTTAAATGGTTTTTGAAAATGGATTGATTAATTCAATATCTGGGAATTACTTATTGTGATTGAAAATGAAATGTTGTCATTGAAATGTTTATATTTTCAATATTTAATGTGTAATGATGGTGATTGGAAATTTTAAGGGTGGTTACGTGATAAACCATATGACGGGTGGTGCCGTGAATACCAGGACGGTTGGTTACGTTATAACCTCCAATGCATTGGGTATAGAAGTCGACCGTATGGCTATTCCATTAAGTATGTATGGAAGTTGGCCGAATGGCTATTCCATTAAGTGATATGTGTGGACTTCGACCTTATGGTTATTCCACTTAAGTATGTTTATGTCCAAAGTTACCTTTATATGTTATGTGATCTTTATATGGGTTTTATGGTAATATTTTGGTTACAGAAGGGTAAGTAATGAACTTTTTTTTCAGCGAAGAGTTTTTACTACTTCGAAAAGGTGAAAAGTATTACTTTGATAAAGTATACATGGTTTACTTGTTGTTTTGAAAAAACTAACAGTTTTCACTTTTTGTGTATCCCTTACTGAGCTTTTTATGCTCATCCCAAGTTTTTGAAATGTTTTTCACAGGACATAGCGTGGAATAGGGTCAAGGATGGGATCAAGAGAAAGTCATGATACCTAAAACATGGAACTAGACATGTTTCTTTTTAAGAGTTTTTATTTTATGGAAATCTAGTAGAAGTGACTACTTTGAAATCTTTTGAGATGTAATAGTTATGTCCTAATTCTCTAAAACTCTAAACATGAAATGATCCTCAATGTGAATTACTCATTTAAATTCAATATTAAGTAAGGTTTAAGGCTGGGGCCTTATAGGTAATTAATTTCCTATATCGTTTTCATTGATGATGTATTCTATGATTTATCCAAGGACATAATCCATAACCAAATCACACACACCCAAATAACTCGATTTAGTATCGATGATGTCTAACTTAGGTTCTAGTTTTTAAAAAATGAGGTTTAGAAAATAGATTAATAGAGATTCCAGGAAAATAATGGTGTTGCAAGAGTAACATATCTATTTCACTTCATCAACAGAACTATTTTTAATTTCTGTTTGAATAAGATGATGAGGATTCACCATATCTATTGTCGATTTAATACTGGATTTCAAATTATTAATCATTACGTAGAATAATACTCAGGTCAAGACAACATATATTGATCCATCAACTATCCAAGAATAGAAAATATATCAAAGATTAGAGTAATCAATAAAAGTGTCTCATGTTTATCTATCTATGAATACATTCAAAGATATATCCACCATTTTCCATAGATCTAGATCCAATCAAAGGGTTTGAAATTGAAATGTAAAACAACAACTATTCTCAAAATGATAAAATAATCCATAATTAATTATAAAAAGAATTCATAGACCAGGTAGTTGTATATTGGATCTATAAATCAGATTAAAATAAAAGATCTAGATCACAAAGAAATCCAACAAATGGATGTTTTCTCATCACATAGGTAAAATTATAAAACATTAACTCACTTTTATTCCTAGTAATATAGACTTTTAGAAGAGGGAATGATTATTTAATTCTATATAAGCCCCATAAATTGATATTTCTTCTTATATAAAGAATATCATTACAAAAAGACCATAAATGGTTTGTCAAGATAACTCTAGATCACTAATTACACACACATAGTTTAGTTTCAAATTTTTTCGAACAATGGACCAACTGTATTCCCCTCTGTAAGATTATAAATATGCTTCATGAGGTGAAAACCATGTTCCAAACATGAATGGAAATATTCCTCTTACTAGGCATCTACAATGTTTGGGTATACAATTTCTCAAACTATGCATAAACCATGTTGTTGGAAATGGAGATTTTGACACATTTTAACCGAAGTGGATGCACGGTTTTTCAAACCATGTTCCATCCCTTAAGCCACCATTTATTGTTTTATACATTGAATGAAAATGTGAAAAAATATTATACCCTCTATAATTCCTCTAAAACTCTATAAAACTATCCATAAAATCTTAAAACATATCCCAATAAATTCTTAGATGAAAATAATAATAATAAAGGATGAGATTAAATTATAACACACAAATAATATATATGTACATTACAATGGATAACTCTTTTCTATATTTTTTCCATCATATGGTAAATTAATACATCGCTTGAGGGTATTTGTTGACAACAACATCTATAAGGAAATGTTTTTACTTTTAGACAACTTCCTACATGGATAGTTATAAAGAGATATTTAATTAATAGATAAAATATTTATGAAATTATAATGTTTTAATAATGATAATATTTTACTTACCTTTTTATCATTTCCATCCACTGATTTTTGACAATGTCCCTCATATGTAAATGCATAATACCACCTCCATGAAGCGATGTGATTCATTTATCATCATCGCCTCACATGGTTGGTCCTTAAAGTAGAGATAATAGATAAATATTACATTTATAAAAAATATATGTTTATAAAAATGTGAAATAGAATATCAACTATTTCTTATATATTATAGGTAAAAATGAAACTGTCATTCATGTGTATGTAAGACAAATTTTTACCTGAAATGACATGATTCAATCATTCATTCCCACTATTCATGTTTTGTTCTGAATGATTATTTATATTATAATTATGAATATTATTTAATTTTCAATATTATATATATTAAGAAACCATAACCCCGTTTTCCTAAGTCAATGAACCCATGTTGTGTTGATGTTATCAACATATGGACACTAAAATGTTCAATGTATACGAAGCAATTTCAGTAACTTCAGATTTCATGGTCATAAATTAAATAAAAGAGTTAATAAAATTCAATTAAACATGAAAAAATTTACTAATAAAGTATTAATAAAATATAATTTTATTATTCAGGAGTTATAGGATGTATGAATCTAGTTGGGACTTAAGGTAATTAATTTTTCTTTCAATATATTTTTTATAAGTACTGATTTCAAATCATTATCTAACAAATAAATTTCTTTTGAAACATTAAAATATTTTTATTATTTGTACATGAAATATTGTTAATATTCAATTTTAGAAATTTTTTAATTTAATTATAATAGTTTATAACGGAATATTTAAAACATTAATCACATGGTTTTTTTTGATATTTTTTTACAAAAGTGAAAAACAAATGTTTTTAACATATATTCATTGAGATCCTTTTCCCACCATTATACACATTATACATAATCGATATTCCTCTAATCAATTATATTTTAATTTTCATTGAAAATTTTCCTTTTAATATTCCGACATTTTTTTTAAATAATATATAATAAATAGAAGTATTGTATTGTATTAAAGAGATTACTAATACTATTATTAATTATGGTCTTGAATGCCAACTCATATGGTTTTTATTATTAAAGTGAAATCAATATGTGTTTTACACATTCTATGGTTCGTGGAAATTATATTCTAATGAATGTTGTCACAATATATATCAATTACATGTGATCATGGTATAGCTCTAATATTTTATGATCCTAAAAATGAATTCTGATGCATTGGGTAATGTGATAGAGATAATTAGTGGCAGTTTAATCATAAGAGATATAAAAATTATTATCTTTCATGATTCTATTTTAAGGGTTCATTTATGGTGGAATTTAAGTACAATAACCTATGGTAGAAACATTATATGATATTAATGGATTATAAAGGATATAATTATATGTAAAAGTATATATAAAGGTTCTTATGTTTTAATGAAATGATAATGACTTTTTTAAAAGGTGTGTTGATTATTTTTTTGGGAATGTGTTCATGCTTCCTCTTAGCTTCACATTAATCTTTTTTATTATGAATTTTCTTTATTATTTTATTTGAATTTGTCATGATATCTATTAATTAATAAGGTTTTATTAACGGAAAATATTTTAGGTCAACTATTTATTAAGAAAACAAAAAATAAACTCTTATTGTTTTTTCAGGATACAAATGCACTAAATTTTTTTAATTATCTTATGTATCTTAATAAGTTTTATTTTTCTCAAATAATGTTAGAATATTATTTTTCTCAAGGAAAAATAATGAGTATAAAAATTAATAATTATAGATTTCTAGTTATATGATTTACTATAAACAAATATGTTGGGTCTCTATAATGTACTTTTTTAGGGGAATGGTAAGTGTATATAAATTTACACTTATTATATAATTTTTTTATTTATTTTACTATAACAATAAATCAAAAATATCCTAGAAAATTATGAAATTATAAAACATTTTTTAAATAATCTATTTTTGGGATGAATAAGAAATTATTAACTATAGTGTGTATTTGGGGAATTTTTTGAAACAAAATATATGTTTCAATGATGTAAAAACATGCTCTTAAAAGTTTACAATTTATGGTTATATTATAATGAGAGGTATTTTGAAAATTTTCACGTCACTTCACCTAATCTAGGTCAGTTAATAATGGTTCTTGGTAAATGATATGTGGTAACTAATGAAGAAAGGAATACGGAGGATAATATCCCTTCTAAACAATAACCTATAATGGTTGGAATATAATAATTTGTTTAAATGTTAACTCATTTGATATTGGATGTTAATGTTGGCACCCATGAAACAGATTGAAAAAATTATTCATATAGGAAAATGTCTATAAAAGATAATTACATGAAATAGAACCCTCCATAATTCGGTGGATCCTCTGATGCAGTGCATAATGAAATATGAATTAATGATTTAGATATGTTATTTAGAGTTATATGATATTTGTATGATTTGATGGTAATACATAAGATTTATTATTTGGAAGTTGAAAAAGAAAAATTATGATATTTTATTAAGAAATCTATTGAAAAGGATGAAATTGATGTTATGTTGTGGATGGTATTTAATGATCTTTTCCTTGAAATGTATTTACAATGAATTAATCTACAAAGAATGAAATGTAAATTCATGGAATTAAATTCAAAGGAGGATGACTATTCTGGCTCTTTAAATTAAAATTTACTAGACTTGATAGTTTTTTACCGAATATCATTCTAGACCATGATAGTGAAATTTATAAATTTTAATAAGAATTTACTACATGTTTATAATAGGATCTAGTTATTTATGAGTTTTTATGTTATGAAGAAATTTTTAACTGTGATGAGAATTTGAAAAAGGGGGTTTTAGACTTTTTCATCATTAAAGATAATAAATGATCTATGTCGGAGACCATGGGGAATAAATAATTGAATGAACATGAAGTTATGGAAATTCAATTATCATATTTTGATTTGTATAAAAGGAAGAAATTAATATAATGTCTTAGGAAAATATTAAGTGTTACTAAAGAGTAAAACCTAAACACATGTCTCGTGACTACATAGAAAATACCAATGGATATATCCACAAATACAATAAATGTTAGGAAGATGTTTTTGATTTCAACAGGTATGGATATTATAAAAATGCACGTCTAAAGTTCATTACTAAAGGTGGGAGTCAATAAGATCAGAAAACGAAATGAATATAAAATTATATTGTTAATAATAAAGTTGATAACGGTTATTAAATGATGTTATCATAGTTAGATTAATTTTTGTTAGATTATTCAAATATATTTTACTATTAACTATCCAAAAAATCTTTGTATCTGATAAATACTAATACAAGTGGTTGATACCATCTCATGAAATAATGTGATAATTATTGGTTAAAACTCCCTATGGTAGAATAATGGAAATCAAAATTTATAGAAATATTCTTATTTTCATGTATTGAATAGTTTTTCCTAAAAACATTTTTGTCTGTCACATTATATAGTTTGATTTTATTTTGTGTATGGATTGGATTTTAATTAATGATTCTAAGATAAATTATAGGTTTAAAAAACATAATTTTTATGTTGAGTTTGTATTTTATTATAATAATGAATTCTTATCTTTGGTTACCTATCAAGAAGATTAGAAACTTATAAATGGAGTATACTAATGTTGTCATTCACATTTTCATGAAATGAAATTAAATGTTAAAATTAGAAATGTTCTATTAGTAAATGATTATCTTAATTTATTTCCTAATATTTTCCCCAGTTTTATTCCTTATCAAGAAGTTATTTTTACTATTTACATAGTTTTTAATCCTATGATTTCTGAAAAACCCATCTAGTGAATGGATTTATTAGATTTTTTTATTTAAAAAAATATAATAATTTACTAATAAGGGTTTAATCCATACTAACAGTTCAAATTAGTGTAACCATGTTATATTTACATAAAAAAATATTTCTATGTGAATTTTTATGGATTATAGATTAGTCTATAATGTCACTTTTAAGAATAAGTATCATTTTCCTCATAATGATGAATTTTGTAATCAGATCATAGAAGTGGATTATTTTTATTAGAATGTTATCACATCGAGGTACCATCAGGTAAAACTGATGGAACAAGACATTATGAAGGTGAAATATTTTATAGGGAGTAACCATTATGAGTTTTTTGTTATTAATTTTTGGTTAAAAAATTCCCCTATAATTATTTTTATTCTAATGAATAGAGTTTTACATGAGTATTAATAGGATTTTAATATTTTTTTTATCAAGGATATTCTAGTATACAACAAAATGTACTAAGATCTTGAGAAACATCTACATTTTTTTCTATATAATTTAAAATAAAATGTTCTATTTAATTTTAATTAAATATGAATGTTGGTTATAGAAGACATTGATTTATTTGGTATATTTTTTCTAAATTTTGAATAAATAATAATCAAACTAAAAATAATTTTGTGAGAGTGTATCCAAATACTAAAAATGTCACTAGGATTAAAATTTTTCATGAATTATTTGGTTAACACTGACAATGTTTTGAAAATATTTCCCAATTTAGTTTGCCATTAATTATTTTAACTGGAAAAGGAGTATAATTAATATTAAAAAGGAATATAGTGAATAAATATAAGAATAATATATAATATGGTTTATTTATCCACAATTATACTTTCCAATTAGAATGATATTTTTTTTATTTATAGCGATTCTTATTTAATTGGATATGTTTGTGTCATTATGAAAAATGATTGTGTTATCAAATATGAATCTATTTAATTCAAAATCTATGAGACAAATTACCCAACACCATAAATTGAAGTAACTATTGTATTTTAAGGAATTAAACATATGGTGAAACTATATATATTGGGATAAATATTGGTATAAAATTATCATAAAATTGAAATTTATATATTCACAAAAAATGAGTTGAACATGGGGTTGAGAAGATGGCAACAACTGATTAGTGATTATAATTGCACAAATCACTATTATACACATAATGAAAACATGGTAGTTGTTTCATTGAGTTGAAAAGATAATGCATAATTTATTCTGTAACGTCCTGAAAATTATTATTTTAGTTAATGATATATTAAATGTTAAACTGTAATGTTTTATACAGAATATAAATTTATTTCAAATTAGGTATCATGGAATACATTTTTTTAAGAAAAATTAATCAGGAATATAAGGAATATCATGTTTTTGTAGAATTTTTTTTAAAACATTGTCTAATATGTCTAATATGGGTAAATAATTTATTATGAGATTTGGAATGTTGTTATGTGTTTTGAATCAGGTATTGATGAATTCAATTTTTTTAAAATATATTTTAATTTATTTATTAATTCTTAAAATAATTTCAGTATTGGGGTTAATTGGGAATTCACTATAATTATATCATCAATATATAAATGAAAAAATTAATCATTATAAAGAAATTATGTATATTAAAAAATTAGCCTTTATAACTAAACTTATGTAGTTTTTTCCCTGTTCAAAAGAGTTGTAGAATTAAAAGGAGAAAATAATTTTTTTCAATATCATTACTTAACCTATTAGATATGTCACCTTCATTGAAAATATTCCAAAAAACCAATACAATTTGATCAAATGGTAATAAGGGTCAAAATGTGTCCCTGAAATGGGGTTTGGAAATGTTTTGGTCATCATTATACCTTATATTATATGTTTAACATCTAAGTAAACTCGTTTTAACATTATAGATGTACTTAATTGTATCTATTTTCAAAAATCACATTGGTAAAAATTTGATTTATCCTTATTATAAGTTATAACTTATATTGATTGCAAATATAGAATACATTTTTGATAATTAAATTTATTTAAGGTGATTAAATTAATTTAAAATTAATCTATATTTTGTGATGATAAAGAAAGTTTTTTAATGTGAAAATGATGAACAATTTACAATGATTTTTTGTCCAATTTCAAAATGAAATTTATTTATATGAACAAATTTTTATTAATATATGTAACAATATAGGTACTTATAAAATAATTTCAATTCACTTTAGAATTAAATAGTTAAATTCATTATGAATGTATAATTAAATAAGTGGTATTTATAGAAAATATAGAATTAATCCTGATGGATTAGTAACTTGACCTTATGAATAGTAACATGAATACAATGAATAGTAATATATCCAATAAAATATTAACATCACCTAATATTGTAAAAAAATATCAATCCTATAAGTTAAAATATGATATACATATGTTGTTGAGCAACTGAATATTTTTATTAAATTATAAATTAAGTGTTGTATTTTTTTTGAGCCATAAATATTATTTTAGTTTTTTTAATTAATGTCATTATTTAGAAGAAAATATAGTTCCATTAAATACATTAATAAATTAATTTTTTTCTTGTGATTATAAGATAATTTTATGATAAGTTAATTAATTTTTCAAAGTGTTATAAAATCATTTATAGTTTTAAATTTGTTATTTCCAAAAAAATTATATTTTTATTTAAAAATGAAAATTATAATATTTAGAAAATTCTTTTTATAAATTTTGGTTCAATTTTAATCTCTAAACGTTGAAAATTGGCTGGGGTGAATTTGTTTATATTTTTATGAAATACATGAATTTTTGGTGAATAGTAAAATACACCAATTTACGATATAAACTTAATACATGATTTGTCGAGTCATAGATGAGGTAAGGATATTTGAAGCCCAAAATCTCTAACAATAATTCAATATTTTATTATATTTTATTATAATTCTCAAAAAATTCATACTCTTGAGCCAAAATAAAAAATTAATGAATAAAATAATTAAAACTCCCTCATCTCCTAGACTAAAAATGGCTACCATCACCACCTATTTTCCTCACAAATCAAATCCTCATAAATTTCATAATTTAATCCCAAATAGCTTCTAAATACTCTTATACATTTCCAATACATTTTTGTTTCCATAAAAGTCCTAAACAAAGGGCCTTAAGTAGGTTCTAAATGGAAAGAATTCAAGAGGTAAAAATCCTCTTTCATTTTCTTGTATTTTCCATTCAATTATTTTTCTATTCATATAATCTCTTCACATACCATTATATAAGAGGAATTAAAACTAAATTATATTATATATACATTAATGTTAACTTTTTTAGGGAAAACATACTAGTCATAATTCATCTAATATCCCTTTTATTCAAAAAAAAATCGTCATCCGTGATGTGTCGATTTACAGACATTGTGGACGGTGTGTTTTCAATTCCAATAAACTTCTTCACAAAAGATTATAAAAAAAATTTAATGGATGAAACATATTGTGAATTTTTTTATATAACATATTTTTTATTTAGTAAACATATAATAATATAATTATAAAAAAAAAGAAACTAGTTCATGATTATCAAAGAACCACCAAAACGATCTAAACAAATATCAAAATTATTTTATCTAATGATATATCATAATATATGGAAAGTAAATGATTTATGATATCATTTAATATTATGGAAACATATTAACACCATTTAATTCTACTCTTAGGGTTTCACTTCAATTCGAGAAGAAAATCCACTACGAACCGACGAATGAAACCATGTAATGATCGCACTCAAAATAATTGAAATAACAAAATATTATTAATAAATGGCTTAAATGATTTTATAAAATGATAATATTAGGTTTCATAAAAATAAATTGGTTTCTTTAAAATATTAATTACCTTTTTTAAAACATTATAAAAGAGTTTTAAACCAATTTATGTGTGACAAAACTAAGTTAAGGGTAATCGTAACCCAATTTCCTTTCATTGGGTTATGTTTCTACTTCATTGGTTATGTGGAAATAAGATTTTTTGTAATGAAATTTTTTTATTATGTTTTATTAAGTGCTTATACATTTTATAGATATATTATTTTAATTATTTTAATTTTCACTACAATTATATGATACTTTCTAGGGAATTATTTTAAAAATAATCTTTTTAAACTTCTATTCTTACAATAATAAAAAGGGATGTTTTTTTAAAGTATTATTATTTTATAAATATGTTATGATTAATGAGAATTTTTTATGATGAAGGGTGTAAAATATATCTCCCTAAACTTCATTGGGTTGGTTTACATTTGAGGTTGGCAGTATGGTTACTTCAAGTGTAACTGTGATGGTTACACCATAAGGTAGTTGCGAGGGTTACATTGCAAGGTAGCCGTGAGGGTTACAAATCATACAGTAGCTGTGAGGGTTAAATTATTAAGTAATCAATTCCCTATGTAACATATAATGTTTATTTATTTTTTATATGATTTAAGGAAGTATCTTGTTTCAAAAAGTAAGTACATCATAATTTCTAGGTGAGAAGTATGTCTTTGTGAAAATGATTTTGTATTTTTATAAGTATTCATGTACTAAGGGTTTATCATTTTCTATATCCTTTTTGATATTTTTGTTCTCATAACAAGTTAGAAAATATTTTTCAAATTTTTTAAGTATGATTAATAGAAATAGGGAAACCGATATGAATGTTTTTAATACTAATCAAGAATAAATGTATTGTTTTATTA
Source organism: Viscum album (assembly GCA_963277665.1). Taxonomy (NCBI): domain Eukaryota; kingdom Viridiplantae; phylum Streptophyta; class Magnoliopsida; order Santalales; family Viscaceae; genus Viscum; species Viscum album. The sequence continues at coordinate 65,434,416 of OY728132.1, read as the reverse complement.
AAAAAATATGTATTAAGACAAAAAATTGATAATGTTTTAGTAGATTCTACTTTTTATGCATATATATTTATATGAAAGAAATATTTCTTATATTTATTAAACTCTAAACTAAAAATTGAATTGGGAATGTTATAATTTAATTACAAAGAAATTTACAAGATTATGTAATTTTTATGATTAAGTCATTATAGTTGGTATCAGAGAGAGAAATAAATAAATATTGGGATTATGATTATATTAATATAATATCACAAATTATTATTACCTTATTTTTCTAATTAAATTATATTTAATTTTAAGATTAACATGTTTCTTCATCTATGATATGTTTTTTCATAATATTTTTTCGCAGAAGAAACAAGGAAGCTGATGTTGGAAGGCACTAAGTGGCTGCTATCTTTCTAAATCCATGAACTTGAAATGGTAGGGATTAGAACCAAAACGTTTATGATTGTAATGGATCATCTTATGAATGAAATAAATGGTTGTGGAATCCATTCATGATAACAACCAGAACTACTACCAAGGAACATGATAATATCGGAACATTTTATGAGGCAACACCCTCATACATTCAGTGGATCTTCTGATCCAGTGGTAGATGGATGGTGGATTAAATCCATTTGAAAGGATATTTTATTTCATGGGGTGTTCAGATAATAAAAAGGTTAGTCGTTAAATTTATTATTTTGAAGGTGAAGCATACTAGTGGTGGTAAATAGTTAAGAATACCATGAATATAGAGGTGTCTGATGCCTTGGAATGGGACGAAACTAAGAACCTCCTCCATGAAAAATATTTTCCTAAGGTGATTCAATGTAGGATGGAAAATTAATTCCATGAATTTAATCAAAAGGAGGAATATTTAATGGCTGTGTATAAAGAAAACTTCACCATATTGTAAAAGTATGATCGAAATATTATTTGGGATCTTGATTGAAAAATAAATCATTTTTACTCAGGCTTAAAGCCAAGATACTGAAAGTCACTAGCCTCCCACGATTTCAAATATTATGAGAAACTCTTCTGTTTTGCTAGGAGGGTAGAAATGGAATTTTCTGATGATCCCCTACACTTTCAAAATAATTAGAAGAAGTGGTCTAGATGGAAATAAATCAGTAGAAATCAACCAAATAAATCTGAATGTAATAATTTCTAGTCTATAGTTTGTGGGATGTTTTGTACAAATCACCTCAGGGGAATGCCTTAGAAAATATTGGGATTTTTTGATGTGGTAAATATAGACATATGTCCTGAGACTACAATGAAAATGATCTTAATATTAATACTGATAAGAAATCTGTAATGTGATTCAAATGTGGTGATATGGGTCATTATAAAAATACCTTCCAAAAAAAAGATTTGAAGGATTTAAAGAATCCAGATTATATGAATAATGTTGCAGAGAGATACATTGTGACAATGTCAGCAAAGGTTAAGCCTTATGATGAAGTGGTATCAAATAGATTTTTTATTTATTCAGAATTTTCCAATTCCTTGTTTGATATGACATATATATAATATTTTATTTCAAATAAATTTTTTGATAAATTGGAACTTTTACCCTAAGAAAAGAGACCAGAAGTTATGGTAAAAACACTAGGGGTAAATTCAATTGAAAAAATTTATTATAATAATCTTCCTATTGTTTTTTATTTAAATTCATTACTTTAAAACTTTATTGTTTTACCTTTGTAGAGTTTGATGTTATTAGATGTATTAATTAGATTTATTTTTATCACGCTATGATTTATTATAGAGGTAGAGAATTTTTTTACATAAAGATTATCATTTTGAATAAAATAATGTTCCCATAAAATTCATAACATATTAGGAAGAAGGTAATCTATTAATAGATGGAAATGAACTTTATGTTTCTCATATTGTTTAAAAAATGTAATTGCTCAGATTAATGATGAGATAATCATAAATGAGTACCCGGATCAATTTCTTAATGAATATCCCAATGTTATACCAGATCAAGAAGTTGATTTTATTATTGAATTTCTTCATAATGAAAATCCAATTTCAAAAGCATAATATTGAATGGATGATGTGGAACATCATAAATTTAAAAATTACTAGTATGAGTTACTTGATAAAGGATTCATTCATCATATTACTTCACTATGGGGTGGTCCTATTTTTTGTTTAAAATAAATATGTTTCCATGAGGATTTTAATAACATAATTATTAAGAATAAGTATCCTTTTTCTCATATCAATGACTTGTTTGATCATCTCTAGGGAGCTCTATATTTTTTCAAGATTGACATTAGATCTGGGTACCATCAACTGAAGGTTAAGGAGGATGAAATCTCGAAAATATCTTTTCGAACTATATATGGAAGTTATGAGTTTTTTGTTATACCATTTTGTTTGAAAAATCCCCTTCTATATTCATGAATCTTATGAATAAAATATTTGATGAATATTTAAATAAGATTGTTGTTGTTTTTATTGATGATATTTTTATCATTTAAATTTTTTTTGTGGATCATGAAAAACTTATAAGGACCATCTTGAAAACACTCATTGAAAATAATTTATATATAATATTTATAAAATTTGTTTTTTTGGTTACAAAAAATTTCTTCCCATGGGGTTTTTGTAAATAATTATTGATTAAAAATTGATCCTTCCAAAACCAAGTGGTTTATGAATGGAAAATACCTAACAATGTAACAGAGAATCATATTTTTTTGGGATTATAAAGTTATAACTGATGGTTTGTTAAAAAAATTATACTCTTATCTATCTTGCAATCTAAGATACCAGAAAAGACGATGAATTTATTTGTAAAAAATAATGTTATGTTTGTTTTTAGAAATAGAAGAAGGAATTGGTGAATACTCCAAAATATTCCCTTTCTTCGAGAAATGGTGAATTTTCCAACTAAAATGATGCATTATTAGAGGGATATCATAGTGTTTTGATACAAAATGACCAGGTAAGTTATTTTACATCAAGATTACTAAAACATCATGAGTTAAATATTCTCACACAGGATTTCAAATTACCAGTAATGTTTTTTTACTTTAAAGATTTGGAGTACTCATTTTTATTAAGACAAATGTGAAATATATACTGACTGTAAATGTATGAAGTATAAATTCACCCTTAAGGAATTATACATGAGGTAGAGAAGATGGATTGAACTGATAAAGTATTATGATTGAAAAATCAATTAAAACACTAGAAAATAAAAAAATGGAGGATTCCTTGAGCTGAAAACAACAAGCTACATTAACCGTGTTACATTTTTAACATCAATCCTTTATTGTTGATTTGATTAGTTTTCTGTTGGATGTTGTTAGTGATGTAAATTCTTCTATTTTTTTATTTTCAGTGAAATAACCTTTATAAATTAGAATTAATAAAGCACAAAAGAAAGAATATGAGTTGTAGAAAGGGTTATAATTTTTTAAAAATGGTAAATTTCAGAATGTGACTTTGATAATGATTTTGTTTTACTATTTTGTAAGAGATTATGTGTTTCCTTTGTTTCAAATTTGATGAAAGTATTTTTAGCCGAACCACATAGTTCTCCATTGTTAGTTCATCCTTGAAGTACTAATCTATATAGAAACCTTCAGAAGTGTTATTGGTGGAATTGAATGAAAGTAGATATTGTAGATTATAACATGAAATGATTGACTTGTCAATAGGTTAAAGTTGGCTGAAAATTACCAAAGGCGATGCTTCAAACTTTTCTAGTGCCTGAGTGGAAATTAGAAAATATATCAACATACATTGTGGTGGGACTAACAAATAATTCTTAAGGTAACAATGAGATTTGGTTTATTATTGATCAGTTGACTAAATCTTCACATTTTCATACCATTAGAGATACAGTGTATTTGGATTAGCTTTCTTTAATGTACCTCATATAGATCGTCAGGTTAGATGGAGTTACTCTTTCCATTGTATCTGACCATGATCACATGTTCACTTCTATATTTTGGAAAGGTATTTAATATTAATTGGGAAAAGAAATAAATTTTCAGCACAACCTTTCATCTTCAATTGATTGGATAGTCAGAATGAACGATTCATACTTTGGAGGATATGCTTTGATCTTGTTCAATGGATCACAAGGGATGTTGAAATCAAAATCTTTATTTAGTTGATTTTTCTTATAATTATAGTTTTCATTCTAGTATATAGATAGAACCTTTTAGATCATTATAATTGGAATCAAACTCTATATATTTAGGTTGATGTTGGGGAAATAAATTTAATGGGAATATAATTAGTAGAGGAAGTGGATAAGAATGTGAAGATGATACCGAAACACATGAGAACAACTGTGAGTAGTAAGAAAAGTTATGTAGATTATAAGAGGAAATATTTTTCTTATGAGGTAGGTGGTTATGTTTATCTTAGAATGTCACCATGGAAAACTGTTATGTGTTATGGTAAGAAAGGAAATCTAATACCACAGTATATTGTAACTTATTAAATACTAGAGGAAGCTTGACTGGTTTTATATCACATATCTTTTCATCTTATTTTGTCTTGGGTAAACAATCTCTACTAGAATGTGGGTTTTTCCCCACACTTCCATACCAACAGTTTCATGAAACTATTGGTAAAGGATGGTTTATGGGAGCTTTTACCAATGATTACTTAGAACCGTTGGTATAGGTGTGTTTGTGGGAGCTTTTACCAAAAGTTACTTAGAACCGATGGTATAGGTGTGTTTGTGGGAGCTTTTACCAACGGTTCTAATGAACCTTTGGTATAGATGTGGATTAGGGGAGTTTTACCAACAGTTCAATGAGAATCTTTGGTATATGTGTGGTTCAGGGGAGATTTTACCAACGGTTTGAAAGAATCATTGCTGTAGGTTTGGCCTGATAATATATACCAATGGTTTTTAAAAACCGTGGGTAAAACATTCCCTCAAATTGACAATGGCCCGTCTTCTCCCCCATTCACGATACCAAACCCTAAACGGGAGCAGTTTGGCGATCCTGGAGCTCCTTCGGCTTCCTCTTCCTCCATCCCAACCAAGGTGCTGAATCTCCCACCGAATCTTATCATACCCATCCTAAATTAGTTATTTTCTTAACTGGTACCTTATTTTTATTTAAATTTATCTAATATTTCAGTTTTTAGTTTTGATTTTGATGTGTATATGTTTTTGTTTTTGTTTTGATTTTACCTATATGTGATGAGAATGTATCATCATTAAGAAGTTTCCAATGGTTCTTTGATCATTGTTTTGTGGAGAATGAATGGATTAGGACCAGTATTAGAATTAGCTTCCAGTGAGACCATTTTAGTATAAGGGGAAACAATATTATGATCTACAAAGGGGTGATTGAGTTGTTAGAGACCAAACATAGTTTGTTCCTTGTGTTCAAGAACCATAAATAGAGTGTTCCAATTAGGTGGTCATCAGTAAAGACGTGGGTAAGATTTCTAGGTCCTGTTTCATGACGTTGAATATGTGGCGCTATCGTGGTTTTGGATTGTTTGAGGTACTCTTAGTGTATTGTAAACCCTCATTTGTTCCATATTCATTTAAATTGATTTAATTTTATTTTTTTCACACACACCATTATATCCTCTCAAACTATATTTGAAGTGTATTTTCATTTTTATGGTGTTAAATATTTTCGTAAATGTCCATACTACCTTCTTTTTTGTGTTTAGGGGTTTAGACTGATGACGGGGCTGCATGATTATTGTGGGGGTATTCTTTTCATATAAATATACCTATACTATGTCATCAAATGAATCAAATAGTTATATTACTTAAATATTTTTATCAAATGATTCTGAAGGAGGGTTGTGTAATCATATTGGGATAGAAAAAATGTAGTTTTTGTTATTGAGTGGGAATTTTAGGTGGGAAGTTGATATGCGGACCACCTAGTTTATGTGATTGTTCATACTTTTATAGAATAGATTAAAGCTATTATGTTGGTGGATACCACGGTTGTTAGGGTTTTTGTTTTTGTTTTTTATGAGGTGGTTGTGATGATACCCCCTTGACATGATGTTGAGATTTTGATAGACCAAAATCCTCGTGCTTCTCTAATTTCAATAGCTCTTAGTCTGTTGTATCCAATATTGACACACAAAATTATTTTGAAAAATCAAATTTTATTGAATTTTAATCATTAATATGTCACAGAATCAATCATTAAAAAATAATTTCATAAACTATATTGTCATTTCATCTATAAATATAATGATTAAATAGACATTAAATGGGTGGAAAATCATATTCATGAGATCTATGATGAAAATTATAGTGTTTATCAAACCAAAAGTCATGGAAAAAATAATAAAAATCATATATAATCCTAAACTCAATATTGGGAATGATTCATTATATGAACCAATACTAATGGAATTTTTAAGGATATTAATCCATAGAAAGAAACAAAATGTCCTGTAACAGATCAATTTTTAGTAATATTTTTTATAGAGAACTTCTTCATCTCTATTAACTAATTAAGATTCATTTCGTCCAAAAAATCCATAAAATACCATCTTACATCTATGAAAATATAATTTTATCATCTTATAGACCTGTGCCCTATATGATAATTATATTTCCCTAAAACATTTCATAATAAATTTTATATACTCAGAGGGACCATCCCACTCTAAGAACCAACCAAGATTCCAATCCATCCTCATAAGTATTTACTCATCAAACTCTAGGTGTAAAATTTCCACACCTATCACTACCCTTTTTGACAGCCCGCCCACCCTACCCCCGAACACCCGCCCACCACCTTGGATAGCCCTTGCCCCCTGGACTGCCCCCCCACCTTTGTTGACAGCCCACCCACCCCACCCCCGGACACCGTCCAACCACCCCCCGGACAGCCCCATCCCCCCAGACGCCCCCACACCCTGGAAATCCCCCCCCACCACCACCTTGACACTCCGACCCACTGGACATCGCCACCACCCCCGTGGACAGCCCGACCCCCCCCCCCCCCCCCCCGTGGATAGCCCGCCCACCCCCTAGACATCCCACCCACCCCCTGGACACTCTAGACCCCCTGGACAGCCCTGCCACCCCCATGGGTAGCCCAACCACCCCCTAGACACCCTGTATCCCATCAGATTGCCCCACCCACCCTTGGACACTCCGTTCACCTCCTTGGACAGCCCGCCCACCCCCTAGACTCCCCCTACCCCCTTGGACTGCCTGACCACCCCCACGGACAGCCCGCCCACCTGGACACCCCGACCCCCCTAGACAGCCCGCCGCACCCCCCCTGGACACCCCGCACCACCCTTGGATAGTCCCGCCACTCCCATGATCCTCATCCTACTCCTCATCCTGATCTCCCTGAAGAAGTTACAGTATAAAACTCATGTACTCCCAACAAGACCCTTAAGGATTATGTATTCTTTGATTCATTTCCAATATCTTACTGGGAAATCCTTGAATATAGGCATCAAAAATTATGTATCTTATTTTCTTATATACACTGTATTTTGTTGTATTTCTTAATATGATTCTCATATAGAGTAATGTTTCAGTTATTCTTTTATATAAAGTAAACAATTGTTATTTACCTAAATATTTGTTTTTGATTAAACTTCAATATTATTGAATTACTTTGAAATGACTTATTGCAATTTTTTTACAGAATGGATAGAATTTGGATATATGAAACTTATCGGATTTCAAATGATTTTCAAAATAAATTGATTAACTTTCTAGATTGTGCATTTGACAAGGCTTCAGATAGTGGTCGCATACACTGCCCATGTTTCAATTGTGTTGGAAGACCTTGGTTGAGTCGTGAAGAAATTAGCTATCATATAACCAAATATGGATTACAAAAAAACTATTATGTATGGTATCACAATGGAGAGAAAATGGAATCTCAAAATGTTGATGATCCAAATGATAGGACTGAATTAGAGAGTTTGATATGTGATCGGTTTCCATTTATTCGGAATCATGGGAAGGAAAGGATGTCCAGCCAACAAGATTTCAATACAACCACACATGATGAGTCTAATGAAAATTATGATGTTCATAGGGTAACAAAATTGAATGATGCTGCGATGACTCCAGTATATCGTCAATGTGGTAAAATGAAAAAGTTGGAATTTTTAATCCTCTTTTTTCATGGGAAAACTATGTATGTGATTTCAAATACTAAAATTCATTACATTCTTACCTTCTTTAAGGACTTACTTCCATAAGATGCAGATATTCCCTCAAACCACTATATGGCATGGAAGTTAGTTGATGAACATGGCTTCTCAAAAAAAAAAAAATTCATGCTTGCCCAAATGATTGCAGCTTATTTTGGGAGGAAACTGCTGAATGAAATGATTGTATCAACGGTGGAACCTTCCGATGGAAGCTAGCAGATGATGGAACACCATCTCGTGTGCCACAAAAAGTAATTTGTAACTTTCCATTAATCACCAAATTACATAACCTTTTCATGTCAGATGAAATATCCATAAAAATGCGATGGAATGACACCGAGAGAAAAAATAATAATGAAGAGTTGGTTCACCCTGCAGATGGATTTGCATGGTAGAGATTTGATGCTCAATATCCTGAATTTGCAGCCGACGTGCATAATGTGAGGCTGGGTCTTTCATGTGATTGTTTTAATCCATTTGGGAAGCTTCTTTCTTTGCACAGCACATGGACGGTTTTCATACACATTTATAACCTTCCCCCTTGGTTATGTATGAAAAATCCATACACTTTCTTGAGTATACTGATATCTGGCCCTTCTGATCCCGAAAATTATATAGATTTATACATGAAACCTTTAGTAAAAGAGTTGAATCTTCTTTGGGATGTGGGTGTGCCCACATACGATGCCTGTTCGAAAGACATATTTCGGATGTGTGTTGTGCTTTTGTGGAATATCCATGATTTTCCTGCTTATGCAATGATTTATGGATGGAGAATAAAAGGAAAATTGTCATGTCCTGTTTGTATGAAGAATAATCGATCGACAAGACTGAAATATCATCGTAGTTTTAGTTTTATGGGACATCGAAGATTCTTTCCAATGAACCATCCATATATAAAAAAATCTTTGAAGATTTGACAATACCATGGAGAATGACGATCCACCTCAGCGTATGTTTGGAAGTGATGTTCTTAATGAATTGAAATATTTCAGTTATTTATTTGGGAAGGGTGTAATGAAATCTAGAAAGAGGAAAAATGTTTCCAATGATACCTGTTACAATTGGAAGAAGAAGAGTATATTCTTTGAGTTGTCGTATTAGTCAACCAACTTGTAATTTCATTGCTTAGACGTAATGCACATTGAAAAGAATATATGTGAAATGATGATTTTGATTCATTTAAATGTCATGGGGAAGACAAAAGATGATTTATGATCTTGGCATGACTTGGTAGATTGGGGGATTAGACCAGAATTGCATCCTGTCTGTATCAGTGAAACTAAATGGAAAGTTCCATGTTCTTCTTACGTGATGACACCTGCTGAAAAAAATCGATTTCTGGATGTTCTAGAGACTATTAATGTTCCTGATGGATATTCAAGAAATATATCAAAACGGTTCAACAAAAAAGAGGTGAAGCTGAAATCTTTGAAGACTCATGATTATCACGTCTTTTTGCATGAGATGATTCCAATAGAAATCTGTAATCTCTTGTCCAATAATGTTAGAGTCTGAGTTATTCAGTTGTGCTATTTTTTATAGATCTTTTTTCTAAGAGGTTTTCCAAATCCTTCTTGAAAAAACTATTGGCAGAGACACCATTAATTTTGTGTGAGTTAGAGAAAATATTCCCTCCATCATGTTTTACCTGCATAATGCATTTGAATGTCCATCTATCGACCGAAATACTTCTTGGAGGACCTGTTGATTTCTGTTGGATGTATCCAACTAAAATACACATGTGCACATTGAAATCATATGTTAGGAACAAGAATTATCCCGAAGGTTCTATTGTGAAAAACTACTTGGAATAAGAATGTATGGATTTCTACTCAATGTATTTGTCTGAGCTTACTTCGAGAATATACAGACGAATGAGAAATGAAGAAGAATAATATGGATAATTGAACTCATTTTTCCCTCACTTCCTCAGATAAGAGGAATTCCGAGATCATATACATTGACGACATTAAGCCTTGAAGAGTGAGAGATGGCACATCGCACATTGTTGTTAAATTGTGATTTGTTCGATGAATATATCAAGTATGTAAATTGTACATGCATCTATTATCTTATCTCTTCTAATTTTAAATAATTGTTAAAATAATATAATTTTTATCCACAGGGAACATAAAGAATTGATATATAGAAAGCATCATTCTCTGTCTTTGAGAAGGAAAGAGACTTTGCATAGCCAAGAGTTTTCTGCTTGGTTGAAATTGAAGGTAAAAATATTTATGTAATAACTAAATAAATATAATATTTAAATAAATTTACTATTTTTTTATATTTCAGGTATCGAGTTTTCCTGCGGACTCTTTTTCTGAGGAAATAAGAGCATTGGCTTTTGGTCCTAATACCGTGGTTCGTGCTTGTAAATCACTTGTGATCAATGGATACCAATTTATTATCACTGAACGAGCAAGAAACATGTGAACACTTCATAATTTTGTTATTCTAACTGCCACAATAGACTGTTATGCCAGTTCATCGGATACTAGACCTCATTCTGAAAATGTTTCTTATTATGGAGTCGTTGAGAAAATAATAATTTTGGATTATTACTCGCATGGTCGAGTCATGATTATGAAATGTCAATGGTTTGATTCAAGGATGAGGTAAGGAACCTTTATTAATTATTGTGGATTTTGAGTTATTGACATGAATCACACTCTTGCCACCGATGAACCATATGTATTGGCATCAATGGTGAAACATGTTTTTTATTTCAAAGATCATCGTCATCCTAAATTTGGTGTTATTATTGAAGTAAATCCCAGACATGTTTTTGATGATAGTGATGAGGAAGTTGACACTATCCCTATAACAGTTGGAAGAAATCTATTTATTACTAATGATGACGCCAGTAGCTCAATTTTCATGGTTGATTTAGAACCTGAAGTTGTGGTGAGAAATATATAGAATCATACATTCGTGTTCTCACCTACATGTTTCACCCACATCATTAAGAGTGTGTATCCAAGTAATTACCTTCAAAACACCATAAATCTTCTGTTTCATTATGTTTTTTTTAGCAGCATGGTTTTTCTATATTTTGTTTTTTGGATTACACATTAGTTAGTTGTTTCTAATTACATCCATATTTGTTTTCATTGTAGGAAATGACACCCATTGAAGAGAGGCGGTGGAAAAAGATGACAGAAAATAATTGTCGCATGGTACAGATGGGTGTTCCTCCACTCATCTCTATTGTGAGTAATTTATTTGAAATATATATATTTCAATAACATATAATATCATGTGTTTACTTTTGTGTTAAACTTTTTTTCAGGATCCACCACCTAGACAAGAGATATCTGACGAGGAGCCTGATATTGCTCCCAGTATAGAGGCTAGTGGTAGGGGTGGTTTCTGAGATGGAGGATCATCTAGTTGTCCCGATACTGAGGCCGGTGGTATGAGGGCTCATGGGGTGAGAGTTAGATGATCCAGTACCACAAACATATCTTTTACGCCCATTTTGATCCTGGAGTGTCTTCAGGGACACACGAGATATTTATACCTCCGATGTTTACACTACCAGTTGGCCAGACGTATATGACATCATCTTTTTCTTCCGGTTCATTATCTCCGAACTATTATATTCCACCTTCTTCGACTCCTACTGCGACATAGAATGTGTCTTAGGAGAATACACTGAGGGACACTCCACTAGTACAGGATATTCCTTCAGCTTCTGCACATCCAGTGACACCCATTTATCTGACTACCACAGGTATATTTATATAACTCTATCAAATTTTTATACAAAAATTTATTTTTATTATAACATGTACTGATATTCTTTTTCATTAATAATAGATTCATCTACAGATAGGAGGCGGGGGAGGGGGCATACTCGCTTGCATGCGGTGTGGAACCGCCAGACATAGTTGATGGTTGAATACAATGTTGATGGACAAATGATTGAGAAATCTGGGCAGGAATGTCTGGGTTTTGTGGCGACGCTATCCAAATACTCCGATATAATTCCGGTCAGACCTCTCTCTTGGAGAAATCTTCCATGCTAAGTAATGGATAACACGTGGGCACAAATATGGGTAAAAAATCTATTCGATTAAATGTAGTATTTTATTTGTATTTATATGAACTAATCTATTGGGTTACAGCTTTGGTTTAACTTCCCTGATGGCGATGTTGCACGACCAATGCGTTTAAAAGAGATAGGAGAGCTTTGGAGAGCTTATAAGCATTAGATATATGTTGGCTGGTGTGATAGAGTGAGCACGGAGTTAGAGACATTACCTATCATGGATCACTGCCCGATAGAGAAATATCACCAAATTATTACCCATTGGGCGACTTCCAAATTTAAGGTATTAATCTCATTTGAGGTATTTAAATGAGAGTTTTTATATTTTTCATTTATATAATCTTTTTTAATATTAAACATTATTCAGTAATCTTCTGAAAAAAACAAAAAAAAAACATTTATTCAAAGCAATACCTCTACACATTGGGGCGCACAACTATGTTATATCATGAGAGGCAGCTGTTACGATATAGTTGTTTATAATTTCTCGTTAGGACTTTACCTTTTTATTGTTTCCTACTTAAATTATGTGATTTATTGAATATTGAATATATGATTATACTTGCACTTTATATTGTTTCAATGTCATTACATAAGAACAAATTGAATATTGAAGGACGTGTCCCTCGAGCAAAATTGTTTTGCTCGATTAGAAGAAAAAAAATGGAATTACCGTAAATAAACAAACCCATGAAAAGATTGTAAGTTTTAATTTGTTTATTTCAAAGTTTAATATCTATTTTGAAATTTAATAATCTATTAATAATTTTTAACATGCTTCTTTAGAGGCTCTTGATGCCCAGGAGCCTGACAATTTTGGGCCACACAATCATTTATATCAGTTTTTCGGAGATGAGCACTCTGGTCGAGTATGCAACTGACCTGGTAAGAATATAGTCCCAACGAGGTATTGGACCTCTCCAGGTATCCATTCTAGTACCACCAAGTTGGAACATGTCAAGGAACATGAAAGACTGTTTGATAAAAGGGTCACAGAGTTGGAAGTACAAGTTCATATGAGGGACGAATAATTTATGAAACTGATGAATGCTTTATGTTCATCACTTCCACCAGAAGCCAGCATGGGTTTTTATACATTTATGTCGTCGATGGGTGCATTATCCAATGCACCAGGTGGAAAACATAGTGGCGGTCTAGATGATGACATTCCTAGTGATGACGAGGATGCTGAAGAGGAAGAGGGTGAGGATGAGGATGAGGACGAGGTCAAGGATGGGGACGAGGGAGAGGATGGGGCCGAGGGCGAGGATGGGGCTGAGGACAAGGATGAGGCCGATGATGAGCATGGGGATGATGATGAGGATGACGAATAGGACAGAGATAGTGGTGAAAATAAGGCCGATGATGACAGTGGTGATGGTGATGGTGATCAGGGGCAGATTGATCCATTACATTTTTGAATTCTGTATATCTCTTTATTATTGAACTTAGTTTTCCACACTGGGGTTTCCTCTGCTTCATAGGGACGTTGTTATTATATCTGTTTTTTGCACTTGATTCTTATTGTATGATTAGACTACTACCTAGACCTTTAGTATTCCTTGGTACTGTGATACCCATTTTTCTATTTTATATTACTTAGCTTTCTTAGTTATCCATGTATTTCATGTTTATGCTTGTGGAAAATTATATAGAAAATGTGCTTTGAAGTAGAAGGATTTTTTAGTGAAATTGATATGATATTATCTCTAATGAAATTACTATTCCATGGTTATTTTATTCAGACCATGACCAATTTTAATGAGGTAATCCAATATATATACTAAATCTGGGTTCCTTTTTTAATGATTTTATTCTCTTCCCTAGAGTCGTTCATCATTGCTTCTTCAATAGACCTGTAATTCACCATTTTTATAGGATGAAGTAGTTGCAGCTTCAAATACATAAATTGTGAAACATTAGGAAAAATCTAGTTTCTCCTTTGAAACAAAATAAAAAATTGTTTATAAGATGAATGATTCAATCTACTTTTGATAATAATATATATATGTTTCTACAAGACATTATTCCAATGTAATTCTTCCTGAAAAAAATATCTTTAATTATGTGTTTTGGGGATATTGGATGTTATAATTTTATTATGTTTTTTTTTCTTCCCAGATTGGTCTTGCTTCTTTTGAATTTAGATTAGTTTCCATGCATATTTCCTAATATTGTGAAACCAGTAGATCATATAAGAATAAAAAGGCATTGCTGGATTCTTATGGCCGCCTATGGTTTCTCAATTTTCCCAAAGGTTCAAAGATGTTAAGATGGAGTTCAAGAAACCAGTCATGCGAGAGAGGAAGAGCTGGCTAGGGGGAGGAGGAGGGGAGGGGCTGGGCATGGGGGAGGGGATGAGAGGGGAAGAACTGGGCAGGGGGAGGGGGCTGGTCGGGGAGGGGGTTGGATAGGGGGGTGGGGTTGGGAAGGGGGAGAGGCTAGTGGGGGAAGGGGCTGGGCAGGGGGGAGGGGCTGGTGGGGGAAGGGGCTGGGCAGTGGGGAGGAGGAGGTGGGAGGGGGAGGTGCTTGGAAGGGGTGGGAGAACAAACTGGGTAGGGAGTAGGGGGAGGGGAAGAGCTGGGTAGGGGGAGGAGGGGAAGATCTGGGCAGGGGGAGGGGATGATAGGGGAAGAACTGGGCAGGGAAAGGGTGTTGGTGGGGGAGGGGGCTGGGAAGGGGGGAGGGGCTGGGTAAGGGGAGGGGCTGGATAGGGGGGAGGGCTGTTGGGGGAAGGGGCTGGGAAGTGGGGTGGAGGAGGTGGGAGGGGTAGGTGATTGGAAGGGGTGGGAGGACAAGCTGGGCAGGGGGGGAGGGGAGGGGAAGAGCTGGGTAGGGGGAGGAGGAGGGGGGAGGTGCTCGGAAAGGAAGGAGGAGAAGCTGGGTAGGGGGGAGGTGCTAGGATATGACGAAGGAGAAGCTAAATGGTTTCGTTTGTTTAATTTTCAGGATCATTTTCCCTCTCTATTTGCATGATCGTGTGATTTTTCAATTATAGTAGAGGCAGAAAGTGCTGGTATTGTGTATTTATGATATCTAAAAATGTTTTCCGCATTTGTAACATGTCTCTACAGACATGTGCAGGAACCAGATTTCTACCAACTAGCAACCACCAATACTTGTCTACTGCATCTCCACAGGAACCCAATTATGGAAGGTTTTTACTACAACAATTTATTGAAATTAGTTTCATTACAAATGGGACACCATATAATATTACAATATTCTGTTACAGTAGTATTTTCACCCAACTATTTGCTAAATAAACAATGTTTCCAAACAATCTGTTTTTGTTTCCATGTGTTCCATTGAAAATTAAGTCTAAAACAATTGTTGTTTTAGTTTTAATGTTTCACTGTTTATATTACTTTATCATAATTGATCTAAATAATACATCATTTATCTTATTTCTCATTGTTGACAATATATTACTATTCCTTTTCATTTGAACATTCTTCTATTTACTAAAATATTGATTTCTTATTTTTACTACAATATTGAATTTTCAGAAACACGAAAAAAATTGTTTCAGTGCATTGAGTACAATGACATTACATTTTTTTAAATTATTTAGAACCATAACATTTAATTTAAATATGATTTCAAAATAAAATTGAATAATACCGTGCAAATTAGAATTTCATACTTTTTTTCTGTGAATAAATTTATAATTTCAATATATTATTTATTAATTTTCATTCTGTTTCACTCTTGGTTCCTTCGATGTTAATTTTATTCCTCAAATGTATATTTTATTTCTCATTATGTATGTCATTTTATTTTCAAATATATTAAATATTAATATAAACTATTATTTTTTATAAATTGTAATTTATATTTAATAATAAGAATTATTTTATAGTATCGTGCATCGCACGGGCGGAGTACTAGTGAGATATATATTGGGAGTGGTACCCAAAAGCCGACAATAGAGGATATGAACATATACCACTCAATAATGAAGGTGTGTTTTGTGGATATTTTTTTAAAAATAATAATAATTTTCATGAATCCTATAATTATAGGAATGTAAGGTTTGAAAACTATGTTTGAAGGATGATTGAAAGGTGATAAATGAACTCAAACCGTATGAGAATTTTTTTATCCATTTAAAGAGGTCTATGACTATATTAAATACATGATCAATCATTTGTGACGTGTACGAGTCAACCTCGCCTCAATCTAAGGCACAGTGTGGCTGACACCACTCAAAGTGTCTCTCTTTTGTTTGAAATGGATACGCATTTAAGTAAAAACAACCGACATACGGAAAACCAACCAACTGCATTCAAATTATGTTGACACTTTAGGAAAACAATCCATAAGTCATTTATGACGTGTAAAAGTCAACCCCGCCTCAATACAAGGCACGGTGTGGCCGACACCACTCAAAGTGTCTCACTTTTCATTGAAATGGACAACAATTTAAGTTAAAACAACAATTGAGATATGGAAAATGGACCAAATGCATTCAGATTCTATTAATAATTTAGGAAAAGTATCCATGGGTCATTTTTGACGTGTCAAGTCAACCCTGCCTCAATATGAGGCACGGTGTGGCCGGTACCACTCAAAGTGTCTCACTTTTCTTTGAAATGGACAAGATTTTATGTGAGAACAACAACTGGCATACGGAAAATGAACAAATGCATTTTAATTCTATTGAATCATTAGGAAAACGATCCATGGGTCATATGTGACATGTAAAAGTCAACCTCGCCTCAATCTGGAGTCCGGTGTGGCCGGTACCACTCAAAGTGTATTTCTTTTGTTTAAAATTGATGCGCTTTTAAGTAAAAGAAACGACATACGAAAAACCGACGAATCACATTCGTATTGTGTTGATACTTTTGTAAAATGATGAATGGGTCATTTATGACGTGTACAAGTTAACCCCGCCTCAACCCGATGCACGGTGTAGCCAGCACCACTCAAAGTGTGTAACACCCCAAGATTTCATAGTGTGTTATTTCTTCAAAATAATTCAATAACTTGCACTACACGCAACACCGAGTTCAATCACACCATGACTTACAAAAAAAATCCATTCAAAAGAGGTTATGAATAGTATTATATAAATTTTAAACTTTATATAATCCTTATAATTTTAGAATCCATATTATGAGTTTCTGAGATATAATGAAAGAACAAATTCATTTTCAGTATTGCACTTTTATCAACTTTAATAGTGAACCCTTTTTAAATACTATATTTTAAACTTTTTGACTAAATGGGGACATCAAAAATTTAAAATGAAACATCCCAAGCTTCTACGGTACGCTTCTCTTTGAATAATGTGATAGCGTGTGTTGTACGCAACACCGAGTTCTAACAACCAATTAAACTAGCTGTTATGAATAGTAATAACTACTTATTAAAATTATATATATTTTATATTTCAAAATGGACTTCATTTTTTGGATTCGGAATATCTAATTTAGCCTAAGGTGAAATTTTGGTACTTTTCGGATAACTTTCATATTTTGATGAATAGTGAAAATTACTAAATTTTAATTAAAAACAACTTTTTTAATCAAAATAATTAATAGTGATAAATTATGAATTTTAGTAGTTTTAAAGTATATTTAGAATATATTTTTACCATTTAATATAATGTTGGTCATTGGACATAATTTTACAATTAAACCGAACATAAACAAGTGTCAATCTTTTGATAGTTATTACCTCTTAAAAACAGGCTTTTTGTTTTGACAGCGGGAATTAATTTTAAATTAATTTCTGCCACTTCTGTGTTTTGAATTTAGAAAAATGGATTCCATATTTGGAATCAGGATGTCCAAATTGTGTAAATATGTAACTTTTATTTTTAGACATTTTGAATAATTACTGTGGTAAATATTTTATTTACCATGGTTAAGGGTAAATCCGGTAAATAAGGGTTAAAAAATAATATTATAATAATACAAAATTACCCTAAAACGTGTCCTAACCTTATTGGTGGACACCTACCCGACCATGATCATCCTTGGGTCAATTTGGGAACCCCTTGGAGCCACTTGTATGTGGTAGGGACACTTTATATTATTAAAGTTAAAATAAAAATAAAAATGGCATAAGCTTACATCTTTTAGAAGAACAACTTTTACATAGGGTTATACATGTTGTATTTTAGATTATAAATATTAATTAGAAAGATAAAAAGATTTCCTACATAATGATATTTTATTTATAATTTTTAGACATTAAATAATTTATTTTATTTATGACACAATGATGATGCAGTAATTACTATAATAGTAAAAAATTAAAATAATTGATATTATAAATACCCAAAAAAATATAATATGAAACTTTTAATGAATTAAACTAATTTTATAGGATAATATGATATATTAGGATTGATATAATTGACTTTGTTCGAAGTAATCAATCTGTTATGAGTTTCACAAAAATCAACTATTGAATAGTGTCAAAATTGACATAAAAGAGTTCTTAAAACAAATATTATATTATTAATTGATATTAAATTTTTAAAAATCTAAGGTTCGCCCAAGAGACTTATATAATGATAGTTTCATCATTAATGGACCACTTGGGGGTCGTTTGAATGTATATAGTAAGTTTATTAACCATATTATATAAAAATACAAAGAGACATTGTAAAAGTGAAACTAATTAACTTAGAGTTAATACTTAAAGATAAGGTTAATATAAGTACCCAAACCTGTCTAAATTCTATTGGTTGAGTTGTTTTCGACCCATAACCACCTTAGACTTCGAATAGTCAACTTTGGAGCCATTGGAAACCGATTATGAATTTATTATAAACTAATATCTCTAGCTTTTCCAAAGGTGCCCCTCACCCCTCTTATAAAAGGGCACTCCTCCTTCTCATTTCTTCACACCTTAAAAGCCTTTTGGTTCGGCCAAACTCTGCCCAAATACTCTCCCAACATCCCTCACTACAACCTAGATGCCTTAGTTTGATCATAAAGCCAACCTAAGGAGCCCTTTTGATCAAATCAAAAGGAAGAACCCGAAGAAGAGGTAATGATTTCACCACCCTTCTCCAAGTTCATTTCTTCTTCCACTTCTTCTTCCTTTGTTGTTACCATTATAAAATAATAACTCCAGTATCATATATATACTGTGATGTTATTATAAATATGGTACAACCATATTCAGTATTCTATCCACCCTTTGAATAACATGTCACCATACGTGCGTACGTACGGCTTACCGTCTCCACGTCGTGGTGTAATTGTTATTCAATATATTATTATTTGGATGGGTATAATAATGATTTGTAACTCATGTAAATAATAAATATAACATTTTAATGATTCTGTATATATGATATACCATCCATTTATATATTATTTTAATATCAAAAGAATGATATTGTCGCTCGTGCGTTCGTACGGACTACCGTCTCCACGAACGCGATGAGATTCATTCTCCATCGTATCCATTCATGTATAATAATCATTTGATGATTTAAAAATGATGTTTAAGGACTAGATATCATTCTGGATAAGAATAAGATACAACAACCATGCCTTATGTAACAAAACATATAAAATAAAATGAGTAAATTAACTCCCGAAACGACGATAATTCTAAGATATTATTAACAAATCAATATTAAAAGATCATATATGAAATCATATTAATGTATATGATTCTTGTATAATTTAATAAAAATTATTTCACCATTATACAGGAGGTTAACCTACCCCAACCAATTAAAAGTACAAGGTAAGGGTTATTTCACAATCTCTTCACTATTCGAGGTTGTTTATACATAATTATCTACTGGGACCTCGTTATCATCCACATCCATGTTTCTTCGAAATGTATTTCAGAACATTTTTAATATTTAAAATAATATGGGTTAAAGTCATTTATACCCTTGTTTGACTTTTTATAAGAGGTTTATAAAGGAATCTTTCCTTCGTTTTCAAAACAAGGTCCTTTTTTAACCTTTTCGACAGAATTAAGGTAAGAATGTTTTTTTTAACTTATACGGCGGGTGCGGCTATTTTCCGCCGTTATAAAATCTTCAAATCTTCCCTTACAAGCTTATAAGATTATTTTCAAAGAAAATGTTTTATTTTATATGGATCTTAAATTATTTCAAAATAAAAGGAGATATTTCTTTAAAAAGAATTTTTATTTCATCTATGTCAACATCCTTTGATGGATTTTAAGATTATTTGAAGTTGATTTATTATGATACAAAACTTCTATATTGTATTGAAGGTTTTGTGATATTTTTGACTATGGATGTGCTATTTTTATACCATTCATAGTTTATGGTGAAATTATTGACATTTTGTATGCTAGTTTTAATACAAATGTTTATGTTATGTTTAAACCTTTTCATATGGGAATGCATTGGACTTAATAAGTGACGGGTGGAGCCCGCTATAGCTCCTCGATGCATCGGTAGGTCTCATGAGACAAACTAGTGTCTTGGCACAAGGCCTTGACAAAATCGTATTTGTAGTCTTGGCACGAGGCCTTGGCTATGTGGTTATGATAGTCTGGCATTATGCATTCCATCATTATGAAAGTGGTTATTGATTTTGCATGTGATTATTCGTTTAGTAGAATAACCATGTGAATAAGTAAATGGAATTATTTCATTTTATTTATGCCATACTATGTTAAATGTTCAAGTTTAAAAGGCTTTTGTTTTAGTTATACATTGCCTTAAATGTTTATTCTTATTTATGAATGTTTTCGTTATATTGTTATCCTTACTGGGCATTTGAGCTCACCCTTTTTCTATGTTTTATTTTTCCCAGGAAGTGAAGATGTAAGTTATGAATGACCTGCAGGGATATTATGAGGGGATTATAGTGTGGACTGTGGAAACATTATGTTGTTGTAGTAGTTTTTCATTTTATGATGTAATGTAAAACTTATGAATATATCTAGTGTTTCCAAGGCTACTAAACCAATCGGTCTTTCGAGATTTGATCTTTCTTGTGATCATGCCAATGTTATGTAATAATGCACCGACTCTAGGCAACTAGCGTCGGGGCGTTACAGTTGGTATCAGAGGAAGTTTAGTACAAACCTTGGAAGCTAGATTTAGATAAACTCTGATTAGAGCACGTAGACCTAAGATGAACTTTGATGATTAGTATAGAAGAACTTCCTAGAATTTTGGTATTGTAGATATTTTGTGAGTTTTCCGAGCAATACATCCCTGTCTGGATACGAGCAAGTAGAGGCGGCTCTGGCACAGATGTACCTAGGGGTAAAACCCGAAAACACCGCTTTGAGCTAGACTCGAACGGGAACTGGTGCACGACAACGGGCCTTGCTGCACTCTTGGTTACGACACTCCCGGGGGATATGCTTAGGATAACTCTCATTTTCTTTACAAATCATTTTGAAGGGATTATGAGTATATACTTCCTCAATGAAAACATTCTTATGATTATGGATTATATCCATAAATAGTTCAATTTATGTTAAGTGTTTTATAAGTATGGGATTATGTATTTTGATTCATAAACTGATCTAGTGTATGCCATTGTTTAGAAATGGCGCCCAGTAGAAGGAATGAGAACTCTATCAATGCACGTGATACAAAGAGAAAGAAGGATCATATATTTTATGGCCTTAAGCCAAAATTTACAAGAGAAATAGTCTCTCATGTATTATCATCATATGAAGAAATAATATCATGTGTTGATAAGATAAGTAAAGAGTTTACTGAGTCCTATGGCTTTGAAAGGAATCAAGAGAAGAAAAGGATGGAAGAGAGAAAGATGGATAAAGGGAAAAGGGAAAAGAAGAATTTTCCCATATGTGGTAACTGTGGAAAGAAACACCCTGGAACTTGCCTGAAAGGAATGGGAGTTTGTTATAAGTGTGGAGGAAAAGGGCACAAAGTACGTGACTGCAAGGGTAAGAAAATGGTTTTAAATGTACAATGCTTCATTTGCAAGGAGTTTGGACACTACGCGAACCTATGCCCCAGTCATCAGACTATTCCGCAAATGATGCTATTGGATAATAATCAAGTTATGATACTACCACAGATGAAGAGGAATGATTAGAGTTCTTATGTTGATTATGTCAATTGAGTGTTGTATCAACAATGTACTTGTTATAATAATTATGGAGTATATAAGGATTGTACTGAAGTACTATTTCATTAAGGACTTGAGATTGTGTGGAACAAAGAAAAGTGACTCAATAGCAGGATAACTTTTTGGAAAATATATGGTTGAGAGAATGATAAATCATAATATAGTTCTGATACTGAGGTAGTGATTTTGGAATAATATGTGATTGTTTTGGAAAAATTATATTGGATATTCTTGACCACCTTGGAACTGATTAATGAGTTGTATATTCCCTCATTGTTGGGGTTTAAACCATTTTTGGATTAATGAAGTATATCCAGCATTCTATATGGAGTAAGGGAGCATTAATGTAATCAATAAGGAATATGGTAATACATGATGAAGGTATTCATATGCTATTACGGGGTAAAAAGGATCTATATTATGTTTAACTTCGTTATAAATGTTAGACTGTGAGTTTGGACAGAAGTATTTTGGATAGTTCCAGTTTGGATTATTTTGGATTTCCATAAAAGGACAACCCGGAGGTCGGGCGGCAACCCGTCGCGTCCGGCAAGGCTGCGAGACTTGAACCCGCAACCGAAGGGCGACAAGGGTGTATCACCTACCACTGGCCCATGAGATGTCCTGGATTAAATAATGTAGTTTTTATTAAAAGATCATGTAGATGAATTATAAATTCGTTTATTTTGGAACCCTATATGAATAGTGTAAATAGAATTTTTTTACATTATATTATCTTTTAGAGTGAAATATGAGTTTGTGGTAGAAATTTATTAATGGATAAAACTCTAATTATAAAGTAAGTATATCTCCTTATGATCTTATCCAATCTCATAAATAAATTCCTCAATATTAAGAAAAACAACTTAGAACAAAAATGTTTTCCTAGATGGTACCTTAAATCATCACTAATTTATGGCTTTGGGACTGTTGGCCTTTTCATAGCCATGTTCTCTACCACTCTCCATCCGATAATTGATGGTTAGATTTTTCTTCCATATCCATATTTTCCTACATGGAACCCTAGTATGTGTTATTTTCGGTAATCTTAATACTTTCGACTCCTTATTTTAAATACAGGCCTCGTTAATTCTTTTTTCGATGTGGGATTTCAACTAGGATATTTTGAAACATCAAAAATGTGTTGTCCTAATACCCTATGTTTTGTTGAACCGATGGTATTTCAAATCATCATATATTGATGAATTTAAGGACCTCAATTTTATACTTGTTTTTGATTGATGTCCTCAATCACTACCTACAAATATTTACGTTTTTCCTCCAATTATATGTCTCTAAATGCCACCAATGTTCTCCTAATCAAGATCATAATTTGGTGGTGACCCTTTAATTTCTATTTTCCTCATATTAAGACTAAATTTTAGTAACCCATTTTCCGATGTGGGTTTTCCCACAAATATATTTTCTATTTTCAACCTTTTATTTTCGAAGAACAATTTCGAATTGCGAGGAGGCAATTTATTGAAGGAGGGGAGAATGTAACACCCCAAGATTTCATAGTGTGTTATTTCGTCAAAATAATTCAATAACTTGCACTACACGCAACACCGAGTTCAATCACACCATGACTTACAAAAAAAAGCCATTCAAAAGAGGTTATGAATAGTATTATATAAATTTTAAACTTTATATAATCCTTATAATTTTAGAATCCATATTATGAGTTTCTTAGATATAATGCAAGAACAAATTCATTTTCAGTATTTCACTTTTATCAACATTAATAGTGAACCATTTTTAAATACTATATTTTAAACTTTTTGACTAAATGGGAACATCAAAAATTTAAAATGAAACATCCCAAGCTTCTACGGTACGCTTCTCTTTGAATAATGTGATAGCGTGTGTTGTACGCAACACCGAGTTCTAACAACCAATTAAACTAGCCGTTATGAATAGTAATAACTAATTTTTAAAATTATATATATTTTATATTTCAAAATGGACTTCATTTTTGGATTCGGAATATCTAATTTAGCCTAAGGTGAAATTTTGGTACTTTTCGGATAACTTTCATATTTTGATGAATAGTGAAAATTACTAAATTTTAATTAAAAACAACTTTTTTAATCAAAATAATTAATAGTGATAAATTATGAATATTAGTAGTTTTAAAGTATATTTAGAATATATTTTTACCATTTAATATAATGTTGGTCATTGGACATAATTTTACAATTAAACCGAACATAAACAAGTGTCAATCTTTTGATAGTTATTACCTCTTAAAAACACGCTTTTTATTTTGAAAGCGGGAATTAATTTTAAATTAATTTCTGCCACTTCTGTGTTTTGAATTTAGAAAAATGGATTCCATATTTGGAATCAGGATGTCCAAATTGTGTAAATAGGTAACTTTTATTTTTAGACATTTTGAATAATTACTATGGTAAATATTTTATTTACCATGGTTAAGGGTAAATCCGGTAAATAAGGGTTAAAACATAATATTATAATAATACAAAATTACCCTAAAACGTGTCCTAACCTTATTGGTGGACACCTACCCGACCATGAGCATCCTTGGGTCAATTTGGGGACCCCTTGGAGCCACTTGTATGTGGTAGGGACACTTTATATTAATAAAGTTAAAATAAAAATAAAAATGGAATAAGCTTACATCTTTTAGAAGAACAACTTTTACATAGGGTTATACATGTTGGATTTTAGATTATAAATATTCATTAGAAAGATAAAAAGATTTCCTACGTTATTATATTTTATTTATAATTTTTAGACATTAAATAATTTATTTTATTTATGACACAATGATGATGCAGTAATTACTATAATAGTGAAAAATTAAAATAATTGATATTATAAATACCCAAAAAAATATAATATGAAACTTTTAAGGAATTAAACTAATTTTCTAGGATAATATGATATATTAGTATTGATATAATTGACTTTTTTCGAAGTAATCAATCTGTTATGAGTTTCACAAAAATCAACTATTGAATAGTGTCAAAATTGACATAAAAGAGTTCTTAAAACAAATATTATATTATTAATTGATATTAAATTCCTAAAAATCTAAGGTTCGGCCAAAAGACTTATATAATGATAGGTTGATCATTAATGGACCACTTTGGGGTCGTTTGGATGTATATAGTAAGTTTATTAACCATATTATATAAAAATACAAAGAGACATTGTAAAAGTGAAACTAATTAACTTAGAGTTAATACTTAAAGATAAGGTTAATATAAGTACCCAAACCTATCTAAATTCTATTGGTTGAGTTGTTTTCGACCCATAACCACCTTAACCTTTTAATAGTCAACTTTGGAGCAATTGGAAACCGATTATGAATTTATTATAAACTAATATCTCTAGCTTTTCCAAAGGTGCCCCTCACCCCTCTTATAAAAGGGCACTCCTCCTCATTTCTTCACACCTTAAAAGCCTTTTGGTTCGGCCAAACTCTGCCCAAATACTCTCCCAACATCCCTCACTACAACCTAGATGCATTAGTTTGATCAGAAAGCCAACCTAAGGAGCCCTTTTGATCAAATCAAAAGGAAGAACCCGAAGAAGAGGTAATGATTTCACCACCCTTCTCCAAGTTCATTTCTTCTTCCACTTCTTCTTCCTTTGTTGTTACCATTCTAAAATAATAACTCCAGTATCATATATATACTGTGATGTTATTATAAATATGGTACAACCATATTCAGTATTCTATCCACCCT
This sequence comes from Viscum album, assembly GCA_963277665.1. Taxonomy (NCBI): domain Eukaryota; kingdom Viridiplantae; phylum Streptophyta; class Magnoliopsida; order Santalales; family Viscaceae; genus Viscum; species Viscum album. The sequence goes on along the minus strand of OY728132.1, from coordinate 65,408,431 downwards.
TTGAATAACATGTCACCATACGTGCGTACGTACGGCTTACCGTCTCCACGTCGTGGTGTAATTGTTATTCAATATATTATTATTTGGATGGGTATAATAATGATGTGTAACTCATGTAAATAATAAATATAACATTCTAATGATTCTTTATATATGATATACCATCCATTTATATATTATTTTAATATCAAAAGAATGATATTGTCGCTCGTGCGTTCGTACGGACTACCGTCTCCACGAACGCGATGAGATTCATTCTCCATCGTATCCATTCAAGTATAATTATCATTTGATGATTTAAAAATGATGTTTAAGGACTAGATATCATTCTGGATATGAATAAGATACAAAAACCATGGCTTATGTAACAAAACATATAAAAGAAAATGAGTAATTTAACTCCCGAAACGACGATAATTCTAAGATATTATTAACAAATCAATATTAAAAGATCATATATGATATCATATTATTGTATATGATTCTTGTATAATTTAATAACAATTATTTCACCATTATACAGGAGGTTAACCTACCCCAACCAAGGAAAAGTACAAGGTAAGGGTTATTTCACAATCTCTTCACTATTCGAGGTTGTTTATACATAATTATCTACTGGGACCTCGTTATCATCCACATCCATGTTTCTTTGAAATGTATTTCAGAACATTTTTAATATTTAAAATAATATGGGTTAAAGTCATTTATACCCTTGTTTGAATTTTTATAAGAGGTTTATAAAGGAATCTTTCCTTCATTTTCCAAACAAGGTCCTTTTTTATCCTTTTCGACAGAATTAAGGTAAGAATGTTTTTTTTAACTTATACTGTGGGTGCGGCTATTTTCCGCCGTTATAAAATGTTCAAATCTTCCCTTACAAGCTTATAAGATTATTTTCAAAGAAAATGTTTTATTTTATATGGATCTTAAATTATTTCAAAATAAAAGGAGATATTTCTTTAAAAAGAATTTTTATTTCATCTATGTCAACATCCTTTGATGGATTTTAAGATTATTTGAAGTTGATTTATTATGATACAAAACTTCTATATTGTATTTAAGGTTTTGTGATATGTTTGACTATGGATGTGCTATTTTTTTACCATTCATAGTTTATGGTGAAATTATTGACATTTTGTATGCTAGTTTTAATACGAATGTTTATGTTATGTTTAAACCTTTTCATATGGGAATGCATTGGACTTAATAAGTGACGGGTGGAGCCCGCTATAGCTCCTCGATGCATCGGTAGGTCTCATGAGACAAACTAGTGTCTTGGCACAAGGCCTTGAAAAAATCTTATTTGTAGTCTTGGCACGAGGCCTTGGCTATGTGGTTATGATAGTCTGGCATTATGCATTCCATCATTATGAAAGTGGTTATTGATTTTGCATGTGATTATTCGTTTAGTAGAATAACCATGTGAATAAGTAAATGGAATTATTTCATTTTATTTATGCCATACTATGTTAAATGTTCAAGTTTAAAAGGCTTTTGTTTTAGTTATACATTGCCTTAAATGTTTATTCTTATTTATGAAAGTTTCGGTTATATTGTTATCCTTACTGGGAATTTGAGCTCACCCCTTTTCTATGTTTTATTTTTCCCAGGAAGTGAAGATGTAAGTTATGAATGACTTGCAGGGATATTATGAGGGGATTATAGTGTGGACTGTGGAAACATTATGTTGTTGTAGTAGTTTTTCATTTTATGATGTAATGTAAAACTTATGAATATATCTAGTGTCTCCAAGGCTACTAAACCAATCGGTCTTTCGAGATTTGATCTTTCTTGTTATCATGCCAATGTTATGTAATAATGCACCGACTCTAGGAAACTAGGGTCCGGGCGTTACAAAGTCTCTCTCTTTTGTTTCAAAAAGACATCATTTTAAGTATATACAACAACTAAAAATATGGAAAAACGACCAAAGGCATTATAATTTTCTAGAAACTTTAAGAAAAATATACATGGGTTATATATGATGTGTACAAGTCAACCCTGCCTCAGTATGAGGCACGGTGTAGCCGATATCACTCAAAGTGTCCAACTTTTATTTGAAATGGACAGAAATTTAAGTGAAAACAACAACTCGCATACGGAAAATCGAACAAACACATTCGGATTCTGTTGATACATTATAACAAGTATCGATGGGTCATTAGTGACATGTACGAGTCAACCCCACCTCAATCTGAGGGCCGGTGTGGCTGGTACCACTGAAAGTGTATTTCTTTTGTTTTAAATGGATGTGTTTTTAAGTAAAATAAACGACATATGGAAAACTGACCAAATGCATTCGGATTGTGTTGACACTTTAGGAAAACGATCCATGTGTCATTTTTGACATGTATGATTCAACCTTGCCTTAATCCGAGGTGCGGTGTGGCCGACACCAATCAAAGTGTCTCACTGTTCTTCGAAATGGACAACAGTTTAAGTAAAGACAACAACTGACTTACGAAAAACGGACCAAACACATTCGGATTCTGTTGATAATTTAGGAAAAGTATCCATGGGTCATTTGTGAAACGTATGAGTCAACCCGCCTCAATTTGAGGCATAGTGTGGCTGGTACCGCTCAAACTGTCTCACTTTTATTTGAAATGGACATGATTTTAAGTGAAAACAACTACTAGAATACGAAAAACTGAACAAACGCATTAGAATTATGTTCAAACATTAGGAAAACGATCCATGGGTCATATGTGACGTGTACGAGTCACCCCCGCCTCAATATAAGGCACAATGTGGATGACACTGCTCAATGTCTCTCTTTTGATTTAAAAGGACACCATTTTATGTGAATACAACTGAAATTTACACTCATCAATGATAGTCGCAAAATCTTTTTCATGAGTTGGGCAGTTTCACTCATGGGGTCATAACTGACGAGACTCCTAAGAAAATACCTTTTAACCATATATTATAAACAATACAAGTTCAATGCAAAATTCATCACAAATCATTACATACCCAAATCTAGGATCAGAAAAAAAGGGATATGAGCCAATTTCAAACTCTTATTCATCTCAAATAAGTATATCTCAAACTATTGTGCCTATTAGAATTTCATGGGGAGGTGGGGGGGGGGGCTGTGATGGTTGGGGGTTGTGTAGGGGTGAGGTGAATTACTACCGGATGATTGTTGTCATATGAAGATTGAAATAAGGAATTGTAGTACATGACATTGTTGGAAGAGTTTGAGGGTTTTATGTGTTTTTTTGTGCTATTTTAGGTTTTTTATACTGTTTTAATTTTGTTTGTTGTTGTTTTGATATTTTTTATGCAGGTTTATAATGGAGGGGCTACTAAAGTGGGCTGTTGTGTAGCAGTTCTAGAAAAACTCAATACCATCGGTTTTAAACCGTTGGTATAAGAGTTCTGGAATTTTGGAAAAACATGATACCAACGGTTCTAAACTGTTGGTATAGGTTTTCTGGAATTCTGGAAAAACACAATACCAATAGTTCTAAACCATTGGTATATGTGTTCTGGGAAAACACAATACCAACATTTTTCAACTGTTGGTATAATAATTCTCAAAAAATAAAATACCAATAGTTTATAACCGTTGGTATACATTGAGAGAAATTTAAAAAACATATACCAACAGTTCTCTTGAAACCATTGGCGTATCAATAAATAAAATGGGATATACCAACGCTTTAGATCAAACCGTTGGTATAAGTCTTTCCTCACAGCTGACTACCCTACGGTTTGGGAAACCGTTGGTATAGGCTATACCAACGGTTTTCCGGCCTATACCAACGGTTTAAAACCGTTTGTATAATCTTCTTTTCTAGTAGTGAATTTTTTTCATGTTTCGATGTTGATAATATATGTTCCAGAGCCATCTCATGTTTTGATCAATGAATTAGTTCAGTTGGAAGAGAACCATTCTTATGAAGAGAATCCAATTAAAAATATTTATCATAGAGAGCAGGTATTACTGAATAATCTAATTCCCTAGGATAATGTTATGTGGAGAAACCACATGGTTGAAGAAGAAACATGGGAATCTGAAAATTCTATGAGGGAAATGTACCCTCAATTTTTTTATTTGTGAATAAAAATTAAGTGGATAGAATTTACAGAATGTGGGGAGTGTGTAACAACCCTAGTACAAATAAAATAAATTTATTTCAATCTATAATTAAATATTAAATTTATATATAAATTTATAATGATATATGTGGTATTTATAAAAATTAAGGAATTTAAACGGATGAAATAGTAACATGACCATAAGAAAACTAACATGACCATTCGAAATATTAATCTGGTTGATCAAATAGTGACTTAACCTAATAATCTGTAAGTAAAATTTATCCATCTTATAGGTGAAAATATGATATACCTATAATTAATATATTGATTTAAAAAAATATTTATTAATAAAATAGATTCATAAATTGTTATTTTGTTTTATTAGTACTATAATATAATTTAATGGAAATTTAATAAAACTTTCAAAGTGTTATAAAATCAGTTATAGTTTTCAAATTGTTATTTTTCGAGTAAATTAAGATTTTATTTAAAAAAATTATATTATTTATAAAATATTTTAATTAAATGGAGTTCATTTTTTAATTTAAAACATTGAAAAATGTTTTGGGAGAATTTTTTTATTTTTCTGAAAAACATTAATTTTTGATGAATAGTGAAATACTGTAATTTATGATATAAGCTAAATACATGATTTATTGGGTCATAAATGGTGTAAGGATGATTTAATCTAGGAATATTAAACTCTAATTGAATATTTTAAAATATTTTTTGATAAATCTCAAACTATTCATGTTCTTGATCCAAAATAAAAACTAATGATTAAAATAATACAAAAAACTCCTCATCTCCTCCACTATAAATACCTCCTCTCACATCCTCTTCACCTCAAAATTCAAAGCCTTGTAGCTTGATTAATATATTCACAAATACCATCCCAAGACTCTTACCCATGTCCAAAAATATCTAGTATCACCAAAATTCCAATACTAGGGGCCTTAAGGTGGTTCTCAAGGGAGATAACTCAAGAGGTAAAAAATGCTCTTTCATTTTCATTAATTTTATTTTCAATTATTTTTATTTTCTTTTAATATCTTCACCTCCCATTAGAAAAGAGGCATGTAAACATGAATATCTAATATTTAGTATTTTTTTATCCTTTTTAGTTATTAACTAATATTCATAATTCTTCTCCCCTCTCTTTTCTTGTAAAAATAAAAACATCATCCATGATGTGTCGATTTACCAACATCGTGGATGTTGTTATTTCAATTTAAATTACCTAATTCATCGTAGGTCATAAAACCATTTTAATTTAATAAATATATTTTAATTTTTTATACAAACACTATTATGTTTTTTTTAACATATATTCATAATATTAAATGATATAATTAATCTAGTTCATGATTATCGAAGAATCACCAAAAGATATGAAAAAATATCATTAATTGTTTTTCTAATGATTGATCATCATATATAATAACTAAATGATTAATGGTTTCATTTAATATCATGTAAACATATTAATACCATTTAATTCTACTTCTGGTGTTTCACTTCAATTCGATAAGAAAATCAATTACAAACCGATGATGAAAACCATGTATAGATCAAACCCGAAACAAAGTAAATAACAAAATTTTATTAACAAATGGGTGGAATGATGTTATAAAATTATAATTTAATGTGTCATAAAAATTAATATGTTTTTTTATAATATTAATAAAACTCCTTTCACTGCGATACAAGTGTTTTAAACACATTTTATGTAAGAAAAACATAATGTAAGGGAATTCTTTACCCAATTTCCATTGATTGGGTAAACCTTCTACATAATTTATTATGTTTTATTAAGTTAATTTTTGAAATATTTTTTGATATTATATTTTATAATGTGGATTTATAGTTCATTAATATATTCCATTCATTCTATTAATTCCAACTTCAATTATATAATATTTGTACGAGAATTTTGTTTTAAAATCCTATTTTAATCATATATTTTTACAAAATTCAAAAGAAATATTTTTATTACAGGATTGTTATTTTATTATTATGTTATGGTTCTTGGGAGTTTTTTATGATGAAGAGTGGGAAATATATCCACCTCAAATTCATTGTGTTTTTTTATGTTGGAGCTCGGCTGTATGGTTACTCCAAGTGTAACAGTGATGGTTATAATATAAGGAAACTGTGAGGGTTACATTGTAAGGTGGCTGTGAGGGTTACAAATCAAAAGTTAGTTATGAGGGTTAAAATGTTATTTTTTAATTCCCCCAGTAACCTATATGTTTATTTTATTTTTTATTTGATTTAGGGAATTTTCTTGTTTCACAATGTATGTACATGACACATTCTAGGTGAAAAGTATGCCCTAGTGAATATGACTTCATATGTTTATATGTATTGATGTACTAATAAGTTATCTCATTAAGTATATACTTTTATGACAATTTTGAGCGCATAAATTTTTTAAAATGCATTTTCATAATTTTAATTATGGGTAATAGAAATAGAGAAACCAAGATGAATGTTTTTAAGAATTATCATGAATATATGTCTTGTATTTTATTAAAAAAATTTGAATTATGAAAAAAATAATATTGTTTTAGTAGTACCAGCATTTTATGATTATATGTCGATATGTATAGAATATTTCCTAGCATTATAAATATATAAACTAAAATGATCTTTGGGAATGTAATATGTAAATTCTAAAATAATTTCCTAGATTACGTAATGTTTAAGGTCAGGTCCTTATAATTGGTATTAAAATAAGGATTAGATAAATATTGGGATTAGGACGATGTTAATAGAATAACATAAATAATTATCATTTTATTATTATATTGAAATTATATAGAATTTGAATATTACCATGTTGCTTCATCTATGTTATGTCTGTTCAGAATAGTTTTACATAGAAGAAACAGGGAAGATGAAGCTGGAAGCTCCCGAGAGGTGGATATATTTCGGAATCGACAACCTAAAATAGTTAGGATTGGAACCAAATAGTTTCTGACAGTAATGGATCTCCATAGTTAGTTAATAAATTTTTATGACATCCATGCAAGAGAATAACCAAAACTACTACAAAAGAACATGATGATAGTGGAATTTTTTATGAGGCAACACCCTCCTTCATTCAGTGGACCTTCGTCCCTATAGTGGCCAAATGTTGGATTAAAGAAATTGAAAAGATATTCGATGTCATGGGGTGTTTAGATAATCAAATTATTAGTCTTGAAATTTATCATTTTGAAGGTGAAGCTGACCAGTGGTGATCAATGTTTAATAATTCCATCAATAGTGATGAATTCAATGCCATGAAATGAGATGAATTTAAGAACCTCATCCCTGAAAAATATTTTCCTAAGGTAGATATACATAGGATAGAAAATATATTCATTGAATTGAAATAATATGAGGAATATTCATAGGCCGTTTTTGAAGAAAAATTCATCATATTGGAAAAGAGTTCTCTAAATCTTATTCGGAAAGTTTATAGACAAATCAATCATTTTTACTCAAAATTAAAGCAATGATACTGAAAGGAATTATCCTCTTGAGAATTAATATGTAACTAGATACTCATATGATGTGCTAAGAGGGTAGAAATGAAATTTTCTATTGATTACATGCACTTTGAAAATAATCAAAAGAAATTTTTCAAATGTAATGAATTGGGTAGGAATGAACCAAATAAATTTAAATGTCAAAAATTATAATTTTATGTTTATGGGTTGTTTGGTGAAAATATCAATTGAGAATTCCATAACAAATCTTGTAAATTTTTTCTAGGTTAAAAATTTGGACATACGGTCATGCAACAAGAGTTAAAATAATATTAGTATAAATTATGATAAAACAAAATTAATGTGTTTCAAGCATGGTGATATGGTTAATCAAGAATATACCTTCCCAAAGAAAGATCCATGTGATGGAGAACAACTAGATTATATTAATAATGGGGCAGTGTGATATTTTGCGACTATGTAAGCAGATGTCGAGACATCAGATCAAGTGTTATTAGAGACATTTTTTATTCATATTTCCCAACTCATTTTTTGATAGGAGGTGAAAATATTATTTCATTTCTAAGAAATATTCAGGTAAATTAGAATATTATGCTAATGAAAAAAGACCAGAACATATGGTAAAAATATTAGGGGGAAATATCATAGTAAAATTCATTATAGGAATCTTCTTGTTGTTGTATATAGAAATTCATTACATTACAACATTGTTGTTTTTTCATTTCTATATTATGATTTTATTATGGGTATGAATTGGATTTCTATTTATATTACTAATATTGATTTTTTAGATAAATAAGTTGTTTTCAAAAAATATTTTCAGTTTTAATACATGAATGATCATTTAAAATTCACAACAAATCATGAGAATGATAAATTGTTAAAAAAATTAAATCAAAGTTATTTTTCTCATTTGTTAAAAATAGGGAATTGTTTAGATTAATAATTTTCTAGTGGAAAATGAATAGGTGGATGTATTTCCTAATGAATTTCACGATGTTATACCAAATCCGGATGTTGAATTTAATATTGAATTGGTTCCTAATGCTATGGAAATTTCAAAACCCCCTTGTTAAATGGCTAATGTGTAAGATCATTAACTAAAAATTTAGTTGAATGAGGTACCCGATAAATGATTCATCCATTCTAACACTTCACCATGGGGTTATATTAATTTTTTTGTTAAAAATTATGATGGTTACATTTGGATTTGAATTTATTATAGATCATGTAATATCATAAATATTAATAATAAGTGTCATTTTCCTCATATAAATGAATTGATTTATCAGCTCAATGGGGCTCATTATTTTTTTAATACTGAATTTAGATCTGGATACCTTCAACTAATGTTGAAGGTGGATGAAATCTGGAAAATAGATTTTCATACTAGATATGAGCATTATTAGTTTGTTTGTATGCCATCTGTTTTGATGAATTCCCTTACTATATTTTGAGATCTTCTGAATAAAATATTCTATGAATATTTGGATATGTTTTATTTATTGATGACATTTTGACCTTTTCAAAAAGTAACGAGGAATTTGAAAAACATTTAGGTATTTTCATGACAGCTCTTAATGAAAATAAGTTATACAGAAAGTTTTTAAAATTATATTTTTGGTTGAAATCGATTTCTTTCCATCTGAATATTATAAATAAGGATTTAATAACTATTTATCCTACCAAAAAAAGAGACTGTTGAATGAAAAGACATAAAAATATACATAGATTCATATTTTTCTAGGACTACAATGTTATTACTGATGGCTTGTTAAAAACATTACATGGTTATCTAGAACAGTATCTAAGATAAAAAAAGAAGCAGCAATTATTATTTGGATAGGAGAATGTGATTTTAGTTTTCATAAACTGAAAAATACATTGGTTAATACTCTCGTTTTTGACCTACCTTCTCGAAATGCTATATTTTTCATCTATAGTGACATTTCATTAATGATACATTGTTGTGTTCTAATGAAAAATGACCAGGTAATTTCTTTTTCTTATAGATAACTGAACACTCAATATTTAAATTATCCCTCACAAGATTTAGAATTATAACCATTGGTTTGTTCATTGATTATTTGGAGATATAATTTATATAGCGATAAATTGGAAATATATACTAACAATAAAAGTCTAAAAAAATATCCCATCTGAAGGAATAAAACATGAGGAAGAGAAGTTAGATTGAACTAATAAAGTATTATGATTGCAAAATCAATTTTTATCATATTATAGAAAAAAAATTGAAGATTCCTTGACCTGAAAACATCAGGAAACATTAACCATGGTATATTTGTATGATGGCCCTTTGTTTGTTAATTTGATGAATTTTGGGTTAGAATTTATTGGTGCCTGAAATTCTTCTTTTTTAGGTGTCAGGGCAGTCATCAATATCAAATAGAATTAAGAAAGCATGGATGGAATATTGTGGGTTTTAGAAAAAGGAATAATTGGTAAAAATGGTATGGTTCTAGAATGTAACATATATAAGTATTCTGTTTTAAAATTAGTAACCATATTATATGTTCCCATTGTTTTTTAGTTGAGGAATTTATTACCATGTGATTCTCACCGTTCTCTATTTTCAGTTCATTCATACAATATTATGATGTATTGAGACTATTTATAGTATTAATGTTTGGAGGGACTTAAATAGATATTAAAAATTTTACCATGAAATGTTTGACTTTTCTACAGGTTAAATTAGTGTGATAATTACCAAAGGGGATTCTTCATAATTTTCCAGTTCAATTGTGAAAACAAGAAAATATATTCATGTACATCATGGTGGTACTACAAATAACTTTTCGAGGTAACAACTTTATTTGGGTTATTGTTATTCAGATGACTAAATCTTCACATTTCTTTCGAAATCAAGGTAATATGTATTTGGATCATCATTCTTGACTGTTCATTAAAATGGATATCCAGGTTATATGGTGTTACACCTTCCATTGTATCGAACAGTAATCCCATGTTCACTTATAACTTTCAGAAAGGACTTCACAAGTGATTAGGGAAAAGATTATATTTTATCATAGAGTTTCATTCTCAATATGATGGGTCATCGGAGAAGACAGTTCATATATTGGAGGTTATTCTATGAGTTTCTTCAATGTATTTCAAGTGAAGTTGGGATCAATATTTTTCTTTATATGTGTTATATTATAATAAAATTTTTAATTCTAGTAACTAGGTGGAACATTTTTTAGGCATTATATATAATGAAGTGTCAAAATCCATCTTTCTGGAAGAAGTTGGGGAAAGGAATTTGAGGGGATATGAATTTGTTGAGGAAGTGGTTGAGAGAGTGAAGATGACTCACCAACACATGAGGACAACTTAGAGTGGTAAGAAATATTTCGATGATAATTGTAGGAATGAATTATCTTTCTAGGCATGTGGTCATGTTTTTCATAGAATCTCACAATCAAAAGGTGTAATGTGTTGTGGTATGAAAGGAAAAATATGTCTATAGTTCATTTAACCTTATGAAATCCTAGAGAATGATTGACCAATTTCCTATCAAGTATCTTTTCCTATGATTTTATGTCTGGTGCACAATGTTTTTTCATGTTTCAATGTTGAGAAAGTATGTTCCAGATCCATCTCATGTTTTGAGCATAGAAGTAGTTCAGATGGAAGAGAACCTTTCTTATAAAGAGAATCCTATTCAGATTCTTGATCGTAGATAGTAGGAATTGTGGAATAACATAATTCATAAGGTTAATGTTTTGGGTAGAAATCAAAATTTTGAAGAAGAAACATGGGAATTTAAAAATGCTACGAGGGAAAGGCACCCTCGCTTAATTAGTAAGTGAATAAAAATTATAATGATGCAATTTCCAAAAGGTGGGGAGATTTTAACAACCCAAGTACATTTAAAATAATTTAATTTCACTTAGAAATTAAAATGTAATATAATTTGTGAATGTATAATGAAATAAGTGGTATTTATAGAAATTAAGGAATTTAAACTGATGGAATTGTAACATGACATTAGGAATAGTAACAAGAACATTAGAAATTGTAATATGGTCGATCAAATAGTATCCTCACCAAATAAATTATAAATAAAATTTAGCCATCCTATATGTGAAAATATGATATTATTATATCACTGAACAAGTAAGTAATTTTTGAAAATTATAGATTATGTGTTGAAGTTTTTGTGAGTCGTAAATATTTAATTACTATATTATAATTAATATAATGATTTAAAATATAATATAATTTCATAAAATAGATTCATAAATTATTATTTTGTTGTCTTATGATTATAAAATATATTTATGAGAATTAGATTAATTTTTCAATGGGTTATACAATTATATATTATTTTAAAATTGTTATATTTTGAATAAATTATGATTTTATTTAAAAATTAAATTTATCATTTATAGAAATTTATTTTGATAAAATGGAGTTTATTTAGGTATTTTACCTATTGAAAAATGTTTACGGTAATTTTTTTGGTGTTTTCTAAAATACATGTTGTTTTGATAAATAATGAAATACCATAATTTATGATATAAGCTAAATACATTATTTATTGAGTCCTGGCTGATGTTAGGCTGATATAAGACCAGTATCATGAACTCTCCTTTAAAATTTTAATATATTTTATGATAATACAAATGATATTAATAGTCTTGAGCGGAAATTTTTAACTAATGAATAAAATAATAAAAAAACCCTCCTCTTTTCTACTATAAAAACATCCCCTCACCACCTCCTATCCAAGAAACTCAACACCTTTTATATTTTTTAATTTATTCCAAAATCCCTTCCAATTAATATTAGCCAAATCAAATACATACTTGTATAACCAAAAGGAAAAAACCAAGGGCCATAAGGATGCTCTCATGGGAGAAAATTCAATATGTAAAAATCCCTTTTCATTTTCTTTTATTTTATTTTCAATTGTTTTTCTTATATTATAATCTCTTCACTTTCCCTTAACCAAGTTCCATGAGAACTCCAGTATCATATATATACTTTAATTTTATCATTTTTACAGATCAATTCATCATCATACATCTTCTTATCTCGCTTTTATTATAAAAATAAAAATTTCATCTATGATGTATCGATTTACCAACATCATGAACGATGTGTTTAATATTTCTATTACTGCCATAATGGATGGTCATTAAACCATTTAAATGGTTGAACCAAATTTTATATTTTTTTGATATAACCTATTTTATGTTCTATAATTAACATATTTTCAATATATTAAAATATATTTCGAAATAAGTTCATGATTATGGAAGAACCACCAAAATGATCTAGATGAATATCATTAATGTGTTATCTAATGATTGATCATCAAATATATGGAAATGATTTATGGTATAATTTATTTATCTGGAAACAAATTAATATAATTTCACTATACATATGTTGTTTCTCTTCTATTCGATTGTAAAATTAAATTTATGCCTCTAATTTTTTGTATACTGATAGGAACAATAACATAATTCCTGATATAGATGAACTCATCCTCATCTATAGAACAGTTTAATGTTGTATTCCCACCATCAATGCTTTCCCTACAAGAAATATATTATGGATCCGGATACAACCTATCCATAATTCATCTCAAAATTGTATACTCCACAGAAACTGATACAATATTCATATCCTACTAACCCTCCAATACCATAACATGAATCTCATCGAGTAAAGTCATCATTTATTACTCATAAATGGACGATTAAACATCATGATTCAGATTTTTTATTCTTAGAGCATCATCATCACTATTTCCATTTCAATTAATCTATTATAGATCAATGTTTAATGACTGCATATATTCATGCCATCTATAATTATTTAGATTCAAATATCATTGTGAAAATAAATTATTTAAACTGTTGTGATCAATATAAACTATAATTTTTTCACCCAATAGTTAATAACAACAACACATCAACTAATAAACCACAACAAAAAATTTAAGTTCATATATATGGTATTTTCATTCATGTTCCCTCAACTATTGTGACCCATAAACCACAACTCAATCTCCCTACATAAACAATGCTTCTACCTCTAATCCAGAAGTGTAGAAAAACATTGTGGACTCCTCATCCAGAATAGTTAGGGACAACATTGGTGTCATTTTCAATCTCTTCATTAACTCCTGAAGGAATAATCACAAGGTCCAAGCCATTCAAACTTTATTACATACATGGTCATGCTCAGAAGTGGTGCATCCAAGAGGGAAAATTTGGGATGATCCTTTCATAATAACCCACAAATATAAATAAAATGTTGATATAAAAAATCATTAATGGGTTGATCCAATGAAGAAAAACTCTTTACCTCTTATAGGTCCACTAAAACACCTTCCACTAGGATCATGTGAGCCATTATGTATATCTAATCCATACAGAATTGTAATTTAAATAGTTTTTTGTGTGTCTCATAATCTATATGTTTAATTAGGATTATTTAGAGATATGGGGAAAGATATTCATGAGTCATGGAGTACATCGATTTTTCAATCTTGAACAAAAAAACAAAATAATCTAGGTACCGGTGGAATATTCATTTTGTCATGTACATAAACACTGTTGGTGAATTTGTCATAAAAAAACATCACAATGAACTCATAAAGTGTACAACTAAATATGAATGTAGTTTTCAGGATATCAGATGGTTAAAATATCAAATGATGATACCCCAATATCAAGTTGATATTGTTGAAAAAACAAGCTACCCTCAACTGTTCAATGAGAAGATAAATATGTGGAGAGGATACCATTTCTCCATAACAATCTGATTCAATATTCGGTAATGAAACAAAAGAAACATTTATCTTCAACATTCTTTGCGAAGAACACTATAGAATACAAAGATGTCATACTTAGATTCATAGACCCCTAATCCTCAAACTCTTAGAGTTGATCTTTATGATATTGAAACTATTTAGGTTCCTTTTTGTATAGTCCAATAGAAACTGGATCAGTGTCCAACATGAGTTTAATTTTATGATCAAAATCTTTCTCAGGTGGTATCTCAAGGAAGTCCCCAAGAAAAACATCTAGGGACCAATCCACTATTGGTGGAATCATATCGTGATTTACACCTCTATAATATATCGACATATTATAATCCTAAGAATTAAGGTCCCCCAATTGTGGATGAATTATCCTTGAACGACCTTCCTTAATATCCCATTTTCCACAGTGTTTGTAATTGTATCCCTTAGTAGATATAAAGGGAACTGTCATGCGGTAACAATCAATGTGGGATTGGTATCCTACTGATTAATTCATAGTCATAATTAGTATGAGACAAGACATGTCACGGTAGTGAAGATCCCAACTAAAACAATACTCCACAAACTCAGTAGAACACCCCTTGTAAATTCAAAAGTCTCTCGACCATACAACCAAAGGTGTATATATCATCTTAACCCCACAGGTGAACTCCACCATGAGGATAAAACCATTCCCATGTTTTGAAGATATATTTGAATGAGAGGCACCAATATCGTGTAAATAGTCTACTAGCATAAGAGCTATAAAAATTATACCTACAACTTTCGATGGTCCAAATATTCTATATACTAGTGTAGGCTTAATGACATGTAGTTTTCCTTCCCCTCTTCCCCATTATGTAGTCTGAGTCCCCTGAGATGAACCACTCTACTGATATGGGCACCATTCATATAATTAGTATGTTCATTGTCTCTACCACAATTGTCTATGGAATTCCCACTTCAAGATTGATAAGGTGTAGAAGATCTACATCCTAAACTCTTGTTTGGTCTGGCTCCTCCTCCACTACCCATATGTCACGGGATCCCTATAGAAACAATGTAGAAGCCCCATAATTACACAATATCAGAACTCTAACTATGGTATTGGGAACACTCTATAGAATTTTCATGGTCTACCACACTAGTGATAGGTCACCAGAGTAATGTCTTATGTAATTGGTCCCTCCCCTTAGATACAATTTTTTCCACTCTTGTGGTCAACATTCCTAGAATGAGGATTTATTAAATTAAAATCTATACCTCCTAACTATCCAGTAGAAACAACTTTTCCTCCACCGAAATCCTCATTTGGGTTCCCCTAATAAATTAGATATTGATTCACCACATTAGATAACTTTTTCTATTGAAAGATATTCATATGGGACTTAGATTAAAATGTAAGTCCATTCTAAAACCATATTACTACAATAGAATCATCCCCCACAAAACCTATAATAGAGCGCTAATGATTCATAAAGTGACCAACATTGTCCATCGTAGACATATTTTGATGAGTGAACATTATAAACTCAGCTGCTCCCTCTGACATAATCATCTCAGAGTAATATTACTCTAAGAACATAGCCTAAAAGTCTTTCCACTCAATATTCTTCATTTTTCCATTCTGAGCCTATATTTCCCACCATTGACTTTCATGAACATGTAACATATATGATGAAAAATTGACTATCTTATTAGTATGAGTCTCCAAGTGGTCCAGTATTTTTTTTGGATATACTCAATCTAGTACAACACTTCCTCAGGTCTACAATATACGTTACACATTTGGTGGGGATGAAACAAAAACTCTTCAGATAGATCAAAAATTATTTTCCCAACTCACCCTAGGTATATTTCCATACATTACATGAACTAAGGTAATTTCTCTAGGAACTTCTCTGTAACTTCTTCACCTGACACTCTTTGTGCTTCATGATCCACTATTAGATGATCATTTCCAGCCGTAACCCCCTTTCATTATCTAAAAAAGAATCATCATTGAATCATATCAGTACACTTTCAAAAACACATCTTATGACACATAAAACAATTTTAATAGATATAATAAGAGGGTTTCACAAATTCCATAACAAATCATTCCCACAAACCCCACCATATAGTCAGAACCAAGGCTCTATCACTACATATAACCACCATACATCTAACTCATGGTTAACACAAGTATAAAAATTATCATTAATAATGTTTCTCATTATACACCATATAATATCAAAATTATCAATTAATATTAGGAAACCATTTTCATTTAAAACACACATGATATGAAAAGAATTATCATTTAAACAACATTCCCGAAAACCAATTTTTCTTTTTTGTTCCTAAAATAATGCATGTCACCAGAATTCCTGATTCCTTAGAATTATTCAAGCATACTAAAATATCATTCCATAATGGTCCAGGAGTGGAATCTAATAAAATAAAAAAAATTAGAATCACATCAACCAATAAGTGCATCACTAGATGTTAAATAGAACTGAACTATAACAACACACATCAATAACAACAATACCTCCATGGGCACGTGGAATTTTTGCTGGTACATGGGTTAGATACTCTAATTCTTGAGCAGTTAACCATGTATCTAAATTTCATATTATCTACTATACCTTTTCAAAATTTTAATAAAAATGAAAATAATACATCCTTTTATAATACTTTTTAACATCATGGCTTTGGTGCCACACACTCTTTCCCCGAGCCGGTCAGCAATTTGTCCTCCATAACTCTACACCATAAACCGATGCCTTTCCAATAGTAGAGAAGGTCTAATATATCATCATGGGGAGAATATACCATCTTTATCTAAGTATGTCATAATCAGAAGTAAAAAAAATAGATATTAGCCAATGTCCATAATAATTTTGTAACCAATAAAGACCAGTAATACATTATGACCAAAAAAGAAAATAAAATATCCAAAACTAAATCATAGATATTTCATGGAAAATACACGCCATGTTTCAATATGAAAACCTTAAAATAAATAAAAACTATAAAATCCCATGTGGGTCCTGAATCACATTTTTTTCCACATCCACGCAACATCCCTACTCATCCATCTAGCAGATTTCTCTTTCCATTATCGTTTTAGGAAGACGTAAAGTCTATTCAAGTACAAATCAAGATTCAATAGTATGGTGTGAGTAAAAATAAGTAGGCCACCACCAAAATTGTCTATTACAATATCTTGTAAATAAAATATAATGTAGTTTTATAAATAATAAAATAAAATAACAATATAGAGAATTTACATATATTAAATTATTTTTTATTTGAACACATTAATCCATGGGTTACCGAGGAAACTCAAACTCTCAATAACTACATATTCCCATGTCAGAGTCTGAACCATATCCCATATTCAATTGATAAAACAATATAACACATCATATTTCATTTTCTATTTAATTTCAATTAATATCATATCTAATTATCACCAAAGTCCAATGACAACATCTTGGGAATAAAATTCCATCCCTTGAACCCCATGGGTATTTAAAGAATTATTCCATTTCCCAAAACACATTTATCAATATTGAATTTTGAAGAATAAATTCATGCCCCACACACATATATAAGTCACTCAAAATGGTATTTTAAAGCCTCAGTCCATTTACTAGACATTTATATAAAAAATCACATTCAATAAGGTTAATCAAAATTAACCTTATTATCAAATTTCACTTCATTGATATTGTTCCAATTATCCAAAAAACCAAGGATTAATACTTTAGTCACATGGAATAATATAAGAAATTCACCATTAAAGCATTTCACAAAATTTAAATTATATAACCCATTAACAAATTATGTTTAAGACAACCATATCACAATCCTAATTTTCAATAAATTCTTAATCACATTAATTGACCAATTTCTCAATTCAAATATCCCATTGATTCCATAATAAATATATTCCATTAAATAATTAATCAATTAATTAATCCCATTCAAATAATTCCAATCTTTCCAAATTTACCCAAATCATTATCACATGGAAGTTAAATTAAATCAATTCAATAATAAAATTCAATTTCCATATCATTGAATTTGAGATTCCATAATTACATAACTTTATTAAATTGTGACTATGAGATTTTAAATTTATACCACCAATCTCATGATTGATGATGACTAGTCTACATCTGGAGAAAACGAATTTGAAGTGTAACATACAAATTACAATAAGAGACAAGATCCAAATATAAAACCTAGATCTAAGATCAAATGAATTTTATCTTTCAAATCCATGATATTGATCCATCCCCAACAAATGAAAACATATCTTCAAAGTCTGATAAAAAGATATGAGAGAGGGAAGAATGAATAGGCGATGTGACTCTCTAACTATGAGAGGATAATAAACCTTAATAGATCTTATATTCATCAATAACGAATTCTAGAATGCCTTGGAACTTTTCTGAGAGACAATAAAAGTCATAGAAAAGAGTTTATATCTGTCTGGGAGTGATAACTAATTAATAACAAAGGTTTGGGATTTTATTTAAATTTTATTAGCAGTTTAAATAATTACATGCATGGTTTCCTACTTGGGGTTAATGGATTTCTATAGTTAGGCTCCTCTTCTAGGAGAGTCTCATTGTTACTACTATATGGTAACACAGATTGATACAAAGTGCACCATCCATGTGAATCCATCTATTTTTCATCACAAGGTTTTTTAACCAGCTGCATAGTTTGGAAAAACCATGCACCAACCACGCACTACCCCTATCCATCCAAAAATTCTCTTATTTCACCCAAAAACTCCCCAATGTAAATCCCGACCAAGGTATACTAAAAAGAAGGTATATTAATAATTGTAATATAGCTCAAGACAAATCAAAAAACTAATTTTTTATTACACATAATACCCGTGAAAGAAAAATATTAAATTAATCATTAATTTCATGAATTTAAGAACATTAACAATTTTTCATTTCATAATGAAGTTAGTACAAAAATCAAAAGAAATGGGTTGTGGATGTGGTATATGTATCTTAGAAATAAAAGTGGGATAATAAATCCCCAAACCGTTAGTCATGAATTAAATCATACACATTCAAACCTCCTGTAAAATACATATTTTTCTGTAATTCTATAACAGACTGATATTCATATATATCCAATCATATATTATTTTTTCTGTATTTATACTACCCATTTACGAACAATACCTTGTCAATGATCTATTTTGGATAATAACAATTTTGTCTTTATAATACGTTTTTATATTATTTCAGTCCCTTTTACTTTGTTAATGATTTCTTCATATCAATAATTTATAATATGATATAAATATCATATATTTTCACTGTTTATGAAAATAGTGTATCTTATAATATTTAGTGATATGAAACAAAATATTTCATTTATAAAGGTAGATACACATGAATGTTGATTCCATTTTGAAGACATTTGGAGCGAAATAAATTAAATGATATATATATATATATATTATCGTTAAAGTATCTCCACTTTGTCATATATACAACGTTTTAATTAAAACTATCCTTAATTGATTTCATGTAAATCATGAATGAATCACATCACTTCACGAGATGGTAGTTTTTTATAAACACGACCACTGTTATCATATTCCAACAAAATAGAATTCATGAATGTATGGTTGATATTATAATTATATAATAATAATATCATAAATATAATAATTCTAATATAAAAATATTATGTCAATCATTTTTTCCAACCTTGAAAATTTTTAGTGGAAAAATAAATGGTATGGATTCTCCAAGCAGTAGTCAGCAGTACACTTGATAGATTATTTTATAATATATTTAATTTATGTTTTTTGTTTTAGTTAATACCCATAACATAAGAAAATATCAGTATATTTAAGATACTGAGGATATTATATGATCGTGACATAAAAATAATTGATGGAGGGGGAGAAGGAACAAAAATAAAAATACTTTTAGAATCACATTACCTCTTCATTGCGTATCCTACATAGGTTTCCAATCAATAATAATAATGTTTTATTTCTACTAAATATAATGATTCTATGATGAGTGGAGGGAATTTATATTTTGGGTATCACATGGTCGATATAAATGTCTTCAGATGTGTGATGATCTGGGGGAGTGACTTCCTTTTTATTGTTGGCGAGGTGTGTTATTTTTTTATGTACTCAAATGTACTCATTATTAGGAGGTCAATATTATTCCATGTGGCTATATAAATAATAATTAAAGATATTTATTGTTTATATAGTTGAAAAAAGAATGTACAACATAGTTATAATCATTTTTTCTTTAACTTTTATGTTTCCATATTTTTCTTTTTTGGTCTTCCATTGTGTTAACTAGTTTTCTAACAAAAATTAATTTTTCATTTAAGAGTATGTTAATGTGATAATTGTTATATAATTTGGAGTCAATTATTATATATATGATATATAATTTATAATGTATACTTCATATGTGTTTTTTGAAATTAGCATTAATAGAAGACCATGTAACGTGCAAAAACACTAGATTAACTGTAAGAGTACTAACTGAGTTTTTCTTGTTTAATAATCAATAAAATAAATATAATAGAACTATTAGTAAATTAATAGAACATAGTATATATTTATTATTATTTAAAAATAAATTTATAAAACATAGTATTTTTAGTAATTTTTAATCGATTAGTAAAATTATATTTATTATTAAATAAAATTATTCTAAATTTTTAAATAATTCATTAAATTTAAATTAAAAAATATATCAAGACAATATTGGAAATTGAATAAATTATGTTATAACAAATTTAACATAATATATTAATCTAAAAAATAAATTAACATAATAATTAATTCAGTTTACTTCACTTTTAAATTTTTTAGTATCCTTTCATTTAATTTATTATTATCAAAATAATTCATGCATTGGAATTTCTTATGAATTTAATATAATAATATCATGTATAAAAAATATAAATAAAATTTCATGATAAAATTACTGATTTATCATAAATAATATTTTTTATAGGTAAACTTATATAGTTTTTCAACAATTCCAAACATTAATTGTATTAAAAAATAAAGGTACATTTTTTTCTTTTCATTACTTAACATATAATATGGGTCACATTCATTCATAAGTGTCCTAATAACTCATGAAATTATATACTAAGTTCAAATATATCAAAATATTTCTATTAAATGGGTTTTGGGAATGTTTTGGGTCATTCTTACACCAATAATGATTAACCCATCTTTTAAAAATTATAAATCCATTCAGAAAACATTTTATTTTCATTTAATTGATTCTTATTTTATTTATAATCAATAGATAAATAATAAACATGTACAAAATATATTATTTCTTAATTACATTAATAATGTTCATTCCTATAATATCAATGGCTAGGTGAGAACTATCATAATAATATTAATAGTATATTGTTGTTTGGTAAAACTTTCTATTGTGTGTAACACAATCCAAACGTTGTGTTTCCTATAGTGAAAGATAAAATCATTATCTCTTGTAGAGTAATATTTATATAGTGATGTATATAATTATATATTAACTTTGTTTCTCTGGAAATTCAGTCCATCAAATAATTTTAATTTATTTTAAAAAAGAAAATTCAAAAAAACTCTAGGTATTACATTGTACCTTCTACTAACATACTCTACCTGATTACATGCATTACTATGTCATGATCATCCTCAAATCCTTTCTACATAACATATTTTTATGACCCGTATTGACACACTGTTGATATTTATTGAGAGAAAAATAAAACCCCTTGATAAACCATCCCTTCCTCTGGTACTTTTATCCCCTAGTATAATCATTTTACATTGTGGGAGTGAATGAACCTTTTCTTCACTCTATCGAGAGACCACCACCCTAGAATACAACCTATAAAATTTTATAATTTTTATAATAAAAAAAAGATGAAAAAATGTATTATAATGTACTAATGAATTTTTTGACAACCAGAAGAAGACACACATCCCTCTTTTCTTAAATACCCTTCTTGATCATTAGTGCATTAAGAAGAAATACATTATATATCATCATATTCAAGTTCCTAAAATCCATTTTAGCACTAGGATAATACCAATATAATACATTCTGAACTTAATTTCCATGTTTTCCCATAGAAAATGAAAAAAAATCAGATCATCCAATAATACTAACAAGGAAGACATAGTCATCATCCCAATTTCGAGATGCCTAAACTCCTAAACATTGTCTATACTCATTGCATCTGGAGACATCACCTCAAAGAGTAAATCCTTGAATGGTTCCTAAGTGAGCCATTATTTTGAAACATCCTTTTACATGACATCTGTCTATTATCCAATTATTCCTTGAAGAGTAACAGACAAATATTAATATTATGATCCATTGGTATCTCCACAAGGTCCAAAATACTCTCAATGACCCATATCCAGTAATATATATATTGAGGGCCTCTATTTCTATAGATTCGTAGAGGTTTATGAGCTATTATTCATGAACCTAATTGACTATCATCATCTTAACCTTTTGGCCTCCTCCACAATGAATCAAATGCAGTAAAAAGGGACCCCATTGGACTAGTTATATTACTTCACCCATTGTAGTAACTAATGTAAATTCTTTTATTCATGATCCATAATAATATATGTTAAAAATTTATACATGATATGAATAATATCTTTTCATTTCCTAGAATTAACAAACAAACCAATTATAAATCTACAGCTCTATTGAGGAAATTGATAATAAACAGATTGACCCAAAAGGGTTCACAACAACGTTCAACCTATGATGCATTCCCTAAGAAGAAGGAATCATATGTTATGATTTATCCATAACCAAACTAAATCATCTATTATATGAAATATATTTAAATAAAAAAAATATAAACTAAAAAATATAATACAACAAGCTCAATAAAATAGTGATGTAAATAATGCACTAAATAACATATCATAGTTCAATTATAATTATATTATTTTTGATTTATGTACATAATGAAATTTGTATATTGAATATAATCCAACATTACTAAATTAATACATCAACGAATACTAAATACCATGAATTAGTACAAAAAGATCATGTACATTACCCAATGTGAATTCAATGAACTCCAACATCATACAACATTGAGAACAAAATACCATTTTATTGAATCTTCTTGGCCAACTATATAGTGATTTTTAATTATGTATTTATTTCCCCTCAAAGTGTCCAGACTATCCTAACTCCCATATACACTATCCCATGTTAAGGTAAAGTGAATAATAACTTAGTTAACATATTTATCTGATACAATTTTCAAACATCCCAATCCAAACTGCCAGGTCTGATCCAAAAGGTTCCGCACATCCTATTTTTCACGCACTTAAGTGTGGGGAGAACCTATTGAAAACTCTAGGAAGAATATTCACTCAATATAAGGTATAATTAAATATATAAAAAAATAAGTGATAACATTTACCAATAACTAATGAATAATATAATAATCATTAAATTAGTACAATAAACAAGGAAAATCACCCAATGCTATAATATTATGACATGTTAGATATATATAAACTGAAACTGAACAAGGGATCAAAGTTGTAGGATTAATATAGTGAATAAAATTATAAATATATAAATCACTATAAATCAATATATAAATGGTTCCACCATCATTCTCAACCATCCATGATAAGTTATTGTCCCATTAATGGATCCCTCTCCATGAAATCAACTAGTGCATCGAAATTATTAAGTATATTATGTGTAGAAGACTTATTTGGACACCACTAATGACCTTCAAATATTTGAAGAATATATATATATGTATGTTTATGTAATTAATGACAGAATAAAAAATAAGAAACAACATATCAAAAAAGAAAAAAAATATAAACAATCGGTTTATAGACACTGTCTCTACCTACTCTAGCACAATGACTAAATCACCATCAACTGGAAATGTCTAGAAAATTCCTATATAGAACAATATATTTTAAAAAACACACTTGATATATCAATCCTGAAGGTATAAAACATGTATCTGTCCATGAATATAAAACAAATCCCACTCATGGGGGATATTACATATGGAAAAACATTTATGAACTATATAAAATAGAGATAATATTAAATGGAAAACATATAACCAATTGGTATGATCAAACATCACATCATAATAATAAATATTAATGGCATAATTAACCAAATGTGACAAAAAATAAAACAGATGTTCTCAATTGGATATATAAACATGATAAAACACTATTTTAATAAAGATTATAAAAATGATCTAAATTCGAGTTTTTCCTACATTAGGTTCACATTGATTCCGAAGAACGGTTTTTCTTCACAGTATAAAAGTACCATTTGATCCTAGAACAAATCTCGAATAAAAATGTTTGTCAACCCTTGAATCATTGTTGAGAAGGAACCAACCCTTAAAGGTTTGTTAATGTTTATTATTCCAATGAATATAAACTACTGATTATGATAATGGTCCAGTGGTTTCATAGATTCAAATTCTCTCAATTTGGGAGTCAATTCTATCAATGATTCCCAGATCTCTTGTTATATTGTATTAAAAAATTTGATTCGATAAAAACATTAAAAGTAAAATCAACGTTGAACCATGAGAGGGGAATTATATCTATCTCAGAATAATAAAAACTCTTTAGATGAAGAACGTGGTATCTATTAGTCATTTGTACATTAGATGTCATTGTTGGAAGGGAGGATAAAATCAAGAAATACAAAAGAGGTTCCATATGGTGTTGTGAGTCAAATGGGTTTGGAGATAATAAGTATAGTTGAAAAGCGGCTGAATTTATGAGTAATTTATATTAACTCAGAATCCCAAATAGGCTTCATTGAAGGACATTGGTTAGTAGGGGCTGTTATAACATAGAAAATTATACCATGTTTTCTAGACCTACATCATCCCAAATCTGATCCCAAATACCATTATCCCATATTTAAACTATTAAAAATATGTCCAAAATGTATGTAAAATTTTAAAATTTACCACACATAAAAAATTGGTTTTATAATTAGAGAATATTCCTTATTACATACTAATAATATTTTTTATCATGCTCATGTACAGCTAAACACCACGTTGGGTTAGTGAGTGTTGTATTTGTGGAATGTTTATCAAAACATGAAAATTATAAATTCAATATATATTATATTTCATTACATAATTATTTTTTATCTTATTTTACTTTTATATGAGCATAGGTGAATCATTGATGTAATGATATTTATAACCTAATCCTATGAGATTAGTTAGATATTGAAACCTCTAAATCATGAGAGTTTCTTAAGAGTAAATGTCACACACTTATCATAGATATAACAAAATTAATTCGATTCATAAAATTTTGAATGTTATTATTAGGGGGACCTAGGATTTTCAAATAAATCTGAAGATACACATGAGAGATCAAAGTTAAAGAAAGATTTATTATTCTATAAAAGAACAAAGAAACTCACCATTAAGGATTCCTCTCGTTGGATTTATGTTTCCACACTAAGAGTTGAGGCTAAATCACTATGGTACATATTTACCAATTGAAACATTTAAATTTAAATATTAAAATTAAAGGGTGATGGTTTCTAAAATTTTGTTTTCTCAATTATCCAGAATTTAATAAATAATATAAAATTAAAGAACAATATACAGACTAATCGATTTTTATGATGTTAAATCATAAATTCAATGTTATTTATTAGTGAGTAGTTGTTTTTATCCCACACACAATTGAAAAAAAAAATTATTATTAAGAATCAACAAAGGGAAAGGGAGTGGACCTAAAACCATTTATTTTTTGATATCCAGATTATATACAGAACACTATCTATAATTATCTATAATCCAGTTGGATTATCTAAATTTATCACCAACAATATCATTATTCAATAACAATATCTAGTTGGATCCTCCTTGAAGTATGATATCCATGATATCATGACCCTATTTCAGAATTAGATAGAATTTGATATCTTTCCTTAGTTATAGTAATTTTATATTGTTTTTTCTCTTCTTTATAACAGTCAAATCAGTTATCTCACACTCATGTATTGATATGATAAAATTTAAAGGATCAACAATATATAGAAATCAGGTCAATGCCTCTCTCTCTATTCAATTCTTCTTCATATACTTAAATGAATTAGACAATCTGATATACTCACACCATTGGTAATATCTCTCTTTTATTTTTTTCAATATTATGGACATTCAAAATAAGAACATCAGAAACTCATATCACTTTTAATTTAAATCATAATTTAGGTTTATATAGACATATAAAATATCATATGAATATTTATATCATTTAATAATTTATATATTTTAGCCTCATGATCATGTGTTTCCATTTACCTAAAACACGAAATATTCATGTTGATATTTTCAATTTTCAAATGAATGAAATTTTAATTCAAAATAGCATCAAGATATTCATTTAATTCTATCATAATTTCTACAACAAAATTCCTAAAAAATCCTCATTGTTTTTATCATTATAAATTATATCTTAATATTTAGATATAAATATATGGACTTATCAAACAAAAAGTTCATAAAAAATCCTCAATTAATTTTCTAGAAATTATGGTTTATTACTTATTTAGAATATCATTTAAATATGTTTAAATTCATTATGTAAAATTTTTACACATCCTGAAAGATTATTTTATGCACGAATGCTCACAAGAATTAATAGAATTATAATGTTAATAATTATTTATATGTAAAATACTCTTATCTAAAAAAATATATCCTTTAGGTTTTAGAATATATATTTATTTAATTTTTCAAGGAATCATATCTTTCATAACCTGCAACATCATACTTTAATAGAATCGCAATATGTATATTTTTATTTAAACTTGACTATTATGTACAAGATATTAAAAATAATGGTATTAATAGAAGTAAAAATATTATTAAAACATATTTATAATGATTATATATATATATATATAATTCACTAATAAATTGATAATAAATAATAAATCATTTTTATGTAAATTCATTTTATGCTTTAAATATACATTTATATACAAAAGGGTTTGTATTTTTTAGGGAATATTTTTATTAATTTATTACACTTTAATATATTATATTTTTTAAAAAGGAATTAATTTTTTAAATCACGATTTCAAAATATTATAGGGATAAATGTTTTTTATTTTTTGAATATATTATTTGATCAGTGAATATCAAAAACTAAAAATTTCAATAAAAAATCATTTGTTCTCATTGAAAAATTCCAATAATCATCTGAATTTGATTCTAAATTAACATAATACCCATTTAAATATAAAAATATAAATAAATATTGAGTAATAATCAATATTATTTATTTTTCAATAATGTCATTTTTGGATTAAAAAAACATGTTTTCTAGAAATTGATTGTCATTATGTTTTAGGAATTTATATCAAAATGAATTTTGTCCAAAACTAATAATTAAATAATTTAAAATGGATTATTTATTTTTAATAATCATAACTAATAGAATTTTATTTTTTGAACACATTTTTTCATCCCAATGAAGTTTAGCCATGGTAGAAATTTTCAACATCAATAAAAGATATAAAATTGTTTAAAAATGTGGTTTTAATTGTTAAAATAACTCTAATACTTGAATATACAACATTTTATGACTCTTTAGAGCAGAAAATGGTCTATTTAGTTAAGTAATTCTTTTCTATAATTATTTTGAAATTAAGAATGATAGATTGACTTTTGTGAAGATAATTTATATTTAATCCCAAATAATCAATATTTTAGGTCATTGCATTTAATGGAATGGGCACTATGTGAAATTTTGTTTTAGATTTCTCCAATATTAAAAATAAAAATCCATTGTATTTATTTAAAAAAAATGTTTGGAATGTAACATGTTAACTTATTTCTAGGTAAAATGATTATTACTCTAAAAGCGCCTAGTTTCTAAAAAAAATATTTTTCATTAATTTTTTATTACTATATAATATAAAAATTTTACCACTAGGATAAATTTAACATAATAATAAGGACACCAAGTTTGGAATAATAAAATAAAACTACATAAAATACCCTTTTATTCTTGGTAATATAATTGTTTTGTCATGTTAACCAGTCCACTTATCATAGACAAAGATAAAAATTTATTAAAGTGGTTTAATTAAGGAAATATCATGAAATATATAAATGACATAAATAATTGTTTTTGGATGAGTTTATTTTTTATAATATAATATATTATCTTACAATTTGGTTTTACATGGCTTCAATTGTCATGATTATGATATATATTTATATATATTATGTAATTTTTTATGTAATACTAAGTTTTTCATTTCCTCACTTATTAAAGAGACCCTCCTCTCATGTCTTCATCAAATCTTTTTAGAAATAAAATTCGGTTAACACCTACCATTAAATCTTCCCATAATACCTTAACATGACATATAGTATATTATCTATTCAAATAACTAACCAAGAAAGCTTAATGTGGAGGTCAAAGGTAGTTTTAGAAAGAAGAGGTATAACTTTTAGCTCAAAACTTCAATTGTGTTACATATAATTCAACATTTAAATCATTGAAAACAAATTTATTTAATAAAATAAGTATAAAAAATATAATAAAATAGTATAATTTTTTTATTAAAATATTCTTAATCTCCTAATTCTATTTTATGGGGAATGAAAACATCACTTGTGTGTATGTGTGTACTACCACCTCTATGAAGCAATGAGCTACATTTTTCATCAAAACTTGAAAATGATGATTGTCATTATGAATATAATAAATATTTATCACCTTCAGAAAATAATTTTCATTCTCTAAATATAGTATACAACATACATTCTTACCCTTCCACTTGTTTAAAATGGTTGTTTCACTAATCTTTATGTTTGGAATACCACCTCCATTAAGAGATGTTATTAGTTTTTCGCTTCCTAATTTAACTAATGATTATAATATTTATTTTTTTAGGAAAATTATAATTATATTTTATTTATTATTATAGATATTATGGAAGAATCACCACTTTTACCATAATAAACTGACAAAATTCATTTTTCATTTATAAACCGTACATCGTCAAAACACCCGATGTTGATTAAATCACTAAGTGATAAAATATTTCATTTAAATATATTTAATAATTTGTTTTCTTATTAATTAATAACACATAAATTTTTTTTAATTAACTTAATAATTAATATATTTTAATTAACTTGAATTCTAAATGACATACATGGGAATCTAGGATATGAGGTTTGGGGTTTCTTAACTCAATTTTAATTCCTTTCGATATTATTATACTACATTGACTATCTAAATCCATGATTTTGTATAAAATGGAAACAGATTGTGTTATGTTCTATTTGAACTTATTTTTTGTGCTATTATAATTTTTCCCATAATAACATCATTGAGTAGTTATAATTTAAATTATTCAATATTTTTAAGGATTGTTCTTCTCATAATTGTTTATTTGATATATTCCATGTATCAAGAACATATATTCATTTGTAAGATATATATTATTATTTTTTAGATATTATAACATGGATTAATTTTTTAGCATGACATTTAATGTTCCTTTAATGTTAAATATTTATGGGTATATTGATTCAATTATTATAAATGTTATAAAGGTTTTCCTAGTCCCAATGACAATACTATGAGATATAATTCATGTTATGTATCATGATTTTTTACATGGTGTTATTAACACAATATGAATTTATTTTACTATATTATTAAATTTAATTTATTGGTATTAATGAATCATGTTATGTACCTTTATTTAATAAATTTTTAATTCACGCATTACCTGAGATTGAAGGGTTTCCTGTCTCAAACATCCTTCTCGGAGAATTGTTTTAATTGATGCAACTATATTCATTAAAATGGTGTGTATACAAAATCTTAAAATATAATATAATTAATTATTCTATACCCATGGTATTTTTTGTTCCTTCTTATGACAACTATTTTAAATCGGGTTTGGTTTTAAAATAATATAAATGATTTTTCCTTACAAACATTTCATTAATGGTTTTAACGATATTTAACTGAATGACTCCCCCATGTTCTATATCTTATATCAATACATTTTTTATTAAATTAATTACTTTCTAATTTTAATTTCCATGATATTTAAATTTATTTTAGTTGGTTTTAAATAAAATTTTATTAACGCTTTATGCATAGATCAGTTAGGAATGTCAATAAAAAATATTGAAAAAAATTTATTATTAGCATTTATAAAACGAACAGATATTCCCACCATAATAAAAAAATTATTTTGAAGATAATATTATATTTAAAATTTTTAATTTTCAAATAAAATGATTTTATCTATATTCAATTAATTTTTAGATAATATTTTATCAGTTTAAAAGAATATTTTTCATGGTTTTAGTGAAATGTTTGAATCGATTTAAATTTTTTTTCCATCTTTTTCAAAACCCTATAATGATTCATTAGATTAATAGGTGATTTGATATTATGATGCTAGTAAATTCCTTTCAAAAAATGGATTATGAATTTATTTTAATGATATTTTTTGGAAAACTATTTCTTTTTCTTGGGTAAATCTTGTTCTGATAGTTTTGATAAAATAAAAACATATATGTTCTTTATTTCATGATATGGTACTAATATATTATTATAGAAAATTAGATTTGGGAGTGGACCCAAATATATAAGTAACATTCTCTATATATTACTTTTGGGTCTATGATATCCATTTTATGCATTGGGTATTGACTTGGAGATTACTGTATAGAAGTTACTATTAAGAGATTATAGAATAATGCTACTTCTAAGAGATGATGGAGTTAACTAATTATAAGTTACTCATATGAGATAAATGAATTATTGGTTATTAGAATAATTTTTTACCATTTATAGGCTACTCTTATAAGATATAGGAATTATATAATTAGGTGATTACAAGATTAATATTTTCTGATTCAGGATAACAATATTGTTTTCAATGATTTATAGAATTATAATGGATCCTTTTCTCATGGAGTATTTTCATGAGGATCAGGATAGTTCACTTATATGCCTATATACATATGATAATGAATTATTCCATGTATAATTATTATTTTTACAATGTTGTGATGGGTATGAATTATTCTATGTTACTCTCATAAACTTTTACTATTTCATCATTCCCTTATTTTCATTTGATGATCACAAATGAAATTACATTGTCAATTATTATATTTATATTTACTGGGCATTTGAGATCACCTTTATTATTGTTTCTTTTTCCCTAGTATGTACAAATTTCATTAAATTAATTATTCATAGAAAGGATTAATTATTAAATATTTTATTGGTATATGATGAATAATTGTTTAGAAATAATAAATTTCAATATTTTAGAAAATATTACCACATAAGGACACATGAATTATTATATAAGAGTTATTAAAAATTCATTAAAACTCTAAAACTATAGGGATCCATTAGTATATATTTTATAAAGTATTTTATGATGATCATATAAATTATGGATGGCTAAAATTATTTCATGTTTTTTAGTATCAAATCCAGAAATGTTTGGAAATCATTTTGAGAATAGGATCGTATAATGTGGGTTCCGGGCTGTTGTAGTTAATATAAAAAAATTATTCCTTTGATTTATTATATTATGATTTTTTTAAGTTATATTAGTTTATTAGTTATGGATACCATCATAGGTTTTCAAATTTTTTGGTTGATAATACTTACAAAGGTGTCGAAACCCCCTTTTGAGTGTGTAATGAGGGTATTTATAGGTGATGAACAATATTATGAGAAATTGATTATTGGTTTGATGTACATATATCAAATGGGTGTAATGTGATGGATCATTTAAAATATATATATTATTATTTATGGATGTAAGATGAATGGAATGGGAAAAAAATTAAGGGTAAAACAATCATTAATGTTGAGGTTATTGATGTTTATTGGGATATAGGGTTATTTAATAGTGTAATAATCTCTGTTGAAATATTTTTTTATTACTAATTTTTTGAGATCAATTCACGATCTATAAATAATAATGTGTATTATTTTTGGTTATTATTTATCATCTGATGATAATTTTTCATTTATTATGTACAAGAATAACTAATTTTTCACCCTTTTATTTAAATTGTGATAAATCAATAGATGATTATAGTGGTTCAGACATTAAATAATGAAACTCATCAATTTGAGTAAAATACAAGATAAATATGGAATCTAATTGAAACACGCATACAATGGATGGAATAGAATTTATGTATTTAAAGAAAATCAAGTATGTATATTTTTTATTTTCTTAGTATCGATGGTAATGTAATTTCTCAACTATATAGAAAAGATCCTGAAATAAAAATCATTATCCTATTGCCATAAATTCATATTATTTGATTGTCTTTTTCACGCCTCATTGGTATAATTATCTGGGTTCATTTATGCTCTCCTGAGCATTCACTTTCTTGTGATTCATTTTTTATACCACTCCACCATCATTATTTGGATATTACATTTACCCTCTATGTTTTAATTCCCAATTCCCATTTATTTCATCATTTTTGAATCATATTTTTCTTATTATATATTTCCATCATATTTATCTATCCCTATTCTCAAAAATATGTTTTTTACATTTTTTTTAATTTGGGATTTTAGAAAATATATTTGAAATTATTAAACAAATGATTATAAAAGAAACACTATGGGGTAGAATTTTTTTTAATTGGGGAATAATTAAACAATAAAATATTTTAGAATA
Source organism: Viscum album (assembly GCA_963277665.1). Lineage (NCBI taxonomy): Eukaryota > Viridiplantae > Streptophyta > Magnoliopsida > Santalales > Viscaceae > Viscum > Viscum album. The sequence continues at coordinate 65,375,321 of OY728132.1, read as the reverse complement.
TATTTATCTCTAAATTTTATCTATTAAATTGCATTATCAACACACAACACCAATATTTATGTGAATCATGATATACATATTATTATATAATTGTTTCCATTATAACCAACACATTAAATTTTTATGTATGAAGTGGAAATAACCCATTATGAAAAAATATGTATAATGGTTTTCTATATGAAAATTAACTAATTAATACATAATAAAAATAAATCTCAATTTTTAGTAATGTTATTTTATGAATCAATAATTTGTGTTCTTAAAAATTTGTTTTTATTTAAAATTTTAATTGAATATTATATTTAATTTATACAGAATTTCGAAAATTTATTGGAAAAAGGATAACAATTATTAAAACCATATTATGAAAATTAACTTAGTTTTAAATTTTGTAATATTTCTTAAATTGTTTTTAGTGAAAGGTGAAAATTATCCATTTTTGTAATACCATCATATATTTTCATTGAAATAGTATCATAATAAATTTAATTTAAATTAAAATTAACATGATACTCATTTATTATAAATAATATAATTAAATATATAGTAATCTTTTTTATACTTGATTTTGGTATAAGTTTGTTTTTTAGTTTAAATATATTTGTTCAAAAAATTATTTTTTTATAATGTTTTACATATTAATATAAACATAATATTATTGCACATAAAAAAAATATAATATTTTTAAATTAATTACATATTTTTAATCAAAATAATTAATATAATCTAATAGGGTTAACTTTATATTTGTTTAATTTTAATACAAAAATGGTAAAAAATTGTCTTCTTTGTAAAATAGGTTCGATAAGGTAAATCATATAACATTAAGAATTTAAATATCTCAAACAATTTCCTTTATCTTTTTGGGTGAGTGGATTTAAAATTATTTTCAAATGTAAAATAATTTTATTTAAATGATTATATTTTAATTTTTAACCTATGATTGACTTTTGTGAAGATATGTTATATTTTTATCAAATTAAAAAATATATTTGGTCCATTTCATTTAATGGAGTGATTGGATGATTGAATTTATTATTGTATTAGTCAAAAAGTCTAAAATACCTTCCATTGATTCTTATCTAACAAATAAAACTCACAAAGGAAACTTATTATAATATTTCTAGGTGAAATTAATTTCACTCATAAAGTGACAGTTTTCATGTAAATTGTTTTTCACAAATTATTTTTCATATAATAAAAGTAATTTATAGCACCAATGTAAATCCGATATGATAAAATTTATTCCAAATTTGGAATTATTATGTTGAAATTTGTTTACAATTCTGATTTTATTTTTTCATTTAATTATATTGTCTTGGTAAAAATTTATGTTATCATGGTAAAGGATAAATGAGTTGAAGGTTGTTTAACTCTAGATAAGGATTAACATATATCAAAAACATCTATAAATGTGATTGTATCAGCTAATTTCAACCCTATCACATATTATTTTCAAATTTTGGATTCCTTACTTCTACTTAACATGATTCATATATATATATATATAATTTTATATTTTAATTAATTCCATGTGTGTCATTTACCTCACATATAAATGAGAACATCATAAACTATCTTTATAATAAATTTTGGGCAATCTAATTGGGAAAATAACTTACCAAAATACAAAACATAATCCCTTATCCAGGCTTAGAGGCATCAGTCACATAGAATTACAAACCTATAAGGATTAATTATTTTTAAAAATATGGTTTTGCAAATAAACGGAATTACTCTTAATCTAGTGTTTTAATTTTATTTCTTCTCCTACCACATTCAAAACATATTAAACCATGATAATATAATAAAAATTATATAAACTATATAAAAAAATTCAATTATTCTTATTATTAAAACCATCTTATCCTAATACATCATATGGAGAGTCAATACATCAATCTTATGTTCAAGTAGTCAACCACCTCAAAGAAGCGTTGAGTTTTATTTTTAAATAAAACATCCCAAGAATGATTATTATAATGGATTTAAAAATTATTAATTGTATTCATGTATTAATTATGATTATATATATATAACACTAATTACCTTTTATTTTCTATTATCCTAGTATACATTCCTTTGTTATTTTTTGGTTCTTGTGGTGTCAATAGAAGGTTATTGGTCATTTAGGGGATATTGGAAAAAAAGATTAATGACAGTTCCATTTTTAAAATGGTTGTGGTGTAGTTACATAGGAAACATCGTAGGGTAAGTGATTTTTCCATGGAGATAATTGTTGTATCCTAGTGCCTTGATGATCCACTTCCAAATTTTTCATTACTGAAACATGGTCACCTGACTAAGATGTATGGTCTCAAGTTAACGGTTGTCGAATCTACTACCTTTTAAGGGTAGTTATAATAATGTTGTTCGATATGTTTTTAGGACTTCCTTGGTGTTTTATAAATATGGTGTAGAGATGGGTGGTTGTAGAATAGTGGTTTTGGGTGGTTCATTAATTTGAAGGGTTAGTTGTTCCATATGGAATAATCTACGAAATATCAATCCTATTGAAAATTGACATTATATATCCTAGGGGTGGGATTTTTCATAGTACATAATCTAGTTATATAATATTTATGCCACATAGTTTTGTGTGGTTCTCCTACATGGATTTTATCAGGGGGTTGTGGTGTGGTACCCTTCAATTTTTTCATATTATTCCTATTTTTAAATAGTGTTTTCGTGGGGTTTTTGTGGTTTCACCTTGGTCCCATAAACATATATCTACATATAAATACCCCACAAGGATATAGATAACTAGTATTTTCATCAATAGATACTATATCTTAGTAGAGTAATATTCAATACAGTAAAAAATTACATGTCTTAGTGGTACTAAAATTTATTTTCTTTGGAAACTATATATATAATATTTTTATTTCATAAATGATCTTCAACATGTCCCATAAATATATTCCCATTTACTAATCTTCATAAAAACACCCTATATAAAACAATATTCACAATCTTGGGAAAGGGAACACATGAAAAGTGAGATCATATGCTCAGTAAGGGTAAACATAGATAATATCAATCAAAGAACATATGAATAAATAAGGTGAGAATAAGATTATGAGATTATGAATATTACATATAATGTTCATAAAAAATATATCATTGATCACAGGAATGCTTTTTTTATAAAATATAATCATTTTAAATGACATGAACCATAATACTAATAATGTTTCTTAAATAAATCATGAACTAGAAGTTCATTTCATAAAATAATTGTGCTATAATATGTATAGAAATCAATACCATTGTCAAAGATAAAATATAAGAATAGAAAATAATAATGAATTAGGCATTAATTATTTTACAATTTCATAAGGGATCGTGTATCATTACCAATTTTAAATTGTGGATCAAGCAAATCGGGTTGTTTCCTTAGTTCGTACAAGCACCTCGACTTGTTTCCTATTATTAACACGTGAAATATGAAACCATAACTAGTGAATTAGATGGATATACAGGTTCCAACCATTAAAAAATATATACAATGGTTATCCAAAATAACATAAATCAATCATCATTTCATCACCCCTGAAAAATGATATGGGTTTCCTGAACATTTAATCATAGAATAACTCATGGGAATGAAACAGATTTCATATACATTTCATCAATTCAATGAATCACAACATTGGAAAAGGAATGGGCCTCATAAAATACATTTTATCACAATCAAATACATAAACCCTAAAAATAAAGAATATGTATTTTACCAATGAATCATATCCTAAATAAAATATAAGGAACACAAAATGTTGTTGTTATTGATGAATAAAATTTCTATACTTGATAATGAAAACATTTTTAAGGGAAACATTATTTCCATTTAAAATTATAAAATTGAAATATTAATAATTTTAAAATATGTAGGAAAACATTTATTTTAGCGTAACCTTGAAACTTGTTGAGGAATCTTAAAATAATTGGTTGGTCATGATGGAATAAAATTCTATTCATTTTGTACATGTTAGAATAAATATTCCTTTCTCATTTTTAGTAAAAATACAAAAGGTCCTTGTTTTGAAAATGAAATGTGGATTCCTTTTTCATATTTTTAAACTCAAACATGGGTTAATATTTATTTAAACAGTCATTTGTGAAAATTGAAAAATTTCATTAGAAAATTTTGAGGAAATATGGACATGGAAGAAAATTGTTTCTCAACCAAGGGGGAAAATAAATTTAGTTATTCGTTATAATATTAATTTTGGTATAATGAAAACATAATGACAGATAAATTAAAGGATTTTATTTATTCTCTATAATTTAATAGTGTAGAAGAAAATAAATTAGTTTCATGAGTGGTATATAAAAATATATAATCACTGGAAGAATATCTTATACAATCCTAAGAAAATGTGATATTATAACATCAAATAATTACCAATTTGGTATTTTTGAATCATAATTATCATTTATGAAGATAAAATATTTAGATATGTATGTACCATAATAGTTTTTATTATGATTATAAAATTCTTTCATTGCCGTATAAACACCACCAAAAATAATAAGGTGGTGTATAAAGAATTTGACCCACAAAAATAAAAGTGAGATGGAAATATCTTACCGCTTTGGTGATCTATTGAATCACAATCATAATTAAATAATAAAATAAAAATGATATAGTAAATATCACTAATATATCTATATTTATTACATAATATTGTAATAGGGGAAAATATACACCATAAAAAACAAATGAGTCATGAATATGGTATAAGACTCCTGGTAATAAAAGGGAGACTCAAAATCCCAAACCATAAATCATGACATCCTTTGGAATCATTAAAAAATAATTGATAATAAGTATAGGTTTACAATTAATAAATATAAGAATCATACTAATATATACATTATACAATATGTGATTTAACTGTGGAATTTTAAAACCCATTTATGAATATTTCCATATTAAATTAATGATTCATGTTATAACTGCTTCATTTTTATTATATGTTATGGTTTTGTAATATCAGTCATATTGTTTTGATTATAGTGATATCCTATCAAAAATTTTAACCCTGATATAAATGTAATATTTCTATACTATATATGTATTTAGATTATTCCATAATTGTTATATATAGAAATTTAATTACACTGTTCATTGATACAATAGGTCATACGTATGCATGAACACTATTTCTATTTCTAATATAGATGAATATAAAGAAATATTAGTAAAATATTAATATTAAAAAAATAAATTTATTATATATATATATATAATATGTTCATTTCTATTGTTATTACCTTCATTTTAAATCTTAATTTTAGAAGAAATTACATTATTTTGTGAGGCGTTGGTATGTTGTATACATGAGCGACATTATCATAATCCAATGGAATAAAATTTAAGATGGTACATGTGATGTTATAATTATATAGGTATAATTAGGTTATTATAATCAAATAAATATGCTTAAACCATAATTATGTCTATATGTTAGAGGAGGTGAGGGAAAAAGAATTACATCGGTTCGTGAGGCAGTTTTTGTTTGTACATGTGAACGACGATATCATTTCCAATTTGATTGATGGGGATATGGATATATGTTATTACATAAACACAAAAAAATAGTATATGTTAGATATATATTTTTATTATATTTTATTTATTAATTCTTAAATTATGGTGTTATGATAATGTATAATGAAATAAATTATTGAAAAATTTCCTACACATAGAATAACCTTTTTTGGATATATTATTAATGACCCTAGGTTTGGAGTATTCGAAATACCAGAAGATATAAAAAATGTATATGGCTTTCTAGGAGATATTTTTTATGTTCGTTCAATTTAAATGTGTTATGAGGTGTTTGTTTGTGAGGGGAGGATGTCCCCTTTTTTAATTGAGGAGGAGTGAGATTGTTTAAATACCCAAAACTATTCAATAATGGGAAGTCATAGTAATTAAATGTGAATAAAAATAGAATAAATAAATGATTGGAGGGATGCTTTGGTCATTCCAGACCTACACTATAGAAATACACCTTTTTAAACATGTTGTTCTTTAATATATATGAATACTCACTTTTACCAAGTTATTTTTCACTATGGAAAGTGGTCTCTTTTTATATACTGAGGTAATTTATCATTTAATACTAAAGTTAAAATTATCCTAATTGGATAATTTTTACATAGTAATTCTAAATATGGAATAATATTTATTAAATAAAGAACCCTTGTGTGTTCAGAACTAATATTAAGACCTGGGTATGTAATGCGTAAAACCACATTTTATCCCTAACCACAGTAATTAATATTTATTATTTTTACTAATCAGTATATAAAAAATTTCTTATTTACCAAATATATAATATATATATTATAGTAATTATAAATATTAGATCAGTTTTATAAAATTCTACTCATATATGTGGTAGGTGTAACTTTAAAATGAAAACTAGGAACAAGCTTTAAAAGTGGCTTTCCGAAGTGACAATTTGTATAAGTATAGAAACCTATAATGTCAAAATTCAATATAAAAATGATTCCAATGACCTAAATTGTATTTATAAATATATAATTCATATTTTTTTTATTTTAAAACCATTAAAAAATAAAATATATATTGTAATTTCTTTGAATGAAAAATATATTTTTAATAAAAATATTATTTTTTACAATTCAAAGAAAAATTACCATTTTAGAAAATTCAAAAAAAATCTCTCTAATATTAAATTTTAATATGGATTTTGAAAATGATATATATATTTTCATATAAATTTTCTTAAATTGGAAAAAATACATTTATATTTTTTTGAATCAATGTATTTTTTGAGAAAATAAGATTTTTAATCATATAATGTATTTAATAAATATTATATATATTTTTTACTCAATATTTTTTCATTATATAAAAACATTATACATAAAATTTGAAAAGTGGAAACATAAGATGTCATCATTGGAGTTAATCATAAAAATCCTGATAAACAATTAAAATGTAACATTAAAACATTGTCACATTTATATATTTGGAATCATAATTACTATTATATATAGAACATTATATGGATATTTATATATCATAATTATCATGATATTTAGTATAACATACATTCATGGGTAGTATATACACCAAAAAAATTAAATGAGTGGTTTATAAGGCATGTGTCCTAAAAAAATAAAAGTGAGTAAAAAATCTCCTACCTCATTAGTAATCTCATGAAATGTTAGCCCCATTGAAGAATAAAATCAAGGGAAAATTCAATAATAATTAAAATATTTACATTCATGATATAAAATTTCAAAGGGGTAGTATATTCACCACACAAATTAAAGGAGTGAGAAATATGGCATAAGTCTCCCTAGAATACAATAGAGATTATAAATCCCACAAATTATGTATTGACATCCTTTTTACTAACTCAAACAACATGTATAATAAATATGATGTTATAATAAATATATTACTTGAACAATTCATATATATATATATAAACTATTGTGATTAAATTATGACCTTTTATTGCCCTTTTATTAAAAACTCCTTGTTAAAATCTTGTTTCAAGTAATACTAACTATGGTTTTCATGTCTTCATTGGTTTTATTTTTCTCGGTTGAATTTTTATCATTTGGGCAAAATACCTAGAATATTAAACACGATTTAAATATCATATATATTAAATATATAAGTGTTTATAGTAATCCATATATTATATCAATAGAAAATGAATGACTCTGTTCATGGAGATGGTAGACTGTATGTATGTATAAACATTATCTTCATCTTTTTAGAAGATAAATCTAGAGAAAATTTGAATAAAATTTTACCTATAGAATATTTGTCATTTAATATACATCATACATTTTATATAAATCCATCCATATTATTATCCATGTCAATAGGATGTGAATATTGAATCACATTGCTTCATGAAGCAGTAGTTTATTGTACACACAAGTGTCATTATCATATTCCTACAGAATAAAATGAAAGAAGGTATATTTGATATTATAATTCAAGATGTATACTTATTTAATATATATGATATATATATATATATATATTAAATCCATAACTATTTCCATCCATGATAGGTGGTGAAGGAAAATGATTTAAATCGATTTGTGATGTGGCTGTTCACCGTACACATGATTTATGCTTTTATTTACCATTTATGGAAAAGGATATGAGTATAGGTTATTCCATCAACATGATAATATTTTAGTATATGGTATATAATTTATTATTTATATTGGAATTCATAATAAATTAAAAAATGTGTCATGATAACATGTAAAATGATAGAGCTTAATGAAGAGAATTAACTTATCTTAGAACTATCACCTTTGGATATTCTATTAAGATCCCTAGGGATGGTATTTTCAGAATATAATCGGATCTCGAACAAGGATAAGGAATATGTGTAGATATTTTTGTAGTATTTGATTGATCCCAATGGCTTTTTCTGTGTGATGAATTTAGTGGGAGGGGTGAGGTCTCATTTTATAATTGGGGAGGAGTGGAATTTTTCAAAATACCAAATACTATTAAATATCGGAAACTAACTCTCATTTCATGTCCCTAAAAATTTCGTAAAAAATTATTATAGGGATTATATGGTTGATCAAAACCTCCACCATAGGTATACATATGTTTTAAACATTTTTTCCACAATCCCTTGGTTTAGGCACTATTACCATTTTATTTTTCACCACAGTAACTAGTATATTTTTATTTACCTATATATTATATCCATGAAAAATAAAATTAAAATGAAAAATTATATATTTTGGAACCAAAAATTATAAATATGATAAAACATTATTATATAATGATATTTTATTGATATTTAATTATAAAAAATCTTTTTGTAACGCAAAAAACATTGTTTTAACTTTTAATGTTGTAAATGTTTTATTATTTTAAATGCAATTTATGAAAAAAATTACTTTTAACTTATTATATTTTTTAAATTATTCTTTTTATAAATATTTAATCAATTTTATATAATTCAATTCACATTATAATAATTATTTGTTTTATAATAAAAACCACAAATGCCATGACAAAAGTAGTTTTCGAAGGAGAAAAATTTCATATGTATATAATATTTTAATATAAAAATTAAATATGTAATTGATTCCTATAACATTAATTTGATTAAAACAATATATAATTTAATTAATTATATATTGAAAATATTTTTAAAATAAAATGGATATTGTAACTACATTGAAAGAAAGTTACGTTTTAAAAAATATCTGTATTTTTTAACTATGTGACACAAAAATATTCATTTACAAATATTCCAAATAATTTAATCAATGATAATTTTGAAATGTAGATTTAAAAAATTATTTTATTTTGTAGAAATAAATTTTGTAAAATTGGAATAAATTTACTTTATTATTTTTAATTAAAATCTCATTTATTAAAACGATATATTAGCAACATGTAAAAACATTTATTTAAAATATGTACATTTTTCATCAATATGATTTCATTATATGAAAATTTTTTACACAATATTTATTTAAAACAAATGATTCTTATTAATTCCTACAACATTAATGGTTAGGTAATAATGTTCATGTTTAAATATTTGTACTTATAGTATATCACAGATCATTGAAACCCGGTGTTGTGTGTAACAGAAGTTATCGAAGAAATTAAATATATCAGAAAAAAATATTTCATAAGATATTGGGGTGTTACAGAAAACATTTTAACCATTTTTCTCCCAAATACCTCTCTTTATCCCTATGTTTCAAGGATTTGTTTTTGATGTTTTTTTAATCCCCATTAGATTGGTGTTAATCCCTAGCTTTTGGTGGTTAATCAGTATTGTTATAAGGTGAGTATTACTATATTTTTATATAGTTATTCTAAATTTCTTCCCATTATCCACCAATTAATATTGATATACTATATCATACAATCACCATCATTTTGAATGTGGTTTTATTATATTTTTTCAATACATTGAATGCATGACATCCATGGGCTATCATAGTTTACTAGTTGGATAAGTGATCAGATGTAAGAATTGTCACACAATTTTCATTTGAAGAATAAAAAATATTTTATGTCTAGGATTAATTATTTATTTTTTATGTTATTTAAAGTATTGATTTTAAAATTCATTATTTTCTTCATGGAAAAATTAATTTATTATTAGAGAAAAAATGAAATTACATTTGGTTTATTATTAGTGACCGCATGTGTTTTCCATCATTATAATTTTTTCCTCATGAATTACTAGGTGGTTTTCAATATCTGTTATGTTTTATATAATGTATTGATGGTTATATTAGTCTATTTTTTGAATAAATTGGAAAAAATAAATCTATTAATTATTTTTTTCTAAAACAAATAAAGAGGATTGTTAATTAAACTATTGATCATGTAATTTTAGTTATATAAAATCGATGATTATTGAATTTTTAAATTTAGTATTTTTATATCATACATTAATGTATTTGGATATATAAAATGAATCTTGAAATATTTTTCATGGTATATTAATCCAAAGATAAATGATAATGTTGTATCTCTCAGTTAATTAAAATTATCATAAATGCTTATAGAATATTAAAGTAATTATAATATATTATTATTATTATTGATAAATTAGGTTACCCATATTTGGAACATATGATAATTAAATCTGTTAATACAATATGGAATAAAAATTATTGTTTTATAATGATGAAATTTTTGAAGGAGAGACCACATTTTAATGTGAAAGATAAATGGATTGGTTTCAAGGTTATGGTCTCCTATTGACTATGTTAATTGTTTGGTTCCTTATGATGATCTTTGGATGAGAGCCATGTTGTGTAATGTGATGTGATATTGGGGTCACTGATGAGATATGGGAAAATAAGCGTGTGTTTTTTGGAGAAGTTGATGTCTATAATATAAAGACACATCACGATATGCATGATGGTGTTAGGGTTGGAACTAGAGTTGACAGAATGGGTTAAATATATGATTAACAATTTATGTGATGAATGTTGGGATTATTGTTTTTTAATTTTATACACATGTTCTAGATAGTTGGGAATAATTTCTACCTACATTACATTCCTTATAGCTTGTGGTAGCAAGATGTGTTCGGTTTGGAATCTCTCAGATGGTATCTTAGGATTTTTTCCAGAGTACCCAGAATTATGGAATAGTAATAATATATAATAAATGTTTAACCCATATGGTTGGTTCTTCATAATATTAAATGATGCTAAATCCTGATAAACTTCTTCCTTTGTTTAATTATGTCTAAAGGAAATTTTCTTCATATTTTATTCATTAAATTTAATTTAAATCAAAGATGATAAATGGTTAATGAATTAATTAACATAAGTTTATTTTTTAAAAGGAAAGAATTAATTAATTGAAATTATTATTAAAATGATTATCTTCTTATTCGATATCTATTAACTAGTAGTGGCAGTCGAGTCTCTAAGAGATGATAGTTTTATTTTAACTCAATACTAGGTCAATTACTATAGTGTTTTTGTGATCTATATTTTATCCCTTATTTTTTTAGATTTTATATGTTACCCCTCTGAAGTCAGATATGAAACTGAAATCTAATGGGCTCTATGATGATGTTATTTTCATTATATGGGTTTTTAATAGATGGATTACTGGCTTCCCCCTCTATACCTTCTCTCTTCTCCTAGTTGTATTATATTATTCCATACAAATTGGTTAATTTACCATATATTTCATATAGAGTGATGTAATAGTTTCTAGTTAATTTACACTCATTTATCTTCATATATAGTATCCATAAGATTATTATATGCATTAAGACAATGGGTTGGGATGGCTCGAGATGCATTACTTGATGTATGAATTATGATGGATTGAGGTGTAATAAATGATATTTGAAAAAGAAATCAATATAGGGTGTTTAGTTTAAACTACCTGGTAACTATATTGATATGTGGATGAAATAATCAGCTGATTTGGTATATGAGATGCAGAATATGATAATTGATCCTAGGTGTCTTGTGGATAACATCTTTTTTTTAAAGATTTATCATGACTTATGAGGTTGTGGACGAGAGAGAATCTATTATGGAAGTGGTATTGGGTTTCTATTGTTTTATTATAATTAAATATGATCTCCTATAATATTTACATAGTGATATATATCCATGGGGTTGTTTTAATCATAGTATACATATTTAGTTGATGAGTTAGTTTCACTTGTTGTTCGTTGGGATTTAGTATTATTTACTTGTCATTAATAGGATAGATTATGGGGGGATCCTAATGATCATACCTATTCTGATTACCATTTATATATATATAAGATTATTAGGTCATTTAGATCAGGTTAGAAATTAGGATGAATATTACATACACTTGGTTGTTTAGGACCTATTTTTGGTTTTTGGACATTTTCATGTTTATTTGATATAACTATTAGATCCTTTAATGTTGGTTTTTTCTTGTATTAAATTAAATGAATGAACATGGTATGTCTATTTTCTGTCTATCTAGGATTTGAATCATGTATCTTTAGTTTCTCTTTCATCTTCATATTCTCATTGATTGTAATCCTACCTATTTTTATGTTCATTATAACCACGGTTCTTCTCACATACATGTGTATTATTAGAGGTTTACTATGGGTGGTCACCATCTCTCTTTCCAAATAGTCATCCCAAGAGGGGGACTCATTGGGGTGATGAGATCATGAAAGAGTGTTATCAAAGGATCTGGTTGTGGGATATGATGGATTTTGGAGTAAGTAATAGGTCAAGAGAATATGGGTTAGTATCTAAATGATGTAATATATTGTTAGAAAGTGATGTAAATCCGGGAGACTAGTCAAAAAATGGGTATTTAGGGACCCATGTGATCTGATACACACATCATTAATTTTACTGATCCAACTAAATGATGTGATATTGGTTGTGTTTTATAAAACTTGGAAATGATCCTATATCATTCTTATATATTCCTTTTTTTAAAATGGGTAGATATTAGGAATATTTTAATCATGAATAACGATAATTAAATAATTATGCAATATTTAATATTCAATATCCCACATTATGGAGTCTCTAACCCTTTGTTCATGAGAATTTATTACATGAGGACTACATTCTCATCATGTTCAAGCTAGAGCTGTTTAGTAGGATACACTAGTATATAATAATAAAGTACATATCTAAGAGGATGACATGTATTGGGGTACACTTCATGAGATTTAGTGCTATATAATATAGTAGTACAAGGGATCTATTTCAGACATAGATACTGAATACAATTCAAACACTACGGGTATTTCATTCTGTTCGATCTCTGTGAGGAAGGAGAATTAGTTTTTGTTGAATTTTATAATGATGATGTGGATAGTTATTTAGTAGTCGAACTAATTCCTTAGGGATTTACGGATTTAATGGACTCATGGGAAAACTTTAGGGACCAATTCCAAGAAGAGTTTCTTTCATTTTTTGTGAAGGCAATCAGTTAGCAGGAGCTACGTACCATTTGACAAGGGAGTTCTAGTAAATGGGTGAGAGGGATTTATTTTGGAAAAAGTATCAACTATTTCTAAGAAATGTTTTCCTATAATAATGCTAAATATAGGTATTTTTAGGAGGATATTCATCCAAATATATAAAACCAAGTTAACTCATTAATATTGTAGACATATCTCATGGATATTCTATGTACTGTGGATTTCATGGTGATTCTAGCTAGAACATGGTCATCACAAGAGGGGTTTTGTCAAGATTCCCCATGATGTAGATCTGTGGTCTAGGGTTTCTAGTTTCCAACAATAAATAGATTACTATCATTTGGGGTAGGTTCCAATTATCATTTTCTCATTTATATATGGATTTAATCTATCATGAATTTTACAAGAAATCATATGTTTGTTTTTAATGTCAAAACTAAAGATATTAGTGGAGAGACTATTCAACCATCAATTGTAGGAAATTTTCCCCTGGTCTTTTTCATTTGGTAATACCACTAAGGTAGTTTCTTATAAGGAATTAGATGTAGGATTACCCATATTGGGATCAACTAAGATGATACATAGTGGGAAAAGGACATCCCATAGACATTACTCATCCTCCAAGAGTACAACACAATGGAAGAGATCACCATCATTAGGTTGAAAATTTTCATTGGAAAAGAAATGGATAGATATATACTCTATATTTTCTAGCATCAGATGAAGAATCCATTTTTTGAGGTTTGGTTTTCTTGTTTTTTACTAGGGTTAATGATTTTTTTGATTCGAAAGGTACAAACTTCAACCTATAACTTTTCCAAGACCATGATTTGGGACATTATGTGGTGTGGAATCCAGTTACCTTGCACTTGACTACACTGGTTGGAGGAAAAACTTATATATATTATATATTTAGAGACAATGTTGTACTATTTTGGAATATCCACTCCTTGGGATATATCACATATTTATGTATACATCCCTATGATATAACAATTTTCATAGTATTGATCTATTTGGTGTAGGGTATTGCAGATTTCATCATAAAGTGGGTTATTTTCTATATACTCTTGGAGAGAAGGAAGTGTTCATTGGAGAGTGAGACCTAGAGATGTGTTAGAGACATGATCCATTCTTATCTTCATTTTCATTCAAGATAATTCATAGTTAATTAGATATTCTTCCATTAATCTTACCCAATGTTGTGGAATAGTACATTGATGTTTTTTCTAAAGAGGTTACAACATTGGACCCATATCAGGGAGAGTGTGTTTGGAATAGGGAGACATTCAAGCACATCTGTGATCTCAATGTATCTGTATTAGAAGATGTATTTTGGGTTGAAATAGATTTGATTATATCTTAATGTTTTATCATAGTGTATTTTTGTTCATCTGAGTTTTTCACATGTAGAATGACCTTTTTCCTTGAATAAGGAAGATTCCAATTTGTTTCCTAATATCTATTATCACCACTATATATAAGGACCCGACCTTAAACCTTACTTAATATTGAATTAAATGAATAATTCACATTGAGGATCTTTTCAGGTTTAGATTTTTAGAGAGTTAGAACATAACTATTACATCTCAAAAGATTACAAAGTAGTAACTTCTACTAAATTTCCATAAAATAAAAACTCTTAAAAAGAAACATGTCTAGTTCCATGTTTTATATAGCATGAATTTCCCTTGATCCCATCCTTGACCCTATTCCACATTAAGTCCTGTGAAAAACATAAAAAAAACTTGGGGTGAGCATAAAAATCTCAGTAAGGGATACTCAAAGAATAAAAATTGTTAGTTTGTCAAAACAAAAAATAAACCATGTATACTTTATCAAAGTAATAATTTTCAACTATATGAAGTAGTGAAAACTCTTCACTGAATAAAAGATCATTACTTACCCTTTTGTAACCAAAATATTACCATAAAATCCATATAAAGAACACATAACATATAAAGTTAACATGGGACATAAACATACTTAAGTGGAATAACCATACGGTCGACTTCCACACATATCACTTAATGGAATAGCCATACGGCCAACTTCCATACATACTTAATGGAATAACCATACGGCTGACTTCCATACCTAATGCATTGGAGGTTATAACATAACCACCTGTCCTGATATTCACGGCACCACCCGTCATATGGTTTATCACGTAACCACCCGTCAAATGTCCAAGTACCATTATAAAATCATAAGACATAAACCAAATATAATGGAAAGAAAAAATTTCCACACTTTGATCACAATATATCACTCAAATATATTGACATAAAAATCCATTATAAAAACCATTCTAAATATCAAAATACATAAAATAGTATATGTTATTTATTTCATTTTAAAAACATCACGGCTTGTTGAGGAATCCAAAGACCAAATAATACTCGCGGCGGCAGAAAAGGTCGTTGTCACCGCGTATGTTAAAAGAAACAATCCTTTTTTTCATTTAGTAAAATGCTTCGTAGAAAAAGATTCCTTTTGTATAAAAGTAAAATTAAAAGGGGTTTATACACCATATAAAAGATAGTTGTGTATAAAACGAAATATGCCTCAATGGAAGGAGATTGAGACGAAGTCCCTTACCTCAGGTCCGACTTGACTCGATCATTCTTTAATGTCCTGAATAATAAACTTGAGTTAATTTATACCTGCTTAAGAGCCTTATTCAAGTTCATTATTACATTTATATCACTTATTATCATGTTATAAACATTATGTAATCATTTAAGTTAATAACGTTTGTTTTGTCGATATTTTGTTCTTAAGTTGAAAGTGGACTTCTTACTATTACATGTTGTTTGTGTGGTCAAAGGTTCTTTATATCCAGAATGAAATTCCTGATTTGGAAATCATATATATAATATATATCTAGCATATACATGTATTTACATAATCATTTAGAGGTAAGAAATGAAATGCACAGTTCATGGAGACGGTAAGCCGTACGTACGCATGAACGCTGCTTTCATTTCTATGTCATATTAATGGAATTAAAACTAAATGAGAGATATTTATATTTTAATTCCAGAATTATATTAATAATTTAGATGTAACATATATCATATATATATCCATTATATATATGTACTTATAATAGTAAATTACATTTTGGGATAAGAAATGAAATGCACCGTTCATAGAGACGGTAAGCCGTACGTACGCATGAACGCTACTTTCATTTCTATCTCATACTTTAATGGAAAGAAAAGATAATGATATAGAGGTATATTATAATTCCAGTATAAAATAATATATAATAACTTTAAATCTATCCTTTATACATCCCACATACGGCATTAACGAATCACATCACTTTGAGGGGGCGGTAGTCCGCACTTCCTAAAATGAAATTACCGTGTATACCCATAATGGAATCCATAAAGGTTTGCCATAAATAAAAAATAATGAAACATAAGGAAAACATAAACATAATATATATCGTATATAAATACATTGAAATCTTAATGGCCACCTTTTAAGGTGTTATATGAGGGTTGAACAATCATCGTTTCATGAGGCAGAAA
Organism: Viscum album; assembly: GCA_963277665.1. Taxonomy (NCBI): domain Eukaryota; kingdom Viridiplantae; phylum Streptophyta; class Magnoliopsida; order Santalales; family Viscaceae; genus Viscum; species Viscum album. The sequence continues at coordinate 65,358,319 of OY728132.1, read as the reverse complement.
TTCACCATCCACAGAAACAGTATGTTCTTTAACCATTAGATATAGGTGCGTGTAAGTGTAGCTCGAATAATTATTATAAAAACATCCTATTATATTGAAGATACTGTAGTTGTTACAAAATAAATTAATAAAATGATTTTATGTGGTTGGAGAAGCAAAATAAAACAAAAGGACTCAAGTGAAGACATTACCTTAAAATCGGGCAACTCTCTTAGATTTGAGCTCAAAGCCTTCCTTGGAAAGACTTCTGCCCAAATTTAGGCTTCAAGGAGTAAGAGAGGGATGTGGAGAGACAAAATGGGCAGGGGCTGGCCGATCCAAAAGCTTTGGAATTGTGGTTATATAGGTAGAGGTGGGGGCCTTTTATAAGAGGAGAGGAGGGGCACTCTTGGAAAGTAAGGAAATATTACTTTATTTTAGAATGAGTTTCGTATTTTAATGGTCCCACATTGATGTGTTTCGAGTATAAGGTGATAAGGGTTCGAAATACACCATCCAATAGGTTTTTGACATGTGTAGGTCATAGATTTTACATTATCTTCTCATTTTATTTAAATCCTTTATTAATGAGGTAATCGGTGCATCATCCTGATGTCATAAATAATTTAATTTATTTAATGTATAAAAATTATAAAAAAAATATCATGATGTAGGAAATATTTTTATATTTATAATGAATATTTATTGTCAAAAATATGATTTGTATAACCCCATGTAAAAATTGTTTTAGTAAAACAACTCATGTTTGTGTCATTTTAATTTTAATATTAAATAAAAAGTTATTTATGTCATTTCCCAACCAAAGTGGCTCCATGTGGTCCCCAAGTTGACCCATGGCTTTTATTGGTCGTCCATGAGACATCCAATAAGGGTAGGAAATGTGTCTAGTTCATTTCATATTATTACAACATTATGTTTACCTTAAATTACACTAATTACCTCTAATCGCGATTAAAAACTTAATAAGTTACTATTCACAAAAAAATTATTTTAATCCCATTGAACCAAATTTTACTTCTTAATGACAACCATGTATGTAGGATTTTTTAAATTCAAAACACAGAAGTGGTAAAATTTTATTTAAACGAAAAATCAGTTTTTATAAGTACCACATAGTGGTTTCACTATTCATCAAAAAGTGAAGTTTTCCAGAAAATTACCAAAAATTCACCCTAATATATATTTTATATTTCGAATTAAAAAATGATGTATATTTTAGAAAATAAAAAACATATAATTTTCATTAATTAATTTAATAATTAATTCCCGCTGTCAGAGAAAATAGCATATTTTCAGGAAACAATAAGTATCAAAAGATTGACACTAGTTTAAGTTCGATTTCAAAGTGAAATTAATTACAATGGACACTATTGGATTTATTGGTAAAAATATATTCTATTTTCACTTTAGAACCAATTCAAATGATAATCTAATAATATAAATAAATTATATTAAAAAGAGGTTTTGAATTAAAATAACACATTTTTCACTGTTCATTAAAAAAATGAACTTGATCAGAAAAATACCAAAAATTTACACAAAGTAAATTTTGATGTCCCGATTATAAAAAAGAGTTTTATTTGGTCCAATAGAATTTATAAAATTGACCAAAACTATATTTAATGACGGTTCTCCTTCAAGAGGTGATAAGTGAACCTTTAGTGAAGATTAGGGTATAAAAGCCTAAAATTGAATTTTTTTCGTATTTTAAGCCTTTATATTTTTTTGGATAAAATTAAAAACATTTTAAAACATATATAATCATATTTTAGTTATTTATATCCATTCCCGCCAATACAATGGCTACGTGTTAACTACCATTTAAAATAATATAATTTTATTACTAGTGTGCAACGTAAGATTTCAAAGAAACTCTTTGTTGCGTATCGGGTACGCTATTGAACATAGAAACCCCTTTAAAGTAAAATTAATATTTAATTTGTAAATATTAGTAAATATGAAAATTCTTTATTCTTTATTTACCTGGGATGTTACATCCTTCCCCCCTCTTGGGAATTGCGTCCTCGCAATTTTATTCACTTATCAAAATAAGTAGGGGTATTTATCCCTCATAGAATTTTCAGATTCCCACGTTGCCTCTTCAACCATATGGTTTTTCCATAAAACCTTTTCCTGGTGAATTACCTTATTTCGCAACACCTGCTCTCTTCGGTCAATAATCTGGACTGGTTGTTCTTCATAATAGATATTCTCTTCCAAATGAACTACCGTTGGACTCAAAACATGAGATTGATCTGGAATATACTTCCTCAACATAGAAACATGAAAAACATTGTGTACCTGAGATAAATTCAGAGGTAAAGCCACATGGTAAGCAACTGATCCAACTTTCTCCAGAATTTCATATGGTCCAATGAACCTTGGACTCATCTTTCCTTTCTTACCAAATCTCTTCACACTTTTCCATGGAGAAACCTTGAGAAAAATAAGATCACCTACCTCGAAAGATAGATCCTTCCTCCGGTTATCCACATAACTCTTCTGCCTGCTTTGAGCTGTTCTCATGTGTTTCTGAATCAACTGAACTTTTTCGGCCATATCTTCTACCAATTATGGTCCCATCAGCTTCCTTTCACCCACTTCATCCCAAAATGCTGGAGTTCGACACCGCTTCCCATATAATGCCTCAAACTGTGCCATCTGTATACTGGAATGAAAACTGTTATTATAAGAAAACTCAACCAAAGAAAGATGTTGGTCCCAACTTCCATGATAAACCATCGAACAATCTCATAGCATATCCTCCAAGGTCTGAATTGTTCATTCCGACTGCCCATCTGATTGTGGATGAAAAGCTATACTAAAATTTAATTCAGTACTCAATGAATTCAGAAGGCATTTCAAAAAGTTAGAAGTAAACCTGGGATCACGATTGGACACAATGGAGAGAGGACCTCCATGTAACATGAATATCTCTTTAAGATACAAACAGGAAAGTTGATCTAGGGAAAAAGTATCTCTTATAGCAAGGAAATGAGCAGATTTAGTCAAGCGATCAACAATAACCCATATTGCATTATTACCTCGAGGGGTCTTCGGCAATCCCACAACGAAGTCCATAGAAATATTCTCCCATTTCTACTCTAGCACTGATAAAGGCTGAAGCATCCCTTTTGGTAACTACTGCTCTGCTTTAACCTGTTGACATTCCAAACACTTCACAGTAAAATCAACAATATATCTTTTTATTCCATCCCACCAGTAATACTCCCGCAGATCTCTGTACATCTTAGTACTGCCAGGATGAACTAAAAATGGAGAACTATGAGCTTCACATAACAAATCTCCCTTCAACTGTAAATCACAAGGCACACAAAATCTCTTCCCAAATCTCAAAACACAATCATTATCAATTTTGAATTCAGGCAACTTACATTTCAAAACCAACTCTACCTTTTCCTGCAACTCACTATCTTGCTTCTGTTCTTGCATGATTCTGTCTGATAGAGAAGATTTCACTGATACCTGAAACAAAATAGAAGAACATCCTGCACCAAAAACTTCTATGCCAAATTTCATCAAATACTTAACCAAAGGATCATGTTCCAAATGAAACATTACTAATGAAGCATTACTTTTTCGACTCAAATCATAGGCCACTTTATTTTCTTTTCCTGGATGGTAATGAATTGTACAATCATAATCCTTGATTAATTCTATCCATCTCCTCTGTCTCATGTTCAACTCTTTTTGAGTGAATATATACTTTAAACTTTTGTGAACAGTATATATTTCACACTTTACTCCATACAAATGATGCCTCCAAATTTTTAAATCAAAAACAACAGTAGTTAATTCCACGTCATGTGTAGGGTAATTTACATCATGAGTTTTCAACTGACGTGAAGCATATGCAATTATCTGATCATTATGCATAAGGACACAACCAAATCCCTTCAACGAAGCATCACTATAGATAACAAACTCACCATTCATGGAAGGAAGTGCCAAAAATGGATCATTCACCAATCTTCTTTTCAACTTCTGAAAAAAATCATCACATTCTTTTATCCAGATAAACTTAGCACCCTTTCGAGTTAGTTTAGTCATTGGACTAGATAACTGTGAAAAAATTTCAACAAAAATTCGGTAGTAACCTGCCAAACCATGGAAACTACGGATCGCGGTTACATTTGTGGGTCTTGGACATTCTTCAACAACTTTTGTTTTAGCAGGATCAACAGTTATGCCATCTTTTGAAAAAATGTGACCCAGGAAAGAAATTTATTGTAACCAAAACTCAAACTTTCTGAATTTTCCATATAGTTTCTTTTCTGTTAAGGTTTGCAAGATAACCCTTAAATGACTTTCATTATCCTATTTACTTTTAGAAAACACTAAAATATCATCAATAAAAACAACTAACATTTTTCACCTGAGTCAACTAAGCCATCACTGCAACAAACTATTTAGTTCTGATTCTGACTATCTTAGGATACTGATTTGAAAGGTCATTTCCCTCTGTATGCCTTCCTAGAAAAGTTTTTCTGTTTCCTCTATGAAAAAAAATTCTTAACATAGAAATATATTAATCGAAGAAACATGGTAATCTTTAAATGCTATATAATTTCAATCATACCATAAATTAACTTATAATTTAACACTTTTCTAACTCCTAAAGTTGTCTAAACCGACCTCTGATACCAATTATATGGCCCCGGCCTTAAACCTTACTTAATATTGAATTAAATGAATAATTCACATTGAGTATCTTTTCAGGTTTAGAGTTTTATAGAATTAGAACATAACAATTACATCTCAAAAGATTATAAAGTAGTCACTTCTACTAAATTTCCATAAAATAAAAACTCTTTAAAAGAAACATGTCTAGTTCCATGTTTTATATAGCATGACTTTCCCTTGATCCCATCCTAGACCCTATTCCACATTAAGTCCTATGAAAAAAATTTCAAAAAAAACTTGGGGTGAGAATAAAAATCTCAGTAAGGGATACACAAATAATAAAAAATGTTATTTTATCAAAACAAAAAGTAAACCATGTATACTTTATCAAAGTAATACTTTTCACCTTTATGAAGTAGTATTAAAAGTCTTCACTGAATAAAAGATCATTACTTACCCTTTTGTAACCAAAATACTACCATAAAACCCATATAAAGAACACATAACATATAAATGTAACTTGGGACATAAACATACTTAAGTGGAATAACCATACAGTCGTCTTCCACACATATCATTTAATGGAATAGCCATACGACCAACTTCCATACATACTTAATGGAATAACCATACGGCCGACTTCCATACCCAATGCAGTGGACATTATAACGTAACCACCCATCCTAGTATTCACGGCACCACCTGTCATGTGGTTTATCATGTAACCACCCGTCAAATTTCCAAGTACCATTATAAAATCATGAGACATAAAACAAATATAATGGAAAGAAAACATTTCCACACTTTGATCACAATATATCACTCAAATATATTGACATAAAAAATCCATTATAAAACCCATTTTCAATGCCAGAATACATAAAATAGTATATGTTATTTATTTCATTTAAAAAACATCACGACTTGTTGAGGAAGCCAAAGACCAAATAATACTTGCAGTGGCGGAAAATGTCGTTGTCACCGCGTACGTTAAAAGAAACAATCATTTTTGTCGTTTAGTAAAACGATTTGTAGAAAAATATTCCTTTTGTATAAAAGTAAAAGTCAAAAGGTTTTATACACCGTATAAAATATAGTTGTGTATATAACGAAATATGCCTCAATGAAAGGAGATTGAGACGAAGTCCCTTACCTTTGGTCCGACTTGACTTGATCGTTCTTTAATGTCCTGAATAATAAACTTGAGTTAATTTCTACTTACTTAAGAACCTTATTCAAGTTCATTATTACTTTTATAACACTTATTATCTTGTTATAAACATTATGTAATCATTTAAGTTAATAATTTTTGTTTTGTTGATATTTGTTTCTTAAGTCGAAAGTGGACTTCTTACAATTACATGTTGTTCGTGTGGTCAAAGGTTCTTTATATCCAGAATGACATTCTAGATTTGGTTATCATATATATAATATATATCTAGAATATACATGTATTTACATAATCATTTAGAGGTAAGAAATGAAATGCACCGTTCATGGAGACGGTAAGCCGTACGTACGCATGAACATTGCTTTTTTTCTATGTAATATTAATTTAATTAAAACTAAATGAGAGATATTTATATTTTAATTCTAGAATTATATTAATAATTTAGATGTAACATAAATCATATATATCCATTATATATATGTACTTATAATAGTACATTACATTTGGGGATAAGAAATGAAATGCACCGTTCATGGAGACGGTAAGCCGTACGTACGCATGAACACTACTTTCATTTATATCTCATACTTTAATGGAAAGAAAAGATAATGATATATAGGTATATTATAATTCCAGTATAACATCATATATAATAACTTTAAATCCATCCTTTATACATCCCACATATGGCATTAACGAATCACATCACTTTGAGGGGGCGGTAGTCCGCACTTCCTAAAATGAAATTATCGTGTATACCCATAATGGAAGTCATAAAGGTATGCCATAAATATAAAATAAAGAATCATAAGGAAAACATAAACATAATATATATCATATATAAATAGATTGACATCTTAATGGCCACCTTTTAAGGTGTTATATGAGTGTTGAACAATCATCGTTTTGTGAGGTAGAAATTCTCCATCCACAGAAACGGTATGTTCTTTAACCATTAGATGTAGGTGTGTGTAAGTGTAGCTCGAATACTTATTATAAAAACATACTAGTATATTTAATTTACTTTAGTTGTTACAAAATAAATTAACAAAATGATTTTAGGGGGTTGGAGAAGCAAAATAAAACAAAAGGACTCAAGTGAAGACAATACCTTAAAATATGGTAACTCTCCTAGATTTGAGCTCAAAGGCTTCCTTGGGAAGACTTCTGCCCAAAGTGAGGATTCAAGGAGTAAGAGAGGGATGTGGAGAGACAAAATGGGAAGGGGATGGCCGATCCAAAGGCTTTGTAATTGTGGGTAAATAGGTAGAGGTGGAGACCTTTTATAAGAGGAGAGGAGGGGCACTCTTGGAAAGTAAAGAAATGTTACTTTATTTTAGAATGATTTTCGGATTTTAATGGTCCCACATTGATGTGTTTCGAGGATAATGTGAAAAGGGTTCTAAATAGACCCATAAAATATGTTTTTGACATGTGTAGGTCATAGTGTTTACATTATCGTTTCATTTTATTTAAATACTTTATTGATGAGGTAATCGCTGCATCATCATGATGTCATAAATAATTTAATTTATTTAATGTATAAAAATTTTAAAAAAAATATAATTATGTAGGAAATAATTTTAGATTTATAATTAATATTTATAGTCAAATATCTGATTAGTATAACCCCATGTAAAAATTCTTTTAGTAAAACAACTCATGTTTGTGTCATTTTAATTTTAACATTAAATAAAAAGTTATTTATGTCATTTCCCAACCAAAGTGGCTTCATGGGGTCCCCAAGTTGACCCATGGCTTGTCTTGGTCGGTCATGACACATCCAATAAGGGTAGGACATGTGTCTAGTTCATTTCATATTATTACAACATTATTTTTACTTTAAATTACACTAATTACCTCTAATCGCGATTAAAAACTTAATAAGTTACTATTCACCAAAAAACTATTTTAATCCCATTGAACCACATTTTACTTCTTAATGACAACCATGTATGCTGGATTTTAGAAATTCAAAACACATAAATGGTAAATTTTCATTTAAACGGAAAATCAGTTTTTATAAGTACCACTTAGTGGTTTCACTATTCATCAAAAATTGAAGTTTTTCAGAAAAATACCAAAAAATCACTCTAAGCTATATTTGATATTCCGAATTCAAAAATGAGGTCTATTTTACAAAATTCAAAACATATAATTTTCATTAATTTATTTAATAATTAATTCCCATTGTCAGAGCAAATAGCGTGTTTTCATGAAACAATAAGTATCAAAAGATTGACACTAGTTTAAGTCCGATTTCAAATTGATATTAATTCCAATGACCAATATTTGATTTAATGGTAAAAATATATTCTATTTTCACTTTAAAACCAATTCAAATGATAATCTAATCATATAAATAAATTATATTAAAAGGAGGTTTTGATTTAAAATAAAACATTTTTCACTGTACATTAAAAAAATGAACATTATCAGAAAAATACCAATAATTTACACAAAGTAAATTTTGATGTCCCGATTCTAAAAAAGTGTTTTATTTGGTCCAATAGAATGTATAAAAGTGACCAAAACTATATTTAATGATGGTTCTCCATCAAGAGGTGATAAGTGAACCTTCAGTGAAGATTAGGGTATAAAAGCCTAAAATTGAATTCTTTTCGTATTTTAAGCCTTTATCTTTTATTGGATAAAAGTAAAAACATTTAAAAACATATATAATCTTATTTTAGTTATTTCTATCCATTCCCGCCAATAAAACGGTTATGTGTTAACTACCATTTAAAATAATATTATTTTATTACTAGTGTGCAACGTAAGATTTCAAATAAACTCTTTGTTGCGTATCGGGTACGCTATCGAACATAGTAACCCCTTTAAAGTAAAATTGATATTTAATTCCTAAATATTAATAAATTTGAAAATTATTTATTCTTTATTTACTTGGGATGTTACACTATAACCATGTGAATGTGAACCATTATCCTCTTTTACAAATTCATAGTTTATTCAATCACCTAAAAGGAAATATTTTGTTCTCAAATATCAATTCATGTTTGTTATATCACCAAATTTTGGTAAATGGTAATGATATCATGAAGAATATTTTCTAGTATATTCTTAAGAATTATGAGTTTTTTTGTGATGTTGATTAGTGTGACAAATACTCTAGATATTTTCATCGGTTTAATGATCACAGTATTCATAAATTCTATAGATCGGTATTTTTTTGTTTCCATCGAAAACATACTTGTGTTCTTTGGGGTTGTGGATGATCTTGTAGAGCATCTGTGTTCCATTTAGGGAGTTCCCCATATTTAGTATCTAATCAGGAAGATTTTTAGTTTTTAGTTTTGGTTTTGTGAATGTAATTTCATGGGGCATGTCATGTTTTAATATAAAGATTATTTGGATATTTTTTAATTACAGGAAGTTATATCATATGAATACCCTAATATTCCTTGATCGTGTAGGATTTTATTGTAGTTCCGTAGATTATTTGTCTTTGGTTTGACCCAACATACATACTTTACTAGAACAAATCATTAATTATTCAGTACTGACCGGTGTCTGTAATATTTTTAGTACCTGATGGAGATGTTGTTTAGTGATTCATTCCTTTTTTTCAAATATGGGTAACTTAGTTTGAGGTTTTCTATGACACATTAATTCATGGAATGGATTGTGTTCTGATATAGTAGATATTGTTTTCTCTTTTGTGTCTTAGATGTTACATCCTGACGAGTGTAATAATTCCACCCATGATCTCGAGTTGTAAGAAATTTGGTTTTCCTTGAATTTATGGTGATATTACATCATTATAATGTGTATTATAGTATTACATGATCACGAGATCCTAAGGTATGTCTTCCCATAGAATGACCAAAATCAATGATAGAGATGGTGGATGGACTAGTTATTTTTTGTGTTTTCTTATTATGAACTGTGTATCACTAGACTACTGTCACTTGACCCTAAGGCTGTATACCATTGGCCTTCATGCATGTAATGGGTTCCCCCTTTCGCTTCACAAAAGGGTTCTCTTTTTTTTAATAAATATGGATCTACATAAATTCTGATAATAATTCTTAGGTTAGAGTGGAAGAGATCTAAGTGGTGAATATTGATATGGGAGATGTTTGAGGAATGTTTTAACTTTTTTAGATGGAAGAAAAATCTTCCTTAGTTAATAAATTAGTGGTTTCTTAGATGTGTGGATACTTATGTGGATGTGTGGAGAGATTCAGATATCTTTCGTGGTACTTATTATGAATGGTCTAAGGATGAGTAGTACTAGGTGTTAATCTAAATAAGGGTTTTAATTTATTTTATGATGCATGTGGTGGTTCTTAGTGAGTTCCATAGATTCTATGAATTCTAAACATTCAATTTTACAATGATATACTGGGATTTTGAATGTTGTTTTTTGAGGATTTGGTTTTAATGTGTGGTTTTAAAGTGTCTGCCTGAATGTTTAGTCTTCTAGAAGGTGAAGGATAAGCACCATATTCCCAATGGGTTTCTTCGAATATTCTATTTTCCTCAGAATAAGTGAGAAGAAATATGAATGGAATTGTTTACCAGTTTACCTCAATATTACAGAGGATACAATGATATATGGGTCATAGTGGACCGTTTGATAAAATACACTTAATTTATAGTGACCATATAGTTGATATCAGTAGAGTTTTTATCATGGAAATGATTTGCTGGAGGATAAGTGACTCCCCGATGTCTCGAGGACATTAAAATCTGATCTCAGTCTATGATTTAACTCCATTGTGTGGAGAGGTCTCACGTAATATTTTTGTTTTAAGTTATATTATTGAACTATTTTTTTGGGGTAGAAGGAGAGTTAGAAGGATCAGGATACAAATACCATTGAATACATTATGAATTCATATGTCATTGATTTTGGAGGTCTATGGATAATGAAATTTCCTTTTCTCATGTTTTATTAAAAAATAGTTTTCATACCACCATTTATATGAAAGAGTTTGAAATTTTAATAACTGGCTATTCCACTCATCATTATGCTGCACTTGGGCCTGTCAATCAATAATTTCTTTGGATAGAAAAAAAGAAGAACATTATTTTGATGATTAAGGTAATTCATGGGAGGATAAATGTAGTGCACAATCATTATAATTATTGTGCTAATTATTATAGGATACCTCTATAATTCAAAATTTGAGAACAGGTGTTCTAAAAGGTGACTTGTTTTTTATAGGAAGCAATGGTTTCTTTGTGAGAGTAATCCTTTTCCCCAACATGTTTGGCCTTTTTAGGTGTTTTATCACATTTTATTCATAGTGTATCAAGAATAACTTTCTCCATAGATAATTTATATACACGATTTCCTCCATTTTTTTGGAGCTCTATAGTTACCATCTTGATGATTCATACTTCATTTACATGGTTGAGATCAATGCTGATGATGATGATAACATGAAGGAGAGTTGAATTAATATCTAGGTTATTTGTGTGAATGTGTTTTAAGGTTATTCTATTCTATTATATCATTACCTTTGCTGGCATAGTAAAATGGGAGAGATTATATGGTAACATGGCTTAAAAATATCAATTATATACCCCAGGTAAATTTTTGGTTGTATCATCTCTTCTATAATATCTTATTTTGATGTTTTTGTCCTTTTCCAGTTATGAGATAGTTTCTAGATTATGGGTTATTATGTAATTAGTTTAATTTAATAGGTATATTCCCTATGATATTTCTTAGGATAAGGTCATTTTTATATCTTATATTGTTCTGTATTTACTCTGTGTGGGGTGGTTTATCTCTGATGTCTTGAATATTCACGAATGGTATCTCATGATATATTTTTTTGGACAACCTTTTGTCCTTATTTCTCTATAAGTAGGGTTTTAAATTATCATGGAAAAAAATTATATGTATTTGATGTAATGGACTAGATCCTAGTATCCATTTCTTTTTGTGTTTTTTGTTTTTTGAGATTTTCGGATAGGGTTCCCCAAGAGTTCAGTGGGTAAATGGTGAAAAGGTGAGTTCTACATCCATTTTTAGAATATATTTACTATGGATCCCTAGGTTGTTACATAAGGTAGTTTAATGTGTGGGGGATTTGATGGATACTTTATAGTGAATATATGATACACTTCTAACTATGGAATAGTTTCGTCCTAGTCACTTAGAAAAATCATAGGGTCCTAAGGGGAGGGTTTTTGAAGTTACTTCCATTTTTTTGTGTTTTAGCACCACAATGGTTGGATACTATATAGTCCCTTCCACAGTTTTCGACAACTATGGAATATAGAGTGTAGGAAACAATGTTGTGATTTGAGGTACAAATACCTCTTTAGTGGGTATTTTCACCATGGGATTTATTCTATGGAATAGGCAACCTTTTGGAATAGTGGGTTTTATATTGTTGTAGTGTGTTATGCTATAGTACATCCCACGAGTATTTATGATTCATGCCTCAGAGGGTGGTGAGGATCTCAGATGCTATTTTCACTATATTGTATGTATTGTGGTCTCCGTATATTGCATTGTAGTTCTCCAATTTTACAACAATTCTATAATGTGGTCTGGTTTTGGCATCGTTGTCTCCAACAATGAACCTCTATATAAATAACCAAGAGTCCCATGACAAAAAAATTTCCCAAAACTTATTTATCAAATATTTGGCCACCAAGAGTGGATTCTAAATATATTAAAAGAAACATTATAATCTTTTTAATGGCAATATTCTAAAGACTGATCCATGGGTATACCATATGAGTTCAAAATCCCTACCATGAGGATCTTCTTCATTTGTTGTCTTTTACCTCAAGTTCTTCATTATTTTCTATAGTATCTGACCATCATAATTCTAATATTGTTACTAATTTTATTTATTAGAAAATTCATGACATAACTCCTTTAAGATTTCATAGTTTCCTAGTATGAAATGTGATCAATGATATGTGTTGTTGTTATTTTTCTTTTTGGAGAACATTGAAAACATAGATGTAGGGGATTCATTTATTTTATTATTTATGTGAAATCATATATAGATTCGGATTAGTTTCATTGGGTTGTTTTATAGTAAATGTAATAACTTATAAACCATATTAAATATGATTTGGTTTATTTTTAGTAATCACAAGTTCTTTCCATTATGATAATTGTTTACCACATGATTTACTAGATATTGTTCTATATATGTTATGATATTTTTCATGTTTCTTATTCATACATTTCCATGTTTTTATAGGTGATATTGGTAATGAATATAATGTTTTTAATTTTTTGGTTAAAATATAATTTCAGGTATATAAAATTGAAGCTTAGTGAATGTTTAATTTAAATATATTATTCCATGTAATAATTGGATAAATAAAATAAATCTAGAATTTTTTTTATTTTGAATTATAATTAAATACATGTTAAACGATAATGTTTCATCCATATGTTTGTTTAATCTATAATTACTACTTAGTGAAAATTTAATTAAATTTAATACCTTGTTATAATTAATATCTTAGGTCACACTTAGTTGTAACCTATGATAATTTAATCTGTTAAAAAAATGTGGAATAAAACCCATTCATTTGAAAAAGATATTTTTTAGGGAGAAGATAGTGTATTTTCATGTGAAGGATAAATTCATTTTTAGGGCCAAAATCACATTTTCAGCATGATAAATTTTTTCATCCTTCTGATGTGGCCATGATGTGTCCATTTATATGTGATGTGTTGTCATCCTGGGATAGAGGGCGTGTTATGGTTTAGGAGGAATAAGATTGTGGTATGAGAATATTCATTTGACGGTGAGATGAATAGTGGTTTAAATGAGGGTGTTGGGGATGTAAGTGGAGTTGATAAAATGGGATGGGCATTGAATTGCCTATTATTATGCTGAAAATCAGGTTCTATTCTTCTTTTTATACTTAATGTCTAGATAGATGGTTTTTATGTTCATCTGAATTTATTTCCACTTTTCTTGAGGAATCTATAAGGTCTTGGTCATTCGTCTCGATGATGGTATATTAGAATGTTTTTATGAGTACATGGATTGATGGAATGGAACAATATTTAATAAATGTTTTATCCCATGGGGTTGGTTCTTTATAGAATGAAATGATATTAAATATAGAAAAGATTAGGTACTCAATTATATATTGATTGGAGGGAAAGTGGTTCACTTTATTGGTTTATAAAATGTAATTTGGAATGATTTTGATTAATCATTAATTAATTAAAAAATGAAATGATTATTTTTAAAAATTTATAAAGTAAATTAGTGAAGTTATTAATAAAAATTTTCTTTACATAGAGTATATCTACTACCTAATAGTGGAAGCTGGGTGTTTGAGAAATGATAGCTATAGTTGATATTAGTAAAATGTTAATTCTCATAGTGTGGTTGTGGGATATATTTTATACAGTATGTTTTATTTTTTCATATAACACCCAACAATTGTTTTTAAGATGACTGACATCCATTGTACTCTAAGAAGTTGTTTTATCTTACATCTTGGTTGGTGAGGGATGTTTGTTTAACTACCCCATCTTTCCCTACTATCTTTTCCTGGTACTATTATGTGATAGTATAAATAGTGGTTAGTTTCACATATATATTTGTAGAGGGATGAAATGGATTGTGGTTATTTCATAAACATGTATCTATGGATATAGATTCCAATGGATTAGTATAGGTATGACGTGAATGTTATGTGATAGATTAAGGTGAATTACATGATATATAGGTTATGATGGCTTGTGGTATAATACATGAGTCATTTATATTTTAGTTGTTTATAATGATATAAAATGAATTTTTAATGTTTATTAATTTTTTAATCACACTGATATATTTTTTTGACATCATTGAAGGGTAAAATTAGTTATTGATAAAAAACATAAAGACATAGAATTTTTCAGGAAAATGATGTACCTGTAAATCCCATAGTAAAAGGGTCAACATCAAGACTTCAAACTAAAGAAACAAACCAAAATAGAGATGTATCTACTAGAAAACATTTATTTAAATTATATATATTAATTTTAATTTTTTTTGGAATAACTCATGTTATAGAGACATAGACTGAAAGAGAATAATATTTCTAGGAAATAGCCACATGTGACTTGGTGTAAAATATATGTCTCATGCCGTGATTCACCCATTACGTTTTTAAAATTTAATTTTTGGGCCTAAACATATTTATGAGTACTTCCTTAATAAATTTATTCCATAAACTAATTTTCACCAAACAAAAAGGATTCCTAGGACCTAATATAGTGAGTTTTATGTTAATTAATACATTAACACCCAAATTATTATTATTTTATAATTTGGGAGGAGTATCTAGTATTTATTGGCCCATTTATGATGCTCAAGGATGTAATTTAAACATATAAATAGATTACCAGGGGTTGATTGAAAGATCAGATTGGGAAGATCTAAGGATAATGGAATACTAATACCTTTTCATCCGGCTCTATTTTTCAATCATTTATTATATTTCATTCTTATGAGGTCTTCTTTCGAATCATCTCAATTAACCGATCCATATAGGGGTAGTTTTTTAGTTGTCAAGAAAGGGAGAGGATATACCTATTTTTTTCGTCAGTTATTTCATGAATAAATTTAATAGAAAAAATTTCTAACTTCTTCCAACATGTTTCGATTCATAATTTAGTTTTAGTACCAAATGCAATATTATTAAGGTTAGATTATTTTAATTTTATTTTATTTGATCAATGATCCATATCTTCCTCCACCAAATTCACTTTAGCCTACAATATAACATATTATGGTTGTGTGGTGAGTTATAATTGATCTCCAAAATGTGCGAGGAATTATTATAGGGACTTTTTTTAATAGGTTATTAATTGTACCCAATAGTGGATTTCCCTAATTTATCAAGAGAACACGATAAAACTCTACACACATATGTGGGATGGTAATAAATTTGAGACTCATACTAGAAATATCCACACCATCATCATTTGGTCAACAGAGAGAGGTGAATCAATAGAGAAATATGTCCCTTAGAAACTGGTTGATGAATAGTTGGTGAAAATGGAAAATCATTATAGCATAGAATTAAGTCTATCCAATCTGGATATGATAACTACTTCTCATAAACAATTTCAAATCAAATATTTAATCCGCATTCCAAATTCATAATTTCACAACCCAATTTCTCTAAAATCCAATCAAATAAATTTTCTCAAAATTTAATTACTTGTGATAGACATGTTTTTTGTGTACTCATCATTCAAATCCCAAATATGTTTTCCTATGAATACTATAATAAGGTGATAAAAAAGTTATTTTTTCATACCTTGCAAAAGGAATTCATCAAACATGTCATAGTATATTGGCAGGAATTATGTCAAACAACCAAAAAATAAAATAATAATCATATCCTTGAGTGATTTAATTTTTAGATAAAAAATTATTTATTTTTGTTCGCTAAATTGAATAAACATTAAATAACATATGGAATGTAAAAAAACAATCAATGTCGATATAAATCTCACAAATTCTATTGAAACTCTAATTTTTCATTCTGAACATACAAATATGGCTATAAATCCCATTGAAAACATGATAGACAAATGAAGGAATATTTTTTCTCATAATTTTTTTTACTACCTTACTTAGAAAACAATTTTTAATTAATCATTAACACAGTATATGGAATTACAAATTTTTTTGACATGCAGAGGAAGACTTGACCATACACATCCAAGGATTAACATATGTACGTTCCAGCTTCAAACACAGAGGAGTCACATAAGAGTCGGTCAATTAAAGGGAATGTCCATTTTAACTTGAGGAAGATACAAAGGAATGGTTGTACAATCTACAAACAAGAGAGGTCAGTGATTTAGAAACCCTTAAAATATTATTCATACAATTATTTTTCCCCACATCTAGAAGTATTATATTATATAAAGATATCTAAGTTATTTATAATTTGATTAATGAGACACAACATGAGTACTGGGATATGTTTATTAATCTATTTTACTACTTCTCCAAACAAACTAATGAGAACAATAACGTCCTCATCATCTTTTAACATGTATATGATAATAATTATTTAAATATTCAAGACACTTCAACAAATGGATATCTTGCTGAACACTTTATAGCATAATATAGTGGAAGAAAATAATATATTTCTATAAATATTCACAAACTCAAAACTCTAGGCACATGAAGATGAGGAATATATGTGTTACTAACTTCTCATATGTAAAAATTATTCATAGACAATATTTATGAAAAATATTTTTAATGTGGAACTTTTATATGAATCAATAATTTTCCAAAACAAACCCTGAATCAATTATGTATATATGTTTCATCAAGTCATTTTATTGATTATCGTCCTGATTTTTAAAGAAATAAAAGTTTTTCAGTATTATTTCAGAAAATAAATTTATAGTAGAATTAGTTGTTTCATCCTCAGTCCGAAATATGATGCAGATCTTAAAAAATTAATTATTTTTTGATCCATACTATTACCCCAATTATCCCTGTAACACCCCGAGATTCCACGATACGCTTCTCATTCAATAATACAATAGCTTGCATTGTACGCAACTTCGAGTTCTAAAACATCGCGACAAATCAAAGTAGCCGTTATGAATAGTAATAACCACTTTTTAAAATTATATAAATTTTATATTTCAAAATGGACTTCATTTTTGTATTCCTAATATTGAAATTAGCCTATGTTGAATTTTTTGTAATTTTCTGAGAACTTCAAAATTTTTATGAATAGTGAAAAATACTTAAAACAACTTTTTTAATCAAAATAATTCATAGTGATAAATTATACTATTGAGGGGTTTTAGAGTATAATTAGAATATATTTTTACCATTTTATCCAATGGTGGTCATTAGAATTAATTTAACATTGAAATTGGACATAAACAATTGCCAATCTTTTGATATAAATTGTTTCTTAAAAACACGCTATTTGTTGTGACAGCGGGAATTAATTATAAAATTAATTAATGCAACTAATATGTTTGGAATTTTGTAAAATAGACATCATTTTTGAATTCGTAATATCAATTATAGCTTAGGGGGAAATTTTGGCCTTATTCTGAAAAACTTCAATTTTTGATGAATAGTGAAACCACTAAGTGGTAGTTAAATAACTGATTTTTCGTTTAAATGAAATATTACCACTTCTGTGATTTGATTTTCAAAATTCCGACATACATGGTTGTCATTAAGAAGTAAAATGTGGTTCAATGAGATCAAAATAATTTTTTGGTGAATAGTAACTTTTAAGTTCTTAATCGCGATTAGAGGTAATTAGTGTAGTTTAAGGTAAAAACAATGTTTTATTAATATGATATGAGCTTGACACTTTTCCTACTCCTATTGGATGAGTCATGGCCGACCAAGACAACCCATGGGTCAACTTGTGGACCCCATGGAGCCACTTTAGTTTGAAAATGACATTAATATATATTTATTTAATGTTGAAATTAAATTGACACAAACATGAGTTGTTTTACTAAAACAGTTTTTAAGTGGGGTTACACAAGTCCAAATTTTGATTATAAATATTCATTAGAAAACTAAAAAGATTTCCTACATCATAGAATTTTTTTATAATTTTTAGACATTAATTAAATTAAATTATTTATGACATCATGATGATGTAGTGATGACCTCATTATTTAACGATTTAAATAAAATGGGAAGATAATGAAAAATACAAGGCTTACACTTGTCCAAAGCCAATTGGATGAGGAGATTTCGAACCCTTATCACCTTAGCCTCGAATTATATAAGTGTGGGACCTTTAGAATCCGAAAAGCATTGTGAAATAATGTAACATTTCAATCTTTCCAAAAGTGCCCCTCCTCTCCACTTATAAAAGGCCCCCACCTCTCCCACCTCATTTACACTTTCAAGACATTTGGCTCGGCCAAACTCTGCCCAAATACTCTCCCAACTTCCCCCTATTACTCCTAGAATCCTCACTTTGGGCAGAACTCTTCCCAAGGAAGCCTTTGTCTCAAATCAAAAAGAGTTACCCGATTTTGAGGTAATGTATTTTCTAATGTTGTTTTGTTTTATTTTTCTTCTCCAACCCCCTAAACTCTTTTTATTCATTTCTTTTGTAACAAAACCAGTATCCTCAATATACTAGGATGTTGTTATAAGAAGTATTCGAGCTACACTTACACACACCTACATCTAATGGTTAAAGAACATACGGTTTCTGTGGATGGCGAATTTCTGCCTCACGAAACGATGATTGTTCAACACTCATATAACACCTTCAAAGGTGGCCATTAAGATGTCACTATATTTATATATGATATATAATGTGTTTATATTTTACTTATTCTTATGTATTTCTCATTTATGGCTTACTTTATGATTTCCATTATGGGTAAAACGCGATAATTTCATTTTAGGAAGTGCGGACTACCACCCCCTCAAAGTGATTTGAATCGTTAATGCCAGATGTGGGATGTATAAAGGATGGAGTAAATGGTATTATACACTATATTATACTGGAATTATATTATACATTTATATCATTATGATTTAGTTCCATTAAATATGAAATTGAAATGAAAGTAGCGTTCATGCGTACGTACGGCTTACCGTCTCCATGAACGGTGCATTTCATTTCTTACCTCTAAATGTTATGTAATATTATAAATGAATGTATATACTGGATATATAAGATATATATGACATATAAATCATGAATATAATTCTGGATATAATGGATATTTCACCACA
This sequence comes from Viscum album, assembly GCA_963277665.1. NCBI lineage: Eukaryota > Viridiplantae > Streptophyta > Magnoliopsida > Santalales > Viscaceae > Viscum > Viscum album. Next base: position 65,338,783 of record OY728132.1, on the reverse strand, counting down.
TAAACAACTTGTAATTATAAGAAGCTTATTGTTGACTCAAGTACCAAAGATCGACAAAACGACCGTTATTAACTTAAATAATTACATAATGTTCATATCATTGTAATAAGTGATATAATAAGGATAATGAAATTAAAAATGGTTCTTAATAAGGTATATATTAACTCTAGTTTATTATTCAGGAGGTTAAAGAACGGTTGAGTCAAGTCAGACACGAGGTAAGGGAATTTCTTAACCCAACTTCCATTCTTTGGGTTAATCTCCTACTTTCAAATTATGTCATGATGTTATTATGTCCTATTTTGTATTTTTACTTTCTTTATGTGTACCTATAGTGAATACACATAATAGATCTATTTTATTTTAAAAATGATCTTTTTAAGGACTTCGTCTCAATCTCCTTTCATTGAGGCATATTTGGTTTTATACACAACCTTCTTTTATACGATGTATAAACCCCTTTGACTTTTACATTTATTCAAAAGGAATCTTTTTTATACGAAGCATTTTTCTAAACGACAAAAGGGAATGTCTTTCTTTCTGTACTTATGCGGTGACAACGACTTCTCCGCCGTCGTGACCGTTATTTGAGTTTCGGCTTCCTCTACAAGCCAGCATTTTCTTTTTTAATGAAAAATAAATACAAAGTTTTAACATTCTTTTATTTTGGTATTGAAAATGGTTTTGAAAGAATTTTTATTATAACAATGTGTTGTATTGATATCTTGTGATTGAAATGTGGAAATTTTATGTTTCCTTTATGCATGTTTTATGTGATACGATTATGTTATGGTTTATGATATGTTTAAACCTATTCATATGAGGAATGTATTGGACTTAATAAGTGACGGGTGGAGCCCGCTATAGCTCCTCGATGCATCGGTAGGTCTCATGAGACAACTAGACGTGGAATTGGCCGAGGCCCTTTCCCAATTTGATTTATGGTTTCGGCCGAGGCCTTAATCATTTTAGATGTCTTGGCCGAGGCCTTGACAAAATGTTTCAGAATGTCCGGCATTATACATTCCCTCATTATGAAAGTGGTTATTGATATTGCATGTGATTATTCGGCCAGTAGAATATCCATGTGAAGAAGTGAAGGGCATTATCTCATTTTACTTTTGCCATATTATGTTGAAGTTCAAGTTTAAAAGGATTTTGTTTTAGTTATACATTGCCTTAAATGTTAATGTTTATTTATGAAAGCTTCCGCAATATTGTTATCCTTACTGAGCATCTGAGCTCACCCCTTTCAATGTTTTAATGTTTTCCAGGATTTGAAGAAGTATATTATGAATGACCTGTAGGGATAGTCTGAGGGGATATGAAGACAATATGTTGTTGTTGTTTTGGTTTACTTTATGATGTAATGTAACGTTTACAAATGTATCTAGTGTTTCCAAGGCTACTAAACTAATCGGTCTTTCGAGACTTGATCTTTTGTGATCATGCCAATGTTACGAAGTAATGCACCGACTCTGGGTAGCTGGGGTCGGGGCGTTACAGTTGGTATCAGAGGCAGTTTAGTACTAACCTTGGAAGCTAGATTTAGATAAACTCTGATTAGAGCACATAGCCCAAAGATAGACTTTGAGGATTAGTATAGAAGAACTTCCTAGAATTTTGGTATTATAGAGATGTTATGACTTTTCCGAGCAATACATCCCTGTCTGGATACGAGCAGGTAGAGGTGGCTCTGGCACAGATGTACCTAGGGGTAAAACCCGAAAACACCGCTTTGAGCTAGACTCGAACGGGAACTGGTGCACGACAACGGGCCTTGCTGCACTCTTGGTTACGACACTCCCGGGGGATATGCTTAGGATAATTATCATTTTATTTACAAACCACTATGAAGGGTTATGAGTATATACTTTCTCAAAGAAAACATTTCTTTTTATGATTATGGATTATATCCATAAATAGTTCAATTTATGTTAAGTGTTTTATAAGTATGGAATTATGTATTTTGATTCATAAACTAATCTAGTTTATGCCATTGTTTAGAAATGGCGCCTAGTGGAAGGAATGGAAACCGTATCAATGCACGAACTCCGTGTAGGGATTGCCCTCCTGATCAAGATAATTATTGTGGATCTGGAGATACAACTGGTGCTGATCAACTTATTACCATACTGGGACAACTCACTCAGGTTATGAATAATAACCTTACTCGTATGGAGCACCCTGATCCGCAACGTGGAGGATCAATGCTAGATCGTTTCATGAGGCAACAACCACCAACCTTTAATGGGAGTACAAATCCCTTAGTAGCCGAGCAATGGATAAATTCCCTAGAGAAAATATTTCAGGCTTTGGGGAGTAGTGAAAGGGAGAAGGTTGTCATGGCAGTTTACCGCCTCACTGGAGATGCCGATCAGTGGTGGTCGCTGATTCGAAACACAAAGGAAGATGATGACGTATCGAATATGGAATGGAGGGAGTTCAAAGAGCTTTTCTTAGAAAAATACTTTCCTCGTGACCATCGAGCAGATATGGAAAGGCAATTTCTGAGTCTGAGGCAGAAGGAGGATGAGAATGTCGCAAAGTATGAGGCTAACTTTACAAGGTTAGCAAGGTATGCTGCAGATTACATACGTAACCCAAGGAGTAAGATTGATCGTTTCTTTGATGGGTTAAAACCATTTCTCCGTCGAGCTTTGGTATCACAATCCTTTTCATCATACGAAGATATTGTCTCGTGTGCTATCAAGACAGAAAAGGAATTCTCTAAGTCTTATGACAACAAAGTAAAGCAACAGAAGAAGAGAACGGTGGAACAAGAGACAGATAAAGGGAAAAAGGGAAAGAAGGATTTTCCATTATGTGATAATTGTGGGAATAATCACCCTGGTACTTGCCTAAAAGGAATGGGAGTTTGTTATAAATGTGGAGAAAAGGGTCACCAGGCTCGTGATTGCAAGGGAAAGAAAGAGGCTGTCAAAGTTGAATGCTACAATTGTAGAGAAATGGGTCATTATGCAAATGAATGTCCTAAGCGTCAGGGAAACTTACCTCAGAAAAGGCCAAGGGATCAAGGACAATCTTATGCTGTTACTACAGTTGAAGCAGAATAACTAATGTATTGGTGCTTTTGGACTCAAGGATTATATTCTGGTTATAAGAATAATGTAATATATATATATGGATTGTACTGCAGTACTTTTTGATTTCAGTAAGGTTTTAATATGATTAAGGTAATCATATTTTTAGTATGTGACAATAAGAGAAACTTTTCTTTGTTTTGGGAATCTGATAAATTGATTTTGGAATTTAGAGACCTTTTAGAGAAAGTCTGGACGGAGGTATTTTGGATAACTATTAAGGTTGGAATGGATTAAGTTGAACTTTGGATAGTATTGTTTAAGGCTGAAAAATTTATGAAGATTATTTTTGGAATATTATGATACTATAGGACAACCTGCAGGGTGGGGCATAACCCGTCGCGTCGGACAAAGCTGGAGGAATCGAACCCACAATCATAGTGCGACAGCCCTTTATTTCCTACCACTAGCCTACAGGAATTCCCTGGTTATTACAATATAATTTTACTAATCTAAATGGTATGTGTTAACATTTGGAACCTTATACAATTAGGATAATAATAATATTTTTGAGTTCTATTATCTTTTTGAGTGAAAGATGAGTTGAAGGTTGAAACACTAATTGTCAAGCATAAATATATATATACCTATCTCTTATTCAATGAATAAATTAATTCTTAAACTTTAGTAAAGGGATATTAAAACAAAAAATGTGTTATCCTAATACCTTATGTCTTGTTGAACTGATGATATTTTAAATCTACATAGATTGAAGGCTTTGAGGCCCTCAATTTGACAGTTGATTGTGATTGATGACCTCAATCACTCCATACAAATATTTACGTTTTTCCTCCAATTATATGTCTTTAATTGCCACCAATGTTCTCCTTATCGAGATCATAATTTGGTGGTGACTTTCTTATTTCCATTTTCCCTCTTATTAAGGCTAAATTTTATTAACCTTATTTCCGATGTGGGTTTTCCACAAAGGTATTTTCTATTTTCAACCTCTTATTTTTAAAGAAAAATATCAAATTGCGAGGACGCAATTTATTGAAGGAGGGGAGAATGTAACACCCCGAGCTTCCACGATACGCTTCTCATTCGATAAAACAATAGCTTGCATTGTACGCAACTTCGAGTTCTAAAACATCGCGACAAATCAAAGTAGCTGTTATGAATAGTAATAACCACTTTTTAAAATTATATAAATTTTATATTTCAAAATGGACTTCATTTTTGTATTCCTAATATTGAAATTAGCCTATGTTGAATTTTTTGTAATTTTCTGAGAACTTCAAAATTTTTATGAATAGTGAAAAATACTTAAAACAACTTTTTTAATCAAAATAATTCATAGTGATAAATTATACTATTGAGGGGTTTTAGAGTATAATTAGAATATATTTTTACCATTTTATCCAATGGTGGTCATTAGAATTAATTTAACATTGAAATTGGACATAAACAATTGCCAATCTTTTGATATAAATTGTTTCTTAAAAACACGCTATTTGTTGTGACAACAGGAATTAATTATAAAATTAATTAATGCAACTAATATGTTTGGAATTTTGTAAAATAGATATCATTTTAGAATTCGTAATATCAATTATAGCTTAGGGTGAAATTTTGGCCTTATTCTGAAAAACTTCAATTTTTGATGAATAGTGAAACCACTAAGTGGTAGTTAAATAACTGATTTTTCGTTTAAATGAAATATTACCACTTCTGTGATTTGATTTTCAAAAATCCGACATACATGGTTTTCATTAAGAAGTAAAATTTGGTTCAATGAGATCAAAATAATTTTTTGGTGAATAGTAACTTTTAAGTTCTTAATCGCGATTAGAGGTAATTAGTGTAGTTTAAGGTAAAAACAATGTTTTATTAATATGATATGAGCTTGACACTTGTCCTACTCCTATTGGATGAGTCATGGCCGACCAAGACAACCCATGGGTCAACTTGGGGACCCCATGGAGCCACTTTAGTTGGAAAATGACATTAATATATATTTATTTAATGTTGAAATTAAATTGACACAAACATGAGTTGTTTTACTAAAACAGTTTTTAAGTGGGGTTACACAAGTCCAAATTTTGATTATAAATATTCATTAGAAAGCTAGAAAGATTTCCTACATCATAGTATTTTTTTTATAATTTTTAGACATTAAATAAATTAAATTATTTATGACATCATGATGATGTAGTGATGACCTCATTATTTAACGATTTAAATAAAATGGGAAGATAATGCAAAATCCAAGGCTTACACTTGTCCAAAGCCAATTGGATGAGGATATTTCGAACCCTTATCACCTTAGCCTCGAATTATATAAGTGTGGGACCTTTAGAATCCGAAAATCATTGTGAAATAATGTAACATTTCAATCTTTCCAAAAGTGCCCCTCCTCTCCACTTATAAAAGGCCCCCACCTCTCCCACCTCATTTACACTTTCAAGCGATGTGGCTCGGCCAACCTCTGCCCAAATACTCTCCCAACTTCCCCCTATTACTCCTAGAATCCTCACTCTGTGCAGAACTCTTCCCAAGGAAGCCTTTGGCTCAAATCAAAAAGAGTTACCCGATTTTGAGGTAATGTATTTTCTAATGTTGTTTTGTTTTATTTTTCTTCTCCAACCCCCTAAACTCTTTTTATTAATTTCTTTTGTAACAACACCAGTATCCTCAATATACTAGGATGTTGTTATAAGAATGATTCGAGCTACACTTACACACACCTACATCTAATGGTTAAAGAACATACGGTTTCTGTGGATGGCGAATTTCTGCCTCACGAAACGATGATTGTTCAACACTCATATAACACCTTAAAAGGTGGCCATTAAGATGTCACTATATTTATATATGATATATAATGTGTTTATGTTTTACTTATGCTTCTGTATTTCTCATTTATGGCTTACTTTATGATTTCCATTATGGGTAAAACGCGATAATTTCATTTTAGGAAGTGCGGACTACCGCCCCCTCAAAGTGATTTGAATCGTTAATGCCATATGTGGGATGTATAAAGGATGGAGTAAATGGTATTATACACTATATTATACTGGAATTATATTATACATTTATATCATTATGATTTAGTTCCATTAAATATGAAATTGAAATGAAAGTAGCGTTCATGCGTACGTACGGCTTACCGTCTCCATGAACGGTGCATTTCATTTCTTACCTCTAAATGTTATGTAATATTATAAATGAATGTATATACTGGATATATAAGATATATATGACATATAAATCATGAATATAATTCTGGATATAATGGATATTTCACCACATAAACAACTTGTAATTATAAGAAGCTTATTGTTGACTCAAGTACCAAAGATCGACAAAACGACCGTTATTAACTTAAATAATTACATAATGTTCATATCATTGTAATAAGTGATATAATAAGGATAATGAAATTAAAAATGGTTCTTAATAAGGTATATATTAACTCTAGTTTATTATTCAGGAGGTTAAAGAACGGTTGAGTCAAGTCAGACACGAGGTAAGGGAATTTCTTAACCCAACTTCCATTCTTTGGGTTAATCTCCTACTTTCAAATTATGTCATGATGTTATTTTGTCCTATTTTGTATTTTTACTTTCTTTATGTGTACCTATAGTGAATACACATAATAGATCTATTTTATTTTAAAAATGATCTTTTTAAGGACTTCGTCTCAATCTCCTTTCATTGAGGCATATTTGGTTTTATACACAACCTTCTTTTATACGATGTATAAACCCCTTTGACTTTTACGTTTATTCAAAAGGAATCTTTTTTATACGAAGCGTTTTGCTAAACGACAAAAGGGAATGTTTTTCTTTCCGTACTTATGCGGCGACAACGACTTCTCCGCCGCCGTGACCATTATTTGAGTTTCGGCTTCCTCTACAAGCCATCATTTTCTTTTTTAATGAAAAATAAATACAAAGTTTTAACATTCTTTTATTTTGGTATTGAAAATGGTTTTGAAAGCATTTTTATTATAACAATGTGTGGTATTGATATCTTGTGATTGAAATGTGGAAATTTTATGTTTCCTTTATGCATGTTTTATGTGATACGATTATGTTATGGTTTATGATATGTTTAAACCTATTCATATGAGGAATGTATTGGACTTAATAAGTGACGGGTGGAGCCCGCTATAGCTCCTCGATGCATCGGTAGGTCTCATGAGACAACTAGACGTGGAATTGGCCGAGGCCCTTTCCCAATTTGATTTATGGTTTCGGCCGAGGCCTTAATCATTTTAGATGTCTTGGCCGAGGCCTTGACAAAATGTTTCAGAATGTCCGGCATTATACATTCCCTCATTATGAAAGTGGTTATTGATATTGCATGTGATTATTCGGCCAGTAGAATATCCATGTGAAGAAGTGAATGGCATTATCTCATTTTACTTTTGCCATATTATGTTGAAGTTCAAGTTTAAAAGGCTTTTGTTTTAGTTATACATTGCCTTAAATGTTAATGTTTATTTATGAAAGCTTCCGCAATATTGTTATCCTTACTGAGCATCTGAGCTCACCCCTTTCAATGTTTTAATGTTTTCCAGGATTTGAAGAAGTATATTATGAATGACCTGCAGGGATAGTCTGAGGGGATATGAAGACAATATGTTGTTGTTGTTTTGGTTTACTTTATGATGTAATGTAACGTTTACAAATGTATCTAGTGTTTCCAAGGCTACTAAACTAATCTGTATTTCGAGACTTGATCTTTTGTGATCATGCCAATGTTATGAAGTAATGCACCGACTCTGGGTAGCTGGGGTCGGGGCGTTACAAACCCTCTCCAGTAACAACAATAAATAAACCCACCACTATTTCACAATCCCTATAAATCACCATAACAATAGAATTTTTTTCATAAAACACCTTCTCAACATAATCCTATTGATAAAAATTTAAAAAGATCGTAGAAGAACCACTAATAGATAGGGAATTTAGGGTAATGTAATATAGTAAAATATCTAATCAACTATGTTAGAAATCTTATGGACTTTCTGACCAAGAATCCTTGAAAAATACCATCATAAACAGTTTTGAATCACAAGTAATGAATGAGTGCTCTTACAACATGAAAATAAAATGATCTCCAAAAACCAAAATAATTAAGGCTAATCGTTCTATGAAAAGTTCTAAAGCTCTCACTATCATTATAGGAGAAGAGGGTGTGAAAAAGAAAGAATTTAGAAACGGTATTATAATGAAAAGACCATATGAATCCTAGAAACAATAAAGAGAAAATGGAATATTGATTTAATATTTACTTATTATGAATTGATATTAAGTGAAATGAATTCAATATGAAGTTTAGGAAAACATTATGAAGGATTGAATAGATATCACACTATTATAAGTGATCATAAAAACCCCTATGTATGTGATCTTATAAAGAACTGTGAAAAAATAAATAATATAAGTCATAAAGGAGATAATTATCTAGTATATATTTGTGTTGAAACTAATCACATCACTAATATAAAAAATTCATGATATATAGTCATTTGATATAAAAATATCAATTGTAACATTAAATATTACTATTTCATTATGTGATACGCATTCTTCAATAAATATTATTCCTCGCTCATTTTTTTCATCTATACATATCATAGAATTAAATCATACACGAGAGGTGGTCCATTTACAATATAAATCCACAGTTTACCTAGTTTTAGTTATTGAATATGTACCCTTAAGAGTCAGATAAATTATCTTTCTAGTTGAATTATATGCCTTTATCATGGAATAATATATTTCATGAGGCCAATCACAGATCATTTTCAGGATTCCAGTCTTACAGATTGAAAAAACTATCATCAAGTTGAATTAATGTGCACTGAATTGGAACATGGATACATTGTAGTTCACTTAAATATTCTACACCCAATAAAGAATCTATCATTAAATCGTTAACATTATTAATTCTACCATAAATATGATTAGAAACCAATTGATTCTTTAGTTTTTCTTTAGGAATTTCTAACATTAGGATAATATTTTTCAGTTTAATATATGAACAACCAAAAACCCAAAAATCATAATTTAATATTTGAATAAATGGTTAATTATGTTTTTAAGATTAACTATAATAAACATACATATATAAGTATTAAATCCCTATATGTAGTACACCTAAATTGAATGTCATCCCTTCAACAACCATCAAGTTTTGAGTTAAATATACAATCAAGTGGTTGAAAGTATAACTAACTTATGAAAGGCGATTTATTATTAATGATCATTTCCAATAATCTATCAGAGACCCAAGAAAAACATTAACTATCCTTATAAAAAGAAATGTACATTACATAGGATTGTTTCTAGGAGATATGTTGGGGATCAACCACAATTTATACTCTATAGAATCTTTTAAGGAGGTGATTCTTGAAAAGTAAGATAGCCAAAAAACAAAGACAAAATTCTTCCATTATTGAGGTTGTTATTAAATAGATAGAAACATTTTTATTAGTTAATATTATTTACCTAATATATAAATCAAAATTGGTCACCATAATCCATGGTGTCTAAAAGAGAGCTAGTCTAACAACTGATAAAAAAGGTAATGATCCCTATGAGGCTGTAATATAGATAGAGATCTTGTATATATTACAGGAATCCAAACCTATTTTCCTCAAATTACCACATTACCATAACAAAAATACTATATTGGTAACAATGATATAGATATTATTTTTTTATATGTGGTTTTTGGATACTTCAATGTACTATATTCACTAGATGATCAGGAAAATTATCTATTCTCTTTCCCTTTTGGCATTTTCACCTTTAAGGGGATGTAGTATAGGATATGAAATGTCCTCATTAAATTTTAGTGGTGTATGGTGATTATTTTTTACAATCATATTGATGTCAACCTTAAGGTGTATCATGATGAATTTACTATTCTCTCTACTTATTATTATCATTGCATTTGAAGTTTGATGAATTTTAAGGAAACATACATTGTTAAAATCATGTAATAAACATTAAATATTTTAATTTCATTGTTGAAAAGGAAATAGTGTTAGTGAACATAATTTTAGATAAAGGTATTTGGGTAAATAAGTTGATGTTTTTTGTAAATAATTCATTTTCATACGTAACATGTTTAAAACATGTTTGATATTTTTTATATGATGAATTTTTTTCAAAAATATTCATCATAAAATTTTGTAATATTTCTATCACTCTCTGATGATTACTATTAAATATGTTTAGGTAAATATTGATGAATAATGTTGAATATAGTTTTATGATATAAATAATATTTTGATCACACCATTGATAATGAAACCACACAATAAGAAATATCATTTTGATTTGATGTATAATGTGTCAAAACAATCCGTGGGGCCTCCTATCATATGGAATTTATAGAGAACATAATATCATAGGATACTCAAGAAAGATATTTGATATCACATAGATCAAATACAATACTAAAAAATTAGAGTTCATGAAATTCCTATATATAGTAGATAAATATAGATCATACCTACTAGGAACTAATTTTATAAAAAATTTAGATCATGTACCTCATTGGTATCTAAAGAAGAAGGGTAATGACAAACCAAGGATGGTGAGATAGATTTTTTTCTTCTAATAGATAATAATACAAATTAAATACAAAAAGGGAGTTGAAATTATATTATTCAGTCATATACATTGACTACCTCACAATGATGAAGAACAAAATAAAAACGAATACCCACTCAATAGTCAACTACTATGTGGGAAATTCTAGATTATTTTTGCAGATGAACAATGGTATAAAAAACATGTAAATCATTAAGGCACATATTAGTAAATATCTCATCTAAACTCTCATCAGAATCACAAATATTAATATTACTATAGGTTTTATATTTAGTAAGACCAATTCCTCTTGATTTTATTTACTAAACATGTAATTATAATAAATTTTCCTAAATTTGAAATTTAATTAGTATTATAATTTTTCAATATAATTTATTTTTTAGGACATTTTGGATCACCTAGCAGAGCCAATAAATTCATATAATCGTTAATTTATTATTCCACATGTGTTAATGAGACACATGTATTTTTTATGATATTTAAAAAATGATTGATGTATATAAAAATCTCAAAAAACAAGACATGACCCAAATACAATTTACAATATGTAAAATTATTTATATGTAAGGAATATACATCATGGGTATAGTCATAATAAAAATTTCTAATTATTCTATATATATATATTTATATTTTGTTTCAAAATGGGTGGTATCAAAATCCAGCAGAACTAATGATTCAAATGTTGGGTATGATTTTTTAATGAAAACCATATTATATAGGTTTATTTTATAATGACACATCATTAGTGGGTATGGGACCCAACTCAATAATTGAAAAATTTATGAGTTAATGGAATTTTATTGGTTTAATCATAAAACATCAACCCCACACCATCCAGAAAAAATTGGATTAAAAAATGTCTCCAATAATGAAATTAAAGTCATTCAAGAAAAGAGGTAAAAATTAACTTGAAGGACTAGAGGACATAGTTGAATGATACTCATTGGTATTATAGGAATACATATAAGACACCCATATGAATGAGACCCAACTGATTCATTTATGGGAATATATTCACTTTACTTATTGAATTGAATCACAAAGCCTACTAGGATATGAGATAGATCAATTTGGACCCTGACTGTGATAGGAAAGAGAGGAGATTATAGCTGTAGTTGATAGAGGAAATAACGATAGAATAATATTGAAATTAAAATATTTACAAAGAAATAAAAAGGATAGAACATGTTATGATAATTCAAAAATTAACCTTTAACTATAAAGATTGGGTGTTACTATTCAACTCCACACTGAAGGTTATGATTGGTAAATATCATTCCATATGGGATTGTCCTTTTACCTTAATTCATGTATACATATCTCTTGATGTTTATATTACAAAGGAGGAATGAGAAAACCGTAACTATAAATGGTAATAGGTTAAAGAATTTCTATGGGACCATATATTAAGAACCAATGGGGGAGATTACACTCTGCCACCCTGATTACTAATAAAGACCCTACAAGTGTTACATTCCCTTTACATTTTTTTAATATTATAAATTAGAAATTAAATTTAAATAAATTGATAATAAATTTAATATAATTTAGGAAAATAAATATATTATATGTGGTGGGGGGATTTTATCTATGAATTCAATATTTTTCTCTATTGTTCATTTTTTAGACAAGCTAATGATGTTAAATCAAATGTACTTATAAAAGAAAACCCTTATTTTTTCTTTAGTCTTATCTTCCATTGATTCCTATTTTTGAATTATTTAACAATAATATACATCTATTTTTTTATTATTAATATTTTCAGTTATATATAAAATTCATAAGGTAAAATGTACATGTTATATAGATATTACATCAAAAATTGAGAATTTACATCATAATGTTTGCATAATACACCATAGGGAACATGACCTGCCCAATATTAATGAAGAATAATTTATATGAGGAGTTTTATTTTACTGATCATTATATTATTAACTAAATATATTCATTTTTGAAAATAAATTTTGAATATTTAATATAATCATTGAAATCATATAGTCAACCTTATCTCATTACTGAAATCGTTTAAGAAACATGATTTCATTCAAAATCCCATGATTCCAAGTTTTAGATTTTTCTAGTCATTAAGATTCAGTGAGTAAAATAAGAAATTCACTATTTATAGGGATTTTATAATGTTAATTTGTTTGAATAATTATTTACTTGTGTTTTTTTATTTATAAAAAATAAATTTCTCAACCATTTTGGAAAATAGATTTACTAAACATTAGGTGGATAAATTTTGTTTTTATTAATTCATGTTGTGAGTGATTGTCCAAAATTGATATGTTTCATTATCTAGAATATTTTTATATAATATAATTTCTATATTACATTTATCATATTTGTTTAGTGATCATGGGGTATACAATAATCAAGAACCTATAATGGAAAACTTTCCCAATCTACAACAATTCAAAAACACATTTCCTATGGTTTATAACGACCTAGAATTTGAAAAAAACATAGTTAATTTGTTTTTCTATTTTAATTTATTTTTATTTATTTTTAAAACATTCGTTTTGGTCTAAATAATGGTTTTTGATTGTCTGGGGCTTGTTTGGAGGCTGGAGATTCAGTAATTTAGGAAACAGACAGGGCACCATGGTTAGTAGAAACAATGTCACCCTGCCCACATGGTTTCCCCTAACTGTGTGGGGAGTTTAAGATCATAATAGGAGGTCACACGAATTTTCTATACCTATTTGATGTTGGGTTGATCTCCATTATCAATTGTAGATGATCGTGACATGAATTTTTTTACAACTGCTGCATGGTGAAAAAAATTTCTCCATGATCATACGAGTGAGCTACAAGGGCAGTTGGATTCATAGGATTCGTGCATGGTTTAGTCGATTGTGCAACCTAATTTTCGGGATGATTTTACCAAATATATAATGAAATGTATTTAACTCAAATTACTCTTCCTCAATTCATTATTAGTGGATAACCCTTCCATCTTCCCCCAAAGAATCTCTCACTCCATATTAGTTATGGATTTATATAGCACCTTCACTCGGACTCTATTATCAACATATACAGAAGATTTTGATCCAAAATGTTATTATCTTTACTTCCCCTAACTAAAAAAATATGTTTATTCTTATATATTGAAAAAAAATTATGATATCATTTTCCCTATTTCTTATGTATTTTTCAATTTCACATATTTATTCTTTTCTTCTTCGAATCAGTAGTGGGTACTAAATGAGTGGTCACCCACATACCTAATGTATTTGTTCATGTATTAATCCACAAAATAATAGTTGATTATATATTTTTATTATTTTATAACATGTTGTAAACTTATTTTCATTAATTTAATTTTTTTTCTTTCTTAATATAGTATACACATGTTTTTATACTCTTGTTTACTTGTGTTAGCCTATTAGAAGATGTATACCATATTGGTCTCCAACCCTTTAGGAGTGCCAACATAAATTTATATATTTATCATAATGGTCAATGAACATGTACACCTTATATTATGTTTTTAATGACTCTAAAATGTAAAATCCTTATGTATTTAAATCAAATCACATAGTTAATGGATTTTTTAGTGGGTTGAAAGGACAACCCACATACTATATAACTATAAGTGTAATTTTTTTTAAATTGTGATTCAAGAGATTGATTAGTATTTATTAATTGAAATTATATATATATAATTCTTTACTATTATTACCTTTATGCAACAGATATTGGATATTTAATGATTGATAGGGGACTTATTGAGAATAATGTTTCACACTCCTATACATCGGGTGATGGTCATGATATATCAAAATGTTATACTTTTTTGGGAGATGGGCATAAAGGAACATGTTCCTCCAATAAATTGGGTGTTGGGCATGAATACACACCCCACCAGCTCAAATAATATGGAAGACGTCTCACATTCATCATGGGGTTTAGGGTGTGCAAACTTTCGTGAGCCTATAAATCATTAGAATTTTTTTGGATTCCTATGTTTCTCCTTAGGTCCACCACAAACTTAGTATACATGTATATGGGTACTTATTCCCTCACCTAATTAGGGAATATACATATTCATATTATATTATATATATTTATGGGTTTAATATCTAACATATTTTTGCCTATGTCTAAGTAGGTAGAGTCTTCAATGTGTCCTAACTAAATGAGAGCCTACAAGTATTAATTTATTCATCCTTGTTTATAATTCCTTATACATTCATAATAATTTTATATATACCCTACATGGGTTATTTCGAGACACCATTGGTGGGGGATTACTGTATTTAACTCACACCCTATTCGGGATTCCATCGGTACCCGGGTAGACATTAAGACTTTATGTACGGATAAGAAAAATAAACCTACTATAGATGGATGATCTATTTTACTTTTATCATTGGGAATTTAAGAATAGTACATGAATATGCTTCGGATTTTAGTGGAGAAGCCTTTTTGAATTATTTTTTATTTAAAAACAAATATTGTATATTCTTTCCCCCGGTTCATCCTTTTTTATATCAATATGAAATAATATCATTGTATTTGACTTAGACTATGGGATTTTCATATTAATAAAATTTATTGGATATTTATGATTCTGTAGTTTAGTATTTGATTTATCTATTATTCAATATAATTTACTATGATTCGACTTTTGAATGTTAATTTATTATATCCTCTGTTCCACTCTGATGTGAGGGTTTAACATCCCTATTGAACCACCTTAAACCCGTGATACTATTTGGAATCCTCTGAAGTATGAGAAGTAGAATAGAAGGAATTATAAACCATAGGATTTCAACAAAAATATAGTGAATCCTAGGTCTGGTAATTACAATTTATTATTCGATAATTGTCATTTCATCTTTCAATTTGTATATTAGATAGGAGGCTATGATGAAATATAATTTTTTAATGACTCCCATATTGGGAGTAAATAACCCATGTACAGGTGAAACCCAAAGTACTTGGGATGGGTTATTGTTGTTATTGGGTTACACATTCTACAGTTTACCTGATTACACTATTTCATGACACACATGCTTTATAATGTTATATATTTTGATATTAGTAATGTTATCGAATTAATTTTACTTGGATAGTTATGTAATGTAATTACCATATCAGGCATCTTTATAGGAACTCATTGAATAATATTAAACACATTTTTTCATGTCACATTTACCATCATGGTACATTTTCCTTTTTCATATAGTATTTACTCAGAATATTATATATATAATTCTTCTAATTATTATTACAAGGAAAATATAATTATATTAATAAATGTTCCTAAATCAATTTAATGGTTCCCAACATATATTGGTGATGAAAACTTAATTGGACAATTATACAATGTGTGGGTTGTAGACCTACACGTTCCATGGACAGAAACAACGTCTGTTGAATGGATTTCTTGAATGACAGAGTTGATTTAGGGATAAATTATGTCTATAAATCCAAAAATGGTATTAATTTAATTAAATAATTTTATATGACCTCAAACACCTTGATTTAAGATAAAAATGTTATCCTAAATTTAAATTACAAATAACTTTAAATTTAGTAGAAGTGTAAAATTTATAAATTTCTAAGAGAGACACATGTAACTAGACCCTAATCTATATCTATATAATTATTTTGAATGTAATAACATAGTTAGATGAAATTAAACCTTAATGTTAAATGGTTACCACTAAATGGTATTCCCATAGTAAAATAATGAGTGTTTTCTACGATAACATGAAATTGAAAATCTATATATCGGAACACCCTATCATTTAATATGGGACATAGAAAAAATATCATCTTTAGTAGTGGGAAGTTTATGGTATCTCTTATGAACCTTATTCCATCATATAGTGTTTTTCTATTCACCTAGAACAAGATTTTAGAGAAGTAATAGAGGTGTGATATTTTCATAGAAAGACTATATACCTATCTTAATTATGTATCTTAAATATTTTTTACAAATAAATTCTTTTTGAGGAATGCATTTGGATTTTACGAATCATTCCACCATTATAACCTTCATTCATACAATAAGACGGAAGTTATCATCACGCTCAGATGGTTGATGTCCTTTAGGTACTAGTGATACCACATATAGTTCCATGGTGAGGAAGATAACTTTATATACCTTTTTTAGTGATGAGTTAGTTTCAACTAATGTTCACTAGGATTTAGTGTGATTTAATTATCTTTTGTACATGAGGATATAGGGAGGATTCTACTTTGTATACCTATTATTCTCACCCTATGTATATATAAACTATTATTTATGTTAGTAAGTGTAGGATGGAGATAAGGGTACATATTACGAACTTGTGGTTATTCATGAGCTCTTTGTGTTTTGTGGTCGCCGCCATGTTTATTTTTTTTATCATTTCATGTATTTTTAGTCTTTTATTTAAATACATTCATTTACATATGATTTTATTTATCTATACATGGTTTATAATATTATTGTATTAACATTATCTCTCTATTTTTCATGTTCTATTCGAGGATAATGTGTCTCATTTGTGTGTTCATTATACCATAAATACATGTCACCAAACCATGACATATTAGAGGTTTGGTTTGGGAAGCCAATATCTCCATTACATAATTTTCATAATAGTAAGGGTGCTAAATTGGGGGATGGTTTCATGAAATTCCTTCTTAACCTTCCACAAGTTAAAAAAAATTCATTCCTTGTGTGTACAAGTGGAATTCAAACTCAATGACACAATTTACTTGTGTTCACTTCAATATTTCATGGTTCCTTATGAAAGTTTATTTGATGAAACATTTTCTGACTCTTTTAGTATTATTATTCGTTTGAGGATGGAACACTGATCCCATTGACCACAGAAAACCTACCAATGCCATTCTTCATGTGTGGACCCAATGTGATAAAAAACTAATGTAACGTTAAAAAGATAGTTAATTAAATATATCATTGTAATAAATGATCTATGGATTAAGTTATAAACTAAAAAAGTTTATTAAACAACTAAATAATGAATATATCATTATTATATAGGATTTAAAGGATATATATAGAAATTTTGAACTGAAAGTAAGGGATTTTTAACTCATTTTCCATTTATTAGGTTTTACTTCTTATTTATTGACTATTTATGCCACGATTATGAGTAAAATGAAATATAATTTTATTATTTTGTATTTATACTTTTGTTGTCTTTATAGGTTTTATAGATGATCACTTTATTGATTAATTCCACCTTCAATGACATGATCTTTGCAATGATTATTTGGGTAAATATTATTTCATTGAGACATGTCTTGTAACATGAACCTACATCATATTACAAGGATTATATTGTTCTTATTGATATATTGAACCTTGAATGATAATTTGATAATTATATTTTGTTTTTCTTTTATGTTCCCCCTTTAATGAGATATTTATTCAAATGTTATAGAAGTTTCATGGGTTTTCATGGTCTCGATTTCTATTCTTTGTGACACAATTAAAAAATGAACCATGATTTATTTTAGATGGTGTACTTACTTCCACATAAATGTATATTAAAATTATATTTATTTTTAATATTTAGTTTTAAATAATCATGTTATGTACATTAATTCAATGGATTTCTTATTGAATCACTACATTACTTCCAAGAGTTTCTAATCACAATAACCTTCTATATTATATGTTTTGATTAAATCTCATATATTTATTTATATTTTATATGCAATTCATATTGAATTATAATATCAAGGTTATTTTTATTCCTATAGGTTTTTTATAATCCTACTTATGTACATTCCCAAATATTGTTTCAGGTTTGAAAAGACCATAATAGTGTTTTGTTTAAAAAAATTTCTTCGAAATTTTTATGGGTTTTTTTTCTAAACCATTACTACACATTCATTATCATATTTCAATAATTTTCTCTTAAAAACATAAATTATTTCTGAAATTTATTTTCTCTGATCCTTCAAATTTTCTTAAATTTTTTTAATTGAATTTTTTAATGTTTTCAACATAAGTCACATTTAAATCTCGTTACAAAAGTATGAAATGAATATCAATTTTAAACATTTACAAAATGATTTGATTTTACCACCTTCATAACTATTATTAATTTTTAAGCTCACTTTGCATGTTTACATTTTAATATTTATAGAGATGTATTTTCTTAATATGATTTTAATTTTTAATTTAATATTTTATAAAAATGGAATATTTTATCATCTTTTAAAATAAAGTTATGAATGATATTTTAAAATATGTTTTCATCTATGAAGAAAATAAATTTCTGATTATTAATATTCAGTAGGGATATTATCATTTTATACAATTCATTTCCTTTATCAAAATATTTTTTTTGATGTTATAGAGAGATTTTCCAAAAAAATATTTATTTTAGCGGTAAATCAATGTATGACACTTTTTATGAAATGAAAGAATCCATAAGTTTTTTTCATGATATAGTAATTCAACATTATTTACTAAAGTGGTATTGGGAAGTGAAACAAAATAATTATGGGACATTTCCAAATATAGGATTGGTGGATTCATTATTGCCTTGCCAATCATTAGGTAAGGAGAGGGATTTTAAAACATGGTAGTTACCCTTAAGAGATGAATAATTTATCTTACTCTAATGATATTATTACATTAGGTGATTATAAGTTACTACAAATAGATATTAGTGTTTACTAGTTATAGGTAACTCCTAATACATATATGAATTATCTGATCTGGTAATTCCATGATTATAATATAATGATATAAGATACCTACATAGTTTTCTAATTAATTATATGTGTCATAATGGATTATTTTATAAAGTATTATTTTCAAATGTCTCATGATTAATTACTTATATGACTCTTTTATATGTTAACTAATAATTAAATTTCTCAATATTTATGATCCATTTTTACTAGGATTTAATTTACTTATTTTATTATCATGCTCTATTATTATTTCATCATACACATATAATCATATTATGGTCACTAATGACACTAAAATAGTGTTTCTTAGGTTTACCCTTACTGAGAATTTTACCTCAAACATCATATGTTTACCTTTTTCCCCAGGTTATGAATAATTAATTGAGATAAATAATATCAATAAAGTTATCGTTTATAAAAAAATTATGGGAGATGTTGAAGGCCTATTGTGAAATAAGAAAATTTGGGTTTTGTAGGAAAAATTCTTAGTGTAGAGAAAGAGTATTAATATATAAGAGTTTTCCCAAATTCCTCAAAAAACTAAACCTATGTTTTTCATTAGGATTATAAGTGATACAATATTTTACGACGAAGATTTATTTATTTGATGTCTAAAACTGGGTCATGTTCTTCATTATAAATAAAAAATTTAAATATTAGGTTTTAAGCATCAAATCTAGGAGTGTGAATTCAGGAGAATCATAAAAACATAAAAAACATGTAATAAATCATGGATCAATCATGAAATTGGAGATATTTAAATATTTGAGGAATATAATAATCATCTTCTAGTTCTTAATGTTAATTTACCTAGAAACTATTTTAAATCCTATATATAACATTAAATATTCTATATTATCATTAGTTACATCATATTGGTAATATACATAATTGTAACACATCTATTTAATATGAAATACCTCCAAATTATTCATCCATTCCTTCATAATTTTTGGAGTTACACATCCACATAGTCTTAGTTAGTCATATATGAATACAAGCCAATATTTCATAGGTATAATCTACTCTATTATAGTCATTGTTATAACATATTAACTCTTATATAAAATAATTTCAATCCAACACAATATAATTTCTATGGATTTAATATTATATACAATTCGTATAATATGTGATTATATTTGGAAATGAGAAATATATTTTTACTTATCCAAATGTTATTCTTAGTAAGTCAAGAGAATAATATAATTAATCACATTTCTAAACTCAAACCTTACCAAATATTTTGAAAAGAACTCAGAAACAAAAAATAATAATTTCTAGCTACTTAAAATCATCGTGTATCATATAAAAATAATTTCAATGTATTTTAAACATTTTTTAAAAAACTCTCAACTCAATATTACACTACCTAAAACTAAATGAAATTGTATAGTATATGAATATTATAGGATCAACCATATTTCACTAAAATCATATAAAAATTCATCAAATAAAATAATAATTCCATAAAAGCATATTTTGGAACCAAAATTCATCTCATCCCATTTTATAAACCCCTAAAATATCCTCTAATTTTATCTCCATAAATCATACGAATTAGAAATCCTAATAATCACATGAATATATAATCATAACTAGTTTTTTCCCCTTTTATAAAAACACCCAGCATCTGAATACAACAAACGATCTAAAACCATCTTCCATTTACCTTTATATATATTTATATATTATTCATCAATATTAATACAACATGAAACACATCATGATTTTTTATTAAATTTATTTTCACATAGATTATTCACATGGCATTAAAATAAGAAACAACATAAAACATAATCATCCTTGCCCATATTTTGAAAATGAATAATATTATTAATTTATAGATTATTAGATGTAAATCCCTTCAATAATCAATAATTAATTATGTTTTTAATTTCTTCTAATATATTGATTGTAAAACCACAATGATATATCCCTATATATAGGAAAATATAAGCCCTAATCACCAAGGTCTTCCTCCATCTGCATCTATTGTAGTTAACTCTACACCATCTCAACACATATGCTTGGGAAAATAAAAATATGTCAAATATTATCTCCTTGAAACATATTTATATAAATTATTATTAACAGAAATTACAATACCACACTAAAGGGATAAACAATATCCCCCTTTGGAGTTTGTGTAAATACCCATGTAGAAGATTAATCTTTATAAGTATTATTCAATTTTATTTATCTCTCCGCAAATTATAAAATAGAAACAAAGGATGATACAAAAAAATTCATAAAAAATAAATCATATTAAAGGAATCATTATCAATACTTGGTCCACAAAAAAATGATTAATAATTAAATATATTAAATAAATATAGAGATAAAAACAGTTTGGACTATATCTATGATCAATACTTCAATATAATTTTAAGAAACCCAACACACTCATTATCAAAACTCCACCACTTAATGATAACATTTAATTACTTTAAAAAATATATTTGGGAATATTCATGTTCTGTAACGCTCAATAATGGGTGATGAAGGGATGATATTTGTTTCTACAACACATTAAATACATTCCTTTTAGATATATAAATTAGATATACCATTATATTTTCTCCATTATTTTTTAAGATAGTTGTCCACAAGGGTAGCCTTGTCTTATTATCCATTGTAAATAATTGTCTGTGTGGAAATTTTTTATTTTCATTGGATGTTAATGAAAATGAACATCATATTGATAGCTTCAATCTCATAAACATGTCTTCATGAGAAGGTTTTATAATCATTATATATTTTAAAACATACCTTGATTTCATACACCATTGAAATTGATTCTCAAGGGGCCTTCTGTTATCATACATTGGGAAAAAGTCCTAAAATTTGGTATCACATTCATTCTCTTAGATATATCGCACTAAAACAAAAAAATAATTTCGTTCATGGAATTACTTTCTCTCTTTTTTATCTAATTTTATTTTATCACCACCAACACTCATGGATTTTTAGTGAAATTCCATTGTGTTTCCATTACATTCATTAAATTTTCATATTTTTTAATTCATAGAATCATCCTTTTTGGACTTCATATGTGTGTATTTTATAACTTCTCTTTTTATTAAAACCCATGTGTAACTCACTTTCTTTCTTCTATTTCTATTATAAAATATTTTTGGGTATTCTCTAAATACTATCTTGTTGAACATGATTAGTTTATTTAAACAAGTATTCATTATTAAAATAACCACCTTGGTTCCAATTTTTATCAATATTCCATAATAATACAAATAGATTTGATGTTATAATACTCTTATATTTATTCTTATGTGTACATTGAGTCATTTTAATATTTAATGCAATTAATTTATAAATCTAAAATCATCCATTTATTGACATATTATTCCAAAAATAAATATACTATGAAAAATATTTTCCAAAAAATAATAATAGCATAAAAATTATTTTACAATTTCTTTTAAATATTGTTTTATATATTTTGAATCACATATTTATTTATAAGAAAACACTAATTTATTTTCCAATTATTGAAGTGAAATTTTTTTCATTAATTTATTCCCTCGACCTTTGATATTATGGAATGTTTCTCAAAAAAATTCTGAACCCATTTTATCATAAGATAAGGGTTACCTTTTTTGGTATTGTAATAGGTTTATCTTAAGATTATTTAAATATATTATTTCTAATCAATCATGTTATATTAAATTAATGATACTCATTTTAATAATGTATGGATGAAAATATTCTCTAAAATAGTTTTGAACACAAAAAATTTCATCTTATATATTCTCAATCTAAAGTTTATGCTTAACACATTTTATATATAGATTATTTTTTAGATCTCAAAAAGACTTTACTATTTAATTAATATAAATTTTTATTCACTCAATTTGATATACATGCATAGTATTCTTCTCTTACATTTAATTATCATTATTTGTTATTTTATTTTATTTATTCACTAAATGATAATCCCTTGTAGTGATAATTTCTTATTTTGATTTGATATTCCTCTCAATAAATTATTTGAATTTTTTGTTCATTAACTTTAATAATATTTACGTATTCATTTTAATAATTGATCAATTTTTCTCTATATATTTATTTATTAATGTTTTGTGTCAATATTTGTTTTATATTTTTAAACATAGAAACATTTTATGTAGGTTCTTCATCAACACATTAAATTTCATGTTCATATTGTTTTATATACTCATGAAATCCTCTAAAATGAATAAAAAAACAATAAAACATCTATGTGAACATGTTATCTGGTTATTTTAAAATAAGTTTAGGTATAATCATGTAATTAATTATATGATTGATCCTAAATAATTGAACTTGGTTAATCCATTGGACAATTTTGGGGGAAAACTGCTTCTTCTTCTCCATGAAAAGTTAGTTAATCTTATGATATTGAATTATTATTCATATTCTTGCTGGAATAATTTCCAAAAAACATTTTTCAATCATACATTGTAACATGTATTCATTATTACTACGTGAAGAAATATAGGTTTGTCTCTATTTTCAAATGATGGATATCTTCTTAAAATTTATTATTATTATTTTGTTTCAATTCATTAGAACCTTAGATGAGTTAAAATTTATATTAGTCTTGAAACAACTTCGTTATGTATTAAAATTACCATTCATTTTTAAATAAAAACTCAAAATTTAAAATCATGAAATTTTTTTCTTATGTGACTAATCATATATAGAATATAATGCTTAACTAAAAATGTTTATTCCTACAAGATCGATGCATCCATACATAAATGGGAGAATTAGTGTATAAAACCATTATGAATTTAAACATTACTTTTTTATATCTATTATTATTATTGTGAATGGTTCCCAAATTATATATCCTCACTATGTATTCATGTATAAGGCAATAAAAAATAAAATTACAAAAAAAGGTAAACATATTTTTATAATATTTACTCAAAATATCTGAGTAAGAACTAGTTGCAAACATATATTATCCCACATATGTAAATCAACTATTCTATTATCATGATTCAACCACAAAAAAAGATCAAATTTCATGTAGTGACCCCATCCCCTGTATCCTAGAGTAGTTTTATATTACAGTTAAATTGGCATAAGATAGAAGGAATCACATCACAAAGGAACCATTAGTTTAGAAGTCATAATAAATTAGATATATACATGAGTCTTACCTTAAATTTGAATAAAAAAATTTATTTTTTATTATAATTAATATCTTTATTCCATATAGAATATCCATGTATATCAATCAAAAAATATTTCCACATATACTGATGAAAAAAAGCATAAGATAGTTTGATATTACATTCTCCGAATGAGAATGTATACAGTGAAAGATATGAATAAATAAGAAAAATAATTATTAAAATGTAAATAATTGAAACACATTCCAAATAATCAATAATATGAGCATAATATAGTATGAAAAAATTAACCATCAAATAATTCCAGATAAATAATCACATGAGCATGAAACATTAGAATAGATATTATTCCTAAATTAATAATCACATGGAATATCAATGATTAAATTCATAATGTTGAAATGAATAACATTATATATCTAAAAATTTCTATCAATGATTTGTGACAAGATATCTAATAATTTCACGTATTCATTCCATGATTTTAAAACCATCAAGTCATCATGTCTTAAATCTAATAAATGGGTAATTTCATTGCTAAAACCATATCTATTTTGACCTGTAAAACCAACTGATGCTTCGAGGGGATACCAATACCGATCCCCTTCAATCACTAAATATGTTCAATGAATTCATCATATGAAATGGGTTAAAAACATTCCCCAATCAATAATCACAATCTTAGAACATCCAAAAGTATGTAAATTGTATCAAAATAGTATTTCTCCATTAATAGTGATCATAAAACATCAGAAGATATATTAAGTATTATATCATTACAACAGAATACCTTAAGGGTAAGAGTTAAGGGTTGTTTTTATTTATGAATACAAATCCCACAAGCTATCATGAAAAATATTATTGAGGAAAATATATTTTTCATTCTTAATATAACCTTTTAAAACCAAACAAATTTAAAATATTTTTCACTGAAACTAAATTTTAAAAATAATGTATTTAATAATTAAATGGAAAAAATTCTTGTAAAATATTCATTTAATATTTCAATTTATACTTCAAATAAATGATGGTTATGAAAATGGGTAGTTCCATAGATGTCATATAGAACATTCCATTATACATTGTAAAATTTTAGAAATGTGACTTGTTTATAAAGAAACAAGAAGATTCCATTGATTTTTTTCGTAAAAAATATATTGGTAAAAATTCATTTGAAAATTCATTTGGAAAATGTTAAAAAATGAAATAATTTTTGTAAATCGTGGGTTTAAGAGAACATAAATTTCAGATCGAGGAGAGAAGTGAAGTTAGATTTTCATGAAAATATTTTCTCTATTATTTTATGTACAAAGTGGTGGAAAATGTAACTATTATATAAAATTATCATTTTTAAATAAAGGAAAATTAAATTAAATTGTTTATTAGATAATAATAAAAAAATTTCATTAAATTGATATTTAGTAATAATCAATCTCTATTAAAATGTGACCAGAAAATAATACCATAAAATTATCATAACATCAAAGAGGGAATTATATAATGAATTTATTATGTGAAGAAATTGTAAATTCACATAAAACAACTCTAAATAAACAATAAGATATTAAATACTAATTATGTATATAATTATAGCATGTATATGAAGATGTAATATAACCGAATAAATGGAAATTGTGTTATGAAATTCATTACAACATAGTGAATTTTAATTCAAATACTCTTTTTAAAATTATAATATTATTTACTGAATAAAATTGAGAAGAAATCACATAACTAATTATTCGCTTCAGATGAATGTGAATTAACCTCTTGTATAACGATTTTAATCATGTTAATAAATTAAAAATTAACCATATTAAAATTTATTTTATCGTATATGATCATATTATAACATATCATCACCTAATTTATAATAATATTTCATTATATTCATTGTTTTGGGTGTTAATAGATTTGTTTTCTGATGCATTTTTGTTATGATTTTCATGATTCATGCTCATATTATATATTTATATCATATAAATAAAAATAATAATTATTTAATTATAATATTTTTACATGTATTTTAATTTTAAAACCAATCGTGAATTATGGTTTTGAAAAATGAATTATATTATGATCATAGAGGTTTTAGGATGTATGTACGCATGGATAACATTTTCATTTTTCAACAATCATTAAGTAAATGGGTAATAAATATTACAAAATTAAATTATAATCATGATATCATATATAAATTATTATAAACACATAGATTTAATCCATGTGGTTTGGTGATTGAACTAGGGGCACATCAATTCGTAAAGGCGGTGGTCCACACGTACATGAACGATGTTATAATCTTTACATGGTAAAAAAGAAATGAAAAAATGATATATATTAAATTTTTAGAATCATTTAAATATCATTTATGACATAATTATTTAATTTATATAACTAATATATATTAAAACTTTCTTTATCACCTTCCATGTGATCGTTAGTTAAAGAAAAATCGCATTGCATTGTGAGGCTGTAGTCCACCGTACACACGAGCGATTTTATCATGACAACTACCGAAAGGAAGGTCAAAAGAATCATATGATATGATGATATAAAAGGTATAATTATTTTCTTAATATCACCTATATTATTTATATTTATCATCATACCTAGTCGTGAAATGTTGTAATGGAAGAACTAATGACATCGGTTAGTGAGGTGGTAGTTTGTCAGAAAAACAAACAATTATTGTGTAACCCATTTGACGGAAGTGTATGACTTCATATGTAATAAAATTAATATAAATAAATTTAATTATTTGGAATATATTAGGTTTATAATAATATTTTTATAAAATAGTTATTTTATGAGGGAGATAAGGAAATAAAATTAGAACGTTAGTTGAATAACATTGCCACTTATTTTGGTATCCTTCTTTGGTTCTCACAATACCTTTCCATATATGGCCATATACCTAAGATAATTATTATATGATGAGTTATGATATTTTTATAAGTTATTTGGGTGTTTATTTTCAAATCCAATTTGGTATTATGTGGTGATGTAGGGAGGACAGGGTGTGGCCTTTTATAATTGAGACGAGTGGAACAATATTAATTTTCTGAAAGAGTGATCTCTAAAGACATTTATTTTTGGTAATGTGGATATAATAAAAAAACATATTTACCAAATAAAAGTTATTTGGTATAAATAATTCTATAAAATGGGTTTTTGTAATTTTTATAGACCATTTTAACCACATTTTTAATGTTTAGTCCCATTGAAAACGATTTCTTTCTTAATTATTATAATTAATATTAACTGCTTTCCCTAATAACATTTGTGAAAAATTAACAATAACTGAATAAAAATTATATATTTTTTGAATAAAAATATGTATTCCATTTTTATAAATTCAATTCACAAAAGTAGATACAATTAATTTAAAAGTGAACTAGCATAAGTGATAATAAATCAGGTTTTAATGTGAAAATGTTCGAATATTTACCATGTTTTTATATAAAATTACAATATTAATTTGATCCAAATTAAAAAAACATTACAATATATGTATAAATTTTCAATTTATAAAATAAAACCAATTTACAATATATTTTGACACTGTAAATTATTTATAAAAACAAAATTTTCAATTATAATTCAGTATTTGTCACTATTCACAATAAAAATTGAAACTTCCTAGAAAAATATAGAAAATTCACCAAAACATAATCAGGAAATAGTGATTCAAAAAAATATTTTTATTTTTTAAAGTCACATTTATATGATTTTGTAAATTTTGTTTTAAAAAAAGTACACCATTAAAAGGCGAAAAACTGCATTTTGAATAATACAAATTTTTATACATTATATAGGATTCATTATTATATTATACATATTTAATCTATTGGATGAATTTAAAAAAATATATTAAATAAATAATATATAAAATTATTAACGGTCATTCACTAATAGTATGTAATTTAATTTATTATGATTAAATGTGATTTATAACTTTCATTTTTAATAATAACAATTCATTTATATTCAATGTCTATTGATATTAATTTTTAAATATTTTTTAATAGAATAATTCAGCCATTTATTTTCATAATATAGTTTATCATATTCATAATCACCTATTTAATGGTTAGAAGATATCTATCATTTAAAATATAATATTAATATTATATTGTCGATTGGTAACACACACACTCTCTCTATCTTTTTGTATCACAAACTATTAGATAAAGTCATTGTTCCATTTAAAAAAAGTTATAAAAAATCTTGTTGTAGAAAATGAAAAATGATAAACATAAGTCTCCGTTCATTTTAATATAAAATCAATGTTGTTTTTATTATCCACTATTTCATAAGATGTTATTCACATATAATTTTTTGGAGTTAAATTATACAAACCCTAAATAAAGTGTTTCCTCACAATTTAGACATAATCATAGAAATCAAGGGTTTAAAATTTGGAAATACCATTTTTTAAAAACCCACATCATAATAATAAATTTTGTTATAAATGGAATGTTAAGGGCCTAAAAAAATATGTGATTTTATATAAGCCTATTTTATTCATTCGTTTTGAATATAATAAGATAACATATATTGGTTCTAAGATCCTTATCCTAATGTTTAAGAATTATTTTATTTCCTTTGAATATAAAGAAATATACTAAATTGATAATCATTTATCACATAATAAAATTTAAACCCTTTTAATTATAATAAGGTAATTTATGATTCATCACTTACTACAATAATAATGAATATCCATAAATGATATTTTCTTCATGAAGCACTAAAATTCACTTATAATGGATCATAAGGTCTATAAAAGTGTTAAAATTATTTTCGTTTGTCTCAAATTATATTCTTAAACCATTTTTTTCACAAGTTATCTAATATATTATATTAATATATAAATCCTCATAAAAATTTCAACATAAACCATTTCATAGATTTTTAACCTTATAAACCTTCCATAAGATTATAATCCATAAATTTTGAATGAAGGTTAATGAGTTTTTTAAATGAAGTTATCATTATTATGTTCATTGGTAGTTTGTACTATCCAATTTACATTATCCATATCAATCATCTCATTATCCCAACATAATTATCTAAACATATAGAACATATTAAAAGTTATCTTTCCCACAATAATGTGTTTTAAATGAATTTTATCTTTCTGCTAAATCATTTATATTGGTCATCTGTACCATTTAACATATGCTTTCAAATACGTAATGATAATTACTACAGTATAATCCATATTCATTTCATAAATATTATAAACATAATATAATTTATTAATAAAGACTTATAACAGAATTCTTGAATAAAAATGCAAGAATATTAATCATTCCACTTCATCAGTCTTAATAAAATAAGATTGACCTTTATCCCTTAACTAATTTTTAGTTATATTACAATTTCTCTTGTGGTATTTATTTTCACAGTGACCCATATCCTTAAAATTGAAGAACATAACATTGTAAAATTATTTCATTCCATTAAAATCCAGAGTATGGAGTTATTTTTCTCCACTCTTTTATAAAACTGCTTTTTTAATCATGTTACATGATGTTTCCTGTAACGCCCCGACCCCAGCTACCCAGAGTCGGTGCATTACTTCGTAACATTGGCATGATCACAAGAAAGATCAAATCCCGAAAGACCGATTAGTTTAGTAGCCTTGGAAACACTAGATATATTCATAAGTTTTACATTACATCATAAAATGAAAAACTACTACAACAACATAATGTTTCCAACGTCCACACTATAATCCCCTCATAATATCCCTGCAAGTCAATCATAATTTACTTCTTCACTACCTGGGAAAAATAAAACATAGAAAAGGGGTGAGCTCAAATGCCCAGTAAGGATAACAATATAGCGGAAACTTTCATAAATAAGAATAAACATTTAAGGCAATGTATAACTAAAACAAAAGCCTTTTAAATATGAACTTTCAACATGGTATGGCATAAATAAAATGAAATAATGCCATTTACTTATTCACATGGATATTCTACTAATCGAATAATCACATGCAAAAATCAATAACCACTTTCATAATGTTGGAATGCATAATGCCAGACTATCATAACCACATAGCCAAGGCCTCGTGCCAAGACTACAAATAAGATTTTGTCAAGGCCTTGTGCCAAGACACTAGTTTGTCTCATGAGACCTACCGATGCATCGAGGAGCTATAGCGGGCTCCACCCGTCACTTATTAAGTCCAATGCATTCCCATATGAAAAGGTTTAAACATAACATAAACATTCGTATTAAAACTAGCATACGAAATGTCAATAATTTCACCATAAACTATGAATGGTATAAAAATAGCACATCCACAGTCAAACATATCACAAAACCATCAATACAATATAGAAATTTTGTATCATAATAAATCAACTTCAAATAATCTTAAAATCCATCAAAGGATGTTGACATAGATGAAATCAAAATTCTTTTTAAAGAAGTATCTCCTTTTATTTTGAAATCATTTAAGATCCATATAAAATAAAACATTTTCTTTGAAAATATTCTTATAAGCTTGTATGGAATGCTTCGACGATTTTATAACGGCGGAAAATAACCGCACCCGCCGTATAAGTTAAAAAAAAACATTCTTACCTCAATTCTGTCGACAAGGTTAAAAAGGGCCTTGTTTTGAAAACGACGAAAAGATTCCTTTATAAACCTCTTACAAAAAGTCAAACAAGGGTATAAATGACTTTAACCCATATTCTTGTAAATAGTAAAAATGTTTTGAAATACATTTTGAAGAAACATGGATGTGGATGATAACGAGATCCCAGTAGATTATTACGTATAAACAACCTCGGATAAAGAAGAGATTGTGAAATAACCCTTACCTTGTACTTTTCCTTGGTTGTGGTAGGTTAACCTCCTGTATAATGGTGAAATAATTGTTATTAAATTATACAAGAATCATATACATTAATATGATATCATATATGATCTTTTAATATTGATTTGATAATAATATCTTAGTATTATCGTTGTTTCGGGTGTTAACTTACTTGTTTTCTTTTGTATGTTTTGTTACGTAAGACATGTTTGTAAAGGATAGGTTGTATATTATTCATATCCATAATGATATCAAGTCCTTAAACATCATTTTTAAATCATAAAATGATAATTACGCTTTAATGGTTACGATGGAGAATGAATCTCATCGCGTTCGTGGAGACGGTAGTCCGTACGTACGCACGAGCGACAATATCATTCTTTTGATATTAAAATAATATATAAATGGATGGTATATCATATATACAGAATCATTAACATGTTATATTTATTATTTACATGAGTTACACATCATTATTATACCCATCCAAATAATATTATATTGAATAACAATTACACCACGACGTGGAGACGGTAAGCCGTACGTACGCACGTATGGTGACATGTTATTCAAAGGGTGGATAGAATACTGAATATGATTGTACCATATTTATAATAACATCACAGTATATGTGAGATACTGGAGTTATTATTTCAGAATGGTAAGGACAAAGGAAGAAGAAGTGGAAGAAGAAATGAACTTAGAAAAGGGTGGTGAGATCATTACCTCTTCTTCGGGTTCTTCCTTTTGATTTGATCAAAAGGGCTCCTTAGGTTGGCTTTCTGATCAAACTAAGGCCTCTAGGTTGTATTGAGGGATGTTGGGAGAGTATTTGGGCAGAGTTTGGCCGAACCAAAAGGCTTTAGAGGTGTGAAGAAATGAGGAGGAGTGCCCTTTTATAAGAGGGGTGAGGGGCACCTTTGGAAAAGCTAGAAATATTAATTTATAATAAATTCATATTCGGTTTCTAAAGGCTCCAAAGTTGACTATTCAAAGGATGAGGTGGGGATAGGTCGAAAACAACTCATCCAATAGAATTTAGACAGGTTTGGGTACTTATAATATCAATTATTTTAATTTTTCACTATTATAGTAATTACTGCATCATCATTGTGTCATAAATAAAATAACTTATTTATTGTCTAAAAATTATAAATAAAATATCATTATGTAGGAAATCTTTTTATCTTTCTAATGAATATTTATAATCGAAAATCCAACATGTATAACCCTATGTAAAAATTGTTCTTCTAAAAGATATATGCTTGTGTCATTTTTGTATTCATTTTAACTTAATTAAAATAAAGTGTCATTATCACTTACAAGTGGATCCATGGGGTCCCAAAATTGACACAAAGATGCCCATGGTCGACCATGTATCAACCAATAGGGTTAAGACACGTTTTAGGGTAATTTTGTATTATTATAATATTATTTTTTTAACCCTTATTTACCGGATTTACCCTTTAACCATGGTAAATAAAATATTTACCGCAGTAATTATTCAAAATGTCTAAAAATAAAAGTTACCTATTTACATAATTTGGACATCCTGATTCCAAATATGGAATCCATTTTCCTAAATTCAAAACACAGAAGTGGCAGAAATTAATTTAAAATTAATTCCCGCTGTTAAAACAAAAAGCGTGTTTTTAAGAGATAATAACTATCAAAAGATTGACACTTGTTTATGTTCGGTTTAATTGTAAAATTATGTCCAATGATAAACATTAAATTGAATGGTAAAAATATATTCTAAATATACTTTAAAACCACTCAAATTCATAATTTATCACTATTAATTATTTTGATTAAAAAAGTTGTTTTTAATTAAAATTTAGAAATTTTCACTATTCATCAAAATATGAAAGTTATCCGAAATGTACCAAAATTTCACCCTAGGCTAATTTTGATATTCCGAATCCAAAAATGAAGTCCATTTTGAAATATAGAATATATATGATTTCAAAAATTAGGTATTACTATTCACAACGGCTAGTTTAATTAGTTGTGGTGTGTGTTAGAACTCGAGGTTGCGTACAACACACGCTATCGCATTATTCAAAGGGAAACGTACCGTAGATGCTTGGGGTGTTACATTCTCCCCTCCTTCAAATAATTGCGTCCTCGCAATTTCTAGGGTATTACTGCATAAAAAGACTCGGGTGGTTCTTCATCATAAGTTCCTCGGGTTCCCACGTTGCCTCTTCCATCTTATGATTTCTCCACAAAACTTTTACCAGACGCGTCGTCCGGTTTCTCAGTACTTGTTCTCTTGTATCAAGAATCCTGACGGGCTCTTCACAATAGGAAAGATCGGGTTCCAGTTCTAATTCCTCATAGGTGAGTACATGCGTTGGGTCAGGCATGTATTTCCTCAACAGAGATACGTGGAACACATCGTGAACTTTGGAGAGACTTGGCGGCATTGCCAATCGGTAAGCTACAGCCCCAATTCGTTCTAGAATTTCGAAAGGTCCGATGTACCTGGGACTCAATTTACCTTTCTTACCAAAACGTATGACTCCCTTCCATGGAGATACCTTCAGGAAAACATGATCACCGACTTGAAATTCCAAATCCTTCCTTCGATTATCGGCATAGCTCTTCTGCCTACTTTGAGCTGCTTTAATGTGATTTTGGATTACTTTCACCTTTTCCACCGTTTCCTCCACCAGCTCTGGGCCTACAAGTTTTCTTTCACCAACGTCATCCCAACAGGTTGGTGTACGACATCTCTTTCCGTATAACGCTTCATATGGTGCCATCTGTATACTCGAATGGAAGCTATTGTTATAGGAAAATTCTACTAGTGGT
Organism: Viscum album; assembly: GCA_963277665.1. Lineage (NCBI taxonomy): Eukaryota > Viridiplantae > Streptophyta > Magnoliopsida > Santalales > Viscaceae > Viscum > Viscum album. Next base: position 65,304,624 of record OY728132.1, on the reverse strand, counting down.
AAATATTGATCCCACATACCCTGAAAATCAAGTGAGCAAGATCTCAACATGTCTTCTAAGGTCTGAATAGTCCGTTCTGATTGTCCGTCTGTCTGAGGGTGGTAAGCAGTGCTCAAATGAAGTTCAGTATCCAGGGATTTCTGAAGACTTTTCCAAAATCTTGAAGTAAAACGGGGATCATGATCAGAAACAATCGATAGGGGTACTCCATGAAGTCTCACAACTTCATTAATATATAGTCTTGCTAGACGTTCCAGGGGTAGATCTTCTCTTATAGCAAGAAAATGTGCTGACTTGGTAAGACGATCAACAATAACCCATATTGCATCGTTCCTTCTAGGAGTCTTTGGTAGCCCCATGACAAAGTCCATCGTAATATTGTCCCATTTCCACTCCGGTATGGGAAGAGGTTGCATGACTCCTCCAGGCTGTTGCCTTCCAGCTTTCACTTGTTGACAAACCATACATCTTGACACAAAATCAGCAATCTCTCTCTTCATGTTGTCCCACCAAAAATGTTCCTTCAAATCTCTATACATTTTGGTGCTCCCAGGGTGTATAGAGAAATTGGAACTATGAGCATCATCCAGCAATTCCCTTTTTAGATCAGGTATATTGGGAACACAAAGTCTCTTCCCGAATTTCAAAATTCCACCTTCATACGCAAAGTCTCTCAATCTCCCATCATTCACAGCTTTAATCTTCTTCTGAAATTCTTCATCATCGGTCTGAGAACTCTTAATCCTTTCTAGTAAAGATGGTTTGACAACCATTTGAAAAAGCATTGATGTTTCACCTTCCCTGGTTATTCCCATGTCCATCTTCACTAGATCCATGAAAATTGGATCCCTTTCAATTCTCATCATGTTCAGAACTCCATGGTCTTTTCTGCTCAAAGCATCTGCCACCTTGTTTGCCTTCCCCGGGTGGTAGTGTATCGTACAATCATAATCCTTGAGTAATTCAAGCCATCTCATTTGCCTCATGTTGAGTTCTTTTTGTGAGAAAATATACTTCAAACTCTTGTGATCAGTATAAATCTCACATTTTTCACCATAGAGGTAGTGCCTCCATATCTTCAAAGCAAAGATCACAGCTGCTAACTCAAGATCATGAGTAGGATAGTTTTGTTCATGAATTTTCAACTGTCGTGATGCATAGGCAATAACTCTATCATTCTGCATAAGGACACAGCCAAGTCCTTTCTTCGATGCATCACTATAAATAACGAACCCATCATTCCCCGATGGTAGAGTCAATATAGGAGCATTGACTAATCTTCTCTTCAGTTCTTCGAAACATTCTTCACACTCTTTTGTCCAAACAAATTTAACCCCTTTACGTGTGAGCTTCGTTAATGGGTTAGCCAATCGGGCAAAATTCTGGACGAAACGTCGATAATAACCTGCCAAACCAATAAAACTACGTACCTAAGTTATATTCGTTGGTGCTGGCCATTCTTGGATTGCCTTGGTCTTAGAAGGATCAACAGAGATTCCATCTTTAGAGACAATATGGCCAAAAAAAGAAATCTCCTGAAGCCAGAATTCACACTTGCTAAACTTTCCATATAATTCATGCCTCCTCAGAGTCTTCAAGATAATGCGCAAGTGATTTTCATGATCTTTGTAGGTTTTGGAGTATACCAAGATATCATCAATAAATACCACCACAAATTCATCGAGATACTCCTTGAAAACTCTATTCATCAGATCCATGAATACAGAGGGTGCATTAGTCAATCCAAACGGCATTACAGTAAACTCGTAATGCCCGTACCTGGTTCGAAATGCTGTCTTCGGAATTTCTTCCTTCTTCACACACAACTGATGGTATCCAGATCGAAGGTCAATCTTTGAAAAGTATTGAGCTCCATGCAGTTGGTCAAATAAATCATCAATACGAGGTAGGGGATACTTGTTCTTTATCGTTATAGCATTGATCTCCCTGTAGTCGATACATAACCTCATAGATCCATCTTTCTTTTTAACAAAAAGAACAGGGGCTCCCCATGGAGAAACACTAGGGCGAATAAATCCCTTATTACTCAATTCCTCTAGTTGTTTCTTTAGTTCGACTAGCTCTACAGTGGCCATTCTATAAGGGTCTTCGATATAGGCCTTGATCCTGGAATTAAATCAATGGAAAACTCTACTTCTCGTTCTGGAGGATGTCCAGGTAAATCTTCCGGAAATACATCTACAAACTCTTTCACAATAGGTACATCCTCTATTTGAACATTTCTTTCCTCACCGACAGTTATTTCATTCTCTTCCTCCCCGATAATTGAATTAAGTTGAGCTACAGGGGGTGGATCTAAATAAGAATTAGGTGGTGACGATTCTGCTCTAAAAATAAGGTGCTCCTTATCATTATCATCAAGAATCGTAACCTCTTTCTTCTTACAATAAATCTTCGCATCATAGTCCGAAAGCCAGTCCATACCGAGGATTATATCAAACTCAATCATAGGTATGACGATGAAATCAGCAGATAAAGAAAATTTATGTGCTCTAATGGGGACTGATTCACAAAACTTTGTTGCAACGATACTTCCCTTAGGAGTTTTAACTGAAAACTCCCTTATTAAATCAAATTGGAAATATCTAATTTTCTTAGCAAACTGGGAAGATATGAAACAATGCGATGATCCAGAATCAAATAATGCATTTGCTAAACTTGAGGAAACCATTAAATTACCTGCCACCACGTCTTTCGGAGCTTCTACCTCAGCAGTAGTGATAGCATAAGCCTGGCCTTGATCCCTTGGCCTTTTCTGAGGTAAGTTCTCCTGACGCTTAGGACATGCATTTGCATAATGCCCCATCTCCCTGCAATTGTAGCACTGAACGTTGGTAGCTTCCTTCTTCCCCTTGCAATCATGAGCTTGGTGGCCTTTTTCACCACACTTGTAACAGACTCCCATTCCCTTCAGGCAATCACCGGGGTGTTTCTTCCCGCACTTACCACAAGATGGATATTCAACCTTTCCCTTCTTCCCCTTATTTCCATTCCCAGATTGATCAGCAGGTCTCTTCTTCTCTTTCTTTACTTTAAAGTCATAAGACTTAGAGAATTCCTTTTCGGTCTTGATAGCATATGAGACAATGTCTTCGTACGATGAAAAGGATTGTGAGACTAATGCTCGACGGAGAAATGGTTTTAACCCATCAAAGAAACGATCAATCTTACTTCTTGGGTTGCGAATATAATCACCAGCGTACCTCGCTAACCTTGTAAAGTTAGCCTCATACTTTGTGACATTCTCATCCTCCTTTTGTCTCAGACTCAGAAATTGCCTTTCCATATCTGCTCGATGGTCGCGAGGAAAGTATTTTTCTAAAAACAGATTTTTGAACTCCCTCCATTCCATGTTTGATACTTCATCATCTTCCTTCATGTTTTGAATCAATGACCACCATTGATCAGCATCTCCAGTGAGGCGGTAAACTGTCATGGTAACTTTTTCCCTTTCACTACTCCCCAAAGCCTGAAATATTTTCTCTAGGGAAAATATCCATTGCTCAGCTACTAAGGGATTTGTACTCCCATTGAACGTTGGTGGTTGTTGTCTCATGAATCGATCTAACATTGATCCTCCACGCTGCGGATCAGGGTGCTCCATACGGGTAAGGTTATTATTCATAACCTGAGTAAGTTGTCCCAGTACGGTGATTAGCTGATCAGCACCAGTTGCATCACCAGCCCCACTATAATTATCTTGAGCAGGAGGGCAATCCCTACATGGAGTGCGTGCATTGATACGGTTTCCATTTCTTCCACTAGGCGCCATTTCTAAAAAAAATGGCATAAACTAGATCAGTTTATGCATCAAAATACATAATCCCATACTTATAAAACACTTAACATAAATTGAACTATTTATGGATATAATCCATAATCATAAAAATGTTTTCTTTGAGGAAGTATATACTCATAAACCCTTCATAATGATTTGTAAAGATAGTGAGAGTTATCCTAAGCATATCCCCCGGGAGTGTCGTAACCAAGAGTGAAGCAAGGCCCGTTGTCGTGCACCAGTTCCCGTTCGAGTCTAGCTCAAAGCGGTGTTTTCGGGTTTTACCCCTAGGTACATCTGTGCCAGAGCCGCCTCTACCTGCTCGTATCCAGACAGGGATGTATTGCTCGAAAAACTCACAAAATCTCTACAATACCAAAATTCTAGGAAGTTCTTCTATACTAATCCTCAAAGTTCATCTTAGGTCTACGTGCTCTAATCAGAGTTTATCTAAATCTAGCTTCCAAGGTTTGTACTAAACCTCCCTCTGATACCAACTGTAACGCCCCGACCCCAGCTACCCAGAGTCGGTGCATTACTTCGTAACATTGGCATGATCACAAGAAAGATAAAATCCCGAAAGACCGATTAGTTTAGTAGCCTTGGAAACACTAGATATATTCATAAGTTTTACATTACATCATAAAATGAAAAACTACTACAACAACATAATGTTTCCAACGTCCACACTATAATCCCCTCATAATATCCCTGCAAGTCAATCATAATTTACTTCTTCACTACCTGGGAAAAATAAAACATAGAAAAGGGGTGAGCTCAAATGCCCAGTAAGGATAACAATATAGCGGAAACTTTCATAAATAAGAATAAACATTTAAGGCAATGTATAACTAAAACAAAAGCCTTTTAAATATGAACTTTCAACATGGTAAGGCATAAATAAAATGAAATAATGCCATTTACTTATTCACATGGATATTCTACTAATCGAATAATCACATGCAAAAATCAATAACCACTTTCATAATGTTGGAATGCATAATGCCAGACTATCATAACCACATAGCCAAGGCCTCGTGCCAAGACTACAAATAAGATTTTGTCAAGGCCTTGTGCCAAGACACTAGTTTGTCTCATGAGACCTACCGATGCATCGAGGAGCTATAGCGGGCTCCACCCGTCACTTATTAAGTCCAATGCATTCCCATATGAAAAGGTTTAAACATAACATAAACATTCGTATTAAAACTAGCATACGAAATGTCAATAATTTCACCATAAACTATGAATGGTATAAAAATAGCACATCCACAGTCAAACATATCACAAAACCTTCAATACAATATAGAAGATTTGTATCATAATAAATCAACTTCAAATAATCTTAAAATCCATCAAAGGATGTTGACATAGATGAAATCAAAATTCTTTTTAAAGAAGTATCTCCTTTTATTTTGAAATCATTTAAGATCCATATAAAATAAAACATTTTCTTTGAAAATATTCTTATAAGCTTGTATGGAAAGCTTCGACGATTTTATAACGGCGGAAAATAACCGCACCCGCCGTATAAGTTAAAAAAAACATTCTTACCTCAATTCTGTCGACAAGGTTAAAAAGGACCTTGTTTTGAAAACGACGGAAAGATTCCTTTATAAACCTCTTATAAAAAGTCAAACAAGGGTATAAATGACTTTAACCCATATTCTTGTAAATAGTAAAAATGTTTTGAAATACATTTTGAAGAAACATGGATGTGGATGATAACGAGATCCCAGTAGATTATTACGTATAAACAACCTCGGATAAAGAAGAGATTGTGAAATAACCCTTACCTTGTACTTTTCCTTGGTTGTGGTAGGTTAACCTCCTGTATAATGGTGAAATAATTGTTATTAAATTATACAAGAATCATATACATTAATATGATATCATATATGATCTTTTAATATTGATTTGATAATAATATCTTAGTATTATCGTTGTTTCGGGTGTTAACTTACTTGTTTTCTTTTGTATGTTTTGTTACGTAAGACATGTTTGTAAAGGATAGGTTGTATATTATTCATATCCATAATGATATCAAGTCCTTAAACATCATTTTTAAATCATAAAATGATAATTACGCTTTAATGGTTACGATGGAGAATGAATCTCATCGTGTTCGTGGAGACGGTAGTCCGTACGTACGCACGAGCGACAATATCATTCTTTTGATATTAAAATAATATATAAATGGATGGTATATCATATATACAGAATCATTAATATGTTATATTTATTATTTACATGAGTTACACATCATTATTATACCCATCCAAATAATATTATATTGAATAACAATTACACCACGACGTGGAGACGGTAAGCCGTACGTACGCACGTATGGTGACATGTTATTCAAAGGGTGGATAGAATACTGAATATGATTGTACCATATTTATAATAACATCACAGTATATGTGAGATACTGGAGTTATTATTTCAGAATGGTAAGGACAAAGGAAGAAGAAGTGGAAGAAGAAATGAACTTAGAAAAGGGTGGTGAGATCATTACCTCTTCTTCGGGTTCTTCCTTTTGATTTGATCAAAAGGGCTCCTTAGGTTGGCTTTCTGATCAAACTAAGGCCTCTAGGTTGTATTGAGGGATGTTGGGAGAGTATTTGGGCAGAGTTTGGCCGAACCAAAAGGCTTTAGAGGTGTGAAGAAATGAGAAGGAGGAGTGCCCTTTTATAAGAGGGGTGAGGGGCACCTTTGGAAAAGCTAGAAATATTAATTTATAATAAATTCATATTCGGTTTCTAAAGGCTCCAAAGTTGACTATTCAAAGGATGAGGTGGGGATAGGTCGAAAACAACTCATCCAATAGAATTTAGACAGGTTTGGGTACTTATAATATCAATTATTTTAATTTTTCACTATTATAGTAATTACTGCATCATCATTGTGTCATAAATAAAATAACTTATTTATTGTCTAAAAATTATAAATAAAATATAATTATGTAGGAAATCTTTTTATCTTTCTAATGAATATTTATAATCGAAAATCCAACATGTATAACCCTATGTAAAAATTGTTCTTCTAAAAGATATATGCTTGTGTCATTTTTGTATTCATTTTAACTTAATTAAAATAAAGTGTCATTATCACTTACAAGTGGATCCATGGGGTCCCAAAATTGACACAAAGATGCCCATGGTCGACCATGTATCAACCAATAGGGTTAAGACACGTTTTAGGGTAATTTTGTATTATTATAATATTATTTTTTTAACCCTTATTTACCGGATTTACCCTTTAACCATGGTAAATAAAATATTTACCGCAGTAATTATTCAAAATGTCTAAAAATAAAAGTTACCTATTTACATAATTTGGACATCCTGATTCCAAATATGGAATCCATTTTCCTAAATTCAAAACACAGAAGTGGAAGAAATTAATTTAAAATTAATTCCCGCTGTTAAAACAAAAAGCGTGTTTTTAAGAGATAATAACTATCAAAAGATTGACACTTGTTTATGTTCGGTTTAATTGTAAAATTATGTCCAATGATAAAAATTAAATTGAATGGTAAAAATCTATTCTAAATATACTTTAAAACCACTCAAATTCATAATTTATCACTATTAATTATTTTGATTAAAAAAGTTGTTTTTAATTAAAATTTAGAAATTTTCACTATTCATCAAAATATGAAAGTTATCCGAAATGTACCAAAATTTCACCCTAGGCTAATTTTGATATTCCGAATCCAAAAATGAAGTCCATTTTGAAATATAGAATATATATGATTTCAAAAATTAGGTATTACTATTCACAACGGCTAGTTTAATTAGTTGTGGTGTGTGTTAGAACTCGAGGTTGCGTACAACACACGCTATCGCATTATTCAAAGGGAAACGTACCGTAGAAGCTTGGGGTGTTACATTTCCTTCGACAACTATCTCTTATTGGAAAATACTTTTTCTCTTATCCTTAATTTTTTCTATTTTCCTCTTGATAACATGGTCCTCTTTGAATCCTTATGACGTGGAGATTTATTTATATATATTAATAACACTTAATAATATGTCTTAGAATTATGATAATGTTTGGGATACTAGTTACCTTAATAGAATTGTCTTAATCCCATAATAGAAATAGATAATCATGATATTTAGATTACATATGGTGTTTTTATAATTCCTTGCAAACCTTTAAATGTTGTATTTCCACATAATTTTTTTTCATTTTTCTATCTATAAATAAATAACTTTATTTCCATTTACGTTTTTCACTCATGAGGTAAATAAATTTCCAAGAAGATTACCTTAAAATTTCTTCACTATATGTATGCTATTTCTTATTAGTGCATGGTGTTTTGAATGTTTATCCAACATTGATACGCATCTCTAAAGATATGATGACTGATAAAATTGATTTCTCCATTTCACTGCATCTTGGAGCAAGAAACATCTTCTCTATTTAAATTATCCATTGTTCCAATAAATATGGTTTTGTCGGTACATTTAATAATGATGGTTATTCATGAGTTAGGTAGTTTAATATTATTCAACCATGTAGTTGATCTATAGGATACTCCATACATGAAAGGTTATTATTCATAACCAGATTTGGATTCCCAAATATAGTTATAAATTTTTAATTTTCAACTATATCTCCATATTCTACATAATTTTCTTGTCCTAGAGGGAAATCCCTATATGGAGTAATTTCATTAATGCGCTTCTAATTCTCTCTATTGGGTGCTATTTCTAAAAAATAGAGTATAATAGATTAGATTATAACATTATAAAACATATTATATAATAAAAACACTAGTGAAATATATAACCTATATTATATCATAGTAAAAAACATGGATTCTTTTCATGTATTATTATTTTCAACTTATTTATTATCATTTTTATAAAAAATGACTATTATCTGAAGAAAATAACATAGGATTGTCAAACAAGATGTGTATTATGTCCCATTGTTGGTGAACATAAAATGCTAGATTTAGAGATGACATGTCTATTTCATAGTCGTTACCCCTAGTTACCTTTGTTTCAGAACCACATCCACTTGTAATATCCTAAAAGGGATGTATTTCTTGGAAACATAATACAGTCTCTCACTTACAAAAATATTATAATATTATTTGATACTTATCCTCATATTCGATCATAGGGTTATATTTTCAAATATATGTTTTAATAAATCTTGTAACCAATGCTTCTATTAAACATCATCTTATAAAAACTATAGCAACCCCAACCCCTATAGATATGAGTTTTTTTCCTTCAAACCTTACATTTTTATAAGATACAAGGGAACACCTCCCAAATGACTAACCAATTTATTAGTCTTGGTAAACTAGATACATACTTGAGTCTTAAAATATATTACTATAAAAAAATACAAAATGATTATTATTTATATTGGGAATAACGTTTTTCAATATAGATAATCCCTTCATATAAATCCAAATATTCTTCCATTTATCATAATGAAAATAAAACATATGAAATGGTTGAGATAAGATACTCAACATTGGTATGTCATCATCAAAAGATAAGAACAAATAAGTAATAATCAATGTGGAAAAGTAAATATCTAAAAACATGAGTTTTAATTAATAACATGCGAATAATATAGATTTAATAAATGATTCTAAAATAATATGATATAAATGAAAACATAAGAATGAAACATAGCAATGGATATTCTTACTAATTGAATAATCACATGTAATATCATTCACTAAATTCATATTGATGGAATGAATAATTATGGATATAAAAAATTAACCATTGAGGCATCCTTCAAACAATTCTAATATTTTCAATGGATCATGCAACGAATATGTTATCATCACAGTTTCATGCTAATATTCTAATAAATGGTTAATGACTTAAAAAAACCAAATTTAGTTTGTATCATGAAAGAAACTGATGCATTTTTGGACTATATATAACTGTCCCACCAATCACATTACAATTCCAATTCCTCATATTAAAGGAGTGAAACAAAATCAATATAAACAATTCTATTAAAAAATATCTTACAAAATTTAGATACTTTCCTCAATCAATAAATATAATTGTAGAACATATATAGTAATGTTAATGTTATGAAAATAGTATATCCCCATCCAAACTAATCATTGAACAACCGGAAAAATAATAAGGGTTATTTAATTACAAAATATACCCATTGGGGAAAGATTAAATGGTCTTTTTCATTGATGAATATATAGATCCTAAAAATATATTTAAAATTATTCTTGCATAAAATAACATTTCCATTTTCAAAATCACATTTAAAAGCATAAAACATTCTGAAAAAATATCTTTGTAAATGAATTTTATAAACATTGGATTTCTAGAATATAAGGAAAACATATTTTCTAAAAATAAGCTCTGAAATATTAAATTTAATTTTCAATGAAATTATGATCATGATTGAAGGTAATTCTATAAATTTTGTAAAGGGAATTCCATTTTCATTGAAAAAAGTTAGAAAAGTGCATTATTCTTCAAGAAACCAGAATATTCCATTAAAAAATTAATATAGAAAAAATATTTAAAAATAAATCAAAAAATAATGTTATATAAAACAATTCAGAAAACATGGTTTTGGTGGGAGGCATATTTTTGACCGAAGTGTGAAATGAATTTAGATATTTATAAAAATATTTTCTCAATTATTTTACTTATAAAATAGTGAAAAAGTGATACTATTACCATAAAGTATCATATGTAACAAATGGATAAAAAAATTATATGATTTATTAATCAACAATAAAATAATTCCATTTAATGGATGTTCAAGAATAAAAAATCATGATTAAAATGATATCATGAAATAAACCCTACAGTTGATCATTACATTTAATTATGAATTCATAAATGAATATATTATTGGAATAAATATTTAATCCTCATAAAAAATTTGGATATACAATAATTGGTAATCAAGAGTCATTACATGCATAATCATAGTATATCAATGAATAAGTAATATAACCCATTAAATGAAAAATGAGTTATAAATTCATCACCATATAGTAAATTATAAAAAAAGTACAAATAGATAAAATAGTTGAAATCAAACAATAAAATTACAAGAATACTGATTTATTCAATATAACACATTTCAAAGGTGTAGTATGTACAAATTATAAATGAAACTAGGATCATAAAAAAATCATATTCTATAATGAATAAAATTGAGATGAAATCCATTATGTTAAGGTTACTTATGTTTGAAGATGTATTAAACCCATGTTTAGTAGTTTTAAACAAGGTATCGAAATATTCTAGAACAGTATTATTATTTTTTATATCATATATGTTCTGTTAATAATATATTATTAGTCATTAATTAATAATATTTTATTATCTTCATTGTATTTGGTATCAATTTCCTCGTTTTCTCATCTATGATTAATTATGTAAGTTCATATTCAATCCCATATTATATAGTTATATAATCTCCAAAAAATAATCAGGAAATAATTATAATACTTTTACATCAATTTTAATTTTTTAAACAATCATGAATTATGATTATGAAAAATTAAGTATGTTATTATCATAATGATGGTAGGTTGTATGTAAGAATGAGTAACAATATCATTTTTCAATCATCATTATATTAAATAGGTATGTAATATTTTAAATTTCTAGAATTAATCATTTTATATCATATAAAATATTATAAAATCAATTTTCCATCCATCTAGTTTGGTGATAAAAATAGAGTCACAATGTATTGTAAAGATGGTAGTGCACACGTACACAAATGATGTAATCAACTTAACATGAGTGAAATGGAATGAAAGAAAATGATATATATTCTTTTTCCATAATGTTAAATATTTCATTAATATAATAATTTTTCAGTTGTATCACATCTAATAATTAATATGTCTTTTATCATTGTCCACATAAGTGTTAGATAAAGATCAACAACATCCCTTTGTAAGGAACTTTTCCACCATAGAGGTGATCGACATGATCATGTATCTTACTTAATGAAAGAAAAAAAATAAGATAATACAATGAATAAAAATTAATATTTATTTTATAAATATCACATTTATATTTATATACATCATAATATTTAACCGAGAATGGTAGAAATAGAAGAATGAATGACATCGATTCCTGAGGTGGTAATCCTACATAAACTAGAATGATGAGTATGTAACCCATTTAATAGAAGTGTTTGATGGTTTTGGTAATAACCATAATATATAAATTCTCATTATATTTTATATACATAGGTTAATATATATTCATTTTATAATATAAACTGAAATATTTGGAGAAATAAATAAAATTATTGTGCTTGTTGAAGAACATTACATCTACTGTGTCTATCTTCCTTTGGTTTGCACTAAACCTTTCCTAAGATTGATTTATACCAATGGTATGACTTATATTATTAGGGTAGGATGTTTATGCATTGATTTGGGATGTTATTTTCTAATACAAATTTATTTGAAGTTGTGAATTATTGAGGAGAGCTAGTGGCATTTTATATGTCACGTGAGTGACACTCTTGAATTTTTATGAATGAGGGGATTATACCCGCATTTTTTCATGTCACGTTTCTCCAATAATGAACCAATTTTGACCGATTATGGGTTAATGTATAAATATTTTCATCCTATTTTTTCGATTAGTTTATTGGTTATTTTATCAATATGATTAAAGACTAGTTCTTTGATAGTCTCATTTTTCACTTAATTGATTAATTAAAATTTACATTTCATACTAATAAATAATGTCAAAATTCATTTCGAACTTGTAAGAAATTATAAATTACTCATATTAAAAATATAAAATCAATTAATTCAAATTCAATTTACCAATGTGGGAAATTTTTTTTATTATTAATCTCATAGATAGGATGAGAAAGAAGGTTTTTAAGGTGAAAATGATTAAAAAATTATAATATTTTTATTTCCAATTTCAATATAAAATATATCCCAATTACTTGAATTATTTTAATATTTATATAAATTAATTATTCATGATATAAAACCAAATTTAAATATAGTGTATCTTTATAAATAGTTTAAATGAAAATGCAGTTTTCAAATAAAATTCAGTATTTTTCAGTATTTATCTAAAATGAAACATATAAAAAGTCGCCTCTATTAAAAATGAGTTAATTTTTAAAAATAAAAATAAAAAATGATGTTTATTTTTTAAATTAAAATTTATAAATGTTTTCGAATTCTATTTTAAATCATGTTCTCTATTAAAAGGTGGTTAAAATACCCTTAGAAAAACACATCTTTCAATTGGTAAAATTGGAATTTTTCTTATCTTATGGGTATTATATGTATTGGATGAATAAAAAAATTATGGAATATATATAATAATAATTTATATAGGATAATTCAGTATTATAAATTAATTTCATTTGTTATGATAAAACACTTTTTGGCATATAAAAACAGTTTTTTCTTAAAACATTTCCATTAAATTCAATTGGGTTTTATATTAATTACTAATTATTTGGTTAAAATTGTATTCAAAAATATATTTTATTAATTTAGTTAATCTTATTCATAACTTATAATTAAATGAATATAATATAACTATCATATTAAATAATAATATTAATAATATTTTATTCCAGTGAAACTCAAACTTGAGCATCATGCATGGTATCAAAAAATATCACTGTTGTGTGTAATGAAATTTATCATAGAAAAACATTTTTTCATGTAACTCAAGATAAAATAAGTGTTATATGAATTTAAAGATAATCTAATAATGTTTCTCAAACTTTCTATAATAAAATTTTAATCTTTTAGAGTTTTTGGGTGTTATGTTGAACCCTTTTATATACCACCATCTAGATTACATATAATGAACCGACTGAAATATGGAAGATCCTACTTACAACTTCAAACTCTAGAAAAAATAATTTTTTTAATATTCAGATTTAACTAGATTCCCTCATAATAAATATTATAAATAAGTCTCATGTCACTTTTAGACTTTGATATATTTTGATCTAATTATTTAGTTATACCATTCACAAATAGTTTCATCTCTTCTTATCAATATTTGATTTTGTTATCTCTTTGTAACTTATTTCTTACACAATAAAATTATAATATTTAACAAATTTAAATATGTTAAATGTCTCACTCCATTCAATTCATTTTATTCCTCTTATTCAGTTCCATTGAAAAGCTAATACAACAGTATAACTTTGTATCTCTCCCTTATCATTTATTTTCTAATTCTAAGGAACATTGGAATCATTATATAATAATCTCTCATAAAATTCCCATTATCTCAACCATTATATATAAATACATTAGTAAAATTTTATATGAGTATTTACAATTCTCAAAAATCATAGAATTTTGACCTTAGTATCATCTACTTCCATTTATTCAAAAATAGAAGATTCAAGAGGCTATATCCATTTTAAAAATATTTAATATCCCCACTCAAAATTTAATCAGGGAATTAAAATATTTATCAATAATTTTCTTTATTATAACTACATGTAAGTTCACTAGGTTTTTTATTAATAAATAAATTCCAAATATAAATATGTGATTATCTATATTTATCAAAGAAAAAGACCAGGAAAACATCATTTGTTTTTCCAGAAAAAAAATATATATTTCTTCATAAAAATCTATTAATATTAAAATTAAATTATTTATTTATGATATAAAAAACCTAAAAACATTTACAATTCTTTTATGAATACATTCATGATTATAATTTTACTATGATTCTTTATCTTTTAGAATAATATTTTATTCACAAATCAATAATAAAAATTTAATCAATCGGGGATCAATCAATGATATCAAAATATTTAAATCATCAATGAACAAAAATGATCATCTATTTAAATATTATAATTTACTAGGGAAATATATTTTAGTCTTATTTATTACATTAAATCTTATTTATAATCATCCATAGAATTATAATACTCTTATAAATCATCATAAATCTTGTATTCAATTTAGAATAACACCAATTTATAATTCTATATCATTAAGATTTTTTTAGTCTTTCTAGATGTTAAGGAAACACAAACATGGATTCAAACCAATCAATAATAGTTATAATTTACTATATGTATCCTTTATTATCATCGATTTACTCAAACATATTGAAAAATTATTCATAAGAATGTAAATTTCTTTTGAGTTAAACTTATTTTCCATTATAGATAGAAAAATTAATCATCTACAATGAGTACCATATTCTTATATAGTCATGTGTTATTTATATAAAATATGGAAAATATAATATTTAATCACAAATATGAACACCAAACATCATATGTATTACCAAAAGAAGTCAGAAGCACTTAAAATCATCTTCCACCGTTATAAATATACTCAAATCACAATAAGAATAATTTAACAAAATTTTCCATTGTAATAAAAATCAACTATAAATCATATTACTCAAACTATATTATATTTTATTGTTTATGAATATCAAAATATTAGTCATAATTAAATTCAACCATCTCCAAAATCATAAAATCACCCCATAATTCCTTCAAAACATCTCCAAAAAACTGAATTCATCTAAAACAATTTTGGATACACTTCATAAATGATTTAACTATATTTTTGTATAATTTATCATTTTTCATGGTTAATAATAATAATTATGTTTCCTCACAGCTATTTTTTATTTTTTTACATGCACAAACACAACCTATACTACTAAATGTCATTTTAACAAAATTATATATTTCATTATAGAGATATTTTATTTTAAAATATTAATACTACATTAAACACAATTCCTCTCTATCATTCTATGTATGTTACATGGATTTTTCATATAAAATAAAAAGTGAAATTTCCTCAAATATAGAACAGAATTTCCAATTTAAATCAAATTAATAATCATCATAATGCTTATATTATTTGATTTACTTTACATCAGCTTCTTCTGAATAATGTCAATATTTTTGTATCATGATATGTAAACAATTTTATCATTAATATTTGTCATATTCTAGAAGTAAATATATGAAATAATATATATGGTATTATTTTACATTCATCAATGTTACCTATCTCGTCATTTTCCAAATATAAATTATAAACCAATTCAAACTACTTCCAATCAAATCATTCTAATAAATAAATCCATAAATTCTTATTGATAATAATTTAAACATAACACTGAGGGGTTTTGTAATTTTCAATATTAATTAACAAAAGTAATCCCAAAAACCCTATTATTTTATGAATTTATTTTTAGACAATATAATAATTTCTCATGTTTAACGTGATAAACATTCATACATATATTTAGTTTCTTTGGGTAATTATTACGTATAAATATTCTATAATTGTTATGGAAGAGCACTTTTTAGATAGGTAGAATTATATTTGACACAAAAATAATTTTACCTCTTTACATGATCACACTGGTGAAAATTATTAGTGAATTGAACTATTTTTTCTTGTGGATATGACATATTGTCACACTTTATTAATTTATTACACTACCTTGTGAAATTAGATGGATGTGGTATAGTCTCACTATCTAGTTTATCAACATACACATTCAACACTATTTCTTTGGATGATAATACCTAAACAGTATTTATTGTTTATAATAGCCCATAAAACTATATAATAGGGCTCAAACAGTATACATCATTCTAAGATATTCATTTCTTTTTCTAGATTCTATAATAAATTGTTCATGTACTGTATTTTATGATTTTATAAGTACATATATAGGAAGATTTTTAGTATATAATTTTTCTCTCATTCCTGAAATAGAAATTCTCTTCTAGAGGGGTAAGACTAAGACAATTGATGACATTTATAGAGCTCAATTATTAAAGAGACAACATAGAAAATGTCGAATATAATTTAATATAGAAAATTTCGACAATAACCAAATTACAATAATTCATTGGTACATTCATGTTCTTATATTGTTTGGAAACCACTCATACATCAAACTAACACATAATTCCTGGAACTGGAAGTTGAAGAAGTATTACCTACAAAATTTTATAGTATTTAATAGACTATCATTGATGGATTATTTGGATTTCATAAAGGAATTCATGTGAATTTTATAGTACTTCCCACTCAACAGAGTAGGTGAAGATAAGAAAAAAATTATATTTTTACCATTTTATTATAACGTGAAGATTTGAACATGGTTTTTTCAATAAGAATTGGACTCATTCAATACATGGTCATTTATTTTCAACTATATAACAAGTAGATTAAATCGTAAGTATTAAACCATGTACATATGGTACTAAATATCATCCTTTGATTATAATGACAAAGAATCATTCATTGAGTTAAGATGAAGAATAAGAAATTATTACCAATAAAACACCCATCGATATTTTCATCACACTATTTTTTGGAAATAATTCATTGAGGAGTTAAATTCCAAGGGATAAACATTAGTTTACATAGAAGAAGGAGTTCACTATAGAGATACGATTGTAGATAAACCCAATAATCTATATAACATGATTTATAACAATTATCAATAAAAGGATATTATAAAAAAATATCAATTGTTAATGAATTGATATTAAGGTAAGGTGTGAATGAAAAAATAATTTATTCATAAATATATATGCATGTTCATGTTTTAAAGAAACAAAATGATAGGAAGAAATGTAAATACTCCCGAATTTTTTGACATAGTGTTAACCATTAAATTATTTTTTTCATTCCATCTAATAATGAATCAATTAATCATGGGGGGGAATAACGACATTGGAAAAATGGAGAAATCCCATAATAAAAAAACACATTTTACAAGAACATATAATCTATGATTGATGAATCACCGAAATTTATCATGGAAGGATCAAGGGGATTTTAAGTTAGTCGATCAAGGTAATTTTCATGAAATTGATAAATATGTGTATTAAGATAGAAATAATAAACAATGTTGTGGAAATATATATTTTATATTGATAAATTTTATATTTTTTATGTTGAAGATCTTATAAGAACAATGAGATTTCAAATGGAATCAAATAAATATAAATGAATTTGTGTTTGGTAAAAAATTAAATTTGTTCAATAATTCATTATATAATATAAGTTATAAATTCTAATAATAATTATATTGTAATTAAGTTTTTTAAAATTTATAAGAAAAAAAGATAGACAATGGAGTTCGTTAAAGAACAACTGAAAAAAATCCATGAGATGGTTGTATACAAAATATTATTAAATGAAACGTTAATGTTAAGGGATGAGATGAGAAAATATTATAAAAATAGAATTATTAGATGATAATAAAATGGAATTTTGATTATATAAGGATAAATTTAATATTGTTAATTATAAATAGAATCACAAAGATGGATTCTATTAGAAAAAAGAAGATAATATATGAATATTATTTTTGAGAGGATAAATGTTCAGTTATACAAAAGTGATATATATGATAATGAACTACTAAGACTATTTCTTTAATGTGTATGTGAACTTGATATGTACAAATATTTTTACACTAGGAGGTTCATTCTGATATTTCAAAATAATAGACATGATATGCCTTTCACAAAATCATAGTGAAAATTTATATCCTATATAAAATTCTTTAATCACATCATCTAAAATAAAAGGTTGCTGGAAGATTATTCCATAGTATGAAAAAATGTAAAGTGTATTTATTTGATACAAATAAAAATAATTTAAAATATTTAGGATACAAGTAGCTTTATGATTACATTTTTTCTTGATGTTAACAGAACATTCACTTTCTTCTTCATCTTTGGAGAAATGATCAACTTGATTCACTAATACTTTTCATGATACATATTATTGGGGATCATAGTCACATATCTATGGAAATGATACTATTTCATGGTTTCCTAACATATATATTAGTTGTTATGTACCAATTACTTGAAAATGTTATAAATATACAAGTACTAGATTTTTGTTATGTATTAGACATAAAAAGTGATAACGAAGTTTAGTTTATATTGGGAATTCCATTCCCAGCCATGGGATGCTCATTGATTGAATTATCATAAAAAAATTAACTTTATATCTGGGTTAGGACATTTTGTTATTTTAATTATTAACAATAATGAATAATAATTATATTTTAGAAGATCTTTCTTACTGTCACGAACCAGCCCGGGTCGACCCAGAACCGGTCACTCGAGCCGATCCGCGACAAGTCCCGAGGGGAATTCCCGATCCCCACGGGCTGGAAACTACTGTCGGGCATCAAAATTAAGCAGGTGTGAACGATTTGGCCCAAATGAAAAAAACTAAGCAGCGGAAAATAAATACAACAAAAGCAAAAAAAACAAAGAACAACCAACAATGTTACTAACATGACCACGACCAAAACTCCATGTGACCCTGTGGGTCACTCTCCAATACCATGACCAACGTCGCTCAAGGTAACAACTGAAGCTGGAACCTGTAGCAGAACTAAAAACAAGAAAACACTATAGGCGTGAGTATTAAAACTCAGTAGGATAGCCCGGTAAATCTATTCCCAAAGCACTACCTTTAAATAAAGAATTTACCAATTCCAGGTTTAAACTAAATTATATAAAATATGGGTTTTTATACACACTTCCATTTTCTAAAACAAGTATCAGTTCATTTCCCTTTTTAATTTAGAACAAGTTTAATGTTGAAAGATGCAGGTGCATTGCATTTTTAAAACATTTTACGAACAATTTAGAAATCCAAACTTCAGTTGTTAGTCAAAAGGAAAATCACACACAAAACGTACTAAGGGAAATGGTAAAAGTGGCAAACATGGGTTAGAAACCGAAATCGACCTCTCAATCGTCCGCCACACACAAACACTAAAAGAAACATGGGTCGAACCTAGGAGATCGTGAACAATCCAGAACATACTATACATCTAACTCATCCTGACGGCATGCCCTAACTCGATGATGTCATAACGCCCATACCACTACCCGGTATAGCCCTGCATGGCCTAACTGAGGGGCCCAATCCCCATAGTAGCAATAAATCAGTATTCCCCTGCTATGGAGCCACTAGCCAGTGCGTGGTCTAAACTAGTGCAGTAATCTTTCTCAGAAAATTCACTCAATATACCAGGTTCCCATATCAACACAAGCAATAAAAAGGGGGTGCGTCTACAATGTAAATCAATCAGTCACGATGCACAAACATCACATACAGCTCACACAATCAACGCACACCAAAGATCACCCCCCGAGTGGGTTTTCCAAAATAATCTATTTTATTAAAGTGCCAAACGGGACTTCACCAATTTTAATGTAAAACCTCATTTCTCAAAAAGATCAAAACACTTGTTCAGAAGAAATCATTTATCTTTAAAAGTATAAGTACGTTTGAAATTCAGTGAATTATGTTTAAAGTCCAAACATGCAATCTTTCAAAACTGGGTGTCCGCCCGTCAAGAAAATGTTCCAAGTGTTCAGTATAAAATAAACGGCTCATTTCACATTAAATAATCATTTAAAATTTTATTATCTAATATTATTTTTCATTCATTAAAATTAAAAAAAACAACAAGAAATTAATAAATTCTAAATTTAGTGGTGAGTGTAACGGGGGACCTACCTCGGCTAGCTGTCCAAACACAAGGGTGCGACATGCCTCGTGCAGGCGCACAAGCTCGAACAAATTGATGATCACGGTAACGTGAGGATACCCTGCCAACACGCTGCAACCGCAAAAATTAAATACATAAACATGAACATAAAACAATCCATACGAACAAACAACGCAAAATAACTAGTTCGACACATTTTGAAAAAAAAATTCCACATCCAAAACACCTATCAAAACACAACCAAACTCTATATTTGAATCTAACCATGACCTTTAGACACACCAACCACTTTACAAACATCATACGCACCACATGATTAAAGTAATAAACCATTTAAATAATTTATAAAACATCTGAAAAAGGTGAAACCAAGGTTCACATATAAACATAATCAGTTTCAAATAAGAAAACATTTTAAAATAAAACACACAACATCGTCACACCAAAACATGGCTCGCACCTAAAAACCGACCCAGAAAACAATTTTATAAAATAACGCACCCGTTTTCACACACAAAACATCACCGCTTTGCATTAAAAAAATGTTCCCAACACTTAAACATGTTCCCCACCTTAAAAAAAATATAGTTCACACCCAAAAAAAATTGATTAACACTTCTATAAAATAACCAAAACACAACCAAAATGAAAATCACACCATTTAAATTATTTCCGAAAACAATTTGAAATTTATAAAACGATTTTTCCAAAGAGTAACCCAACCAACTTCAAAACTCCTAATGCACCCCAAGATAAAAAAAGAACACAATTGTAGATTTAAACAAACTTGATATCATCAAGGAATATTGACCAATTAACTTGCAAAGGCACAACTAAATCAAATGAAACCCAGAAGATTAACCGCACACTCTACTCAATGATAAAAAAACGTGAAATACAAAACAAGGTGTCAAAGATTAGTTAATTTGAGAAAACAACACAATGAAAGAACTACCAGAATAAAAACCTGCAGGCGAGATGTGTGGATGGTGCACAACTGGGAGAGGGTTAGGCTGAAGCCATGCGAGGCTGAGGTCCTGCGAGGGGCTGCTGGCTATGTCGGGAAGGAGGTCGGAGGAGGTAGTCGCGCTGGAGGAGGGCGCCAGAGGGAGTAAGGTGAGACTGAAGGGGGTGTGCGGGGCGGCGAGCTGTAGTGGGAAGCAGAGGCCGGCGCGGCCGGGAGGAGGGGAGGAAGAAGGTGGAGGCGGGGCGTACGGGAGAGAAGAGAGGGAAAATATTGGGGCGGCGGCTAGGGTTAGGAAAAGAGAGTTACAGAGAAAAATAAATAAATAAATAAAATTAAAAAGAAGATATAGAAAAATAAAATCAAAAATATTATAACATAAAAAATGAAAATAAAAGTATTAATTATTATAATCATAAAAAATGATGCCAACAATTATAATATTATCCAAACACACACACAAACCCATATATATATATATATATATATATATTTAAGCGTCAGGCAAAGACACAGTAACCTGGGTCAAATGCACAGTCACCGCTAATGGTGTGGTGCCTGCGCACCGAACCAGAACCCAACAGTGTAAAATTAAGCTTCAAAAAAAATCAAACTGGAACTCAAACTAAAATTCGTCCAACTGATGTAGGACTGAGAAAAGAATAAAATAAAATAAAAATAAGGGTATGGGGTCGGGGTGTGACACTTACTCATGTGATTAACTAAGAGGTGATAAATAACTTGCAGACTCACATTGATATTGAACATGATAAGCTGAAAGAAATAATCTGTTACAATGTAGATCAAACCATAGCCTATGATGAGTATAAAAAACATCTAAATTATTTCATGATAGGTATTATAATAAATTTCATAGATAATTATTTTTTCTAAAAAGGATATTCATAAAACATTTATGATTATTCCATCTACTATATAATTTAATATTCTATCTTTGAATGTAAAATATGACTATTTTAGAGAAAAAAAATGTTATTATTGTTATATTAGATGAATATAAGGATAAATAATAATAAAAAAATTAACATATAATAATTCATATGATTTTAATTTTCCTAGATTATATAAAACATCAATGATGGAAATCTAATAAATTTTATATATAAAATTATTATAAAGGATAATTTTAAAACAATTATTTGATGTCTAATAACGTCAATCCATATATGAAATTATTGGTTAGGGGAGATATAATCAAAATTATTGATTCAATTATAGTCTATAAAATTTATAAAAGTTCTTTTCTATGTTTTATACATATGGTTCCTAAGAAATGTTATATTAATTTTTTAACAAATGAAGGGATTTGGAAAAATTACATTGTGGTTGTGACTGGCTAAAGAGTTTTCATAGTTTATTAAATGATAAATTAGAAAATAGGGACAATATTATTTCCCCATTTTATTCATTGATTATAAATTCAGGAGTCTTGAAATATATTATCATTTTTTATTTTTAATTAGATAATGAAGCAACAACGAAGTTCTTATTGACTACATTGAATAAGAAAAGATAAAATTTACATAAAATTATTATATTTTTTCATGAGAAAGAAATTTTTACTATGTTGAGTACCTTCCCCATTTTGTATATATATGATGGATACCTTCACATGCATGGTTAAGTGTAATATATATATATATATATATGTATATATTTATAGATTAATTTCATGTTATAGATATGAAATTTTATCACTATTTAAAACATTTGTTAAATGTTTTATCTGGATATAATTAAAAATAATTGGTACAAAATTTGGAGATATTCTAGTTCATGGATAGATTGGGTGTAATTTCTGATATATATAATCCAAAATAATAAAAATAAAGTGGAAAAGATAAAAAAATAAGTGATTTATCTAATTGAACTATAAGTTCTTCTAATTTAGTGAGAACTTTTCAAATAATTTCTATATTTTAGAGTAGATTTGTCCAATACATTTTGTTAGTGATGCCTTTCCGAAATTTAGGAAATCCATCACCAAAATTTCAATACCATTTTTTAACAATATTGTTAAATTATTAAATATTAATTTTTTTCAAATTCTACCTAGAATAATTAATTATAATACCAAGGGGTTAGTATTAGTACATATCATTTTATTATATGATTTGATCCATCCTTTTGAAATTATGTGTGGTGATATATATTGTTTCGTAGGTGATGTTATAGGATAGAAATGATAATATAATCAATATACCATTTATTATGGAATTATTTTATTAAATGGGTCAAAAAAATTATGCCACAACATAAATTCATATTTTTTAGTGTGGTACGGTGTGGGGTAAATTCAAGAGATATCTCATTGGAATAATTGTGAATGTTTATATTGACTACATAGCATAAAAGATTTCATGGTTATGTAATTAATAAAATATATGATTAATAATTTTTTTATTTATTTAGAATGAATTTAATTAGGAAATTAATGATAAAAGGTATATGAAAATAATTTGGGGTCAATTTTTCAGTATAGAAGTATTGATGGAAAATCATATTCTTATAACCAATGGAGAGTTCCAATATGTTAATTTCATCATAGTTTATAATCAGATACTTCCATGGTATTGGGAGTTTCTAAATTATATATATACTATGAAAAATCTACATGGTATGAAATTTAATAAAATTAAGAAATTATATCTAGAGTTGAATAATTATATATGGTATGATCTAGCTCTATTGAATATATTAGGTTAATGGTATTATAATATGTTATATTATAAAACAGGTTGTTTTTTTCAATCCTTAACCACCTACAGGAAATTCATTATTTTTTAACTATTTGAATGTAAATAAAGATTATACTTTTTTATAGAGGTTTCAACAATACCTCTATTTTCAAGCATTTTAACAAAATAAAAAATGGTGAAAATTGTTAAGGAACATTAACTGTGGGGAGAAATAGAAATATACCTAAATCAGGTATATTAAAAATGGAAATATTTTATTTCTAGGGTCTATAATCCATGGAACCATTTCCAAAATCTATTAAGAATGAATATAACATTATTGTAGTAAAATATGTATAATAACGTATTGAAATCATAACTATACTAAATAACTTTGTTTCTAATATGGTTAAATTTTTGAGAAATAATATCATATAAATATATATGATTCTAGAGCCATCAATGTTGATAATTGGGTGAAAATTTAGAAGTATGCAGAAAAAATATGGATGAAAAAACACTATAACAATGTGTCATCCAAAAAAAATGGAAGAACTGAAATAATAAGAAATTATTTGAAAGGAGTTCATGGAAGGAAATTACAATATTGTAGGAAATAATATACTTTCAAACTGTATGAGGCCATTTTTGTAGACATAAACACCATTAAAATTCACATAGGTATATTCCCTTATAAGATTTCTTTTTCTGTGAAATATAATTTTCTAGTTTAGATTGAACATAATAAATAATGGGTTATAATTATTTTTAACATAGACTATATGATTGTTGTTGGAAATATATGTTTTACACGAATGATTTATATAAAATAAGAAGTTAATTATATGAAAATGAGAGAATTTTAAAATAAAATTCAATACTATTTCATGAATAATGGTTACGAGGTTATTCTTCATTGAAATAATATTTTTACTACTATTTATGAAAAGAATAAATTTTTTTTTTGGGGGGGGGGGTTGTAATATCTTGGATTTATTGGCCATTTAAGTTAATTAATGTTAATCAAAATGTTTATATGAACATTATTATAGACGTTAGAATTTCATTCTTATAGAATGGACTAAGGATGAAGATGCATTTTTATGGATGGAAGGTACAAAAATCTTATCCAATAAAAATTTTATATTGACGTGTTGTATTTTTATTTAAATGAAAAAATAACAAGTGATTATGTAAGGAATCCAAATTTATTCAAAAATTTAATCATTTGTTTATTTTTGGACAAGAAAAATATCCCAAATCGGTGTTTTTCCGAAGATTTGAATTATGAATAAGAGATCATAAATTTGTAAACCATGGAAATAATACCCCATAATATATTATCATTTATGTAAGGATACTATTAAAATTACTTTATTTTTTAATTTATAAGTGGTGTTCTATAAGACCAAAGTGGTAATTAAAAAAACAAAAAAAATATAAAAATGTGTATAAATTTAAATATAAACACTAGATATTTTTATAGTTGTTCAGATAAGAATTATTCTTTATGTAATCTTTAAATCCCTCTTCACTTGAGTTGTATGGAACCAAAGAAATTATTATCCATTTAAAGAGGAGTCCCAAACCTAATAAAACATTTAATTTTTATCATAGGCACAAACAACACTGAATATTTATTTTTATGGTGAGTCTCATACCGGGTAAAAAATAACATTTATAGTGGAAGATGAAACACATAAAATCATAACATTTACGAAAATATTACCATAAATAAGTTTCCATTTATTAGTAAAATTAGAAAATAAAAAAATAAACACATTAATAATTAGAAAACAATATAAAACTAAAAATAATATTTCACATATGAAGATAGAATAGCATAAAGGATCAATATATTTTCCAATTGGGATCAATTTGATTATATTCATACTAAAAAATGGCATGATTATTGTGATTAAACAATAATTACGAAAAATTGTATCTCTTATATCCTTATTTATTTCAGATTTCAAAAATCAATATTTAATATTATATTAACATAACCATCAATTTAACATATTCATTGACATTGAATAATTTCATTCCAAATAATTGAACACTTGAATATAACATTGAAAATTATAAACGACTTGAATATTTAGTATATCATTATTCGTAATCATAATACCATTAGAGATTTTATTTCCCATGATAAATGCTTTAAAATCGTCATAATAATTAATTTTCTTTAAATATTTATTAATATCACCACATAAATATATCATTCCTAAATGAAAAAAATTATAATGAACAATTACATTAAAAACACGTAAATATGACTCTAATATTAAGGAAACATATTTTTACATTCCGATTATTTTTATTTTTATTGTTTTAGTGAATAATGAAAAAATTTATTAAATGAACATTTCCACATAGTGTACTTTTTTCAACATGTGTTTCTCTTTCATTGAAGAAATTGTAGCATCAATTCTGATGAGTCACTATAAATGAAATCATTAACTTTCTAAGATATATAGCCAACCTTATATCATGTGAGAAATAATTTAAAAATTTATATGATCAAAAATTTCTTAGTAATGGGTAAAAATATAATGGAATCATGTTCATCGAGTGGAAGACATGAAAACTCATTACAATAATTATTTTTTTCACAATAAAAAATTAATTACATAAATAAGAGAATTCAACATCTAAAAATAAATATTTTCTCAAAAAACCTTTGAAGACTATTTTCAAGAAATTTAAATAGACATGAAGCAATCCTGAGGCATGTGGGAACTCATGAAAATATTCCATTGATAAAACGAACCACCCATAATTAAATTCTATTTACCTCACGAAATAATAATATTTCCGTAAAAGAGATATTATTTTAACCAATAAAAAAAATTCCATTTTATATATTTATAAAGAGATATTTCCTTTTTCATTGAAAATATGTAAAAATAAAAAAAAATCCAATGTAGTTGGAATATATTATTCATTGAAAAATAGTTATAATCTTTTTGGAATCATGATAAAGAATAATGATTATGATAATGGGAAACTATAGTCATGGTTTTTTCGTTAAAAACTATTCTCTTTTTCATTCTTAAAAAAATACAACTTTTTGGTGTGATAATTTTTTATGAAATTACATTATAAAAAATTTAAAAAAATTCAAAAGATGTTTAAAAACACTTCTCAAAATATTTTATGTTTAAATAATAATATTCTTCGAGCAATTTCATGAACATGGATATAGAGGATAACGAGTTTGGAACATTTAAAAAAGTAATTTAAAGGAAAATCTATTACCTTAATACTCATAAATCATTATAAGATCTCTAAATATTTAATAATTAAATTAAATAATTTTAATAATTTATAAAAAAACCTCTTTTTCATTATTATGATTCCTTATATTTCACTTATTACCATGAGTTATTTTGTTCCTAGTATGGTTAATTTCATTTTGGATACATTGGTGTCATTAGAATTATAATGTCAAAACAACATCAGTTTATTGATCATGGGAAACCGTTATATAGTTAAATTATTTAAAAAATAATAAAAATGAAATAATTATCATATTAAAACAATAAACAATCTTTTAATACCAACAAGGTATGGTGGTCATGAAAATGTATCATTATGCTTCATTGAGAGGGTATTCAATGTCTATGCATGTATGACGCTTCCATTAATCTATTTATTAGAAAATAAACAAATTATATTGTAATTTAATTTTATAGAAACATCAATAGCTTATACATGTCATATTTCTTCATAGTATCGGTTATTATGAACAACCTTGTGAGGTAGTAAAAAAAATTAATCACTCTTCTCCCCACATGTGGTATTCTACATGTACATATGAGAACCGTTACCAATATCCAATGGATCTAAAGCTCAAGATTATTAGTAATATATTACATTTAAATAAGAATAATTATTTGAAAAATATAAAATATATTCATTTTTCCGTTATTTTATCTATCTATATAATCTGGTTGTGAAAACGAAGCACATTACATCATGGATTTTATAGTCCACACTGACACATATGATTTTTTTTTGTTTCCCATAGGATATAAAAGAGATTAATTGAGATCTAGAATAATCATAAGAAATATTTTGAGTAAATAAAATATAATTAATTTATTATTTAACTATATTTAAGGAATATTTGATAGACGTAGAATAATAAGTAAATATGAAACCATGGGTTACAAATTATATGTCATATTTGGAATGTCTCTCTTAGAATTCACCTTAAGACATATTTGGATGGTCTGTCGGTGAGACCATTTCCTATGGAATTTTTGGATGTTGGAATGGTATTTTTATAGCTACTTTATGAGCTAAATGGCTCAATGTGTGTTAATAAGTTAGTAAAGTATAACCCTTTTTATAAGTGAGTGAATTGAAACACATGTAATTATTCATGGGTTTAAAATAATATATATCCTTAATAATTTAATAGTGAAATTAGAACAGTATTTCGTTTAATAGAATGTTATAATGGATTAATTAAAATCATCTACTTTGAATTATTGTATTATTTTTTGGGCCAAATCACTTTTTTATCATTAATTATCTTGTTATAAGCATTAATTTCAAAAATAATTTTTACCATGGTAACTATTCGTAATGATGGAAAATTAAAATAACCTTATCAAAATATTATAAACAAATTATTCCTAATATTAAATATACTTTTCATTATTCATTTTTTATAAGTGGAAGAAATTAATTTTAATATAATATTCAAAACACAATGAAAATAGTTTTTGGAAAAATACCCTTGTTAAGAATCAAAATGAATTAATACCAAAATCATGTATAACAAAGATTAATATCGAATTAATTGATTTTATTTGTATAACTGGACTAAATTAACTTTAACACTAATCGAGTATGGTATTTTACATTCTGATACATTAAAATTATTTGTAGATAAAAAATATTAATTTTCAACTATTTACCTAAAATTACATCATTTTCATGAAATTAAAAAAAATGAACCGAAAATAAATTTTGAATAAAGATATAAAAAATGAATAAAGTATTCATAAAATAAAATTACAGAAAAAATTAAATTTAAAAATTATATAAAATAATATAATATTTTTAAAAATAATTTAATTAGATAAAATAATTTTATTTTCTATTAATATTATTACAAAATGATGATGAATAGAATCCAAAAATTGAATATATAAAAATGAATAGATTTTCTAATTTATATAATTATGTGGTATTTAATATAATTAACACTTTGAATAAATTTAATCATCATTATTTTATTCATTGTTTATACAAGTGGAAGATGTTGCCTATTTAGCCTTTTCAGATCCCCATGTTGCTTCCCTAATCATGTGATAATTTTGTAATAAAATTATCGAGAAGATCCCATCATCCAATAGTTCTATATTTCTACAATATAAAATTTTATTTGGATTATATTCATATGAAAGGATTTATTCCAACTAGATAACCTTAGGGGTAAAAGAATTTTATTCATCAAACACATATTTCCTTTGCAATAAAATAAAAAATACATCAAGTACCAGAGATAAACTATGAGGACAGGAAACATAGAAAGAAAAATACCCAAAATCTCAATAATTTCACATAGTCTAAATAATATTGGACATAAAATTCCCTTTATACTAAAATATATAAATTTTCTTAAGGAGACACATTATGAAAAACCTAATCTCTTACGTCAAATTAGAGATCATTTATTTGGTTATCTACATAACATTTATTTCCCCTATGAGATACTCTCATATGGTTAAGAATAATATTTACCTTCTAAAACATCTTTTACATAATTTCTTGTCTCACAGACTTCCTTTCATCGAATTCATACCAATATAATTATGTTTAACACCTCTTTATATATAATACCTCAATTGTTGTCAACTTTATATTGTAATGAAAATATTTATTACATGAAAATCCTCCTGTAAAAGTCTTTTAATTCAACATCCATAATAATATATTGAGATATCACAAGTCTTATATTCTAAAGCTATAATTGTTTATTCGGATTTTCCATCATATTGAGGATGAAAGGATATATAGATATATAATTAATTAAGAAACAACTTATAATGTTTTCCCTAACATTTGAGGTAAATCTAGGATCACAATTAGATAAAAAATTGATGTGGACTCTCTATAATATGAATATATATTTAAGATAGAGTTTAGAAAGATGATCCATGGATATAGATTCTTCAATAAGATTAAAAGTTATAGATTTATTCAAATGATCATAAATTACCCAAATTACATTGTTACCAAGACATATCACTATAATACCACCATGAAATCTTGGGACATATTCCCCCATTTCAACTCAAGTATTGAAATGAATTAATAATATACATCGATAGTTTTTATTTGGATTGAACCAATGATAAGTTAAATATTTCGTAGTAAAATCATAAAAACAATATTCATTAAAAATCACCTAAAATATTACCAAAAGTCTCTATATATCTTAGTACTTCCAAGTTGAATGGAAAATAGAGAGATGTGTTCTTCCTTCAATGACTAATTTTTTAACTATGAATCACCCATCACCCATCACACTCAAACTATTTAAAGTATCATAAAACAATATTTATAAATGATAACTTTAGGAAACATAAACATCCTTAATATTTCCACCATTTATTAAAAAACATGATCTTCATGTAGAGTAATTTTAAATATCTCTATCAAAATTAACTGCACTACACATGAACCCAATGACAGGAAGTTTATACCTGCATACTTTCGAGTCAAACATTTATGAAATCATTAAACAAGTGATCGTATTCCAAAAAAAATTGTTTAACGATTCATTTTCTTTTCGAATCATGTAATTGACCTATATTTTTTATAATATTCTAGTAAATCGTGAAATTATAATAGTTAATAAGTTCGAACCATCTTCTCCCCCACATGTTCAAATCCCAATGATTGAATATAAACATTAACATTTTATGGATATTAGATTTTGAATTTTTTACACCATATAAAATTTCACACAAAATATTTAATTCAAAACCAAATACTTTAACCAGAAGATCATGTTTAGGGTAATTATGGTCATGCAGTTCCAATTAAATTGAGGAATATGTAATTGTAGAATAATTATTCATTAGAACACCACCATTTCCCTTAAATAATGAATAACTATAAATAAAAAATAAATATTTCTTTTTGGAAAGGATAAAAATTGATCATTATCTAATCATATTTAAAATTCCGAAATGCATTCACCATATTCCTTTACCTAGATGAATTTAATTCCTTTACAAATATTTTTTTTATTTAAAAATCTAAATGAGAAATCTTTTTAACAGAAAATCACTAGTAACCCTCTTATCCATGAAAACATAAAACCATAGTTATACCTATTGTTATTAACAAATCTTAAACAACATTATTATTATTAGGATCAATAGTTATTCTATATTTTAAAAACAATATACCCGACTAATGATATCTTTTCTAATGAAAATTAAAATTTACAGCATTTTTCACACAACTGATTTTCATTTTATGTATTCTAAAAAGTCCCTATACAATTTTCATGTTCCTCAAAAGATTTTGAGAAAACAATAATATCATAAATGAAAACTAATTTTTTATCAAAATAGTTTTTTGATTAATAAATTTATAATATCAAAAAATATATTAGGTTCATTCATCATCCCAAAATTAAAATCCAGAATCTCTTAATTACCATACATGGTATAGGATTTTATCCTTTGAATGACTTCATCCTTTACCTTTAGATGGTGATACCTAGACCTTAGATAAATCTCTTATAATTAATTGTCACTCTATAGTTAATCAAACAAGTCATCTATATGGTAAAATGGATTCATGTTCTTGAATGTGTTGTTATTTAGTTTTATGTAATGAATTTAATGTCTCATTGAACTATAATAGTCCAATCATGGTAAACCCATAACATCAATTGAGTTGAAACACCATAAAGACCAAAGCATGTTATTGTTCACCACGAGCTAGAAACAAGCACTTGCGTATCATAAATTAAAATATGAAAATGATTTCATCCTAAAAAACATATGATATCCTCAATACAATAAAATTAAAACATTTGATAACAAGAACATAAAATATTCCAAAAAATGAAAACTAAAAAGTGAAAAAAATCATAAATCATTATAACAATATATTAGAGAACAATTAAATGATATTTACAAACATTGAACCTGAAAAAAAACCAATGGGTCCAAATTAATGTGACCATAGGTCAGCGCCATCCCATACCATGGGTATGAAATAAAAACAAGTATATTTTTCCTGTAAATTATGTAATTCCCTTTACAAGTATCCTATAAAACCAAGGCTACAACTTCCAAAAAGAAAATGTAGGCTATGAGCATAAATTCTACATATGATACTAACTAGGACTATATAAAACATTTCACCACGTGAATCAATTAGACCATATATAAAATATATTCATAAAAAACATCAAAATAAATCCTTATATATTTTATATTAACACTTTGGTTTTCTTTTCAAAATCATTCAATATTATCTAAATCAAAGAAAAATAATATATCACATTTTGAAATGAATGATCTGATAAAAAATGTTTTCAATAAAAAACATCATATTACATGATAAAAATTATAAATAAGAATACTGAAAGATCACTCAATTATTTTAATTTCAATTAATATAAGTGGGTAATATATAAAAATAGGTAATACACAATCTAACTGATCAGACCCATATAAGACCACCAGCTGTTATATGTGACTCCTATAAAATATAAACCTAAATCCCACATAAAGACAAACCTAGTCTCTGTGAAATTAATGAAACCTCTTCTAGAGATACCTAAATCGACATGGCCTAGTCTTATTTTAGTTTTTTCATATACCCCAATAACTCTAAAGTGTTTTATCACATTATAAATACATTCATGAAAAACTAAAACAATGGTTTATAAAAAAATTCAAGGAATAAGTGAAAATCATGTTTCAAAATAATTTTTCCAAGTCATAATCTACTGAAAATTAATTTCCGCACCTTAATAAATAATTTTTAATCCAATCAAAATCACTATTCATTATTGAAAACACATTTTTCTTTTTCAGAAAATCATTTAATCATTTAAACAAAAACATAACATTTCTTAAATGGTTTCTAATAGAAACCCCCTTTTTATATGTAATATAATCCTAAAATATCAATTTCATTTTAAACAACAAAAATGTTATAAAAACAAAAAGATGAAATCAATTAAGATAAGGCGTTTCAAAGGATAATCTAAAGGATAGAGAAACCTACCTCAAACAAAATTAAAGGATGTAGTGTAATGTCCCAGAAATTCTGTATACTTTTTTTTATTATGTGTGAATATGGATTACCATGTTCTTCTCATCTAAACAAAGAACACAGATTAACTCTCTAACTAGTTGATCCACAGATGATATCTTTTTGCGGGTTTGGGAATAATCATTGTCGGGGGTTGCAGAGTTTGATATTCTTCATTAAAGGTTTTTGTTGTGCCGCTTGCTACCGCTCAAATGTGGAGGGTGTGGGCCAAAAAAACATGGCCCAACCCCCTCCGCAGTTCTTCAATATTCATGGGTTCTTCACGATGGATGAAGGCGGATTTTGTGCCATGAAGATGATCGAAGGGAGGCCGGTCAGGCCAGCCACCAGCGGAGGCCCAGCACGCGACCACACCGCCCGACCAGCCAAGGTGGACCGCCGCCCCATGGCCTCCGTTGTCCTGTGACCTCGCGACCCCCACTTCCTCACCGTCCAACGGCCCTCTCGGGCCCCCGCAGCCTCGTCGGCATGTGTCCATCCGTGTTCCCCGCAGCCTTGCGCCACTCCGCCAACCCGCGGCCCCCACAGCCTCGCTCCCTCATGGCCCTCTATTGCCCCGTGGCTCCGACGGCCTTCACAGCCCTCTACGACCTTCTGTATTCCATGCGGCCTCACTGCATTGTAGCCCTCCGCCTCTGCGCACCTCCTATGACATTGGCATCCCTCCACAGCCCCAAGTGGCCTCGCCACCTCACGACCCTCTGCTGCCCCTGACCCTTGTGGATTTTGTGGCCCTCGCGGCTTCTACTGCCCTGCGGCCCCCGTGGCCCCCATGGCCTCAGCGTCGCCCCGCGCCGCCCAGGCTGGGCCGCTAGGCCATGAAGGGACGCCCAGTGCTCGCTGGGCCTGACCCAGTTAGTAGGGCCGGGTCAACCCAAACTGGGTTAGCCCTGGCCAGGTCGAGCCGGGTCAGTCCGGCAGGGTCAGACCAGACCCGGACCCACTTCAACCCATTTACAGGCTTTTGGCCAAAACATTGGCACAGGGCATCCGTTTAATGAAACATCTATGACGCAAGAAACCATGAAGTGAGGAGGTCCCTTTGGTATACCCCACATGAGATTTGGATAAATTTGGGATATGGTGGGGTTGGATTGAGTACGAATCCAACCAGGCCCTCGGGACAAAAATGCTAATAACTTACAAACTGAGTATCCGATTGACGTATTGTCCGTTGTGTTGAGACCCCGATGACATGGTGGTCCTTTGGGATACTTATTCTTGGGACTTCATCACAGTTGGAGTATCGACCCATGTATTGAGAAGCGGACCCTCCCAAAGACAAGAAAACTTAGTGCGGGGAACCCAGTAGCTGGTTGTGATGTGAATAATGAATAATGATCATGTGTGGGTCAACACCGAGTAATCCTATGAGGGTAAACACCTAGCGATCTTGTGTGTGTCAGCACCGAGCGATCCTGTGTGGGTCAAAACTGAGTGATCCTGTGTGGGTTTGCACCTAGCGATCCTGTGTGGGTCAGCAACGAGCGATAATATGTGGGTCCGCACTGAGCGATCTTGGGTGGGTCGGTAGCTAGCGATCCTATGTGGGTCAGCACCGAGCGATCCTGTGTGGGTCACACCGAGTGATCCTGTTTTGGTCAGCACCAAGATATCCTATGTGGATCAACACCTAGACATCCTATGTGGGTCTGGAGACATACTGACTATGTACTATGATCCTCTATGGTTCTGATGATGATTTAGGATCCTTCGTGGGTCTAGCTCTTAACAGAGTAAGATGATTCAGTAGTTACATCTAATCAAACTGTACATAAGTTATACCTATTTTATGCTGCATCCGAAACTGAGCGGTATATTCCTTTGTGGTAATACCTTGGTGGTAATCTTCTATGTGACATACCTGAGCGGTACTTACCATCATGGTACTCCTTCCTTTGTGGAACAATTTAGATTTGGGATTTTGAGTTGGACTATGTGTTTCCACATGATTGAGATGTGTATATTTGATAACTTAGGTATATGTATGGGAATATACCTAATTAGGGTTGTCGGTTCATTTTATTCTTGGTAGTTTATCTTTTGTGGATTTTGTGAGACCTTGAGAGTTTTGGGGTCTCAACTGGTATCGTTACACTCACCCCTGCATGGGCTATGCCCGCATTTTGTTGTGTTAGGTGCAGACGACAGACAACCCTGACTGAGGACGAGAGTACTAGGACTGAAGGTTTCTCAGAGGTGGACCTTAGATGAAGTGTACCACAGAGACCACCGATCAAGATTTGTACCTACCTTTCAGTTAGGATCTTTGGAAGGTGTTCACAGGAGTTGTTCATGTCTATTTATACTTTCAGTTTCCTTTACTTTCTAGTTGTGCTTCTATTTTGGCCCCTTTTACTTAATGCAGTCACTCAATTTACTATTCAGTTTACTTGATTTCATGTCTTGATGTGTGTTTGGTTTCATGTGCTTATATATTATAATGGCAATTCCTTCCCAATTTTAGGGAATACTCCTTCACTGTTAGTCGACATCCCCAAGCCCATGGATGTTGGGCTTGGGGTAGTAGCGACACAGGCCCCAGGGGATGGTTCGTGACAAATTGGTATCAGAGGAGTTGGTTCTACCATAAAACATTGGACTCGGATCTTTTTAATATCAATAGTGTTAATTGTAGTGAGTGTGGTTATTAGTTTAGTGAATCAATTGTTGGTGCGGTGGCCAACATATCCATACACCAAGACTCTAACTTCTGATTTCTGACTCAGTGCACAAAAACACTGATTTCATTTGTTCTTAGAAAAGTTTTCTTTTCGATTTCATTGAATCATCTTGCCATGTATAACTTAATGATCGTGGATCACCTGTTCCTTATCAGGATTCCACTGCGTATACATCTATCTAGGATTCCCAAGAATACACGATGACTGCCACCGAGCGATGAGGATCCAATGCTGTAAAGACCGGTAAATTTCAAGGAAATATTTTTCCCTTATTTACTTTGGAATTTTACAAGAGCGCAGTTTCTGACGGCACCTGATTCTGAGGCCCGGTGTGCCCGGAATCTTTTTCCGATGTTTGGCTCGGGTACGTTCAGTGAACGGACGAGCGGGTTTTTCTAACTTTTGAACCGGTGCTAGGAATCGAATTCTGAGGGCACCGATGAAAGCGCAGCACCAGTATTCGCTTAGAAACGCCTCTTCCGGAGTTGCGTTTTCTCGGGTGTGGTTTTTAATTTTCGAGTTTAAAGTTAAGAAATAAAATAATTTTGCGACAACTTTATTTTATTTCACTTAAGCCACTTGGAATCCACTTGAATCCACTTAACGGCGGCTTGAACTGAGTTAAACTAGATAGGATGCTATCCAGAAATATCCTACCCCCTTGGTAGGATATTTGTGAGGTTGGGCCCGCACGAGCCCCACCATTTCTTTCCGCAAAGAAACGCACCCGCGAAAACCCGTCATTATGAAAGTCAACTGACGCGTTTCTTAAAATATTAACATACCTTTTAATTGGGCAGTTTCGTTCATCGAATTAATTCAACGAATTAATTCAATCATTTCTTAACCAGTTTTCAAATTTGTTGGCGTAATAATAAAATAAGGCCAACGCACGACCTCTGGTTATTTGCGCGTTGAGAGGATTTGAGAGGACCCTGGTATCTTCTTCTCCCTTGCGAAGAACGCGAAGAACGCGAAGAACGTCGAACCCGGAAATCGACGACGCTCCCATCCGAGACGTTCTTCCCCGTCCCGATCTCCGATCACCAACCGTTTGAGGTGAGTGATTTCGGGTTTCCTCTAAAGGTTCTTTTTTGTTTTAAACGAAACACAGATTTAATTATTTATAATTTAAATTTGTTGTTCTTGGTCCGTTGAGCTCTCCGACTCAATGCCGGATTCCGCGACAACGCGACGATCCCCCTCTTCCGTGACGCGCAATTCCACGAAGAACACTTACGCGCGACGACCAACAAGGTAGGGATTTGTTTTTGAATTACCCCCTTTTTATATTGCCATCAATGTTCTTTAAAAAAGATTAAAGAACCGGTTTGTGAACAATTTTTAAACTTATTAAAAATTGTTGTTTCCTGTGTGGAATAAAAATTCTCCCGTTTGTTTATCTCTAACGCCGAGGGTGCGGGCCAAACGAACACGGTCCGACGACCCTCCGTCGTTCTTCGTTTTGTGCGGATTTGACGGGCGACGACGGAACATGCCGCAACGGATGTTTGACGATCCCGCAGTGAAGAACGAGTCCCGGGAGGAGCAATGGCGCAGACGGGGAGAAAATCGGGCCACCGGAGCGACTCCGGCGGCCCGCGGAAGCCGGGGGCGGCGCGGGTCACCGGCACGGTGGCGCCGGCACCTGGAGGCGGCACCCGGAGGCGGCGATGCCCGGCGCGCCGCCGGACGAGACCGCGGCGGCACCGGCCGCGGCGGCGGCGCTCGCGGGACGTGGCTGAAGCCGCGTCCGGCGCCAGGGAAACACCCCGCGGGTGTCCTGCGGCTGTCCCGCGGGTGTCTCGCGGGGGCGGCGACACCCCCCGCATCACACGGGACGCGGCTTCAGCCGCGTCCGGGTTGTCTGGCCGACACCCCGCGGATGCCGCGGGGGTGTCACGCGGGGCGGCGGCTCTCCCCGCGTCGGCCACTCGGCCACTCGGCCGAGCCGGGCAGGGCTGGCCGAGCCAGACCGGTCCGACCGGGTCGGACCGAGTCGTACCGGGTCGGACTGGTTCGGACCGGGTTCGGCCGACCCAGGGGGGGTCGGGCCTGGTCGGCTCGGGCCCGTACCCCCTGTCTTCGGACGGTCTTCGTTCAAACTCCCGTAACTTTAGCTACGGGCCTCCAAAGGACTCGCCGTCAGTGGAAACGCGATCCTTGGATCGAGACGGTCGTTTCGGTATATTGCACTCAAGGTTTCGGAATACCTTGAGTTCGGCCGGGTTGGTTCGTACACGAAACCAACCAGGCCTTCGGAGAGGAAACGCTCATATCTTGAACCACGGACGTCCGATTGACGTGCCGTCAGCTTCATTGATTTCTTCTAAGTGAGACAGATATTTTGGCATGCTCCGCCCGAGGTTTGGACGTAGGTGGAGTGCGGTTGGGTTGGTTTTGCCTTAAAAACCAACCGGGCCCTTGAGACGAAAATGACAATAACTCTCAGACCGGGCGTCCGATTGACGCGCCGTCTGCGACGTTGAGTTCCTGTTGACGACACAGAACTTTTGGATACATCAACTTCGGACTTTGTGTCAGTTAATTTATCAGCCTCTCGGCTCGTGGAGCGGACCCTCCCGAACGAGCTTGCTGTGTGCGGGAACCCTAGTGCTGGCTGCGACAGCTTTTTCGACAGCGATGACCGTGCAGAGATCCTCTGTGGACTGCGGCGATGACTGAGCAGAGATCCTCCGTGGACTCCGGCGACGACTGTGCAGAGGTCCTCAGTGGACTACGACGACTACTGCACTCAGTGATCCTACGTGGATCAGTGCTACCGATCATGTGTGGGTCCGATCCTGTGTGGGTCAGCGGTCAGCAGTTCTGTGTGAGCCAGCGCCTACAGGTCCTGCGTGGGCCCGATCCTGTGTGGGTCCGATCCTATGTGGGTCACTGCGGGGTTAGTACCTATCGATCCTTCGTGGGTCCGACGACTTAGATGGTTCAGTGATCATCTTATCGTCATCCGAAGAAGTATACCTGTGTGAGCTGAATCTTATGTTACTCTACTTTGTGGATTGTGTTGAGTTATCCTGTGTGGATTTACTGTTTACACTTCTTTGTGGATTTTGTTGAGTTATCCGTTTGGATTTACTGTTTACTCTCCTTTGTGGATTGCGTTGTGCTATCCTGTGTGGGTATTCGTTCCTTTCCTGTGTGGACTGGGTTGTCCTTGGTCTCAGACGTTGGAGCCGAACGGGAATTGATGAATTAGGTATATGTATGGGTATATACCTAAGCCATGTCAGATGTTACTTCGTGATTGTATCTTTCCTTTGTGGATTATCCTTTGTGGATTTCTGAAGACCTTCGGGGGTCTCGGGGTCTCTACTGAGTAGCTTATACTCACCCCTGCACGGGCTTTGCCCGCACTTTGTGGTGTTGGTTGCAGACGACGGGCAACGCTGATCGAGGTGGAGGCGTGCGGAGCTAGATGGTACCTGGAGGTGGACCACTGGGTGGGACATACACAGAGCGGACGGCTGGGCCGAGGAGCTGTGGAGGCTATCTGTACCCACCCTTCAGGTGGGACCTTCAGAGGATGGCTCGACGCTGCAGTTTTTCTTTTCAGTTGCTGTTTTTCCTTTCAGTTGTACTTTACAGTTGGGCTTGTATTTGTGGCCCCTTTTACTTTCAGCACAGCTTGTACAGTTTTTACTTAGTGTTTACTTTTCCGCTTGCTTACTCTGTGATGCTTGTTTACTTTTCAAAGGAAATGCCTTCCCATTTGTTGGGATTTACGCCTTGGTGCTAGTCACGAGCCCCTGGCCTATGGAAGGCGGGCTTGGGGTAGTCACAGCATGGGCCCCAAGGACGGGTCATGACAAATTGGTATCAGAGTTGGTCGGTTCTACCGCAGACTCTGATCTTTCTTCTATGTGAAGCAATAGTGTTTAGCATATTGAGTGTGGTTATCAGTCCAGGGAGTCCAGTGTTGGTGCAGCGGCCGACGTATCCATACACCAGGACCCTGACTTCTGATTTCTGACATAATGCACGAAAACATTGATTGCATGTGTGTTTCAAGTTTTCTTTGTGATTACTTGTGTCAGCTCACCAGGTATACTGTTCTGAATGTGGCGCACTTGTTTCCTTTTCAGGATGGCACGACGACAGCAGCCATCTAGGGTTCCTAGAGTAGAGCGCGACGACAGCCCGCCGAGCGACGAGGCCTCGGTACAGGGCCCGTTGACAGCAGAGGCACCGGCGGTACCTTTACCCGCCGAGCCCCTGATGCTTCCAGCACTGGCAGCTGACGACGCACGACGCCTCGGAGCTCGACATGAGTTCCAGTGCCAGCGACCACCCAGGTTCCATGGGGAGTCGGACCCCCAGGCAGCCGAGGACTGGCTGGAGGCGGTCATCCGAGTTTTCAGGCTAGTGAGGACACCAGCAGACCTCTTGGTGATCCTCGCGGAGAGCCTACTGCACGCAGCAGCAGGGCGATGGTGGAGCCTGATGCTCCAGGTACATGATGAGGCAACCCTCATCTGGACGGACTTCGAGGGCCTCTTCCGCTCAGAGTTCGTCTCGGCCACCCTCCGTGCAGTGCGCATTCAGGAGCTTCTTCAGTAGCGTCAGGGTAGCATGACAGTCACACAGTATGCGGCGAGGTTCACCGATCTTTCTCGCTACTCGAGCGACATGGTACAAGACCCCTTCTTCTGGGCCTGGACCTTCGAGAAGGGTTTGAGACATGGGATCAGGGCATCGCTGATCTCCCTCCGCATCCCGACCCGGGCATGAGTACTGGAGCGAGCCGTCTTGATCGAGAGCTTCCTGGCTGAGTCCATAGCGAGACCTACCACAGGGTGGTAGATAGCGGAGTCTTCGGCAGCAGGTAGCCGACAGATGACTCAGGGTTCCAAGCGGACCAGACCTTCCGGAAGACGACCTCAGGACACTGGCTCAGCAGTGCAGGGCACCTAGCCCGGAGCCAGTCTTCCGAGAGGCAGGCAGTGCTACGAGTGCGGCGGGCGGGGCCACATGGCTCGTGACTACCCGACCCGATGTACCGAGGGGCAGAAGACGGTAGAGGGGCCACCCAGGCAGAGGCAGAGGGTCGACCGTGGCAGTCCGCAGGGAGGAGGCAGACGAGGCAGAGGAGCTGGCCGAGCAGCAGGTGGTGGGCGACGCTTTGAGGCTCTGCCACCACCACCACCGGGAGGCCCGCCCCGACCACAGGGAGCTGGCGGGCAGAGACAGGCTCAGCTCCAGGCAGCGGAGGCCTACGATCACGGCGCGCCAGAGATGATTTGAGGTACGATCTGTGTCTATTCCACCCGTACTTCAGTTCTGATAGACACAGGATCAAGTCACTCATTCATAGCCACTACCCTTGTTCGGAGCTCGGAGATTCTGACAGAGCCGTTGGATCGTTCCTTACGGCTAGAGACTCCTACGGGAGTAGACTCGACGATTACGCACTGGTGCCAGTAGTGTGATCTTACTCTAGGAGGCGAGAGCTTCGGCTGGGATCTTCTTGTAGCGGTCTCGAGGCCTTACGACATCATCTTGGGAATGGATTGGTTATCTACGGTCCATGCTCAGATTGACTGCATTAGGCGCAAGGTGCGATGTGTGCGCACCGACGGGAGCAGGTTCACCTTCACCGGCAAGAAGGGAGCCTTAGCAGCACAGGATGGACTCTCGCAGAGGAGAGGTCAGCCCATCACTCATCAGTTGGCTAGCCTCATCCTGGGAGCAGTTGATGTGCGGAGTCCCAGTTTTCCTGCAGTGGTGGATCAGTACGCGGACGTATTTCCCGTCGACATTCCAGGACTACCCCCTCGCAGAGAGGTAGAGTTTTATATCGACCTGTACCCCGGGACAGCCCCGATATCCACTCCAGCATATCGGATGGCCCCCACTGAGCTTCGAGAGCTGCAGGTACAGTTGGAGGACTTGCAGGGCAAGGGGTTCATCCGACCCAGTGTTTCACCCTGGGCTTCCACGATATTGTTCGCCAAGAAGGCAGACGGGAGCTTGCGACTGTGTGTCGATTATCGTCGCCTGAACCAGGTGACAGTGAGGAACAAGTATCTGCTACCCAGGATTGATGACCTCTTCGATCAGCTCAAGGGAGCACAGTGGTTCTCGAAGATAGACCTCAGGTCAGGCTATCATCAGCTCAGAGTTCGAGACGAGGATGTGTAGAAGACGACCTTCAGGTGTCGGTATGGCCACTATGAGTTCTTGGATATTCCTTTCGGCGTGACCAACGCTCCGTCAGTGTTCATGAGCCTCATGAACAGGATCTTCCAGCCATACCTCGATCGATTTGTCGTAGTCTTCATCGACGACATCTTGGTGTACTCGACCACTAACGAGGAGCACACCTACCACTTGCGTGTTGTACTAGACACACTCCGAGAGCACCAGCTTTATGGAAAGATCTCGAAGTGTCAGTTCTGGTTACATGATGTCCACTTCTTGGGGAACGTCATTTCTGAGGCGGGAGTTGCAGTGGATCCCGCGAAGATTGATGCAGTGCTAGCTTGGGAGCCACCCAAGAGCGTGACATAGGTGCGGAGTTTCTTGGGCCTAGACGGATACTATCAGAGATTTGTACCGGACTTATCCATAGTTGCAGCCCCACTCTCAGCGTTGACGAAGAAGGGGAAACCCTTCATGTGGTCAGACAGATGTCAGCAGAGCTTCCAGGAGCTGAGGCAGAGGTTGACCAGCGCACCTATCTTGAGGTTGCCTGAGGAGGGAGTTGGATACGTAGTCTACTGCGATGCATCAGGGACCGGACTCGGGTGTGTCCTGATGCAGGGGCGGGCCGTGATTGCCTACGGATCACGTCAGTTGAGGCCGCATGAGCAGAACTACGCTACCCATGACCTGGAGTTAGCAGTAGTGGTCTTTGCTCTGAAGACATGGCGGCACTATCTGATGGGCGAGCGCTTCACAGTATTTTCTGACCACCAGAGTCTTAGGTACATCTTCTCTCAGAAGGACCTGAACCTGAGACAGCAGCGATGGCTCCAGTTCCTCTAGGACTATGAGATTGAGATAGTCTATACTCCTGGGAAGGGGAACGTGGTAGTTGATGCCCTCAGCAGGAGGACGGGCATCCAACTACTTGAGGAGGCTACAGAGATGCTAGCCGCCTTGCAGATATCCTTCGTGGATAGAGATGGAGAAGCCTTCCTTCAGTCTCTCAAATTTACTCCTCCACTTCTACAGCGGGTCAGAGAGGCACAGCGTGGGGACGCTGACTGTGAGATACGGTGTGCACAGATATCCTCGGGACAGGCACCTGATGGTTTCTCCCTTGGAGCAGAGCACGATGTCCTTTTCAGAGGACGTACCTTGGTACCAGTTGCTTTACGAGAGGAGGTGTTGCGAGAGTTCCACACTTCTCCTTTGGCGGTACATCTTGGAGTGGCAAAGATGTACCAGGATCTCAGACGTCCGCACTAGTGGCCGGGCATGAAGAAGGCTGTGACAGAGTTCGTTTCGCGGTATCTCACCTGCCAGCAGGTGAAAGCAGAGCACCAGGTACCAGCAGGCTTGGTACAGCCCTTGGAGGTCCCGGAGTGGAAGTGGGACGGCATATATATAGACTTCGTGACTGGACTTCCACGCACTTCCAGAGGTCACGACTCCATTTGGGTGATTGTTGACCGACTCACCAAGTCGGCACACTTCTTACCCATCCGAGAGCAAGGCTCAGTGGAGAGCTTGGGGCGTCTCTACGTTCAGGAGATTGTACGGCTTCACGATGTGCCATCGACTATCGTCTCCGATCGGGACTCTCTCTTTACTTCACGGCTTTGGAAGGGGTTGCAGGAGGGGTTCGGGACGTGGCTACGTCTGAGCACCGCCTTTCACCCTCAGACGGATGGTCAGATGGAGAGGACCATTCAGACTCTCGAGGACATGCTCCGTGCATGTGTCCTTGACTTTGGTCGCAGCTGGGAGGACCACCTACCCTTGGTGGAGTTCGGGTACAACAACAGCTACCACTCCACCATCGGGATGGCACCATACGAGGAGTTGTACGGCAGGCCTTGCAGATCTCCTTTGTGCTGGATGGACCCTGGGGAATCAGCACTTGTGGGACCAGAGATGGTCCGGGCCACGACAGAGAAGGTCCAGGTCATCCAGGAGCGGATGAGGACAGCACAGAGCCGGCAGAAGTCATATGCTGACAGGAGGTGGAGGCCACTAGAGTTCGAGGATGGGGACCACGTCTTATTGCGTGTCTCACCTTGACGTGGTTTGCGGAGATTTGGCCGAGGCGGCAAGTTGTCTCCACGCTTCATCGGGCCTTTCCGGGTCATTAGCAGGATTGGCGAGGTGGCTTATCGCCTGGCTCTACCACCTCAGTTGCATCGGGTGCACGACGTCTTCCATGTATCTCAGCTGAGGAGATACGTGCACGACCCGACACACATCATTGACTATGGGGAGCTTGACGTGGATGATGGGGCGACTTTGGCGGAGGTCCCGGTGGAGATAGAGGATCGACAGGAGAGGGTCCTACGTGGGTGATCGATTCCTCATGTGCGCATCAGATGGCAGCACGGGAACCTCCAGGAGAGCACATGGGAGCGGGAGGCTCAGATGCGTGCTCAATACCCACTTTTGTTTCCCTAGTTTTTTTATGTATCTTTACGGGGACGTAAAGCCCTGAGGTAGGCGTAATGTAAAGACCCGTAAATTTCAAGTAAATTTTTTTCCTTATTTTCTTTGGAATTTTACAAGAGCATAGTTTCTGACGGAACCTGATTCCGAGGCCCGGTGTGCCCGGAATCATTTTCCGAAGTTTGGCTCGGGTACGTTCAGTGAACGGACGAGCAGGTTTTTCTAACT
The DNA here is from genome assembly GCA_963277665.1 of Viscum album. Classification (NCBI taxonomy): domain Eukaryota; kingdom Viridiplantae; phylum Streptophyta; class Magnoliopsida; order Santalales; family Viscaceae; genus Viscum; species Viscum album. The sequence continues at coordinate 65,259,778 of OY728132.1, read as the reverse complement.
TTTGAACCGGTGCCAGGAATCGAATTCTGAGGGCACCGATAAAAGTACAGTGCCGGTATTCGCTTAGAAACTCCTCTTCCGGAGTTGCGTTTGCTCGGGTGTGTTTTTTAATTTTCGGGCTTAAAGTTAAGAAATAAAATAATTTTTCGACAACTTTATTTTATTTCACTTAAGCCACCTTGAAGCCACTTGAATCCACTTAAAGGTGGCTTGAACTGAGTTAAACCAGATAGGATGCTATCCAGAAATATCCTACCCCCTTGGTAGGATATTTGTGAGGTGGGGCCCTCATGAGCCACGCCGTTTCTTTCCGCTAAGAAACGCACCCGCGAAAACCCGTCATTATGAAAGTCAACTGACGTGTTTCTTAAAATATTAACAGACCTTTTAATTGGGCAGTTTCTTTCGTCAAATTAATTCAACGAATTAATTCAATCGTTTCTTAACCAGTTTTCAAATTTGTTGGCGTAATAATAAAATAAGGCCAACGCACGACCTTTGGTTATTTGCGCGTTGAGAGGATTTGAGAGGACCCTTGTTTCTTCTTCTCCCTTGCGAAGAACGCGAAGAACGTGAAGAACGCGAAGAAGACAAAGAACGCCGAACCCAGAAATCGACGACGCTCCCATCCGAGACATTCTTCCCCGCCCCGATCTCCGATCACCAACCGTTTGAGGTGAGTGATTTTGGGTTTCCTCTAAAGGTTCTTTTTGGTTTTAAACGAAACACAAATTTAATTATTTATAATTTAAATCTGTTGTTCATGGTCCGTTGAGCTCGCCAACTCAACTCCGGATTCCGCGACAACGCGACGATCCCCCTCTTCCACGACGAGCAATTCCGCGAAGAACGATTACGCGCGACGACCAACGAGGTATGGATTTGTTTTTGAATTACCCCCTTTTTATATTCCCGTCAATGTTCTTTAAAAAAAATATTAAAGAACTGGTTTGTGAACAATTTTTAAACATATTAAAAATTGTTGTTTCCTGTGTGGAATAAATATTCTCCCGTTTTTTTATCTCTAACGCGGAGGGTGCGGGCCAAACGAACACGGCCCGACGACCCTCCGTCGTTCTTCGTTTTGTGCGGATTTGACGGGCGACGACGGAACGTGCCGTAACGGATGTTTGACGATCCCGCAGTGACGAACGAGTCTCGGGAGGAGCAATTGTGCAGACGGGAAGAAAATCGGGCCACCGGCACGGCGACGCTGGCACCCGGAGGCGGCGGTGCCCGGCGCGCCGCCGGACGCGACCGTCGCAGCACCGGCCGCGGCGGCGGCGCTCGCGGGATGCGGCTGAAGCCCCGTCCGGCGCCAGGGACACACCCCGCTGCTGTCCCGCGGCTGTCCCACGGGTGTCACGCGGGGGCGGCAGCACCCTTCGCGTCGCCCGGGACGCGGCTTCAGCCGCGTCCGGGTTGTCTGGCCGACACGCCGTGGATGCCGCGGGGGTGTCACGCGGGGCGGCGACTCCCCCCGCGTCGGCCACTCGGCCACTCGGCCTCTAGGCCGAGCCGTGACGGGCTGGCCGAGCCAGACCAGTCCGACCGGGTCGGACCGGGTTCGGCTGACCCAGGGGGGTCGGGCCGGGTCGGCCCGGGCCCGTACCCCCCGTCTTCGGATGGTCTTCGTTCTAACACCCGTAACTTGAGCTACGGGCCTCCAAACGACTCGCTGTCAGTGGAAACACGATCCTTGGATCGAGACGGTCGTTTTGGTATATCGCACTCAAGGTTTCGGAATACCTTGTGTTCGTCCGGGTTGGTTCGTACACAAAACCAACCGGGCCTTCGGAGCGGAAACACTCATATCTTGAGCCACGGACGTCCGATTGACGTGCCGTCAGCTTCGTTGATTTCCTCTATGTGAGACTGATCCTTTGGCATGCTCCGCCTGAGGTTTGGACACAGGGGGAGTGCGGTCAGTTTGGTTTTGCCTTAAAAACCAACCGGGCCCCTGGGAAGAAAATGCCAATAACTCTCAGACCGGGCGTCCGATTGACGCGCCGTCTGCGACGTTGAGTTCCTGTTGACGATACGGAACTTTTGGATACATCAACTTCGGACATTGTGTTAGTTGATGTATCAGCCTCTCGGCTCGTGGAGCGGACCCTCCCGAACGAGCTTGCTGTGTGCGGGAACCCTATTGCTGGCTGCGACTGCTTCTTCGACAGCGACGACCGTGCAGAGATCCTCAGTGGATTGCGGCGAGGACTGTGTAGAGATCCTCCGTGGACTCCGGCGACGACTGTGCAGAGGTCCTCAGTGGACTACGAGGACTACTACACTCAGCGATCCTACGTGTATCAGTGCTACCGATCCTGTGTGGGTCTGATCATGTGTGGGTCAGCGCTCAGCGGTTCTGTGTGAGCCAGCGCCTACAAGTCCTGCGTGGGTCCGATCCTGTGTGGGTCCGATCCTGTGTGGGTCACTGCAGGGTTAGTACCTATCGATCCTTCGTGGGTTCGATGACTTAGATGGTTCAGTGATCATCTTATCGTCATCCGAAGAAGTATACCTGTGTGAGCTGAATCTTATGTTACTCTGCTTTGTGGATTGTGTTGATCTATCCTGACTAGATTTACTGTTTACTCTCCTTTGTCGATTGTATTGAGTTATCCGTGTGGATTTACTATTTACTCTCATTTGTGGATTGTGTTGTGCTATCCTGTGTGGGTATACGTTGCTTTCCTGTGTGGACTGGGTTGTGCTTGGGCTCGGACGTTGGAGTCGAACGGGAATTGATGACTTAGGTATATGTATGGGAATATACCTAAGCCGTGTCAGATGTTACTTCATGATTGTATCTTTCCTTTGTGGATTATCCTTTGTGGATTTCGGAAGACCTTCGGGGGTCTCGGGGTCTCTACTGAGTAGCTTATACTCACCCTTTCATGGGCTTTGCCCGCACTTCGTGGTGTTGGTTGTAGACGACGGGCAGCGCTGATCGAGGTGGAGGCGTGCGAAGCTGGACGGTACCTGGAGGTGGACCACTGGGCGGGACGTACTCGGAGCGGACTGCTGGGCCGAGGAGCTGTGGAGGCTATCTGTACCCACCCTTCAGGTGGGACCTTCAGAGGACGGCTCGACGCTGCAGTTTTTCTATTCAGTTGCTGTTTTTCCTTTCAGTTGTACTTTACAGTTGGGCTTGTATTTCCGGCCCCTTTTACTTTCAGCACAGCTTGTACAGTTTTTACTTAGTGTTTACTTTTCTGCTTGCTTACTCTGTGGTGCTTGTTTACTTTTCAAAGGCAATGCCTTCCCTTTTGTTGGGATTTACTCCTTGGTGTTAGTCGCGAGCCCCTGGCCTATGGAAGGCAGGCTTGGGGTAGTCACGGCACGGGCCCCGAGGACGGGTCGTGACAAATGAAGGGCCCTCTTACTATGTTAGAACCTTCAAGTGGTGTACCGGCATCACCACCACCCATTGGCCAGCAGTTACCACCAGCCGCACTGGAAGATGGTGCACGCCAACTGAGCACATTGCATGAGTTCCAGTAAGAGAGTCCTCCGAGTTTTTTAGGCGAGACAGTTTTCCACGCAGCTGAGGGCTGGATGGAGGCGGTTTCTTGAGTTTTTCTCTTAGTTGAGACACAATTAGAGAGGATGGTGATCTTAGATAATAGTATTCTATAGTGAGTGACCATGAGGATGGTCCTTATAATGATGAGGCTTTAGTACATTGACCATTACCCAAGATAGTACCTTCGGGTAGTGTGTCAGCTATATCACTACCTTTTGGTCCAATGTTACAACTAGTGGTACCGGTAAAAGAGACATATAGGCGTAGTTTCTGATGATTCGGCCCCATCCTTTAAGAAAACATAAAGTCTTAGTGCCTTACATGAGTTTCAGCATAAAATACCCCCCAGGTTCCGAGGTGAGCCTGACTCACAAGCGGTTGAGGACTTGCTTGAGGTGATGGTTGAGAGTTCTCTAGAGCTTCTACAACTTCGGCAGGACGACATGTCGATAACAGAGTATTCATTGAGGCGTACCGACCATTCCTAGTACATGATTAACACTATAAAACTAGTGCTTCAGGGCTCGGACATCCGAGCGAGGTGTGTTTAAGGACATCTAAGCCAGCCCTATTCCTCTATTAATTCCTACATATGTTAGGGTGCTAGGGAGAACCGTTGTGGTTTAATGTTCTTTGGATGAGCAGACACAACCCCTAAATGTTAGAAATGGGAAAGCAGGAAACTTGTGCCAGTCTCAGAGACTTATTCGTGTAAGATTTTTCGGGAAATGGATGTGACAAGGACAGATAAATCTGCAGGGCAGAAAACATGGAATCATAGTTAAGAGAATATCATGAGGTGGTTTACATTTCGACATGTCACAACCACCCCCTTTCTGTGAACCCCACCAGGTTCTGAAAGTTGGAGTACAGGGTAAGAGAGTTGCAATATGTTGTCAATGAGTTCTACCAAAGGGCACTAATAATGATTCGAGGTATGTTCTGTGTCTACAACCTGGTGTCGTATCAATAGACATAAGTACCAATTATTCCTTCTTTCCAAGAATCTTTTCCAAGACCTAGAGTTTCTGGTTAAACCGTTGAGTTGACCCTCACATCTGGAGATACCATTGGGAGGAGACTCGATAATCACACATATACTGATGGGGTGATCTAACCCATCAGGAGAAAGTCTGGGTTATAACCTCTTGGTGGAAGCATCAAGGCCTTATGATGTTAGTTTGGGTATGGATTGGACATCCACTGTTCATTCTTAGAATGACTGTATTAGGAAAAAAGTTTGTGTCTTACCTAAAACATTGGAATGGTGTCTTCCTTGGTCGGCGAAAAAGGAAACCCGGGCAACACAGGATAATCTCATGCATAGGAGTTTTGACTTTTCACTTCCAAGAAAGAGTGGCAGAGCATGGGGACATCTTTTGAAAAGATTTTTCTAGGAATACCTCCCTGAAGGGAGAGGGACATCTAGTTTGGCTAGGTTCTACCAGAATTTGGAACCGATTTCTCTAGAGTTGCAGCACCTTTATCTGCATTGAAGAAGAAGGGGAAACCCTTCGTGTGGTTGTAGAGATGCTAGCAGAGTTTTTAGGAGCTGAGGCAGAGGCTTACTAGAGCACCCATCTTGAGGCTACTGAAGGAGGACATTGGGTACGTAGTCTACTACTACGCATCTGGGACCGAACTCAGAAGTGTCCTGATGCATGAGCGAGCAGCGATCACATATAGTTCTCAGTAGCTGAGATAGCATGAGCAGAAATATACTTCCCTTGACCTGGAGTTAGCAGCAGTGGTCTTCGCCTTGAACATGTGGCGACATTACTTGATTGGTGAACGTTTTACAGTGTACTCTAATCACAAGATTCTAAGGTATATCTTCTCTTAGAAGGACCTGAACCCGAGACAACCACTTTGTCTTGAGTTACTCCAGGACTATGACTTCGAGATAGTCTATAATCCAGATAAGGGAACATTGTAGTAGATGCACTCCATAGGAGGTCTGATATACAACTACTAGCTGAGGCGACAGAGTATCTAGTCGCTTTGCAGATATCCTTTGTGGATCGAGAGGGATCATATTTTCTTTGGTCTCCTATAGTCACTCCCACACTCCTTAAGTGAGTTTGGGAGGTGCAGTGTGGGGACCCTGACTACAAGGCTCGACGTGCTCAGATATCCATAGGATAGGAACCTGATAAATTTTCTGTAGGTGGGGAGCATGTCATCCTCTTCACAAGACCTATCATGGTACCAGTGTCAATTCAGGAGGAAGTGTTGAGGGAGTTCCACACATCCCCTCTAGTGGTATATCCTGGAGTGGCGAAGATGTACCAGGATCTCCGACGATAGCACTGGTGGCCGGGAATGAAGAAATCACTTGCAGAGTTTGTCTCTCGGTGCCTCACTTGTCCACAAGTGATGGTGGAGCATTAGGTGGCAGCAGGCTTGGTTCTGCCTTTAGTGGTCCAATAGTGGAAGTGGGATGGGATATACATGGACTTCGTGACCTGAATTCCACATACCACTAAGAGACATGACATGATTTTGGTGATCTTCTACCGACTAACCAAGTCAGCCCCCTTCCTACTGATCAGAGAGCATGGTTCAGTAGAGAGATTAGGACACCTCTATGTGTAGGATATTGTGATGCTACATAGAGTACCCTTGAGGATTCTATTCGATCATGATGCATGTTTTACATCCCGACTATGGAAGGGGTTGCAATATGATTTTGGTACGCAGCTTCATTTGAGCACCGCCTTCAATCCTGAAAAGGATGGGCAGACTGAGTGGACCATTCAGATCCTTGAGAACTTGTTGCGGGCATGCGTCCTCAACTTCGGTCATAGTTGGGATGATCAATTTCCTTTGGTGTAGTTTTCATACAACAACAACTATCACTCCACCATTAAGATGGAGCCTTTTGAGGCGTTGTACCATCGACCTTGAAGATCACCATTATGCTGGAATGACCTAGGAGATTCAGCACTAGTGGGACTAGAGATAGTACGAGCTACCATAGAAAAGTGCAGATCATCCAAGAGGGGATGATGACTACACATATCATACATAAGTCATATGCCGACAGAAGAAAGAGACCTCTAGAGTTCGAGGATGGTGACCACGTCTTTCTACAGGTCACACCCCAAAGAGGTTTGTGGAGATTTTTCCAAGGTGGCATGTTATCTTTGAGGTTCATCGGACCCTTCCAGGTCATCAGCATAGTTGGATAGGTGGATTTCCGCTTAGCTCTTCCACCTCAGTTGCACCTGGTGCACGACATCTTCCATGTATCCCAGCTGAGGAGATATGTGCATGACCCTTCTCATATCATCGACCACGGCGAGCTAGACATCGACGATGGGGAGGCTTTATGGAGGTTCTAGTAGAGATTGAGGATCGACAGGACCAGGTCCTTCCTGGGCATTTGATAACTCGGGTGTGCATTCGCTTGCAATACGAGAACCTACAAGATAGAACATGAGTGTGGGAGGCTTAGATTCTTACTCAGTACCCTCTTTTGGTTGTTTTGACTTTGTTGTGGGTTTTGGGGACGTAAACCCAAAGGTGGAGAGAATGTAATGTCCCAGAAATTCAGTATATTTTTTTTAATTATGTGTGATTATGGATTCCCATGTTCATCCCTTCTGAACAAAGAACGCGGATCAACTCCTTTACAAGTTGATCTGTAGATGATTTCTTTTTCTAGGTTTTGGAATAATCATTGTCGAGTGTTGTAGAGTTTGACGTTCTTCATTTAAGGTTTTTGTTGATCCGCTTGCTACCACTCTAACGCAGAGGGTGCAGGTCAAACAAACATTGCTCGACCCCTCCGACTTTCTTCATTATTGGGGTGTTCTTCGTGATGGAAGATGGAAGATTTTGTGCCATGGTGAGGAACGAAGGGCGGGCAGTCCAGAAGGCCACCGATGAAGGCCCGACGTGCGACGGCGCTGCACGACCATCCCTGGTGGACCACTACCCCACAGCCTTCACCATCCCACAACCTCTCACCCTCGCGACCTCACTGCCACACAGACCTCTACGTCCCTCGCAGCCCTCTGCGGCATCCATGGCCTAGCGACCTCACGACCCTCCACCGCCCCCGTGGCCCTCTGCGGCCCCCACGGCCTCGATGCCTTGTGGCCCTCCTCTTCCCTATGTCTCTCGCGTCCTTCGCGGCCCTCCATGGCCCCCACGGCCTCGACGCCTCTTGGCCCTCCACCACCACATGGCCTTCGCAGCCCCCACTGCCTCTATGTCCCCCGCAGCCCCACGGCCTTTGAGGCCTCCGCAACCCCGCGGCCTCCGCCCCGCCCCACGTCGCCCTGGCCGGGCCGCCAGGCCGAGCCGCCCAGCGCAGGCCGAGCTAGACCCAATAGGTCTGGCGGGACCAAGCGGGTCGGGGCAAACCTAGCGAGTGGGGCCTAGTCGACCCAAACTGGGTCAGCCCAGGCCGGGTCGGACTGGACCTGGACCCACTTCGACCGGTTTACACACTTTTGGCCATAAATTTGTCACCGGACATCCGTTTGACGAACCGTCTACGGAACCCGAAAACCTGTAGCGAGGAGATCCCTTCGGTATAACCCACATTAGATTTGGATAATGTTGGGATACAATCGGGTTGGATCAAGTACGAATCTAACCAGGCCCTCGGGACTAAACGGCTAATAACTTACCGACCGGACATCCAATTGACGCATCGTCTGTTTCGTTGAGACCCCTATGACGTGGAGGTCCTTTGGGTTACTTCTTCATGGGAATTCGTGGCAGTTGGTGTATCGACCAGTGGATTGAGGAGGAGACCCTATTGGAGACAGGCATGCTTAGTGTGGGAATCCAATAGCTGCCTGTGATGTGAAGAATGAATTGTGATCCTGTGTGGGTCAACACTGAGTGATCCTGTGTGGGTCCTCACCTAGAGATCCTGTGTGGGTCAACATCGAGCGATCCTGTGTGGGTTAGCATTGATCGATCCTATGTGGGTCAGCACCTAGTTATCTTGTGTGGGTCAGCACCGAGCGATCCTATGTGGGTTGGAACCGAGCGATCCTGTGTGGGTCGGCACCAAGAAATCTTGTGTGGTTCGGCACCGAGTAAACCTGTGCGGGTCATCATCGAGCGATCCTGTGTGGGTCAGTATCGAGCAATCTTCTGTGGGACATCACCTAGAGATCCTATGTGGGTCTGACGACGTATTGACCATGTACTACGATCCCCTGTGGGTCTGATTATGGTTTAGGATCCTTCGTCACTCTGCCTTTTAATAGAGTATGATTATTCAGTAGTTACATCTAATCATCACTACTACTGAACTTATGTTATACCTAGTGTGAGATGAGTTTGTACATGAGCAGTACGTTCCATTGTGGTAATAAATTGGTGGTATTCTTCTATGTGGCATACCAGAGTGGTACTTACCATAATGGAACTCCTTTCTCTGTGGAACAATTGAGATTTGGGATTTTGAGTTTCACTCTATGATTCCTCATGATTGAGATGGGTATACTTGATAACATAGGAATATGTATTGGCATATACCTAAGTAGGGTTGTCATTTGATTTCATGCTTTGTGTTTTATCCTTTGAGGATTTTGTGAGACCTTGAGGGTCTTGGGGCCTCTATCCAGTATCGTTATACTCACCCCTTCACGGGATATGCCCGCACTTCATTGTGTTTGGTGCAGACGACGGACAACACAGACTGAGGATGAGATTACCAGGACTGGAGGTAGCTTGGTGGTCAAGCTTATTCAAGGCATACCATAGAGACTACTGATCGAATGTTGTACCTACCATTCAGGTAGGATCCTTGGCGGGTGTTCACATGAGCTGTTCCAATTTACTTGTACTATCAGTTTCTTGTACTTTCCAATTAGACTTGTATTCTGGACCCTTTAACTTAATGCACTTACTCTATTTACTATTCAGTTTACTTGAGTTCTTATTTTGTTGTGTGCTTAGTTGCTTGTTCTTACAGGTTATAAAGGCAATGTCTTCCCAGTTTTAGGGTATACACCTTCGGTGCTAGTTTCCAGCCCCTAGCCTTTTGTAGGCGGGCTTGGGGTTTTCACGACATGGGCCCCAGGGGACAGGTCGTGACATGTAGCCTCTTTAAGACCAATTATTTTAGGAGAAGAGACAAAATACATTATCACCTAGATCAGATGAAATTATGTTAAAGTAATTAAGTGTATTATATATCAAACAATCTAGTCTCGTAAGACGTCAATTTCATGAAGAAAGTGTGAAGAATATTTATTAGGAATCCTCTTAGAAAATTTTAAATAACGAAGATCCATCCAATAATCCACAAAAAAATTTACTAAAATAGATAGTGAGTGATCCGAAAAATCACTAATGTGCCTTAAAAGTCAAAATAAAATATGTTAGGGTCGAAAAGAAAAATTTAGTGTTATTAATAAATCACTATGATCTAGAATTACACATTGTCCCATACTAAACCATTTCCTTGTATACATTACTAACTAGGTTATGGAATCCACTAGTTAGATAGTGGTAACATGAAGTGATACTTTAACTATAGGAATATGCTGGCGATTTGGTGTAAGTCAACTAGCTGGATAGTGGATCCTAAACTACTATGTAATTTCTACTAAATATTATTGATAATCCGGTGACATCATACTTCTACAAACATTCAAAATTCCATATCCTACCCTATGAGGAACCCTAAATTTGAAATCGAAAAAAATTAAATGTTTTGATATATAGTATCCTATTCTCATGGGTGAACATTCTATCGATTGTAAAAAGTTTTTTTCTTAGAAAATAACATGATCATGTACTAGAGAAATGATGATCCCTTTGCTACAATATCCATGACTCACTCTCCCAAGTCATATGTATATCCATACCATATTTCCATATCACATGAACCAATGAGATCAACTTTACACAAGATAATATATTTAATCATTCCACTATCTTAGAATTACTTAAAACAACTGATGCATTATGTATAATTTAAACATCCTCCCACAAAAGCACATGTTCTGAGTCTAGATTACAATTCTATAGCTAAAAAATATAGAACACGTCATAGAAAGATGTTAAATGACTATGTAAATCCAAATGATTAAAAAAACATGTAGGTAACTCTATATACATGAATGGTACAACATAATGAAATGTAAACTTACCATACTTCCCCAATGTGCCTATGTCCCAATCAAGGATAAAATCTGAGGAAAACCTGATCACCAACCTCAAAGTCTGAAAGATGATGTATCCGATCAAAATATAATTTCCGGGGACTCTAAGCTATTTCTAAACTATTCCTGATCAATATCACTATATCCTTCATCTCTTTAATGATACTTAGTGAAACTAATGATCCTTATCCAAACTACTCTACACAAATAGGTGAATTAAATGACCACTCAATAAATTCCTCAAATATTTCCATATAGGATGAATCTCGGTCACTATTTTTATTATAAAACGCAAATAATAGAGTATATTTCATTCATTATACACTATGGTCAATCACACATTCCTAGAGTCTTCCTTTAATAATATTGATGGCTTTCACACTCTGACCATCCATATTTGGGTGATAATTCATGCTCAACTTTAACTAAGTACCCATCACTATCTTCAATACACTCTAGAAATTGGATATAATGTTTTGTTTTATTTCAAAAATGATATTTTATATAAAAATATTAATCCTATCAACCTCTCCCATGTACAATTTTCCATAGGCCTCAACTATTTTCAACTCATTAATACATAATAAATTTATTGATTTCATCTGTTGAACAATAATCGCACAAACTTCATCATTACAAATAGGATTAAATGGTATCCCAATAAAAAATTCCTTATCTATCTCACACAATTTACACAACCAAGTTCATGAAGTTTTCAAATATCCAGTAGGTCTATGATGCCTCGCTTGATTTTATGGCTTGTGAGGTACTGTGATATAAAATCCAAAATCAAATGCCTAATACCATGCCCCCATTAATGAAATATCCATTCATTTAACATTATAATATATACATGGTAAAAAAAACTCAATTACTATATGATTTTTATAATGTCATGCCTCAAGTACATTAGAACAACCCTCTAGCCTCTGAATATTAAAACTCCATCTAGAGAGCATGACCACTCACTCGAGGTCCGCACACATTAAAGATTCATGTTGAAATGATTCCTCTACATGTTTTCATCCTATCCATGTTGAATAGTATCATCCACATGTGAGATAGATTGTGAAAAATATATGAATACTTGGTAATGTGTTCTCTATTTATCCTTGTGATTCTCAGTGAACAATCTCATCAATTAGAACTCTTCCATTGATTTGTTCAATGCATGAGTCTAAAATTCTATACTCAAAGTGTCATTAAACACATTAAATATTTTATGGATTTAAAAAATATGTATGTAAATGTTATAAAGATAATACACCCCATATCTCTATCTCATATTGATAACCTTCTTAGTGAAAATATATTCCATACTCTTTTGTTTCAAAGACATCGTAAACTACTCCAAGATAGGGTAGTTTCATGATGTCTTTAATTAATTCATAACAATATTGAAATCATGATCACAGGTGGGACAATTCTATAGATGATGGTGTAAGTGGTGTGATCCATAAGCTACCACCTATCTTTCATATGTCAGAACATAACCCAATCCCATACATGAGGTGTCACATGATATAAGATCATAGATTATTCTCAAACAATATTTTTTTAACAACCAACATATCCTATGAAAATCTGAATCTCATAAAAATTTCTTAGCCACTCCCAACACATCACCACCTCTATTATTTTAGGATCCACAATGACATCATTCATATAAATAAAATGCCTTAGAAATATTAATTCATAAATAACGAACATGAAATTGGATAGGTTCGCATAAAAAATATTTTTTATATATATATTCCAGGTATGGTTTACTTATGCTGAGTATGATCCTACTTCAATATGCAATAAATAGGAATATCATTTACACATACAATCTCAACGGAATATAAAAAACATTTAATTATTTAGTAAATAAATTCCGTAAACACTAAAATATAATTATTATTATCAAATTTTATAATTAAATTATCATATTTCTTATACATGCTCTTGAACGTTTTCGTTGTAATTTCATTCTCTCTAACACTCAGCTGATGGTACCCTAATATGATTCAATATTTCTAGACCACCATAACCCATTATGGGGATCAAAAATGAACGTATTCCATGGAATATGATATTTATTCTATAAAATCACTCATCAATGTTTCTAGAAATCAAAAAAATATCAGAGAATCTCAACCTCCTTTTTTTCAAAGAGAACTGATGATACATAAGATGAAACACTATGATGAATAAATATCATATCCTAGAAATCCTCAAAAAAAAACATTAATTAATTTATTTAAGTGGGTCTTATATGTTATGAAGGTACAAAAATATTCCCAATCTACAAAATTATTTTTATAACGAACATAACTACTCTATGCGGTGTTAACTCATAGAAATCATCAGAAAAAACATTGGGATACTCACTCACCACCACTAGAAGAGGGTCTCTAAGATATACATACATGATATCAAGAATCAAATTTAACCACTATAATGAGTATGATTCATCACTATAAAAAATGTGACATTAAATTATATATTATTTATCTTACTCCCTATGAAATTCATGAGTTACTCCTTCAGGAGACTAAAACTGCACCCTATGATGATATTAATAGTTCTTATATTTATAACTAATCATTGTGTACATTCAAAAAATAATATCAAATATTTCAAGGAAATGGAATAAAAACCACTCATAGTTTTGTAGTTGGGAATCATCACCCATGACTAGGGACATTTAAATATATTATTTAACTTATTTCCCCAAGGAGTGAAGAGTTTCATCAAGGAAGAAATAAATATGAATGTATGTCCAACATATCAAGAATCTTGGGTGATATAAAATAATTTGGTGCATCTATATGAAAAAACTGATATCTATAAAAGATTCAATGAAAAAAATACATCTCATGGTAGTTAGTTCTACCACTTTCTCTATTGGTATGCACTCTACTACATAAAAACATCCATCATCATCATACCCTTTCTTTGCTGAATGATATTCACGGGTAATATTTGGTTGATATCCCACCCCTTTTGTTTTGTTAGGTATAAAATAATATAACTCTATTAAGTTGGATCCATAAATATTTACCCATGATTATATATCATAGAAACATAGTTGATTTTATTTTTCCGATCAGTGCTACACAGCCAAGTGGCATGTAGATAATAATTTTTGAGGATTCCCTTAATTCTATATAGGTTAGAGACTATCTAACATTTCCAAAATGTATATTATGAACTCCTTCCTTTTTCACCAAGAAGTTAACTCTAACTAACTCTCATTTTCACTTTTGTAACAAATATTTTTTCCTTCCAAGTTATATCAACCTCTTATATCATTTCCATAACCATAACCTCAACATCGATGGTTAGTCACGTAAGAATCAACATATGTTCAATATCATTTGTTAAATCCATTCCAATATCTCACTCTGTGATTCAGTCATTATAAAAATATATATTGAGACAAGGGTACAAACATTGAAAATTGATTAGAATACTCAATGGAAGAACAATCTCTGTAATCAAAAGTTACGAACATCAATTCCATCACTACCCACAATTTTTCAGAATTGACCAATTGTTTGAATCCATTCATTGAAGGTATTCAAATTGAGATCTTCATGAATATTTACATTCATGATAAACTCACACCACTTATTCCCAGTCTCTTTATGTATATAAGTGGTGAATTAAACCATGTAATCCTCTCTTTATTTTAGAAAGTGGAAATCAACGTAATCATTTTAATCTATTCCTCAGCATCCTATTGACCCTTATCACTATGAATGATCGGAATTTGTATCATAGTATACTCTAGATTATAATACACATTTTTTAGTTCAATAGTATAGAACAATCTCATTGATTGAATCCTAAAAACCATATTTTTCATTTGAATCGAATCATCTATAGGATTCTCTTACGGAGGTTTTTGTATAGTACCCTCTTAATAAATCCTGAGAACTCTTTTTGGTGGTGCAATAAATTATAAAAAATATTTTCAAAAACAAATATTAGATAATTATTTTTCCTTTAATATTAAATTAAATGAACTAATAAATGAAAAAGGTATAAAAAAATTATACAATAACACTCCAAAACACCAAAATTCCCATTTTAACTCAGGGAATGTCATGAAAATGAGCCAAAAAGTCACAACCCTATAGTATCTCTCCTCTTCTGATAGTCCAACATTTATACTATGAAAAACCCCCATAAAAAGTGGGTGATTAAAAAATTTGAGTGCAAGATGTATTTTATTGTTGAACTAGTACCAATTTATAACAGACTAATAAGGATAAATAAAAAAACCTTAGAAAAATTGACCAACCACAAGGCATGCATTTCGATCCAAATCACCATGGAATGTAGATAAGTACCCAATTATTTTTCAAAATAATATGGGAATAATTTTTTCACAAATAGACATATTGTATCAAGGAAACAAATAGGGTAAATAGTGGATAACTAGAAGATATCATATGAAATAAAATTACATATAAAAAGGTCGTATCCAATAAATATATACGAATGTAATAAATGAAAACAAGAATTCCATATACAATATGGATTCCTAAATAACATATGTATCCATATCCATATGAGAATAGCTCACCACTATCAAATTATATGAGTATAAATGAAATAAATGAGAGTATTCCTACATTTTAGGATCTTACATTTACCTATATTTTCCAAAACAATGACTAAACCCACCTAAAGGAAAAATAAGGGTGTGACCAGAAATGACGAGATGGATTTCACTTCAAAATATAAATGATATATTAATACTTATATCTACTAGTAATAATTATAAACATATTTCAAAACACTTAAAAATTTATAAAATATGTTTTTATATAATCCATTGTTTTTATTTTCAAAATCATTCCATATTTTATTAAATATAACAACCTGAAATATAACATTTTATTATTATAAATTGATGAATAAATATTTTTCAAAAAAAAACATTATAAAAAGTGTAAATTTTAGAATATAAAAATATTAATAGATTATGAATGATATTTAATATAATCTAAAACATGCATTAAATACATGAAACGATGTAATACACAACCAAAATTCTAATACACTCAATGGAACATTAGCCGATATATGTGACTTATTATTTGGGAACATTTGTCCCATGGAAAGGGTGCCACCTTGTCACCTTGACATCATGGGACCCTTTCCTAGAGATATATAACTTTATTAGGGATGATATCTATTTAGTTCATCCTAATACTCCATGGTATCCAAAATTAGTTATTATAACACCTTGATAAATTTTATTATATTTATCTTTTAACAAATTAAATCTCTCCAATTCCCCCTGACACATGAAACATATGGATTATTGGAAATATGATACTATACTAAAAATAAATCATAAATTAACTATAATGTTGGAGGATATAAAAAATAATAAATAAATTATCCAAATTTTATTAAGTACACACATATAAAAAAATTTAATGATTTTATATTGATTAGAAATAAAATAAGAACAATTTGAATAAAAAATAACTGTTTTCTAAATAACTGTATTGTTATAAAAAGAGGGGTAATCACGCTTTGTGAACATAATTAAAAATTACTATTTAAAATTTTTAGAAAATTTATATTAATAACATTAATTCATTCTTTAAATGATAACATCAAAATCATCTTATGTTAAATATTTGGGATTTTTTTTAAATGTTTCTTTTTTTAAATAAATTTTAGAAAATACAAATTTTTAATAAAAAAATTACATTTTCATTTAAATCATTTAGAAAACTTATTTTATTTTAATGTTTGATGTGAATTAATAATAGAAAAAATATATAATTATTTTTCTAAATTATGTCATTTGAGTCATTTTCATTTTTTATTTTAACAAAAAATCATTTTAAACTTATAAAAGTTTTTCTATTGGAAAAATATATTTTTTTAAAATGATTATGAGTTTAATTATAAATTATATCATCCACTTATATGTTAAAGATTTTGAAATATGGGTTCTCTTTTTTGAATCTTAAAATTATTTATTATTTAATAATTTTATCATAACATTATTCAATTGTTAATAGTTAAAATATTAATGATTTTTTATGCAGTTAATTTAAAAACTGTTTTTCTGGGGGTTAATCATAAAAGATAGGGGTTAAATGTGACACAAAACATGTATAATACATACTGTATTGTCATATTTATACATTTTATATTTTAATTTTTTAAAATTATCCATTTAGTAGCTTTTTTCATGATAAAAACACGGTTTGAATCTTTATTTTCAAAAAAAACACATGTTTGTCCTCCCCACTACATATAAAGGACACCCCTATCCTCTCTTTTACACACATTAAAAACCCATTTTTTGTCCAAAAAATAATCAGATAACTTAATTACATAACCAAACTTATTCTAGAACTCCTTTTTGGTAATTAATCCAACATAGAAAGGATTTTCATGGTAACCTAAACTAGTTTTCTGATGAAGTGGTAATGTCCTTAACACTTCCTTTAATTTTATTTAATCTATCACAAACATAAAATAATATTATACCATAAATTAATAATTAAAAAAAATTATTACATATAGTGAGATGTTTTTGTCTTAAAGTAAAACCTAAAACCATCTCCTCCTATCTCAAATGGGAAAATAATCCAGCAACTATGTGTATGGTGCGCTGCCACCTCGCAAAACGTTGTATTTCATTCTCCTTCAAAACTTTTCAATAATATATATAAATATAATTTAAATTTATATATTTGATATTTATGATATAATTATTATTATGAAATTATAATATTATATATTCCTTCTAGCATTCTATCCTCTTGGAATTTGACAACATTTATCATGTGTACGACGAACTACCACATCACGATGTGATGTAATTAATTTTTTAGTAAAGCTTTATGTAGTTTGTAATAAGGATTAAAATTATATTGATATACTATATTAATGAAATAATAATAATTATTTATAATTATTTATTATATAAATTTTAGCTTAAAATCAATTCAATAAATGATAATGTTCTTCATGTGTATGGCAGAATACCACTTCATGAAGTGATGTGATGCATTATTCATAGATGATTTGAATAGAAGGTAATAATAGAAAATTTTAATTAATATATGTGATATATATAACATGATATAGGTTCTTTAAAATTAATATACAATCCAATTCCTTTTACCATCTATCCATTAATGAGATGATAATACCTGTCATGTGTATGTTCGAATTATCATTTCCATGAAGTAGTCTAATTCATTATCTATGTTAAAAATTAAATAATGATACTAAATATGTATATAATAAAAAAAATCAATTATAACATTAATATAATTACATATTTGATAAAATGTGATCATATTTTAGATATCTATAACTTTCATGAGAAAACGTGTGATGTAAAACCTAAAACAATAGTGCTAAGGAATGATTATTAACAAAAAAGTTATAATACATTATAAAAGTTATCATATGTGATATTATTAATAGAAAATTGATTAATTTATAAGCTTTTGTCATTTTCAAAACCACTATAAAATATAATAAAGACCGTTCAACAAAAAGGACACACATGGTAAGAGGATTGTTAACTCTATTTTCATTTATTGGGTTATAGGATAGATTTATTGATTATATTATTCACAAATTATCTGTGAAATGATTTTTTATTGAATTATGTTATAATTAAAAATAATCTCTAAATTTTATACACATATTCAGGACATTTTATAACTCTCACCTCAATGATATGGACATTGTTTTGATTTCTCATCTCACTTTTACTTATGTGATACATATGTTATATTCAACACTTATTCCATTGTGTAGCGGATATAATATCCCATTTGATTACTTATATCTTGAATATATTTTAATTTATATAATTTATAGATTTTTTGAATATATATATTTTATTGGGATTAAGATTCAAGAATTCACAATGCTATAAGGTTGTATTTCACAATCTCGTCATTATCTGGGATTGTTTCTCTTCAAGTCCCCCTTAGGGGAATTATTTTCTATTTCTATCATTAACCCAATCAATTCACTTATAAAGTAGTTAATCATGAACATTATCTAGTAACAATTAAATTTTCCTCTCTTTATTAATTATAATTATTTATAAATATTTTTTAAGAAAATCCAAATTTATTTCTCTCTTCAATAAAAATAAATTTTTCACAAAGACCCATTTTTTCAAAAAATAATAACTATTTTTATTTATTGTTATATTTAGAATTAATTATATTTTTATAATTGTTTTTAAAAAGAAATCGTCCCTTTTTTTTAATAAATTTTCGTTTTTTTCTTTTCTTTGAAAAATGTGAAAGTTATTATTATCTTTTAACGTATTCCTCAAGAAAAGATATCTTCTTCTATCATAACAACAAATTTTTTTTAAAAAAACTCCATTTTATATTTAAACGATAGTTATAAAAAATTTGTTATTTAATTTTTGAGAGTATTTTTTATTTTAAGAATATTTTCCAAATATTTAAAGGATATTTTCGTTGATTGATTTTCAAAATAATCTTCAAAAATCAGATTCCATCAAATATGACATCATTTGATTTTTCTAAACCTAGAAATGTTATTATATTGATGAATTTTTTTAAATTTTTAAATTTCTTGTAATAAAAAAACAATATCCTTTGATATTATTTATTTCTTACATATTATTTCCATATTTCTCTCACATATATACACTATTTATTGTCCCTTCCTTTGATGGGGTAACACTCTCGTTATGATCATTTCTCAAATTCATTTATTATGAAAATTCCTTCAAATTTGATATGGAGAAAGATTATGCAACCCTTATTCATCTATGAGTTAACTTATTCAATTACTAATATTTGGTTTCTATTATGTCGAACACATAGATCATTAACATGATATAATGGGTGAAAACAGATAGGGCTCCAATGAATTGGGTAAATCATTAGTCTCCAGAGACATAATGGATGTGATTAGGGAGTAAACCTAATCCATTATGGGACATAGTTCACTATTATATTGTCTTAGAAGTTATCAATTACTCAGGGTTATGTAATGTTATATATAGATACAATATTTCATATCGTACCATGATCATATGATACTATATTTATTTTGATATGTTCCATGTAATTACTCACGACCCTTTAATTATATGATATTATGGTATACCTTTGACTCTAATGTTATGATTCCTTTTCATTTGTATTCCCTTACTGGGATTTTTATCTCTCTCATTATATCAATGTATATCATAAGATAATATACAAATTTTTAGAAACCTATGAAGATTATGGATCTCACTATGGAAAATAAAATAAGGAATAAATGTATTATTTTTTTCAAATATTATTAACATAGTGTTCCAAAGACAATAGGAATTTATGATCCTTTTGTTGTATTATGGATATTTATTTTTATGAATCATGTAATAATATAGGTAAAATTCAGGTATCACCATTGATTCTATTAGAAGAAATTTTTAGTTATCCATTATAAACTAGGATTAAATTTTTTTTTAGAAACCTAAGTACATGTATAAGGATAAGACTACGATTAAAAAAATATATAGAAAATATAGTGATGTGTAGATTAAGTGGTTTACAAGAAATTTCATTTTATTTTAGATGATCCATGTGGACATATAATTGGAATAAATTTATCTAGGGGTAATAACAATGAAAATGGAGTGTTGGGATTAAAGAAAGAATTAACTAGTACAAGATAATGGGACATAATACACACCTTGTTTGAATCTTCCAGGGTATATGATTTAGAAAATAAAAGACACTTTATAGACCACCATGAAATATTTGAATACATGATTAACATGAATGGCCCTGGTTAAACCCGAGGTTTAATAGATTGAAATCAATATTTCATGATTCAAACATCTTGAAAATAATTTATCAGGATTATTTCATTTCCAACTTTGAATATTGTGGAAGGAACCATTATTTATTGTTATAGTAAATGGAAGAAACATGAAAGAACTAGATTAACATTGAATGTGATAAAAATAAATTGATTTGAAAACCAATACAATGATGGATTGAGTAAAGAATATTGTGATTTTTTATAATATGTTATCCAAGTATATGAAAATCAAAATTCACTATAACCAACTCATGGACTCAGAAAATAAGATAAGGTTATTATTTTTATGAGTTCGAGTGGTGGATGGTATAGAGGAAATAATATTCAGATTCATATATCTATAAAATGTGGGAAGAAGAACTAAATATAATGAATCAAAATAATGAATATTTGGATTGGATGTGAAGAATAAGGGAACAATGTAACTAATTACTAAGGAAAAATAAAATGTTCAATTCACATAATCAATGAGAATAATTTTTTCACCAAGGAATATTCAATGGTTGAAAGTTTCAATAATGGAGTGATTGGGTATTATGAAAATAAATTTCCTATTAGGTAAGGAATAAAAAAAGGATCAATATGGTTTTACTATTTTTCATTAAGACAATAAAAATTACATATGAAAGTATAGAGGTGTTAATGAATAAGATGAAGAATATTAGTTAATTGTTCGATAATGATGTCGAATGAGTAATATGTTTAGGTATTGTAACTCAAAAAATTATCTGAATCATGATATGTATATAGTAATTTTTATATAGATTTTTTGCATTAAGGATTTTTAAGAATGGTTTGAATAACCTAGAAAAGTGATTTGATGGAAATGTGATACCCTATATAAAAACACATAATTTAGGGACAGGTAATCTTGGATATTGTCTTAATGTAGAGTAAATTTGTTTATTTTATAGAGGTGAATTAGTTGAATATAAAATCTTAAAGGTTAAAAAATATTGATTTGATGAATAATTTTAATTTTTTTGGATGATATTTATATTGATTATAATGTTATTGGATAATGAAAAATTATGCACAAGATAGTCACATTAGTTTTAATATTTTTTATAAAAAGTATAACTTTCATACTGGGTGACTACCAATCACATCTGACATGGTTATGGGGCCTGGACACACAACAATAGTGTGATAAGGCTATAACACCTACAACTAGCCTTCATGATGTACTAGTTAGTATAACACTACTTTTACATAGCTTTATTTAATATTTAATATTAAATTTATATTGGTAAATATGTTATAGGATCATGTAATTTTATTATGGGTTGGAAAATGATATTTCAGGAGTCATTTTAGTTGGTTGAATTATATATAATTGTTTTGTTTTATATAATGGATTATTTGGTAAGAATGAAATTATGTTTATGGAGATTAATTTTTAAAGGGTCTAAGATAACCATTGATGTTGAAATCCAATTTCATGTTGAATTTATTTAGGTTATTTGGGATATAGGATTATTCAATTAATTAATGATATATATTAAACCTTTAGGTTCATTTATTAATGTTGGAATTAATATATTCATTTCAATTTTGGTTATTTTTATAATTTGTGCTATTCATTTTTGTTTTCATAAATATAAGAGGGATCAAGGGTAACTCATTTATAGATCTTATGATCTATTAAAACGCAATATAAATTATTTGTGTATTAAAAAATTTATTTTTGTATATTCATTTAGATTAGAGTACGATGTAATGTGTAAATTAATGAAAGAATAATGGATGGTTGAAATTGTTTATTTAGAATATATATATATATATATATTAAATCATTATATTTTTTTGTTCTCTATCATTATAAAAAACTATAATCCCTCAACTCTAGGAAAAGGGGTTCAAAAAATGTTATCCTATTACCCTTATATCAATTATTTTATGTTCTTTTAATTCATCACACGTTTATGGTTTTTAGGTTGTTAACTATTCCTTGATCATTCACTTTCTTGCGATCAATGATCTTCATCACCCTCTATAAATATTTAAATTTATAGTACATGTCAATGTTCTCAATTCCCACAAATATTCTCCACATTTTAAATGTAAACTAACATGACCCATCCTTGGGGCTTATTAGATGACTACCCCTAGTCGGCCTCTAATAAGTCAGGCGTTGGTGACTTACACCAAGTAGGTGTATCCCACAAATTGGAGGCATTTTCCTAGGTACCTGTATGCACACACACATCTCCAAACCAAAAAAAATCTCACATGTAAAATAACTAAGAATGCAATTCATTAAACCCACCAAATCCCCAAACAGAGTAGAACAGTGAATGTACTGGAATGAAAATAAGGCCAAAAAAACCCACAAAAAAAAACAGTATATAGCCACTTCTATAACTTTTAACGTAAGCGGTACTGGGACTATCATTAAAAAATATACCGGAACACACCTCAGTATGTATGGTCTGAAAAGATACTTTTGAGTCTTTTTTGTCCTGAAACCCCATCAAATATTTTATGGTCATCACCAAACACAACAAGTACGGAAAATGCCCGTGCCGGAGTGAGTCAAACAATACTTAGTAGGAGTCCCCGAAACCACAAAAGAATACAACAAAGGAAATACCCTGAATGAATACCACAGAAAAAATACCATAATTGAATACCATAAAAGAAATACCATGAAGTGATACCACGATGGAATACCAAAAAGGAATGCATAGTCATCTCCACAATGATATATATATATATATATAGAAAGTATATCAAGAACATATAGATAATCTCAATCTAATAAGAAAAAATGTCTCAAGAAGACATATAATCAATATAAAAAACATAGTCTCTATAAGACACACAGTCTCCATAAGACACAAAGTCTGCATAGGAAATACAATCTCTATTAGAGACACAGTCTATAAGAGACACAGTCTCTAGGTCATAGCCTGCCATGAAAAAGATTTCTCAAGGTGCACTTATTATGGATGAACTCACTCCATAATCCATTATTTCATATGTGAACTCCCATAAAACATGACTTAGGATATTTTAAAATGAATGTCTTTTTTAGGGACCCAATGCCAGAAAAGACTTGTCAAACAGATGTGCAGATTAAATGTTACGGCCATTTGAAAATTTTAGAAGGGGGTTCAGTTGGTCATGGAGAAATCATGCGGTTAACCACCCCCATGGTCGACCACCCAGCAATAGATCGAGCTGTCGTGGCAGTCGACCATGACCAAGCTACAACATTCATGTGATGTCATAGTAGACCATGGCTTGGTCCAGCTACTAGGGTTCACCCCAACCCACGCGTTCTAACCTGACCCACCGGGTCTGACCCGGTCCTCCAGGTCAACCCAGCCCATTGGGCTTGACCCGTATCGGCTGGGCCCCTACCACTTAACTAGTTTGTCCCATAACACCAGCCCAGCCTACTCATTCGACATGGTCCACTCATGTGGTCTCCCGCGATGATTGATGTCGCGTGCAACATTTGTTTGTGCATTGTCATACAACCTTTGATCGCACAGGCTCCACCACACACTTCCCCTCTGCTTCTACGAGTATCCATTCTTCCTCTAGTGATTGAAACACTGAATCAAAAGAACCACTATTATTTTTGGGTCATGATGTCTGCTGATCTTAACTCTGTTTCGAATTTCCTCCAATATTGTGGTCCGATCACATTTGGAGCCTCCTAGAATGTCGAGTCATGTTCATGAGGGGTAGGTGATCCTCCCAAATATATAAAAAACATATCATGAAATCCAATACCATTCCCTATTGAACCTTTATAGTATGCAATATCTGGTCATCCTTCTATGGGTGAAATTTTTTTCTCAAGAATAACTGAGTCCCAAATGCCTACTAAAATACCGTTCACAAACAGGATTTAAAGGGATCATCACGATATGGGACTATCATCGATGAAACTCCATGGATTTGAACTATCTCTTATTTGTAGAAGTATCCCAAGAGCTCTATTAAACTCTGCTTCTGAAAATCTATGTTGTGGGATGATTTGGTGAGTCTCTAAACAATAAACCAGATAGTATCGTGTCCCCAAGATATATGCAGTAAACTTGTAATGATGTTAATCAATATCCCATCTCATCTCCAATTTGGAACCTCAGGGGGTTGAGTCAAACCCACTAGAAACTGGTTCACAGCCTTCACCTGCTGACAATTGCATCAAGACGAAACAAAATCCACATCTCCCATCATTATCCCTGGCCACAAAAACTATTGTCTGTGGGCCAAGAACATACTCATCACACCTAGATGTAACTCTAAATAATTTTTATGGAACTCCCCCAAAATATCCTCCCACAAATACACTGGTACTTCTGTTTTCCATCTCAATAGAATGGCATGCTCCACACCATTCGAATAATCATTCGGGGTATCCCATGTAGACATCTAAAAATGTAATGTATCATAGTAATTATCCCCAATATATGCCACATTGAATCTCTATACGAGTGGCGAGGTAACAACCATTGGTGTGAGGTAATATTATCAATCCCCATCCATATAGAATACATGCAACAAGGCCAAATTCTCCAATGCCTGATTCAGCACATACGAACTTAATCACCTACTAAGAGAATCATCTACAACATTCCCTTTATTAAGATTACAAAAAATCTCAATTTCATAGCCTTGGAGGAACTGTATTTATCACCTTTGACTCATTTTCAGTTCCTTCTAAGATAAGATATAGTTGAGACACTTGTGGTCATAGTAGATAATAACTACTCTCCCATCGGGTAGTGTAACCAAATCGTCAAAGCAAGTACTACAACTCCTATCTCAAGATGATCGGTCACATAGTTCAACTCATGTGGTATCAACTGGAATGAACCATATTCAATTATAGATTTCCCCTAAATTAATACACAACCATCTCCGATTCCAAATACATCACGTAACACTACGTACCTGGTACCATCCTTTGGAAATCTCAAGATGGGAGAACTCATCAATCCTTTCCTCAACAGCTGAAAACTCTCTTGGAATATCTTCATCCACATGAATGGCTATCCATTTCTTGTTAATACAGTTATTGATGTTTCCACTCTAGAGTCTTTGGGTACAAACATTTTATAGTGCTAATCCAATCAAAGGAAACTCCGCACCTAGGTAACCCTCTTGGGTGACTCCCAAAAAACCATAAACTCATTCATAACTAGATCCACTACATCTCAAGCATTCAAAATGTTGTTTCCTAGAAATTAGACCTCTCAAATATAGAACTAATAGTTTGAGAGACTCTCAAAATGTTGGTTCCCTTTATGTGAGTCAAGGACTATCCCCAATTGTCTCTCTTTCTCCTCTTCGAACACCGAGTACACTTTCATGTCATCAATGAAGACCACCAAAAACTGATCTTAGTATGGCTAACCGATCTGGTTCATGAGTCCAATGAACACTTCTTGATCATTCCTCACCCAAAATGGAATCACCATGTACTCATGGATATCGTAACGACATTTGATGGTTTCCATTAGTATATCCTCATCCCATACTCATAGCTTATGGTTGCCCTATATATAGTCAATCGTTGAGAATCCCAACACTGCTCTCAACTGATTGAAGGGGAAATAAATCCTCAGTAGTGGATACATATTCTTCAAAATAACCAAGTTTAAGAACCAAATGTTCAAACATAACCTCAATCTCTTATCTCCCTTATTGGAAAATAAAACATGGGAAATCGAGGGTGAAACAATGTGTCTCACAAATCTCTTACTATGAAAGTCCTCAAATTGTAACCTCATCTCATGGAGCACTGTAAGAGATATCAATATTCAGTTCTAGATACCCGAACTTTCCCTGGGTATAGATCAATTAATAATTCTACCTCCCTATGGGGAGGTAATCTTAAAACAACCTCACGAAATATTTCCTCATTATTTACCACCACTGTATAAAACTATGGACTCAAATCATCCACTGCATTGAGGGTTACACTATAAAACTGATTGATGAAAGGATACACCCTCCTATGTGTGAGTCCATCCAGCACTGCCTGTGTTTTATTTTCACCAAAAAAAATGGTCCCATCACTGTATACACACAACACTCTGAGCAAAAAAATTCAATCTAATCATGAATTGTGGATAACATGCTCATACAGAGAATGAGATCATAAGGCCTCGATGCTGCTCCCAAGAGATCCCAAATGAAATGCTCACATCCAAGAGTATGTTCACCCTATCAGAGAAATTATGTGATAATTGTATGTCCTACGAAAGTAGTCTTTAGGCATAAGGGTCGAGTCAACTGTTCGATTAGAATCTCTGATTCTCAATCAATGTTTGTGGAATAAAATGAATGAATGGAACCTGTGTTTATATAAACTACTTCTCGGGTGTAAAAAACCCAAATTGTACCATTAATAATAACTAGAGGCTCAGGGGTAAAATCCTTCATCACCTGTATTTGGACACATCACTATCCTCCAGCTCCATGAGCCTGTCATGGACCACCTAGGGAGGTGGTGATAACAGCTCGAACATAAAACCACCACTTACCACCCTTCCTTCCCCTCTTCAATGTACGACACCCTACAGAAAACCTTGCTCTGGCCTCTGCGACTACCTTAGTGGCCCCTCATCCATCTACTGAACGACCATATGAGGGGTTGGGAAATCTCATGCCTGATGTCTCTGACCACCGCATGAGTAACACAACATGTCCCTCAGTTGACTCAAGCCTCCCTAGGCGCCCTGTACTGTTGATCGTGTGTCTTTGGATCTTCTCCCAAATCTCCTTACATGACTGGGACCCTACGACTATCATTGACTACCTCCTACAAAGGTTCAATATATCTGGTGCTCACCGGTAGCTCCCACTATTGGTGAATGCTCAGCTAGAAATCTCCCCATGAGTAGGGCTTGCTCATATACTCCATAATAATTATTAATGATAAGGGATATCATGGATGTACTAATCTTCTGGTGTAAACCCTTCTTGATGGTCCAAGACAAGAAGAACCTGTGTCATACCATATTCGTGGTGTAGGAAAAATGATCGATAAATCTCACCAAATACTTCTCCATAGTATGACTATCCTGCTACAGATACAGAAGTTCATTTATGCATACTAACTATAACATGACTGAAAAAAACTCATCTCTAAAGAGACAGTTGAATAATTTCTAATAGAGAGTCATGTCATCATTTTAATGGATCAATAAGCTTTACTATTTCCACACAAACCCCTAAAAATACCCAGGCAAGGACCAGAACCTGGTTAGAAGGCGTCATCACTAGGCGGAACACATGGGTAACTACCTCCAATTAAACATGAGATGCATGGGAGTTAAGATAAACCACAAAACTATGAGGAATGATCATATGAAACTCATTAATCATTCTCATTGTGTGTTTATCCTCAGTGGATAGTGTTGTTAGTAGTTGTTTTTTGATTGGTGGTGGTAATGCTGGTAAACCACAAGGAGGTGTTATCTCTAGTACAAGCCCCTTATTTCGGTGCCTCATCACTAGTTAGATCATCCTCTTGATCACACAATAGAATCATGGCTAGATGGCTTCATGGAGGCATCTTTAACAAAACATGTTATACATCAATCAAGTGAGTATAGCTAGAGATATGAATCATGATGTATATGGATGATGAAACACATTCATATATGATGTATGAACAATTATTTTCCATTTAACCACTATTTTCATATACCAAGTCAAAAAGTATGTGTGAAGAGTCCTGCTATATGGATATGTCATCCACTGCACCAACACTGGATTGAATGGCTTGAAATCCAATCTCAAAAAACTTAACAATATTTCCCAAAAACCGACCACACAAACTCCCAGTACTAAGGTAGAAACTACCAGCTCTCTAATACCACTCAGTCAAGACCCTTCCTAGAGGGTCCCATGTCGTGACTCCATGCCCGCCTCTAATAGGCTAGCGGATAAAGAATTTCACCAAGTAGTCTTATGCCACAAATGGGAGGAATTTACCTATATACCGGTACACATGCACACATCTCTAAGAAACAAATTCAAAAATGAAAAATCACTAACTAAAAAATCCATGCAAACCAATATATCCGACAACTAGAGTAAAACAGTGAATGTAAACGAATGAAAAAAGGGTAAAAAAAATCCAACCATAAGAAAAGATTCAGCATCCACAATGTTAAACAATAATGTAAGAGTTACTGGGACTGTCATTAAAAAAGAATTTAGAACACCCCACGACATGTCCGGTCTCACAAGGCACTGCCTAGTCCTAGTCTGCTAGGGACTCTGTCGAGGAGTCGATCATCCGCACAAGACCCAACAAGTTTGGGAAAAGCCAATATAGGGGAGAGTAAAACAATACTTAGTAGGAAACCATCAAACCAAAGAGGAATATCAAAAAGAAATACCCCAAAGGAAAACAATAAAATATTTCCACAAAAAAATTACCAAAAAATAATACTAAAAAGGAAATACCATGAAGGAATACCACCAAAGAATACCACAAAAGAATACCATAATTGAATACTAGAAAGTAATCGTACAAATTAATGCATAATGAGCTCCACAAAGATATATTTCTGTAGAAAATATATCAATACCAATCAGATATACTCAATCCAATAAGAAAAAAAATCTAAATAGGACATATAGTCTCCATAAGACACATATTTTCCATAAGGCATACAGTTTCACTAAGACACACATTATCCATAAGACATATAGTCTCTATAAGACACACATTTTCTATGCCATATCCAGTCACAAAAATTCTTGCTTGAATTGTGCACGTTCTGGGAGAACGCACTCCTGAAGCCATTAAGTCACAGGTACCCTCCCATAAAACCACACATATGCTATTTTGAATTGACTATCTTGTGTTAAGGGTATCAACGTCGTAGAAGGCTCATCAAATTGACGTCCAGTTGGAAAGAGATGGTAGTTTTAAAATTTCAGAAGGGGTTTCACTAGGGCATAGACAGTTCATGTGGTCAACCAATGTGCAGACCACCATAGTCGACCATGGTGTGATCTGACCACCCATGTCAGACTCTGGTCTACCCGACCCACCTAGTCCGACACGAACCATCGGGTCTGAGAAGGACTGCTGTGTCGAACCAGGCCACTGGGCTTGGCCCACTTCAACTAGGCCAATCCCACCCTATAGGTCTATCCCTCTTTATCAACCCGAACTGATTGGCTAACCTAGTCTCCCCCTATTATCACCCACAATGATAACTTCCACGTCCCACATGGTATCACTCTATATATCATGTCTTCTGATCCTACCAGATTTTCTAGTTCACACGCTGTAGTCACCAGTGCCACTCGCTACCGTAACTACTTCTGGTGGCCTCTATTCATCCTACGGTGCTCAAAACTATGTAACAAAAGCATATCAACGATTCTTGTGTCCCGATATAATATAATCAAGCCTTTGTTTCATCTTGAACCCAATCTAGGGTAATATCATGTTCGGAACCTCCCCCTAAGTAAAGTCATGGTTAGGAGAAACTGATAGTGATGAATTCTAAGAACAAGGGAGAGAAAATAACTATGAAATACTGAAGAAATAACTTTGTTCTTTGTTCTTTCCAGATTTGATTCATTGTCGTTAGAAGGATAAATGAATAGACTAAACTAATCTCCCGATAATCCCACATCAATATCCTATCCTGCAAGAATTTCCAAATTATATATCAATCTCTTTGTGGATTGGCCTTTGTTCATCATGGAAATAAATAATAGTGAAATAAATTAGAAATAAAATTCCTCACCTAGGATATAGATCCTTTTCTATCAAGGATTGATTTCCATTGGAAAACTGTCAAGAAGGTTTGTCGATGCCAGTGTTTTTCGTTGCTACCGAGATAATTATCTAAGGATTCTTTATAAAGCCTCTAGAGAATATAAATGGTAATGATCATATCCTTGGGTCCATGCATAGAACACAATTTAAGAGAAAGATCATCGCTGCATTGATGAAATGTTAAAATGAAATAAAATCTCACTTTATTTTATTTATTAAATTTGCAAAAAACTATTTTTTCACTGTCCAACCATGGCGGCTAGTGTTAGGACTCACCTAGAGATAAAAAAACATTATGAACTCAATGGTGGTCAAAAATATCTAATCAGTGTCACTGTTCATGAGTTATTAGGAATTTAAAATAATGTAACTTTATTTAGTTATTTTATTCCTGGTTATGTCCATGATGAATTTTGCTTCAGATGACCTGCATTGACCAAATAAAGGTCACACCTATAGTAAAGACACCATTATGATATAAACAGTGCCCCTATATTTATAATCTAGGATTCTTATTAAATGATATTCCACATTTCTAGAAAATCATCACACATGTGCTATTAAAAACATAATATTTTCAACGAATTGTTATTGGCATACCGGGACTCGGAAGCACATGTATTCTTAGCCCCTATTCTCATAATTTTATCAAATAATTTTTTAAAAATTAAATTGGGAACATGAAAGTCATTTAATATATTTTTTTATTCAATATGGACTCTTTATTTCCATTTCCATCTTTTTTAAGTGGATGTTTTATTGCACCTTTTTGTCTTGTGGGATTTCCAAAAAAGTATTTACGAATTCCAATCCCTTGATTATTGGCTAAAAGTAAAAATGGAGAGTATTAAATGTATTTATGGGGGTCGAATATAACAATATGATAATTTGAAATATATTTATCTTTATATAAATTCAATCCCATTGATAGCATAATACACACACAACATTGGTTTCAAAAGTAATGTGACACTCCATTAAAAAATTATTATAACCAAGATTTTCGGTTTATGGGTATGAATAAGAAAATAAAAATTATTAAAATTATATTGTAAAAATATATTAAAAATAAATTATAAGGTTATTTGATAATTAGAAGTAAAATAAAAACCATTTCAATGAAAATTAAATGTTTATTTTGAAGAAGTGTATTTTTCTATAAGAGGGTTTAGTCACTCTTTGAGAGTATAATTTAAAAATAATTTTTACTTCTTTTAGAAATATCAATTTACAATATTAAAAAAAATTTATTTATAATATTAAAAATATATCAATTTTAATAATTGGGATTTTTTATATTAGTTTCGTTTTTGGTTAGATATAGATAAAAATTTATTTTTTATTAAAAACGTACTTTTCAGTTAAATAATTAACAAGTCCCATTTTATTTAAATGAAAATTTAGAAGTATAATTAGTTAAATTATATAATTAATAATTTAAAATAATTAATTAGATTAAACTTTTTGTTCATTTTTTATATATTTTTTTAAAAATTGTTTGAAAGAGTTTAACTTGGAAAATAGTTTTTCAACATAACTCTGTGTTTATTTTTGAATTATATTATTCAACATATTGGAATTTAATTTTGAAAAATAGATTGAATATTTTTAATCATAATAATTTATATTATCTAATTTGTTCAACAGAACTTTTTACAATAATGAATAGTGAAAATAGTAAAAACTGTTTACTGCGATTAAGGGAAAAACATGTTAACTGGGGGATAAGCATAAAAGATAAAAGTTAAAAATTACATAAAACATGTCTAATTCCAATTTTATGGTAATAATTCCCATATATATATTCTCATGATTGAAAATTGGTTTTTTTGGAGACATTTTTCATAGGAAAAATGTTGGATTAATTTTTTATTTTAAAAAATTCCACATGTTTCCTCCCCCACATATATAAAAGGATATCCACACTCATATCCTTTCCACAAATTAAAGTAGAATTTTCTATACCAATAACCACCCAAATAACATTATTATTTAACTCCCCTAATCATATAATAATTGTTTTTATTTTAAATCTAACTTAAAAAGACTTTTTTTTCAAACCTAACGAAGTATTATGGAGAGGAGTTTAAGTACCTAACTGTGTGTTAAATTTTATTTATTATTCCATATCCAAAATGTATTTATAAACCCCTATAATAAAATATATTAAAAAAACCAATTTTTCAGAACATAGACATCTCATTACTTCTTCAGAATACATAACACATTACACAAACAGATTCCCAAAGACCGTATTGGTTTAGTGTCATTGGAAAAATTGAACATAATTTTTTATCTTGGTGAAAGATCTTTGAAATATCCTCAAAAGGTTTTCCCCTTTTGTTTTACTACCTAAAACCATTATTTATATTATGGAGAAAATAAAAAATAAAAATTTTGAGCTCAAATGATCAGTAAGGGTAGACATGGATAACATAAAACTAACCATAAAAATATGATTGTAAAAACATGAACATAAATCTTATATATAAAATTCCAGAGTCAAGAAATATATCAATGAAGTATATAAGGCATAGATGATAATGGATCACTAACCATGATAAAATAACATAATCTTAGAACATGGAATTTTTTAAAACATATAAGCCCATAATATGATTTCTATAATAGCCAAGACATTGCTTTTAAGACCACCATAGTGGAAAAAGATCATTACTGAACTAGGTTACATGTCTTTCCAGCCATGTATTACTGAACCTAATTTACTTGTCATTCCATCCCTATAAAACTGAACCATATATACATGAAATGTTTTTCATGTCTATCTCATGAGATATAAATATTTTCCCAATGAATTGGAGGAAGATATAGGTCCCACCAATCTCATAATTAAATCATTCTTGCACATGCCACAAAAACATAAATAATTCATCATAGAATAACACAAGAAATAAAATGGGTTTCTTAAACATCATTCCATCATAATTTATATAAAATAAATTGATTTCATAAAAATAATTCCATTGAAAACACAATCCGATAAAATTAATAATTGGGATTGAAACATCACCCTATGTCATATTAGATGGAAAATACTTTTGATAAAAAAACATGAACATAATTTCGAAGGAACATATCCTTTATTTAAAAAATGTATTCTTTTCCCAAAATACCATCCTGTTTTAAAAGAAAATAAATTATTTAAAAATAAACTTGAAATCTTGTAGAGGATGTTACATGAAAATAAGGATTCATGAAACTATAAAAATGAATTCATTAGATATAAGTTAAAAATCATTATACTCATACTTTTTACAAAAAAGTAAAAATGTACCTCAAATCGGATAATGACAAATGATTCCCTTCATACTGTTTAATAAAAATTCACCAAAGGGTAAAATAATCATTAACAATTATATAAGAATCGAAAAAATATTACATAATTAGGAATCATGGATGTGGATTGTAGAGACCCGTATCATGACGTACATTGACATTACATTACTTTTTCGCAATACTTAGTACATTACAAAAACACACACACAAGGACCGTAATAGTTTAGTGTCTTTGGAAACTCGGACTATAATCTTCTAATCGTGGTGAAAGATCTTCAAAATCTCCCATAAAGATCTTCCTTTTTTTACCTAAAACCTTTCTTTATATCCTGGGGAAAAGAAAACATAAAAGGGTGATCTCAAATGCTCAGTAAGGGTAAACAAAATAAATATCAATCACATCATATTCATAAGAACATAACATTTTGGAAATCATAACCTGCAAAAGAGAGCATAATTTCATAATCATGGGATAAATCATGGCAGTGAAAAAGTAATCCCAATAATCATAACTTAAAACATGAAACTTTGTGGCATACACACATAATCATAGAGAATCATTTCTTGTTAGTCAAGACTAATTGCCAAGACTATCTTAGTGGACAAAGTCCCTTCTAAATCGAGTAACCCTCGTTTCAGTCCTGTTTCACTGAACCGGTATAACCTACCGTTCCAGCCCTATCTATCTCATGAGATATAAAATCTTTACCCAATGAATTGGAGGGAGATATAGGTCCCACCCATATTATAATGAATCCTTTCTTATGTGTGCCACATAATCATAAACCATACATCATAACGTAACCCATGTAATAAAAATGGGATTCTTAAACAACATGACATCATAAAACAATTCATATAAGATAAAGGAATTCATAAAAATGTTTCCATCACAATATAATCAAATCCATGTAATAATAGGGATAAAAACAGAACCCTTTTATTATCTTAGATGGAAAATAATTTTGATAAAATACTTGAACTCCATTCTTGAGGAAAATATCATTTCTACTTCAAAAACATTTTTCCTTTCATAACATGTCATACGACTTTAAAATAAAAGAAGTTGATTAAAAATAAACTTTAAAACTTGTAAAGGAAGCTTCTTGGAAATAATTTTTTAAAAATCCATTCATGCCGTATAAGTAAAAAAAAACATTCTTCGTACTTTTGTCGGAAAAGTCAAAAAGTACCTCGTACGAAAAAAGATTCCTTTCATACATATTACTAAAAACTCACCGAAGGGTAAAAATGGATTTAATAAATTGTAGGTGGATGGAAATAATATTACATATTGATGAAACATGGATGTGGATGATAAAATACACCCCAGTAAATACTTACGAATAAACAATCTCGGATAAAAAAGAGATTGTGATATTTCCCTTACCTTAGGTCCGATTTGCTTTGTATGTGTCCGAAGCTCCTGTATAATGGTTTAAATAATGTCATTGACTTATTACAGAATCATATTCATTGTTATGATATCATATATGGTTCACTTATGACATTATATTACCCGTTCTTTTGTAAATTCCATGTTAAAGAAGCGTTTTGGGTAAAATTGTTTCTTTTATCGTAGGTGTTTTGACTTGTTGTTCTTGACATTATTATTACTTATATCATGATTTACTTACTTCCAGAATATAAAATATGATTTATATATCATATATATTCATTATATATATATATATAATAGATAGATAAATGAAATGAAAAACACCGTTCATGGAGACGGTAGTCCGTACGTATGCATGAACGCTGTTTTCCGTTCCCTATTGTCTTGAATGGAAGTAAGTAGATGACATACATATATATATACATAAATCCAGTAGCTTTATAATGTCATATATTTCATTATTATTTCTTATATATACTTTATAATCATTCTTAAATGGTTAACATGGAGAATGAATCTCATCGCGTCGTGGAGACGGTAGTCCGTACGTACGCACGAGCGATGATATCATTTCCATAAATATTGAATTGAATTGGAGTGGATTATACAATATATCAGAATCAATATGATGTTTTAATAACTATGTATAGTTATTCTTTACACCATTATACCCATCCATGTAAGGTGGTGGTGGAAAATAGATTACACCACGGCGTGGAGACGGTATTCCGTACGTACGCACGCGCGGTGATTTCTTTTTCCGTAGGATAGATAGATGGTGAAATAGGGTTGTTTCATACTTATAATAACATATCAGTATATGAGTGATACTGATGTTATTACTTCATAATGAAACAACCTAAGAAGAAGAAGTGGAAGAAGAAATAAAGATGAAAGAATTGGTAACGGTAATTACCTCTTCTTTGTAGCGCCTTTTGGAGACCTCCTCTTAGGGAACTAAAATTGGTCTTTGAGGAAGACCAGAACCTCTAGGATGTTGCTAGGGAAGTGGAGAAGATATTTTGGTAGGGGTTGGCCGAGCTTGAGTGCTCAAATTGGTGTGAGGAGGAGGGGGAGGAGGTGCCCTTTTATAAGGGAGGAGAGGGGCACCTTAGAAATATCTCAAAATATTATTTTATATTAAAGTAAAAATCGGTTTATAATGGTTCCAAAGGGTATTATATCGAAGCTAAAGTGGGGATGGGTCGAAATCCTATCAACCAATAGGATTTATACAAGTTTAGGTTCTTATTTTAACCTTATCAATTAGATTTAACTCTAAGTTAAATAATTTAACTTTTACCGTGTCTTTTTGTTTTCTTTCACTATATGGTTAATACACTTACTATAACATGCCAAACGAACCCCAAATTGTTTATTATTAATATATATATCCTTATCTAAGTCATTTTGCCGAACCTTAGATTTTTAGGAATAAAATAACAATTAATAATATAATATTTTATTTAAAAACTATTTTGTGTCAATTTTGACACTATTTGATATATGATTTTTGTGAAAGTCATAACAGAATTATATGTTCGAACCAAGTTGATTAAATCAACACTAAGATATCATAGTAACCTATAAAATTAGTGGAATTCATAAAAAGTCTCAAATTACATTCATTTGAGTATTTATAACATCAATTATGTTAATATTTCCTTAAAAGGGTAATTACTGCATCATCGTTGTGTCATAAATAAATTAATTTATTTAAAGTCTAAAAATTATAAATAAAATATCATTATATAGGAAATCTTTTTATCTTTCTAATGAATATTTATAGTATAATTTATCTTATGTATAACACCATATTAAAAATGTTTTAGTGAATAAACTTTGATTTTAACTTTTTTAACTCTTCTTTGAATTAAATAATAATAAATGTCCTAATCTAATCCAAGTGGGCCTAAATGATAATATTTTACACTTAAAGTTGTTTTTGGTCGAGATACACTTGTCCAATAGAATTAGGACATGTGTTAGGGTAATATTAATATCATTCTTACCCTTAATTACCCTATTTACTTTTAACCGTGGTAAATAAAAGTAAAAAGTTACTATTCACCAAAAATTATTTTCATCTCATTGAACCACATTTTACTTACTGACATCAACCGTGTCTCTCGGATTTTTGAAATTCCATTCACAGAAGCGGTAAAATTAAGTTTTATGAAAAATTCAGTTTTTTTAACTACCACTTAGTAGTTTCACTATTCATCAAAAAATGAAGGTTTTCAGAAAAATTCCAAAATTTAATCATAAGCTATATTTCATATTCCGAATTCAAAAATGAAGTCTATTTTACCAAATTCATATCATATAATTTTCATTAATTAATTTTATAATTAAATCCCGCTGTTAAAACAAATAGCGTGTTTTTAAGAAATAATATCTATCAAAAGATTGACACTTGATTATGTCTGGTTTAAATGTGAAATTACATACAATGACCAACATTGTATTATATTGTAAAAATATATTATAAATATACTTTAAAACCACTCAAATTAATAATTTATCACTATTAATTATTTCGATTAAAAAAGTTGTTTTTAATTATAATTTAGTAATTTTCACTATTCATCAGAATATGAAAGTTATCCGAAAAGTACCAAAATTTCACCTTAGGCTAAATTCGATACTCCGAATCCAAAAATTAAGTTCATTTTGAAAAATAAGATTTACAGAGTTTTAAAAAGTGGTTATTACTATTCATAACGGCTAGTTTTAATAATATTTTAATAGCATATCGTTGTTTAGTGAAACTCGGTATTGCGTATTACACACGCTATCGAGGAAGGTCGTGATTGCGTGTAGTGAAAGTAAAGTCAAGGATGCGTGTTGTGCAAGCTCCTTTTGGTGTAGCGTACAACACAAGACTTTAATAAAATTAAAAAGAATATTTTTTTTATAAAATTTTTGGCTGTTACATTCTACCCCCCTTAAAATGAATTTCGCCCTCGAAATTCGTCGGGGTTATAAATGGTTTACTATTTGAAAGTTTCTTTAATAGAAACGCACATCGTAAAAAGGAATATCAAAACCAATCTTTAAAAACAAAAGTATGAAACGTAACGGTTACCCAAATAAACTAATCATTGGGTTTCCACATAGGTGAAAATATGGATATGGAAGAGAAATCTAACCATCATGTTCTGATGGAGAGTGGTAGAGAACATGGCTATGGAAAAGCCAATAATCACAAATCCATAAATTTGTGACGATCTAAGGTACCATCCGATTCATCAGGTATAAGATCACTAGGACAACATTTTTGGTTTTCAAGATCATTTCCCTAAAGTTGAAAATTTGAATTGGAATAAATACTTTCTTTATTTTGGTACAATCTCACTATTGTTCGTGCCTAGAACAATTTCCACTTCATCTCTTAAATAAATGAAGTTGAATTTGTTATTCGTGAAGTGTTAGCAGATCATGTGATAGAATGACGGGTCATTCCATCTGTCTCAAACAAAAGCTTAGAAAAAATTATATACATAAGTCGATCTATAGTGAGTTTAATCATATATAGTTCCTAAAATGGACTTATACTTCATATATCATACTGCTTAATATAATAAAACTAGTTTCTACTAAACAGGGACTTCCTGTAGGCCAGTGGTAGGCGATAATGGCCAGTCGCACTTCAGTTGTGGGTTCGATTCCCACAGCCTTGTCCGAAGCGATGGGCTGTCGCCCGTCCTGCAGGTTGTCCTTTTTCTAAAACTATATTACTATAACATCCCATAAATAATATCGAAAAAACTTCTATCCTTAAACAATACTAACTTATGTCCAACATAATCCATTCCAATCTTTAGTCCTATCCATAATACTGCAGTCCATTCTCATAACATAGTGAAAACGATTACCAGAGATTTAATACCATCGTTGATCTCCATATATCATAAGATATATCTTGTTGGACACATTCCAAACATTAAAAGGCCTTAATCTTGTACTCTCTTGAATACCCATTGAACCTTAGTGAAAACTTGAATGTAGTTAAAAGTTAACACTTTCCACATACCAAAATCCTCAAAATTCTATATACTCAAACCATGATATCACTTAGTCCTTATATCAATCATGAGCTCATGAATACTGTTAAACATTTCATTTTCTCATTTTCCCTTCATTATGTGCATAATATCTCAATCACTTTGAATACCACATTAGACCAATACATAAATATTCCAATATTCCATGATACAACATTATTTTGGAATCCCATTACATAAAAACTTAATCATTCCACCACATCGTTGTCATATTCAACATTTCCAATAGTGATCGCATGTGACTTCCCTTTGTCCTTTGCCTTAAGCGGTTGCTCATGTCGATCATCACTAACCCTTGGATTAGGGCATTTATTGGCATAATGTCCCATATCCTTGCACTTGAAGCATTGAAGTGTTGGTTGTGCGTTCTCTGCAGTGTTTGCTTTATTCACTTCATTAGAATCCCTTTTTCCATTACTTCGACACTCAGCTGCTCGATGACCTTCTTTTCCACACTTAAAACATTTTCTAGTCCCTTTAAGACAATCTCCGCCATGCTTCTTTCCACACTTTGTGCATAAGGAAACATTCATCTTGTTTTCACCATTATTCTGAGATTTCTCCTTGAACTCCATCTTTCGTTTCTTGTCAAAACCACGAGATGGATATGTAACACCAACTTCCATTTCTACCTTGATAGCACAACGCACAATTTCTTCATAGCTACTGAAGTATCTTATAGTTAATGCCCTTCGAAGACTTGGATTTAAGCCACTGAAAAATCGATCAGCTTTACTTTCAGGTTGGATGATAATGCCAGATGCATACCTTGCAAGTCTTGTAAAATTCGCTTCGTATATACCAACGGATTCATCATCCTTTTTCTTTAGTTCAAGAAACTCCTTCTCCATCTTCGTTCGAAGAATACGAGGGAAGTACTTACTGAAAAACAAGTTCTTGAACTCGTCCCATTCCATGGAATCAATTTCATCTCTTTGCCTCGTATTCTTGATAAGATTCCACCATTGATCAGCTTCACCTTCCAAACGATATACTGCTAAGATGACTTTATCATGTTCAGAACATTGAAGAACTGAAAATATCTTTTCAGTAGTACTAATCCATTGTTCAGAAACTAATAGATCAGTAGACCCACTGAAAGAAGGCGGGCGATGCCTCATGAAGGATTCAACAGAATGTTGCTCCTTCCTTTGCTCGTTTGGAAGTCCTGCATGATTCATAGCTTGAGAAAGTTGTGTGAGAATGGCTACAAGATTTTGCATTCCAGCTCCCATATCGTTTGGTTGCTCAGGGGGACAATCATTGCATTGTCCATTGCATTGATCAACACGGTTCCTTCGGGTTCCAGCCATCGTCTAAAACCCCAAAAGAATAGTGTGAGAGGCAAAAATCATGTTAGGGAAAACAACATAATAAAGGGGTAGTACCCTCAATATCTAACATCTTAGGTTAAATTCTAATATCGTTAGAGCAATTCTAGGACTATAACCTATACGTATACTTAACCTTAGAGACATCCCTAGACATTCCTTAGAAATATCTCTAGGGATCTCACTAACGTTTTCGCATCTTAGTTTCCAAAGGTTGACTAAACCTTTCCTCTGATACCAACTGTAGAGACCCGTATCTTGACGTACATTGACATTACATTACTTTTGAGGAATACTTAGTACATTACAAAAACACACACACAAGGACCGTAATAGTTTAGTGTCTTTGGAAACTCGGACTATAATCTTCTAATCATGGTGAAAGATCTTCAAAATCTCCCATAAAGATCTTCCTTTTTTTTACCTAAAACCTTTCTTTATATCCTGTGGAAAAGAAAACATAAAAGGGGGAGCTCAAATGCTCAGTAAGGGTAAACAAAATAAATATCAATCACATCATATTCATAAGAACATAACATTTTGGAAATCATAACCTGCAAAAGAGAGCATAATTTCATAATCATGGGATAAATCATGGCAGTGAAAAAGTAATCCCAATAATCATAACTTAAAACATGAAACTTTGTGGCATACACACATAATCATAGAGAATCATTTCTTGTTAGTCAAGACTAATTTCCAAGACTATCTTAGTGGACAAAGTCCCTTCTGAATCGAGTAACCCTCGTTTCAGTCCTGTTTCACTGAACCGGTATAACCTACCGTTCCAGCCCTATCTATCTCATGAGATATAAAATCTTTACCCAATGCATTGGAGGGAGATATAGGTCCCACCCATCTTATAATGAATCCTTTCTTATGTGTGCCACATAATCATAAACCATACATCATAACGTAACCCATGTAATAACAATGGGATTCTTAAACAACATGACATCATAAAACAATTCATATAAGATAAAGGAATTCATAAAAATGTTTCCATCACAATATAATCAAATCCATGTAATAATAGGGATAAAAACAGAACCCTTTTATTATCTTAGATGGAAAATAATTTTGATAAAATACTTGAACTCCATTCTTGAGGAAAATATCCTTTCTACTTCAAAAACATTTTTCCTTTCATAACATGTCATACGACTTTAAAATAAAAGAAGTTGATTAAAAATAAACTTGAAAACTTGTAAAGGAATCTTCTTGGAAATAATGTTTTAAAAATCCATTCACGCCGTATAAGTAAAAAAACATTCTTCGTACTTTTGTCGGAAAAGTCAAAAAGTACCTCGTACGAAAAAAGATTCCTTTCATACATATTACTAAAAACTCACCGAAGGGTAAAAATGGATTTAATAAGTTGTAGGTGGATGGAAATAATATTACATATTGATGAAACATGGATGTGGATGATAAAATACACCCCAGTAAATACTTACGAATAAACAATCTCGGATAAAAAAGAGATTGTGATATTTCCCTTACCTTAGGTCCGATTTGCTTTGTATGTGTCCGAAGCTCCTGTATAATGGTTTAAATAATGT
This sequence comes from Viscum album, assembly GCA_963277665.1. Taxonomy (NCBI): domain Eukaryota; kingdom Viridiplantae; phylum Streptophyta; class Magnoliopsida; order Santalales; family Viscaceae; genus Viscum; species Viscum album. The sequence goes on along the minus strand of OY728132.1, from coordinate 65,217,845 downwards.
CATTGACTTATTACAGAATCATATTCATTGTTATGATATAATATATGGTTCACTTATGACATTATATTACCCGTTCTTTTGTAAATTCCATGTTAAAGAAGCGTTTTGGGTAAAATCGTTTCTTTTATCGTAGGTGTTTTGACTTGTTGTTCTTGACATTATTATTACTTATATAATGATTTACTTACTTCCAGAATATAAAATATGATTTATATATCATATATATTCAGTATATATATATATATATATATAATAGATAGATAAATGAAATGAAAAACACCGTTCATGGAGACGGTAGTCCGTACGTACGCATGAACACTGTTTTCCTTTCCCTATTGTCTTGAATGGAAGTAAGTAGATGACATACATATATATATATATACATAAATCCAGTAGCTTTATAATGTCATATATTTCATTATTATTTCTTATATATACTTTATAATCATTCTTAAATGTTTAACATGGAGAATGAATCTCATCGCGTCGTGGAGACGGTAGTCCGTACGTACGCACGAGCGATGATATCATTTCCATAAATATTGAATTGAATTGGAGTGGATTATACAATATATCAGAATCAATATGATGTCTAAATAACTATGTATAGTTATTCTTTACACCATTTTACCCATCCATGTAAGGTGGTGGTGGAAAATAGATTACACCACGGCGTGGAGACGGTATTCCGTACGTACGCACGCGCGGTGATTTCTTTTTCCGTAGGATAGATAGATGGTGAAATAGGGTTGTTTCATACTTATAATAACATATCAGTATATGAGTGATACTGATGTTATTACTTCATAATGAAACAACCTAAGAACAAGAAGTGGAAGAAGAAATAAAGATGAAAGAATTAGTAACGGTAATTACCTCTTCTTTGAAGCGCCTTTTGGAGACCTCCTCTTAGGGAACTAAAATTGGTCTTTTAGGAAGACAAGAACCTCTAGGATGTTGCTAGGGAAGTGGAGAAGAGATTTTGGCAGGGGTTGGCCGATATTGAGTGCTCAAATTGGTGTGAGGAGGAGGGGGAGGAGGTGCCCTTTTATAAGGGAGGAGAGGGGCACCTTAGGAATATCTCAAAATATTATTTTATATTAAAGTAAAAATCGGTTTATAATGGTTACAAAGGGTCTTATTTCGAAGCTAAAGTGGGGATGGGTCGAAATCCTATCAACCAATAGGATTTAGACAAGTTTAGGTTCTTATTTTAACCTTATCAATTAGATTTAACTCTAAGTTAAATAATTTAACTTTTACCGTGTCTTTTTGTTTTCTTTCACTATATGGTTAATACACTTAATATAACATGCCAAACGAACCCCAAATTGTTTATTATTAATATATATATCCTTATCTAAGTGATTTGGCCGAACCTTAGATTTTTAGTAATAAAATAACAATTAATAATATAATATTTGATTTAAAAACTATTTTGTGTCAATTTTGACACTATTTGATATATGATTTTTGTGAAAGTCATAACAGAATTATATGTTCAAACCAAGTTGATTAAATCAACACTAATATATCATAGTAACCTAGAAAATTAGTGTAATTCATAAAAAGTCTCAAATTACATTCATTTGAGTATTTATAACATCAATTATGTTAATATTTCCTTAAAAGGGTAATTACTGCATCATCGTTGTGTCATAAATAAATTAATTTATTTAAAGTCTAAAAATTATAAATAAAATATCATTATATAGGAAATCTTTTTAGCTCTCTAATGAATATTTATAGTATAATTTATCTTATGTATAACACCATATTAAAAATGTTTTAGTGAATAAACTTTGATTTTAACTTTTTTAACTCTTCTTTGAATTAAATAATAATAAATGTCCTAATCTAATCCAAGTGGGCCTAAATGATAATATTTTACACTTAAGGTTGTTTTTGGTCGAGATACACTTGTCCAATAGAATTAGGACATGTGTTAGGGTAATATTAATATCATTCTTATCCTTAATTACCCTATTTACTTTTAACCGTGGTAAATAAAAGTAAAAAGTTACTATTCACCAAAAATTATTTTCATCTCATTGAACCACATTTTACTTACTGACATCAACCGTGTCTCTCGGATTTTTGAAATTCCATTCACAGTAGCGGTAAAATTAAGTTTTATGAAAAATTCAGTTTTTTTAACTACCACTTAGTAGTTTCACTATTCATCAAAAAATGAAGGTTTTCAGAAAAATGCCAAAATTTCATCCTAAGCTATATTTCATATTCCGAATTCAAAAATGAAGTCTATTTTACCAAATTCATATCATAGAATTTGCATTAATTAATTTTATAATTAAATCCCGCTGTTAAAACAAATAGCGTGTTTTTAAGAAACAATATCTATCAAAAGATTGACACTTGATTATGTCTAGTTTAAATGTGAAATTACATCCAACGACCAACATTGTATTAAATTGTAAAAATATATTCTAAATATACTTTAAAACCACTCAAATTAATAATTTATCACTATTAATTATTTCGATTAAAAAAGTTGTTTTTAATTATAATTTATTAATTTTCACTATTCATCAGAATATGAAAGTTATCCGAAAAGTACCAAAATTTCTCCTTAGGCTAAATTCGATACTCCGAATCCAAAAATGAAGTTCATTTTGAAAAATAAGATTTACAGAGTTTTAAAAAGTGGTTATTACTATTCATAACGGCTAGTTTTAATAATATTTTAATAGCATATCGTTGTTTAGTGAAACTCGGTATTGCGTATTACACACACTATCGAGGAAGGCCGTGATTGCGTCTAATGCAAGGCAAGTCAAGGATGCATGTTGTGCAAGCTCCTTTTGGTGTAGCGTACAACACAAGACTTTAATAAAATTAAAAAGAATATTTTTTTTATAAAATCTTGGGCTGTTACATGGATGATAAATACACCCTAAAAATATATACATATAAACAATCTCAGATAAAACTGATATTGAAAAATTATCACATACCTTATGTCTGATTTCATCTGTATGTGTCTGACACTCCTCTTCTTCAGTTGTATCCACTGATTTGCACAAAAGTACATCTTAAGTTGGTTTTATTCCCAAAATGAGGCCTCTAGGATGATTTTTTGGAAGTTTTTAGGAGATTATGGAAGGGGTTAGCCTAGAAAATGGGCTTTGGAGGTGTGAATAAATGATGAAGAGGAGTTCCCTTTTATAGGATAGGTGAGGGAACCATTTGGGAAGTATTTAAATATTTATTTATTTTAAATGGATTTTTGGTTAATAATGGTACAGAGATCATTTATATCAAAAATTAGATGAGTATGGGTCTAAATAATCTCAACCAATAGGTTTTAGGCATTTTTAGGTCAAAAATTTATCCTTATCTTTTAGCTTTAACCCTCAGTTATAAATATGAACTCTTACCATGTCATCTTGCATTTGAAGAATATATTGTTACTATAGTCACAATAAAATTTCAAGAGAACAACTTGTTGGTCATTAATGAAATTTTTAACATTATATAGGTTATTTTTCTGAATAATATATTTTTATGACTGTTATATCATTTAATAAAATTGTATTCTTTTTAAAAAACTCATTTTTGTCAATTTTGAAACTATTTAGTAGTTGATTTTTGTTAAAGTAATAAAAACATGATTCCTTCGAACCGAAGGAATTAATTCATCCCTCACATGTCAATGTAATAGAAATAGTTAGTCTATGGCATCAAAATGTTGAAATTCTATTTATTTTAATTTTTATAATATCATTTTTTGAATATTTCATTAATAAGGAAATCATGGAATAATTATTGTGTTATAAATAAATATATTTATTTAGTGTGTAAAAATTATAAATAAAATATCATGATATAGAAAATATTTTTATATTTATAATTTCTATTTATATTAAAATAAATCAGTTATACAACCCAATATTAAAAATGTGTCACTAAAAGATACATGTTTATGTTATATTTAACTTTACTTTAAATTAAAAAATTCTAAAAGGTCATTATCACACCAAAGGGGCACCATGGGGTCCTAAAAACGACCCAAGGATGTTAATGGACAGAAATATCTCATAAAATATGACTATTACATTTTTTGATTGTTTTATATTATTATAATATTATTTTTACCCATATTTACTAGATTTATCTTTTTACCATGGTAAATAAAAATAACGAGGGAAGTTACTATTAATAATAAAAATAATTAAAAGTACATATTTAATAAATTTGGACCCTCTGATTTCAAATATAGAGTCATTTTTTTCCAAATTAAAATCATAGAAGTAGCAGAAATTAATTTAAAAATAATTCCCATTGTCAAAACCAGAAAACAAGTTTTTAAAAAGAAAAAACTCTCGAAAGATTGACATTGTTTATATCCTATTTAGATGTAATGATACCTAAAATGATCAAAATTGGATTAAATGTTAAAAAATTAAACCTTTTACACTTTGAGACCAATTCAAAATACAATCTAACTTTATAAATAAATTAAATGAAAAGGTAGTTTTGAATTAAAATGCAATATTTTTCACTATTCCTTAAAAGATGAATTATATCCAAAAAATACCAAAACATAATCCAATGTAAATTTTGATGTCCCACTCACAAATAACCAGATTATTTTTTCAAATAGAATATATAAAAGTGTTAAATACTATTTTAAAAATGGGTGTACCATCAAAAGATAGAAAAACTGTATTTTTTTAAAATTACTTCTTTTATCCGAACAATTGAATTTGTTCTTATATAATTTCTAGAAAATAAATATGATTAATTTTACTTTTATATAAAATTAAAAATGTAGGTATTACTATTCATAATAGCTATTTTATATCCCATTTTAAAAATGTATGATTTTATAGTAAAAAGTTGATATAGCGTACAACACAAGCTAATGAGTAATGTCACTCTTACGTGTAGGGAAATCCAAGTTAGTGTGGCGTTTAGTGAAATATTCCTTTGGTGTTACAAATAAAACAATATAATCATATTTCTTTTATAAATAGAACAAATTCTATTCTCAGTGTTTCCTGAAATGAATTACCTCAAAATAACTTGAAATTGTGTGAAACACAAGCCATGTATAGTGTTGTGTATACTAAAAGCTAATACAATGTTTCATATAAGAAAATATAATTATTTTTTACCATAAAACACAATACATAAAAGAAATTAAAAATAAGCTATCTCATTTAATCTCAAGGTGTTACATTATACCGGCCTTGAAAGGAATTTCGCCCACAAAATTTTTTGGGGGTTATAAATGTTTTACTACATGAAATTTTCTCTCATGGAAACCCACAATGTAAAAATGAATATCAAAACATCATTTCAAAAGAAATGTTATAAACATAAAGGTTAATTAAATTATGTCATCATTATGATTCCATATAGAAGAACATCAGTGGGATGTGAAGACATAGATATAAAAGAAAAATCTAAATATCAAGTTTTGATGGATAGAGATAAAGAATAAGGCTTAGAGAAAGATAAAAACCAGATATCCATAAATCTACGATGATTTAAGGGCTATATAATTCATGAAATAATAATGTACTTGGATAAAATTTTTGGGTATTATGATGCTTTTCCGAAATTTTTGAACCTGAGAAGAAATACTTAATTGATTTAAGTACAATAAAATATTTGGTCGTGAATTGAAAAATTTCGATATCACCGTGAATTAAAATAAATGAAGTTGAATTTGAAATTCATGGAGTGTTAATACATCATGGGATCAATAAATATAATGATAGGTCATTCCATCTGTCTTTATCACAAAAATGATAGCACATGTCATCATATATACATATGTCTATCTATGATGAGATTGACCATATATGGTTCCAAAAATGGACTTATACATCATCTATCATACCTCTTAAATAAAATAAAACAATTTTATACTATCATGGGACTTCCCAAAGGGCAATGGATGGTGATAAAGTCTTGTCACACTTCGTTTGTGGGTTTGATACTCGCAGCCTTGTTCCACGTGATGAGTTATCGCCTATATTGTGGGTTGTCCTTTTTCTAATATTATACTATTATAAAATTCCTGAAATTATATTGAAAAAAATGTTTTATCATTAAACAATAATATATTATGTCCAACATAATTCATTCCACCCTTTAGGATTATCCAAAATACTTCTGTCCAAACTCACAGTACAAAAAAACTATTACAAGAAAGGTCATATAACAAGAATGTGAATACCTTCATTTATCCCCCCATATATCATAATATATATCTTCATTGTCATATTACAAACATTTTAATGACTTCATCATGCATTCTCTTGAGTCAGGGTAATAACCTAAATTACCATGTATCCATATTGAAAACATGCATGTTTCTTTATTCCAAAATTTTCTGGATATACTCTTGAAGTCCCAAAACGTTATATACTTCATCCATGATAGAATAACCCACTTATCAATAAATACATTATTGTTCCCATGAAACTAGAATTATCCAATTTACTTATTAAAATCCTACATATCTTTATCCAAACATCATTATCTGAACAAAATGGTTCTATTAAGGGTTATCTTCTTCTTAATCATGTGCTCTCTAAATATATCACATTACCCTTAAATCACTTTTCTGTCTATATAGAACTATTCAACATATCCATTCCATTCCTTAATTAAATACTTATACTGTAAAACATTTATATATTTTATGACTCAAATAACATAATATTTGACATCCGAAACATATACACCTCACTCATCCAACATTATTCTGAAACCAATAATCAACATCCATCATCTTTGTCTTTCCTAATATATGTATCATGCCATACAGTTTTTGAAACTGATGCTTCTTAGGATTAATGTAGACAATACGAGAAGAACATCACATACCATTCTCAAGAAATTTTTAATCTTTCTATCCTCAATAGTATGAACAATACTCATACCATCGTCATGATTCTCTTTATGATATTTCCACTTGGGAAATTGATCTTCATTATTCCCATAATTTCCACATAAGAAACATTCAATTCTTAACCATGTTCTATCTAGGTATGGATATTGACTAAGACCAGAAAGAAAATTGTGATAAATACATATTAGAGATTAAAAACACTTATGTTACATAAATTACTTATAATATTTCAATCTACGATATCTTAGGTTTAATACTAGGTTATTCATGATTATCACAAAACTATTGGATTGTAACCCATACTTGGGATATCCTTGGTACATCACTAGGAATATCCTTATAAATATTTCTAGGGATCTAACTAATTTTTTTTCATTCTAATTTCCAAAGGTTGAAGAAACCTTCACTCTAATACCAACTGTAAAGACCCAAGCCTGACATACATGGGAATTTTGTCACTTCTAAGGAATGTTTAATATATTACACAAACACACTCCCAAAGACCATATTAGTTTAATTTCTTTGAAAAAATAGATAATAATCTTCTACCATGGTGAAATATATTCAACGTCTACCTTAAAGATATTTTCCTTTTGTTTTCCCATATAAAACCGTTCTTTATATCCCCGGGAAATGAAAGCAAAAAAAGGGTGAGATAAAATGATCAATAAGGGAAAGAAAGCAGAACATAAATCACACCATAAACATAAGAATGTAAAAACATGAATATAATGTTAAAATATCATAATCGTGAGTCATGAAATAAATATTTGTAGTACACAAGGAATAAATAATAATGGATATTAAACCACATTAAAATAACATAGGAATCAAACATGGAATTATGTAAAAAAATAAGTACATAATATAATTTCAATAGTGGTCATGGAATTACATCCAAGACCATTATTGTGGATAAAGTACATTACTGAAGCATGTCATTCCTACCATGTATTACTGAACTTGACTTACATTTCATTCCAGACCTGTATTATTGAACCAAATTTACATACCATTGTGGTCATGTCTATCTCAAGAGTTATAAATCATTACCCTATATATTGAAAAGAGATATAGGTCCCACCCATCTCAAAATGATATCATTATTACATGTACCACAAAAGAATAAATCTTTCATCGTAGCCTATCCTAAGAAATAAAATATGATTCTTAAATATCATATTATCATAATGTATAAAAAATAAATATATTTCATTAAAATAATTCCATCGAAACAAATCAAATAAAATTAACAATATGGACATAAAAATATCCATATGCCATATTATATGGAATATAATTTTGATAAAACAATTTGACATAATTAATAAGAAGAATTTTCATTTTTCAAAAAAGGTTTTTTTCGTCAAAACGCAACATAACTTTAAATTAAAAGAATTTAGTTGAAAATAATCATCAAATCATGTAGAGGAAGCTTCATAGAAATAATGTTTCATGAAACCGTAAAAATATCAGTATTCCATATATGTTAAAAAACGTTATCCTCATACTTTTTTCAGAAAAGTATAAAATTACCTCAAATCAAATAATAATAGATGATTCCTTTCAAATAGTATAATAAAAATTCACCAAAGGGTAAAATTTACTTTATAAAATTGTAAATGAATATAAATAATAGTACATAATTAAGAAACATGTATGTGGATGAAAAATATAACCTAGATAATACTTACATATAAAAAATCTCAGATTAAAATGATATTGAAAAATTATCCCTTGCCTTAGGTATGATTTAATCTTTATGAGTCCGAAATTCCTCTTCTTTAGGTCTATCCTTTTGATTTTCACAAAAGGACTCCTTTAGTGGGTTTTCTGCCCAAATGGATGCCTATAAGATTATGTGAGGGATTTTTGGCAGGGATATGGGCTTGGGATGACTATGAGAAAGGGATTTGGGTTTGTGAATAAAATAGAAGGAAGAGTTCCCTTTATAGGATAGGTGAGTGGAACTTTAGGAAAGCCTTTAAATATAATTTTATTATAAATTAATTTTCAGGTTCTAATGGATCAAACAAATTTATTTATAATATAAGATGAGTGTGGTTCCCAATATTCTCAACCAATAGGTTTTGGAAAATTTTAAGTCACAAAATTAACCTTATCTTTTAGCTTAACCCTTTGTTAAAAACATGAACTCCTATTATATCTTCTTTAATTTTCATAATATATGGGTACTATAGTTACTATAAAATTACTAGAGAACCAAAAGTGTACCACTAATGATATTTTTAACATTATTTATGTTTTTTGGACAAATCATAGACATTTAGGACTAATATATCATTTAATAAAATAGTATTTGTTTTAAAAACCCATTTATGTCATCTTTGAGACTATTTAGTAATTTATTTTTGATAATGTAATATCAACTTTATTGATTTTGACCAAAGGAATTAATTCATCAATCTCATGTCAATTTCATCTAGAAAATTAGTGTATTTCATCAAAATTTCAAAATGAATTTATTTTATTGTTTATAATATCCATTTTTTGAATATTTCATTAATAAAGCAATCACTACATCATCATCGTGTCTTAAATAAATTTATTTATTTAGGGTATAAAAATTATAAATAAAATAACATGATGTATAATGTATTTTTTATATTTCTAATGACTATTAATAGTCAAATATATCTGTCAGATTACCCTATATTATATTTTTTTTACTAAAAGAAACAAGTTTAAGTTATATTTCTCATTACATTAAATTAAAAATTCTAAAAGGTCATTATCACTCCCAAGTGGCTCTATGGGGTATAAATAATCAACCCATGGATTCTCATGGTCGGGAATATCTCATAAAATAGGATTAGTACAAGTTTTACAGTAGTTTTATATAATTATAACATTAATATTTTACTCTTATTCATAATATTTACCCTTTAACCATTGTAAATAAAAAAATTACTGATGTTACTATTCAAAATGCCAAAAATAAAAGGTAACTATTTAAAAAATTTTGGAATTTTGATTTGAAATATGTAATACATTTTTCTAAAATCAAAACTCAGATGTTGCACAAATTAAATTAAAATTAAATCATGTTGTCAAGATAATAAAGCAGGTCTTTAATATGTATAAACTGTCAAAAGAGTAAGATGTGATTATGTCAAATTTAAAAGTGAAATTAATTCCAATGAAAAAAAATTCAATTAAATGATAATAAAATTATGTAATTAAATTTAAAATCAATTTTAAGGATAATACCAATATATAAATATGTTCGATAAAATGTAAATTTTGAATTCAAATGCAGTATTTTTCACTGTTAATTAAAATATGAATTTTATTAGAAAAATGAAAATATTCAACCAATGTAAATTCAGATTTCCTGCTTCCAAATAAGATGTTTATTTTTTCAAATAGAATATATAAAAGTATTAAAAACAAGATTGAAAATGGGTGTTCCATCCAAAGGAGAAAAATCAATATTTTTTAAAAATACTTCTTTTATCTGAAAGATTGAATTTGTTATTATATCATGCCTATATGATACATAAGATGAATTTTAATATTATATAAAAATAAGAATTTTTTTTATAATATTCCTAATATATATTTTATATCCCAATTTAAAAATATATCATTTTATAGAGAATTATGGTATTGCGTATAATGAAATCTATTGAGGAGGGTTTCTCTTGTGTGTGACACAAACCAAGTTAGTCTGGCATTTAGTATAAGCATCTTTTGGTGTTGCGTATAAAATAATACAAATATATTTCCTTTTTAAATTGAAAAAATATATATACTTATTGTTTTTTGAAATGAATTATATCAAAATAATGTGAAATTGTGTGTAACACAAGCCATGTATAGTGTTGTGTATATTGCAAGCTAATACGGTGTTGCGTATAGCACAAGAAAATCATTGTGGTACATAAAACACAATACATTAACAAAATTAGAAATAATATATCTCATTAAATATTGGGGTGTTAAAATCTTAATAAAATTTAATATAATAAAAAAATTTATTTTAATTTAACTAAATATTATAATTACCTCCTCTCACAAATTGTAAATGAGACCATTTATCAAGCGTACAATGAACTACTACCTCAAGAACTGACATAATTCATTATCCATCAACACTCCTCCCAAATGGATTTAATGATTTTAATATTATATATAAATTATATTTATTATATAATTATACTTTTTTAATTGTAATATCAATTACTCTTTCTTACTTTCCATTCTATATGGAATACGACAATGTCCCTCGCATGCATGAAACACTACCTCCTCACAAAGCGATGTGATTTGTTTTTTCTCTTATATTTTACATGGAAGGTAATAAAGTAAAATTTTATATTGATATAAATTATAAATTATATATTAATAATTATTTTAAATAAATATGTCTTATAATTTTCTACCTTACCATCCATTAAATATTTGATAATTGCCTTTGTCTATATGGTGGAATATAACCTCATGAAGCTCTGTGATATGTTTTTCACAAACACACTACATGTAAAGTAATAAAGGTTCAATGTAATGAATATATGTTACATATATGACCTTACATATAATCTTGAAAATTAATATTGAATTCAATTCATTACCCTTTCACCCATTATGGAAATTATAACGTAGATCGTGTGAACATATAACCTACCATCTACACAAAGAGATGTGATTCATTGTCAATGTTTAAAACTAAATAGTGATTATAAATATGTATATAATAAAAAAATACATTTATAACATTAATATAATTCGATTTATGATATAAATTTTTCCAAAATTCGATATTTATAACATTCCTGATTAAACGTGCGTGAGAAAACAAGGTAATTAACAACCGAAACAATAATAGTAATGAATGATTGTTAACAGTAGGGTGATAATATATTATGTGTGATATAAATTTTTTATTAATTATTTTATATCTAAACTTTAAATTATTCACATATAATTTTTTCACACATTATTAACAAATTTATTGAATCTCACTTCAATGATACGAACGTTGTATGTGTATCTCGTCTGACTTTCACATCGGTGTGAAATATGTAATATAAACCACTTATTCTATTGTGTGGAGTATGTACATTCAACACTAATATGTTATATCATGAATATATTCTTATTTAGGTTATTTATTGATTCATTTTATATTATACCAAATTAGTAATGGTGTATTTCACAATATCATCATTATTCATGATTGTTTATGTTTAAGTATACCTTTTTGGAATTATTTGATATTTTATAATTAATCTAATATATTTTCATCTAAACGAGTTAGCCCTGATATTTTTCAAGTAATAGTATATATTTTAACTCCGTTTTTCTTAACATTATTGATAAAATATTATAATGAAAAATCGACTTCATTTCTCTCTTAGGTAAAAAATAAATTTTCATCAAAATCCATGTTTTCTAAAAAAAAATTCAAAAGTATTTTACAATTATTTTTTAATTTAATTATTACACATAAATCTATTTTTACAAAAAAAAAATTAATCTTCCTATTATTTTATAATCAACATACTTTTTTACTTTTCATATAAAAATTATAAAGGATAGTTTGATCTATTAACACATCGGGCATGAGGGTAATTAATTAGAAACCATTAACACTCAATGGATTAAATATTTCTTTTTCTGGTTCAATCCATGTAACAAAATATTTTAAAAAATAATAATTATTTTTATTTTAATTATGTTTTTTCAAATTTGAAGGGTTATTTTCCTCCAGAAATATTCAATTTCATCTTTCAATACAATTTTCCATTAATAAAAATATCCATTAATGTTACTCAATGTGGAAATGTTATTTTCCTAATCTTTTTAACATTTTTAATGTACTTTTATCATTTAAGATAAACATTTATGTTATTTAATATTCATAAATTCATTATATATGTCTCTCACATATAATACTTATTTATTATACAATCCTTTGATGTGGGAAGTAATCCCTTATAATCATTTCTAAAATGTATTCATTATAAAAATTCAATTTAATATGATATGACTAAATAGTATGCAACACACTTTCTTTTCAAGGAAAACTTTAATATAATGATTTAAGATTTATTTCCTTTATGAGTCACACATAGATAATGAACATGTTATGTTGCATGGGCCTATATATCACTCTAATTCATTCGGTAATTTTTCAATTTTTTATGACATCATGTTTGGGATTAGGGCGTAAAACTAATTCATAAGGGGTCTTTTTCTACCATTTGATATTTTATTAAAAATTTTCGTTAAATCATTTATATGTGATGTTATATGATTATGACAAATTTCCTATGATTCCATTATCTTATCATATATTTTTCATTATTATATGCCTCCACGAATTTACTCGTGAGTCTTATCTTTTATGATATCACGTTATACATTTGACTAACATGTAATGTTTCCCAGCCATGTTTATTCCCTTACTGGGATTTCTACCACATCCATTTCTTCTATGTATTCCAAACATTATGTTATATAATTTTATATGGCTAAAAGGACTAGAGTGATCACTATGTAGAATAAAATAAAGATAGATTATTTTAGTTTTTTATTTATTATAAACCAAGTCTTCAAAAAACACATGGACATTATGAAACATGTGTTTTATTAATAGAAATTATTTTCTAACAGTCATGTAATAATATTTATAAAAGGGTTCCTTCATCATATTTAATACGTAATATTTAAATTCAAGGAAAACCAAAATAATGTTCTGTCAATTATTACCATGAAATAAACTAAAACTAAGAATAGGAAATATTTTCCCAATTCATAATACAGTTCAAATCCTTTATCACATAAATATATATAACTTTTATATAGTAATGTACAATTTTATTCAATGGTTAATTTTTCCCTTTTTGAAAACAAATTTTAAGAAATTAATAATACAAATAGTATTTTCAAATGAATTCAATGAAAAATGCATTTTTGAAAATATTTTATATCCCTAATAAATCAATTAAATTTTAAAAAATAAATTTCCAAATAAAAACAAATGTATATCATCAAATAACATAATGAAACTAACTTTTTAGAATATAGGATAATTAAACATTCCATAGAAATGATAAATAAACATTTCAATTTTAATAATTATGAATGGGGGAAAGAGGTTTGATCCTAAAGCACCATGTTCTAATAAAATCATTCTAAATACTCCATATCAATTATAGATCCAATAATCTAGTCCAATAAGAAATCATTTTCTTTGAAACAGTGAGAAGAAACCCTGATATAATTAGTTCTATTTCAAAATGTTGAATAACAAATATAAAGGGCTTTAATCCACACAACAATTCAAAAATGGGGAGGTGAAGAGATGAAAAATGTCACCAAAAATACTCTGAAATCATAATAAATCAATTAGGGTTTATAAATATGGATTAAAGTGTATTAAAAATATATTTAGGGTAAAAATGATACATTGGCCACACAAATTCACATCCCTAGTGACACTATAATCTTGTTTTTGAACTTCATTAGGGATATAGTGGATACATGGAATAATTATATTGATATAGGACTCCACTAGCAGGCTAATGACACATTCAATCCTATTGGATTTTTGACTACGTACACAATCTGGATGGTTCGATCTTCTGGAAAGATTTCTATAACTACTAAATATGAAAATTAAATCTCCTAAGATATTTGTTACCTAGAATTCAAGAAGGCAAAAAAAATAAAAGACTATATAAATGGTTCTACATTAATATGGGTGATAGGAACCATCATTTTATTAATAAATAAAATAATATCACCCAATAATGAAGTGACGGGGTACATGAAACCGCCAACAACAAATTCTTGTAATGATTTTTTCAATTCAAACTGATATAACTAATATATTCGATAGGTCAATTTTTGAATTATCTTAGCATCTGGATCTATGTCAACAATAAACTCATCCTCCTAATTAAGGATTTTTCTTGTAAAATCCTCCAAAAACAATCTAATATGTTCATTTACTACTAGAGAATCACTAATTTGTAAAATTCATCATTTTCAACAATATTGGAATGAAAACATTCACTTTCACCCTTTATCATCTTCTCAACCTCTTAATTTTTTATCAAATGTATGAATTCATTATCGTATACATACATAAAATCATTCTTTAAAAAAACCTCATTATCTTATAAATACATCTTATTGAGGTAAAAGAAAAGGTATCTCATACCCTGAATAAAATAAATTCTATGATTGGAAAGATTATATTTTTTTTAGGGAAAACCAATATATTGATGATAATAAAAAGATTTTAATAAATATTTATTTCATTTAAATAATTCCCATGAGTATTTTAAAAATTATTTGGGTTCATTTATTTATATGGTATTTCCATTTTACTTGAAAATTTCTTAGATATAAATGAATGCGTGGATCCATAATAAAATAATACATTTTCATAATCTAAATAAAAATTTAATATACTTGTAACCACTTTATTCAAGGGTCAAGCTTCTGTAATAGTAGTGGAAAAAGAAATCACCAAACCTTTTTATTTCAGATAGTGATGATTCCCACCTTATTTAACTCACTTTTGAAATGTGTTCAAATAAGTTTCTAACTCATTTTCATTAATACATAATACTATTTTATAATTATCAGTTATGCCATTTAAATACTAATCACATTTTTTTGATATGTTATCACAAGAAAAATTATTTATGATATATCATTGGTAGTAATTTTTTAATACTATCAATCATTCATTAATATTTAATCTACCACATAGGGAGGATTTGGGAGGCATACCTCAAGATTTAATGCTTTCCTTCCTCATCATTTATTTCCACCTAGACTATTTCATACACTATTTTCATGAAGTATATATTTCCTGAAAAACTCTATCTCAAAATTCTCACCATAATGAAAAACCTCCTAAAAAATTTTAAATTCCTTATAGGTGAATATTATTTGTAGAATTATTTTAAATATGTGTAATATAAATTAAATATATATTCATGTTATAGAATGAAATATTGTGCATTTCTATCCAGTCATGTAAATATTTCCTCATAATAACCCACTAAGTCTAATTTCATTATCTTCAATTAGAAAAATTTCAATTCCATTAATTTTTAAAAACTTTTGGAAAATACTTATGAATGAATGTTTATTTAAATATTATTCATTAAATCGAATAAATTTAATCCTTTACCTTAGTATTATTAATCAAATATCACCATTAATAAACATTAAATAGAAAAATTTTAATTATAATTGTTGTGTTTTAATTTTCAATACATTCCAAAACATTGAATATTGTATCCAATTAATTTATTCATCCACCAAATTTTACTGGGTTTAATGATCCATTGAAATCTAAAAGGTTTTTTTATATGAAATTATCAACCATAGACAGGTTCTTATATGGATAATTAGGTTTTTCTCTTTATGATGTTCCTCTATTAATTATCTATTCCAAATGATTTAACACTTACACAAAATGTTATATTCCTATCATTCCAGGATGTTGATTTAGAAGGTTATTATCCTATAAATGTCATCTTCCTTCAATATCCTTGTTTCCCATGTGAACAAAATTCTAAAAACACACATATTATATAAATATACATAAAAATATTCAAAATATATATATTTATAATATTCCCATAAACTAGCGTAAAATCTATAAACAACACTACTAGATCGGGTTCAAAGAACATAAACATTAAATTTCTATCATTCATACTAATAAATGTGAAAAAAATATCCCATAAAAACATACTATATCATAGGGAAATATGGGATCACATACATATGTACGAAAATTATAGTTTTAAATTTTATATAATTAGGATGAACTCTTCACTAATTGGAATTATAAATAATCAGTTCATAAAATCAAAAAATGTCCAACTATACCCTACTTTTCAAATTCCATGATATGCATTCAAAAATATACAATAAAACTCATCACATTTGAAAAATTAAAAATTAAAATATGTAATATAATTATTCATATCTCAAGGAAAAGGAATAATAACAAGGATGGGATTAATTGATTATTAATGGTAAAGTTAAGAATTATCTATTTAATGTCATCAGTTTGAGTAAGAGATACATAAGGGTATAATTAATTAATTATAGTGTATAATAATAAATTTATTGAATGAAATCCCATTAATAACTGGATAAAAACTCATTGAATAAACTATTCACAATGAAAATAGTAATATGAATTAATAATCATGAGCCATGTGATGTCAACCTTGATCAAGGGAATCATTAGAGTCACATAGAAAGCATAAATAACAAAAGTCGGTATCATGGGATATTATCTTTATAAAACCATTTTATAACCCATATATAACCCTTCCAATTGTAATAACAACATAGATGTCTTTTAATATTATTCTTCATATAACATAATCATTACCAACTATATTAGAGGTCTATCTGGAAGCACCCATTGTATAATTTATATTGGGGTTAGTCGTGAGCTATAATGGGGGAAAAGTATTTATTTAAGATGTATAGAGACAACATGTGAGTTATAATGAGGATTAATAATTTGTAAAATATTTCCAAGAACCATTAAAAAAATAAAACATTTTGAATATTTCAGTTTATAACATAACACACTTGAAAAGAATGCATCATTGATTTCTTAACCCCTGAAAATGATATGAGTTTAATTACAAAAACATTTAAAAAATAATCATAGGCCATTTGAGGAAATAAGATGGATGGTATAATAAGATAACAATTCTGGTTATATATTTGAATTATTAATGTATGTTTAAATAGAATGATGTACCATTAAATGATATTTAAATCATATATTTGAAAAAAATGAAAAATACCCTTTGAGTACTATTTTATAATTTTCCCGAAATATTTGTACATGTATTTTATTTTTAAATAATCATGGAATGATATAATGGAATAATATAGAAAATTATGTACCATGATGGTGGTAAAATCAATTCAAGTCATAGAGAATGAAAATATAGGATTTTTTTTAAAATTTTGAAAAATGGAATCAATTTTGACTAATTTGGAAAAAGTTAAGAAATATTATTTTAAATACAATTTAAAAGATGTTAAAACCTCATATTAAATAGATTAAGGAAATCATTTATTTATGTAGAATAATATTTTTTTATATAATTTTTGAAAAATGGTTATGGAAATGTAGGATTTCTAAACTATAAGAATATACATGATTTGTATCATTTTTAAACAACTATCTTGATGTTTCTTTATACAATTTGAGGTAAAATGGAAACAAAAAATGTCAATTGCATTCAAAAATAGAGAAGAATGAGTGAGGCATGTTTCACGAAAATAATATCATTTTATTTAAACCAATGGAACATGAAAATAATCAATATAAAAATTAATAATGATTGTAACATAAAGCCTTAGCCATTATGGCGTCTTTGTAATCATAATCCCAATGAATTAATAACATATAATAAAAAATAAATATAATAAATATACAAATATTAAATATATATAATATCAAAGAATAATTATAAATCATTTTATAAGAATATAAGTGCATAAAATAAAAATATCTCTCATATAAAAGGAAATTCATGTAAATAACCCACACAAATATCATATAATGGAATTAAGAGTTAATCAATTGAGCGATAATTTGTATCAAATGTAAATTAGAAAAAAAAAATCAAAATAAATAATATAAAAAATTATAGATTATTTCATTCATAAACATTGTAAAGACCCGTAAAATTCAAGGGAAAGTTTTTCTTAATTTTCTCTGGAATTTTACAAGAGCGCGGTTTCTGACGGCACCTGATTCCGAGGCCCGGTGTGCCCGGAATCAATTTCCGAAGTTTGGCTCGGGTACGTTCAGTGAACGAATGAGCGGGAATTTCTAACTTTTGAACCGGTGCCCAGAATCGAATTCTGAGGGCACCGATGAACTCGCAGCGCCGGTATTCGCTTGAGGAGACCTTTTCCGAGGTTGCGTTTATAAAAGGTTGAAAGTTAGTTTTGGGAAAATTAAAAGAAGTTAAATAAAATGTGGAAATGAATTTTATTTTTAACTTGTTGGTTAACTCCTCCCAAAGGTATTTAGGGGTGGGACCCACATCCACTTAACCTCCCTTGAGAGGATTAAGTGTGGTGGGGCCCACACGAACCCTGACACTTCATCTTCTCTTTTTAAACTCCCTATAACTCCTCTTTAATTAACTTTACAACTTGGTTAATTAATTGAGTTGAGTTGTTTTAATTTCAAACCTTTGAAATTCAAGTTGATAATTGTGTAAATAAAATAAGCCTTAGCTTATTTTATTTTGGTTGGTGTCCTTATCCATATTGAGAGAATTTGAGAGGTTCTCTCAACCTTATTCAACTTTGACGAAGGACACGAAGAACACTCAAGCTCCGACGAAGAACGCCGCTTCTCCCTTCTTCGTAGCTGGTGTGTTTCTGAAGATCGATGACGCCGCTTCTTCGATCTTCTTCCCATGTCAACGAAAGGAGACGCTGTTTCCTCCTCGGACTATCTCTGTCAGCTTACGAAGATTCTCCAGTGACGTACCTCTTCGGACGCACCTCGACTTCAACGGAAACGACGATCGGTTTCCGCAACGCCCGACCTCCGCGACGCTAGTCTTCCGCGGTTTGTTGACGTTCTCCGCACTTGGAACTGAGGTAGGGGTTTTTTTTATTCTTTTGTTCATGATTTATACCAGTGATTATTTCTTCGTGAAATTTGTCCAATTGTTAGCAAATAACGCGAGGGGGTCGGACCGCACGATCACGGCCGACCCTCCTCTTATTCATGTTGATTCTGTTGTGGATTAAAACGGGTGTGGCACGGTGCTGTCGCACCGCGCAGGATCATACGGCAAGAAACGCGTGGTTCCGTCGCGTCGCGTCGTAAATTAATGCAAGGATGTGACGCCATCGCGCCGCGTCGAAGAAAGTTGAAGGCATTGCGGCCGGAGCGGGGCCGCGGCGGAGGGGCGCGGTGCCGTCGCACCACACCGGACAACGAAGGCCACGGTGGGATCCGGGCTGCGGCGAAACGAGAAGACCAGTGGCCAGATGGGCCGCCGTTGTCGGAAGCCGGAAGGGGGACCGGCCTTGCCGGTCCCATTGAGGAAGAACCAGAATGCCAGGTCGGGCCGGCCGGAAGGGAGGCAAAACCGGGGGGAATTAATTCCCCCGGCCAGACATAATGGACCCCCATTATGAGGTGGGCCGGTTTCACAAAGGGGGGAAGGCGGCCCCCCGTTTTCCAGCAGCTCGGCCTTTGGCCGAGCTGGCAGTGTGCCCAGCGCGCTGCTTTGCGCCGAACCGGCGCGCCTGCCCGGTCTGCCAGGCCAGGCCGGGCCGAGTCGGGCCGTGCCACGCCGGGCCGGGCCACGCCGGTCCGGGCCGGGCCGTGATGGGCCGGGTTGACCCTGTCTGGGGCGGGTCGACCCAGATCGGGCCGACCGGGGGGTCTCGGGCCGGGACGGCCCGGGCCCGAAACCCCCATTACCGAGCGGTTTGGATTCAAATGCCCATAACTCAGGCTAAAGACTTCCAAACGACACGCCGTCAGCGGCGATGCGATCCTTGGATCGAGACGGTCATTTCTGTTTATCGCACGCAAGGTTTCGAAATACTTCGAGTTCGGCCGGGATGGTTCGTACACGAAACCAACGAGGCCCTCAGAGCGGAAACACTCATATCTTGAGCTACGTACGTCCGATTGACGTGACGTCAGCTTTGTTGAGTTCCTCTTAGTGAGGCTGATCGTTTGGCACTCTCCGCCCGAGGTTTGGACGCAGGTGGAGTACGGTCGGGTTGGTTTTGCCTTAAAACCCAACCGGGCCCCTGGGACGAAAAAGCCAATAACTCTCAGACCGGGCGTCCGATCGACGCGCCGTCTGTTGCGTTGAGTTCCTGTTGACGATACAGAACTTTTGGATACATCAACTCTGGACTTTGTAACAGTTGATGTATCAGCCTCTCGGCTCGTGGAGCGGACCCTCCCGAACGAGCTTGCTGTGTGCGGGAACCCTAGAGCTGGCTGCGACTGCTACTACTACTGCTACTGTGACTGCGACGACGACAGTACAGAGATCCTTGGTGGATTCGACGACGACGACTACAGCACTCAGCGATCCTATGTGGATCAGTGCTACAGGTCCTATTTAGGCCCGATCCTGTGTGGGTCCGATCCTGTGTGGGTCTGCGCTCAGTGGTCCTGTATGAACCAGCGCCTACAGATCCTGTGTGGGTCCGATCCTGTGTGGGTCTTTGCGGGGGTTAGTATCTATCGATCCCTTGTGGGTCCGATGACTTAGATGGATCAGTGATCATCTCTATCATCTTCCGAAGAAGTATACCTGTGTGAGATGAATCCTGTTGCTTTCCTGTGTGGATTGTGTTGTGCTATCATGTGTGGATTTCGTTTGCTTTCCTGTGTGGAATACGTTTACTTTCCTGTGTGGACTGAGTTATACTTGGGCTCGGAGGTTGGAGCGTATTGGGATTGATGACTTAGGTATATGTATGGGCATATACCTAATCAGTGTCGGTTGTTACTTCGTGTTTGTACCTTCCTTTTTTGTTTATCCTTTG
This sequence comes from Viscum album, assembly GCA_963277665.1. Lineage (NCBI taxonomy): Eukaryota > Viridiplantae > Streptophyta > Magnoliopsida > Santalales > Viscaceae > Viscum > Viscum album. The sequence continues at coordinate 65,196,388 of OY728132.1, read as the reverse complement.
TGGATTTTGGGTGACCTTCGGGGGTCTTGGGGTCCCTACTGAGTAGCTTATACTCACCCCTGCACGGGCTATGCCCGCACTACGTTGTGTTGGTTACAGATGACGAATAGCGTTGATCGTGGTTGGGGATCGCAGAGCAGGACGGTACCCAGAGGTGGACCACTGGGCGGGACCTTCTTGGAGCGGACGGCGGGACCCGAGGAGCAGTGGAGCTATCTGTACCCACCCTTCAGGTAGGATTTCCATTGGACAGCTCGGCGTAGCGTCTTTTACTTTACAGTTGCTATTTTCCCTTTCGAGTTGTACATTACTTTTAGTTTGGGTTTGTATACTGGCCCATTTAATTTTACGCACTTTCAGTTGTACTCTGTTTTTACATAGTGTTTACTATTCCGCTTTCTTACTCTGTGGTGCTTGTTTACTTTTCAGAGGCAATGCCTTCCCTTTTTACCGGTATTTACGCCTTGGTGCTAGTCGCCAGCCCCTGGCCTATGGAAGGCGGGCTTGGGGTAGTCACGGAACGGGCCCCGAGGACGAGTCGTGACAAATTGGTATCAGAGGAGTTCGGTTCTACCGCGAACTCTGATCTTTTCTATGTGAAGCAATAATGTTTAGCGTATTGAGTGTGGTTATCAGTCCAGGGAGTCCAGTGTTGGTGCGGCGGCTGACGTATCCGTACACCAGGACCCTGACTTCTGATTTCCGACATAATGCACGAAAACATTGATTGCGTGTGTGTTTCAAGTTTTCTTTGTGATTACTTTATAACAGCTCACCAGATATACTGTTCTGACCGTGGCACACCTGTTTCCTTTTCAGGATGGCCCCACGACGGCAGCCAGCTAGGGTTCCGAGAGTCGGGTGTGACGACAGCTCACCGAGCGACGAGGCCTCGGTGCAGGGCCCTTTTTCAGCAGTGGCACCGGCGGTAGCACTACCCGCCGAGCCACCGATGCTTCCAGTACCAGCCGCTGACGATGCACGTCGCCTCAGCGAACTGCATGAGTTTCAGCACCAGCGACTGCCCAGGTTTCGTGGGGAGATGGACCCCCAGGCAGCAGAGGACTGGCTGGAAGTAGTGGTATGAGTTTTTCGACTAGTGAGGACACCAGCAGACCTCATGGTGATCCTCGCTGCGAGCCTACTGCACGCAGCAGCGGGCCGATGGTGGAGCTTGATGTTCCAGGTGCACGATGAGGCATCTCTACTTTGGATGGAATTTGAGAGCCTCTTCCGCTCAGAGTTCTTCCCAGCCACCCTCTGTGCGGTGCACATTCAAGAGTTTCTTCAGCTGCGGCAGGGCAGCATGACGGTCGCTCATTACTCGGCGAGATTTACTGATCTATCGGGCTACTCGACCGACATGGTACGGGACCCATTCTTCCGGTCCCAGACCATTGAGAAGGGTTTGAGACACGAGATCAGGGCATCGCTGATCTCCCTCAACATACCGACTCAGACGGGAGTACTGGAGCGGGCCCTTTTGATCGAGAGCTTCCTTGCTAAGTCTACACCAGCGCCGCGAACCACCGCAGGGAGGCACGTGGCAGAGTCATCTGCAGCAGGCAGTCAACGGATGACTCAGGGGTCTAGGCAGACCATACCTTCAGGTAGAAGACCTCAGTACACTGGCTCAGCAGTGTAGGGCACACAGCGCAGAGCCAGTCTTTCGAGAGGCAGACAGTGCTACTCGTGCAGCGGGCAGGGCCACATGGCTCGTGACTGCCCGACCCGCCGTGCCGAGGAGCAGCAGACGGTTGAGGGACCACCGAGGCAGAGGCAGAGGATCGACCGTGGCGGTCTGCAGGGAGGAGGCGGACGAGGCAGAGGAGCTGGCCGAGCAGCAGGTGGTGGGCGACACTTTGAGGCTCTACCACCACCACCACCAGGAGGTCCACCCCAACCATAGGGAGCTGGCGGGCAGAGATAGGCACAGCTCCAGGCAGCAGAGTCCTATGACCACGGCGCACCCGAGATGATTCGAGGTACTATCTGTGTCTATTCCACCCTTGTTGCAGTACTTATAGACACAAGAGCGAGTCACTCATTCATAGCCGATGCCCTTGTTCGGAGCTCGGAGATTCCGACAGAGTCGTTGGCTCGATCCTTACTGCTAGAGACTCCTACGGGAGCAGACTCGACGATTACACACTAGTGCCGGCAGTGTGATCTTAATCTAGGAGGCGAGAGCTTTGGCTGGGATCTTCTTGTAGCAGCGTCGAGGCCTTACGACGTCATCTTGGGCATGGATTGGTTATCTATGGTCCATGCCCAGATTGACTGTTTTAGGCGCAAGGTGCGATGTGTACGCACCGACGGGAGAAGGTTCACCTTCACCGGCGAGAAGGGAGCCTTATCAGTACAGGATGGACTTCTGTGGAGGAGAGGACAGCCCATCACTCATCAGTTGGCTAGCCTCATCCTTGGAGCAGTTGACGTGCGGAGTCCTGGTTTTCCTGCAGTGGTGGATTAGTTTGCGGACGTTTTTCCCGATGACGTTCCAGGGATACCTCCTCGTAGATAGGTAGACTTTTATATTGACATGTACCCCGGGACAACCCCGATATCGACCCCAGCGTATCAGATGGCCCCTGACGAGCTTCGAGAGCTACGAGTACAGTTGGAGGACTTGCAGGGAAAGGGGTTCATCCGACCCAGTGTTTCACCCTGGGCTTCCCCGATATTGTTCGCCAAGAAGGCGGACAGGAGCTTGCGACTTTGTGTTTACTATTGTCGCTTGAACCAGGTGATAGTGAGGATCAAGTATCCACTACCGAGGATTGATGACCTCTATGATCAGCTCAAGGGAGCACGGTGGTTCTTGAAGATAGACCTCAGGTCAGGCTATCATCAGCTCAGAGTCAGAGACGAGGACGTGTAGAAGACGACCTTCAGATGTCGGTATGGCCACTATGAGTTCCTGGTTATGCCTTTCGGCATAACCAATGATCCAGCAGTGTTCATGGCCCTCGTGAACATGATCTTTCAGACATACCTCGATCGATTTGTCGTGGTCTTTATCGACGACATTCTGATTTACTCGACGACTGAGGAGGAGCACGCCTACCACTTACAGGTTGTACTAGACACACTCCGAGAGCACCAGCTTTATGGTAAGCTCTCGAAGTTCCAGTTCTGGATATGTGAGGTCCATTTCTTGGGACACGTCATCTCTGAGGCGGGAGTTGCAGTGGATCATGTGAAGATCAAGGCAGTGTTAGCTTGGGAGCCACCCAGGAGCGTGACAGAGGTTCAGAGTATCTTGGGACCAGCCGGATACTATCGGAGATTTGTGCCAGACTTCTCCAGAGTTGCGGCACCACTCTCAGCTTTGACGAAAAATTGGAAACCCTTCATGTGGATAGATAGATGTCAGCAGAGCTTCCGGGAGATGAGACATAGATTGACCAACGCACCTATCTTGAGGTTGCTTGAGGAGGGAGTTGGATACGTAGTTTACTGCGATGCATGAGGGAACAGACTCAGTTGTGTCCTGATGCAGGAGCGGGCAGTGATCACCTATAGATCACGTCAGTTGAGGCCACATGAGCAGAACTACGCTACCCATGACCTGGAGTTAGCAGCAGTGGTCTGCGCTCTGAAGACATGGCGACACTATCTGATGGGCGAGCGCTTTACAGTCTTTTCTGACCACCAGAGTCTCAGGTACATCTTCTCGCAGAAGGACCTGAACCTGAGACAGTGTCGATGGCTTGAGTTCCTCCAGGACTATGAATTTGAGATAGTCTATACTCCTGGGAAGGGGAACGTAGTAGCCGATTCCCTCAGCAGGAGGACGGGCATTCAGCTACTTGAGGAGGCGACAGAGTAGCTAGCCTCTTTGAAGATATCCTTAGTGGATAGAGACGGAGCAGCCTTCCTTCAGTCTCTCACAGTCACTCCTCCACTTCTACAGTGGGTCAGAGAGGCACAGCGTGGGGACGCTGACCATGAGACGCGGCGTGCACAGATATCCTCAGGACAGGCACCTGATGGTTTCTCTTTTGGAGCAGAGCACGACATCCTTTCCAAAGGACGTACCATGGTAACAGTTTCTTTACGGGAGGAGGTGATGAGAGAGTTTCACACTTCTCCCTTGGCGGTACATCCTGGAGTGGCGAAGATGTACCAGGATCTCAAACGACAGCATTGGTGGCCAGGCATGAAGAAGGCTGTGGCAGAGTTCGTTTCTCGATGCCTCACCTGCCCGCAGGTGAAGGCAGAGCATCAGGTACCAGCAGGCTTGGTACAACCCTTGGAGGTTCCGGAGTGGAAGTGGGATGACAAATCTATGGACTTCGTGACTGGACTTCCACACACTTCCAGAGGTCACGACTTTATTTGGGTGATTGTTTACCGACTCAACAAGTCGGCACAATTTTTACCCATCAGAGAGCAGGGCTCAGTGGAGAGCTTGGGACGTCTCTACGTTCAGGAGATTGTGCGGCTCCGCGGTGTGCCATCATCTATCATCTCCGATCGAGATGCTCTCTTTACTTCCCGGCTATGGAAGGGATTGCAGGAGGCCTTTGGGACGCAGCTACGTCTGAGCACAGCCTTTCACCCTCAGACAGATGGTCAGATGGAGAGGACTATTCAGAATCTCAAGGACATGCTCCGCGCATGTGTCCTCAACTTTGGTCATAGCTGGGAGGACCACCTACCCTTGGTGGAATTTGCGTACAAAAACAGCTACCACTCCACCATCAGGATGGAACCGTACGAGGTATTGTACGGCCGACCTTGTAGATCTCCTTTATGCTGGACAGACCCTGGGGAGTCAGCACTTGTGGGACCGGAGATGGTCCAGGCCATGACAGAGAAGGTCCAGGTCATCCAGGAGCGGATGAGGACAGCTCAGAGCCGGCAGAAGTCATACGCTGACAGGAGGCGGAGGCCACTAGAGTTCGAGGATGGCGACCACGTCTTCTTGCGGGTCTCACCTCGACGTGGTATACGGAGATTTGGCCATGGCGGCAAGTTATCTTCACGCTTCATCGGACCCTTCCAGGTCCTCAGCAGGATTGGCGAGGTGGCTTATCGCCTGGCTCTACCACCTCAGTTGCAACGGGTGCACGATGTCTTCCATGTATCTCAGCTGAGGAGATACGTGCACGACCCGACGCACATCATTGACCATGGGGAGCTTGACGTTGACGATGGGGCGACTTTTGCGGAGGTCCCGGTGGAGATCGAGGATCGATAGGAGCGGGTCCTACGTGGATGGTCGATTCCTCTAGTGTGCATCAGATGGCAGCACGGGAACCTCCAGGAGATCACTTGGGAGCGGGAGGCTCAGATGCGTGCTCAGTACCCTCATTTGTTTCCCTAGTTTTTGATGTATCTTTACGAGGACGTAAATCCCTGAGGTGGGATTAATGTAAAGACCCGTAAAATTCAAGAGAAAATTTTTCTTAATTTTCTTTGGAATTTTGCAAGAGCGCGGTTTTTGACGGAACCTGATTCCGAGGCCCGGTGTGCCCGGAATCAATTTACGAACTTTGACTCGGGTACGTTCAGTGAACGAACGATCGACAATTTCTAACTTTTGAACCGGTGCCCGGAATCGAATTCTGAGGGCACCGATGAACTCGCAGCGCCGATATTCGCTTTAGGAAACCTTTTTCCGAGGTTGCGTTTATTGCGGGTTGAAAGTTAGTTTTGGGAAAAATTAAAAGAAGTTAAATAAAATGTGGAAACACATTTTATTTTTAACTTGTTTGTTAACTCCTCCCAAAGGGAGTTAGGGGTGGGACCCACATCCACTTAACCTCCCTTGAGAGGATTAAGTATGGTGGGGCCCACATGAACCCTAACACTTTATTTTCTTTTTTTAAAATTCCTATAAATCCTCTTTATTTAACTTAACAACTTGGTTAATTAATTGAGTTGAGTTGTTTGAATTTCAAACCTTTGAAATTCAAGTTGATAATTGTGTAAATAAAATAAGCCTTAGCTTATTTTATTTTGGTTGGTCTCCTTAGCCATCTCGAGATAATTTGAGAGGTTCTCTCCACCTTCTTCAACTTTGACGAAGAACACGAAGAACACTCAATCTCCGACGAAGAACACCGCTTCCCCCTTCTTCGTAGCTGGTGTGTTTCAGAAGATCGACGACGCCGCTTCTTCGATCTTCTTCCCGTGTCAACGAAAGGAGACGTTGTTTCCTCCTCGGAATATCTCCGTCAGCTTACGAAGATTCTCCAGCGACGTACCTCTTCGGATGCACCTCGACGTCAACGGAAACGACGATCGGTTTCCACGACGCCCGACCTCCGCGACGCTAGTCTTCCGCGGTTTGTTGAGGTGCTCCGCACTTGGAACCAAGGAAGGGTTTTTTTATTCTTTTGTTCATGATTTATACCTGTGATTATTTCTTCGTGAAATTTGTCCAATTGTTAGCAAATAACGCGAGGGGGTCGGACCGCACGAACACGGCTGACCCTCCTCCTACTCATGTTGATTCTGTTGTGGATTAAAATGGGTGTGGCGCGGTGTCGTCGCACCACGCAGGATCATACGGCAAGAAACGCGCGGCGCCGTCGCGCCGCGTCCTAAATTAATGCAAGGACGTGACACCGTCGCGCCGCGTCGAAGAAAGTTGAAGGTGCCGCGGCGGAGGGGCGTGGTGCCGTCACACCGCACCGGACAACGAAGGCCGCGGCCGGATCTGGGCCGCGGCGGAACGAGAAGACCGGCGGCCAGCCGTGCCGCTGGTGTCGGAAGCCGGAAGGGGGATCGGCCTTGCCGGTCCCGTTGAGGAAGAACCGGCCGGCCAGGTCGGGCCGGACGGAAGGGAGGCAAAACTGGGGGGAATTAATTCCCCCAGCCAGCCATAATGGCCCCCCATTATGAGGGGGGCCGGTTTCACGAAGGGGGGCAGGCGGCCCCCCATTTTCCAGCAGCTCGGCCTTCAGCCGAGCTGGTAGTGAGCACAACGCGCTGCTTTGCGCCGAACCAGCGCGCCTGGCCAGTCCGCCAGGCCAGGCCGGGCCGCGCCGTGCCGGTCCGGGTCGACCCTGTCCGGGGCGGGTCGACCCGGTTCGGGCCAACCGGGGGGTCTCGGGCCGGGACGGCCCGGGCCCGAAACCCCCGTTATCGAGCAGTTTGGATTCAAATGCCCATAACTCGGGCTACGGACTTCCAAATGACGCGCCGTCATCGGCGATGCGATTCTTGGATCGAGACGGTCGTTTCAGTATATCGAAATCAAGGTTTCGGAATACTTTGAGTTCGGCCGGGTTGGTTCGTACACGAAACCAACCGGGCCCTCGGAGCAGAAACGCTCATATCTTGAGCTACGAACGTCCGATTGACATGTCGTCATCCTTGTTGAGTTCCTCTTAGTGAGACGGATCTTTTGGCACTCTCCGCCCGAGGTTTGGACGTAGGTGGAGTACGGTCGGGTTGGTTTTGCTTTAAAAACCAACCGGGCCCTTGGGATGAAAAAGCCAATAACTCTCAGACCGGGCGTCCGATCGACGCGCCGTCTGTTGCGTTGAGTTCCTGCTGACGATACGGAACTTTTGGATACATAAACTCTGGACTTTGTGACAGTTGATGTATCAGCCTCCCGGCTCGTGGAGCGGACCCTCCCGAACGAGCTTGCTGTGTGTGGGAACCCTAGAGCTGGCTGCGACTGCTACTACTACTGCTACTGTGACTGCGACGACGACAATACAGAGATCCTTGGTGGATTCGACGACGACGACTACAACACTCAGCGATCCTATGTGGATCAGTGCTACAGGTCCTATGTGGGCCTGATCCTGTGTGGGTCCGATCCTGTGTGGGTATGCGCTCAGCGGTCCTGTGTGAACCAGCGCCTACAGATCCTGTGTGGGTCTGATCCTGTGTGGGTCTTTGCGGGGGTTAGTATCTATCGATCCTTTGTGGGTCCGACGACTTAGATGGATTAGTGATCATCTCTATCGTCTTCCGAAGAAGTATACCTGTGTGCGCGGAATCTTGTTTCTTTCGTGTGTGGATTGTGTTGTGCTATCCTGTGTGGATTTCGTTTGCTTTCCTGTGTGGAATACGTTTACTTTCCTGTGTGGACTGAGTTGTACTTGGGCTCGGAGGTTGGAGCATATTGGGATTGATGACTTAGGTATATGTATGGGAATATACCTAATTAGTGTCGGTTGTTACTTCGTGTTTGTACCTTCCTTTTTGGCTTATCCTTTGTGGATTTTGGGAGACCTTCGGGGGTCTCGGGGTCCCTACTGAGTATCTTATACTCACCCCTGCACGGGCTATGCCCGCACTACGTTGTGTTGGATGTAGACGACGGACAACGTTGATCGTGGTTGGGGCTCGCAGAGCAGGACGGTACCCGGAGGTGGACCACTGGGCGGGACGTGCTTGGAGCGGACGACGGGACCCGAGGAGCAGTGGAGTTATCTGTACCCACCCTTCAGGTGGGATTTCCAGTGGACAGCTCGGCGTAGAGGGTTTTACTTTACAGTTGCTGTTTTTCCTTTCGAGTTGTACTTCACTTTTAGTTTGGGTTTGTATACTAGACCATTTATTTTTACGCACTTTCATTTGTACTCTGTTTTTACCTAGTGTTTACTTTTCTGCTTGCTTACTCTGTGGTGCTTGTTTACTTTTCAAAGGCAATGCCTTCCCTTTTTACTGGGATTTACGCCTTGGTGCTAGTCGCCAACCCCTGGCCTATGGAAGGCGGGCTTGGGGTAGTCACGACACGGGCCCCAAGGACGGGTCGTGACAAATATGTAATAAAAAATTAAATGAATAATATTTATAACCCAACAAAATAAATTAAGTTTTGAAACCTTTACCACATTGTAACCATTATGTAAAATACCTGTACTTAATATAATTAAAATATGAAATTACAATACAAGGAACATTGAATGGATCATGATATAAAATGTAAATGGTAATTACATACACCATATAATTTAATTAAGGGTAATAATAATAAAATGTTCCTCAATGAATGATAATTGAGAGGATGCACATAACTTGAGTCCAAGCATTCCATATATGACTTCTATGTCATGAATAATATACACAAATCAATTATATGATTTATTAAGTTAATTTTATTGGTATAATTCCTTCTCCTTGAACCATATTTTTCATGTATATTTGTGTCATAGTTAATTAAAAATTTGTTAATTACACATCAGGTGTTTTGGGGATGTTCAGTTAATAAGTCCAAAATGACTTCAGTATGTTGACTGATGTCAAAGAGTTCAATATTTAATCATATCTAAAATAATTATTAAATTTTCTCATATATTATAATTTTAAAATTAAGGATGAAATATTTTTATGATAAATGAACTGTTTTACAATCATGTAGATTGTAGATCGTATGCATAAAAGATTAATGTTTCCATTTTTCAACGATCATTATAGAGTGATGGAAAGAACTGTTTTATCCTTCTATAATAATCAGTAAATCATAAATACTGTATTATTTTGATTAACACACACACACACATGCACACACACAGATATATATATATATATATATATATATACCATTCATCTAATGTGGTGATAAAAAAGAAATCGCATCACTTAATAGAGGTGGTAGTCCACACATATGCATAAATAATGTTAACATTGATCAAAGAATCTAAATTTATAAATGTATATGAAACACCATTCTTTTAAACACTTTTAATCCTGATTTATTACATAAAGGAACAAATAATATAATTACAACATATCACGAATAAAAAATTCATTGGGAAATTAGGTACAAAGTATAACTACATGCAACAGAAATACAATAAAATTAGTAATAACCTCATTACATTACTCCAAAAATTCCATCATTATTCTAAAACTACATGGAGTAGAATAAGGTTGTACAAAAGGTGTGAGATATATATCCATTTAATGGAATAATAAAATCATACATTAAGGTCACACATTACAAGTGAATAAAGTGGTGTATCAAGGTAACATAATAGGGGTGAGAATCATAATCATGAACAGTGGGCCCTGATATGACGTGAAATCATTATGGAATCATTGATATATATACTCAACATAAAACATTGAATCATAAAAAAAATTCACTGATAATCACCATGGTAATACAATATATTATTCTTAGGATAACCACTCGAACACCATAAATGTAATCACATGAGTTTAAACCATTACCCAACACATTGGAGGGATACATAATTCCAAGCACACCCATCACATTCATATCATGTAGTTTCCCAAGTGAGCTATATATATATATATATCATGAAACATACGATCATATTTCATCATATTTAATTCCTTGATTAATTAGTGTGTTATATATACATATATGAGCCAAATCAATTATGGATAGGTAAATATTTGTGGATACCTTTGACTAGAGACATGGATTGGTATTCACTACACAAAAGTTTGACAAGAAATATTAAATCATTATTTAGGTTGAATATCATAGGTACATAAGGGTTCATATAAGAGATTAATGAGTTTGGAAAGGGTATCTCATCACATGAAAATCAATTGGAATTTAAGTGAGATATGTACTAATAAAATCAAAACTAAGAATTGTAAATTTATAATCATATGAAAAATAACATGATTTAATAACTAATAGGTGGAAGAGATTACATACCATGACATTTTTCCTTTATAATCGTTGGGGGGATTATTTTGAGCATTTGGGAACCTTTGTAGAAATCTAGGGAGATAATGGGATAGTAATTTTGTGTTATGAGTGTTTTTACTGAAAAGGAAAGGGTGGTTGGGTGGGTCTATATAGAAAAAATAGATGAAAATTCTTTATTAATTAACATATTCATTTTTCAGACTATATACAATTATGAAATAAAAACCAAAAACCAACCCAATGTTTTTACCGAATGATTAAGCCGAACTAGAGTGGTTTTAAATATTTTACTTGTTTAAGAACTGAGTTCATTAAATTAATATCCATGGTAATATATAAGTGATTTATGTTTTCCCTAAAAATTATTTAAAAATCATAAAATATAATATATGTTTTCGCGGATTCATTAAAGTATTATAAAGTTTACTAAATAAATCCAAAAATGATATTTTATAGGATATATATATACGATGATGGACACCTTTTGTGGATTATATTACATCATTTTTGGGTCATTTTGATTTCATACCATATATCATATACTTATATCATATTTAATTTTGACCTGATAATTCGATAGTATATAGAAATGAAAATAAAAAATAATAAATAGATACTTTTTATGATATTATTTAAAAAATATTAATTATTTTATCCTATTAATTCTTTATATATGATAATTTACATTTAAATAAAAATCCATGTTTATTGAAAAAATATTGTTTTTTACAATAACTTTTTCCCAACCCTTATAAAAATAATTCATGATATTGATAAATTAAATTATCATTTAAATTTAAGAAATTTTAATTAATAATAACATTATAGAAAAATTTTATTTATCTAAAAATTCATGAATTCATTAATATGAGAGTGATTATTGAAAATATATATTCCCAAAAAAATTTGATCGTATCAAACTATTTGATATATAAAACTCATAATTTAATAATTTAAATATTCATTTTAAAGAAGTATCTACATATTCATTGTCATAATATGAAATTAAAAAACACATACTATTAGGATCTCAATATGTATCCAATTATTACAACAGTGAATTCCTTAATGGTAAAATGTTGAATGGTGATATTTTCATGGGGTGGTTTAATGAAAACCTATGTAATGATATAATAAACAATTTTAATGTTCATTATTATCAATTATATAGCTATACTAAAACAAAATATATTATGTTAATTTCTATATGAAAAAGGAAATAGTTTTACCTAAACTCTTTTATTATAAGGTTTTCATTTAAATGATTAATTTATAAAATTTTGATTTTAAATAATAAAAAATTTAATTTCTAAAATAATTATATAAAAATTACCTTAAGGAGAAATTCAGTTATTTTTTTGAAAATGTAAATTTATTTATAGAATAGACAAAAATTACAGTTTCGGAAAAAAATAATAACTTTTAAATAAATTTAGTAAATAAAAATTTTCATTATAATTTTAATATGATTAAATGTTAAAAAAAATTATTTACTTATATTTAATCAAATTAATTACTTTTGAATCAAATTTATATCTTATTTTACTATAAGTTTATGTTTTTGTTTAAGAAGATTATTTTCTTAAAACTATTTTAAAATACTTAATGTTTCCACATTCAAATAAATTAAAAATTACATAATAATGATTGTTTTAAATAAAATTTATTCATTATATATAAATAAAAATTAATTTATATAAAAAAAGTGATTATTTTTAGTCAAATATTTAATATTAAATCATCTTTAGATTGAATAATACACATTATGAAAACCCTCTTTTTCATTTGGTCTCCAGGTTTAATTTTAAGAAAAAGTTTCTCACATCTGTAAATTAAATATTGAAAAATTGATCACATATTGAGAATAATCATAATTAATATTATCTAATAGGGAAAAATTAATTTTTTACCATAACTATTAGCTAAAAATTAAAAATTAATTTCCACTATTAAGCTGAAAACATTGTTATCAAGGGTTTAAACTAAAAAGACAAGGGTTAAAGAAACCTTTAAAATTGTGTAAAATTTATTTTTTGGCCATATTTAGAACCTAAAATATTTTTATTCTTAGTGATTATTGATTTTTTCTTTTTTTAAAGGTAAAAAATGGATACATGATTTTCTTTTCAAAAATTAAATGTATTCCACTCACCTAACTTATAAAAGCACACCAACTCTCCTCTACGATTCATAGTTTAAAATCCCTTTGGATCTGTCCAGACCTATCCATTTATCTTCAATAATTAAATTAAAAATCATATAGAGACCATATTTTGATCATAAATCCTTCCTAATACAGATATTGGTTCTTACCTATGGAGGGTTTATGAAGAACCGTTATTGTGCTTAATCGAACTTCGTTATTTTATTTCTTTTTCCACCACCAAAAAATGATTTTAATTTATAATTATATAAAAACAATATTATCTCTTTTATATAGTTATTTTATTATGTTAAAGTAGTAACCTAAATCCTTTTCACATTAAATCTTATGGAATACAAAATAATCATTCACTTGTTTAGTGGACCATCACCTCATGAACCAATTAGAATCAATTTTTATCATTGCCGCTCATGTATTTATGTAATGATGAATTTAATATATATATATATATATATATCTGTTTGTGTGTGTGGGATAATTTTATATATATATATATATAGATTTATAATGTCACTTGTATGCTCTTATATTCCATTCTATGCAGGATACGATAATGGCACTTTTGTCTTTAATAGACTTCCACCTCACGAAGCATTAGGATTAATTTTCAGTAATTCATTACATAGAAGGTAATAAAGATAATGTTACTAAACAAATGTGATATAAGTGAAATAATTGTTACATTAATCACATATTGATCATTCTCAAAAGTTATTATATCATTGTTTTTAACATAGAAAAAAGATAATGTCATACGTATATGTATGGATTACTAACTCCACAAAGTGATAAGATTCTATGTTTTCATTGTGACATCACAAAAAGGATATATATAAATATATATAATGAAATAATTAGGTATACATTATATTATGATTATTCTTCAAAGATAAAATCACACATAGATATTTTTATATTCATAGTTAAAAAATGAAAATATAAATCATGTGTACATATGAACAACCATATCCATGATCATATCATAGTTCATTTTTCAAAATAATCTATCATGATTAGTTATTGAAATTATAAAGGATGTATAAATAAGATAAATATTTCATTATTATTGTTTTTGTGATGTTTCTTTACTAACCTCTTAGACCAATAGTCAAAATATCGAATTTATGTTGATGCAAATTCACAAATCAATGAAACATTTTAAATAAACATAATTAATTATGTAATTTATATTAAATTTATAAAAAGTGAAATAAAATTATTAATAAACATTATATTTTTTTTACAAAATTAAATAATAAACATCAGATAACTATTCAAGACATTAATGAAGTAATATGATGAATTAGAACCAATATTAGAGAATTTGACTAATTTTTTTTTAATTGGGGCATATTTCGAAGTTATTCACATATATTCTTTTCCATGGAACATTTTCTGTCCCTTTTTACATAATTTATGATGAATTTTTATATTTTAAAGTCATTGAATTTTTTAAAAATTATTATTTCATGGTTCTTATGACATACATTACATTAAAGGTATAAGGTAGTTTTCTTTAAAAAATTATATTTTAATTTTTTGTTTCTAACTCAATTTCTCTTCCCATACCATGATTTTTAAATTATTTTATTATTTAAGTAATGTTTTTGTTAAGGAAATTTTATTATATCTTTCTATGTTATTGAAAAAAAATTAATCTTTGTAAGGAATTTTTGTTTTTTGTCGTATGAAAAAAGAAATTTTCTATTTTAATGTATACGATGACAATTTATTATCCCTCCACTATAACCATTTTTTAATCTTGGATTCCATTACAATATTGAATGTATTATTCAATGAAAATCAATCCTTCACTTTTTATGGTTATATTTTTTTGATAAATGGGGTTCAAATAAAAATTATTTTTTTGGTATTGAAAATGTTATTTTAATAGAAAATGGTATTTTGTTATTGTAAAAGTGGATTTAAAAGATATTGATATTTTGATATAAAAAATTATTTTCATAGAAGCTAAAAATATTTTTTAAATTTATTTATGTTGAAAAACTGAACACATTAAATGTTTTATTTCTTATATTTTCCTTATAAAATAATTACTAAGGGTTGAACCTCATTATAGATCAAGAGTGAGCCATTATATCTTATACAATGGGTTCTCCTAGATAGAATTTTGTGAGACAAATATAGCTAATATGATGGGTTCACCAAGATAGAACTCCTATTCAATGAATCATAACTAAGATCTATATATGTAAAGACCCATGAAATTCCATGTATTCTATTAATTATTTGGGATTTTTATGAGTCTGTGAAAATCAATGGCGTGTTATTCCAAGGCATGGAGTGCCTGAAATAAAGTTTTGAACTTCTTTTAAGGTACGTTCAGTGAACGCGTGGCCGACATTTTCTATCTTTTGAACCAATGCTCATATTAAAAAACATGAGGGTGCCGTTGAATCTGAAATGTCGGTATTCCCTTAGAAATGGCTTAACACCAGCCAGTGAGGGCCGAAAGGAAAATTAATTGTTGGAAATTTCGAGAAAAATTATACAATAATTTTATAGAATTATTTTATTCTATACATTCCATTGCGTTGCGAATGGAGAAATTGTAGGGCAGTGACGATGCGGCAATGGGGCACATTAATGAAACACATGGAAGACCCATATTCTGATATATAATAGTGAATTTAATGGTGAAAAACAGCGATACTGTTCCAAAATTAAATAGTGTAACGATGTGAGGTCACGTTATTATGGAAAATATGTAGCATTATTCTATAAATAGTTCAATGTGCAGGGAAAATAAGGGGAATGATTTGAAGGATTCTTGGGCAAAGCACTATTTCACTTCCACCCCAATGAAAAATTATGAATGAAGAATAACTCCCTTCAAAAGTTGGAACTGGGAAGCATCATCGATGCTGAAAACCCTCGAGGATGAATGTCTGGAAACAAACGTCATAAAGGTAGGAGTTTATGTTCTTTGATGATTTCTCTCTTCCCAATCTTGAAAAATATAATGAACGTGGACCAACCGACTAACGGGTTGATCCGCGTCACGTAAATCATATGATTGGATGTTGAGGGATATAAAAATCGGAGATTATTCTTCCTTTTGTTATTATTAATTTTCCCTTATATTTAAAATGATAATGCTGAGGGTACAGAATGAAACCAAAAAAGCTCGAACCCTCCAATATTCATGTCCTTGGTGTGTTCTTCGTGTTGGATCAAAGAACATGGCAATAAGGCATTTAAGGTTAGCGAAAAGATGGAGGCATTCTGGTGGCTCACGGAAAAAACTACTGGCACACTATGCCGGCAGCGGCCGGTGATGGCCGGAAGAGACCCGTGACAACTGGCCATGGGAGGTGGGAAGGCGATGCACCATCACATGTCACAGTGGCCAGAGACGAATGGCCCAAGCCGACTGTGCGGGAGATGGGCGACGCCCATAGGCACCAGCGATGACAACAGACGCGGCCAGCAGGCTGCCGTAGGGGGAGTGTGCGGACCATGCACCACGCCATGTGGTGCTGGGCCAAACAGTCCCACATCCGTGGGTCCAGCTGGGAGAAGAGGTCCACCTTCAGGTAGACCGGGTCGGACGAACGGGCCAGACCCACCTGGCGGGACAGACTCATGGCCTAGCGGGCCCGAGAACCTACCAGGCTGACCCCAAAGGGCTGAACCCAATGAGCTGGGAAAACCATTAATCTGTCGGACCTGGGCGGGTCATGTGTTCCCTAGGACTCATTGATTCGGGCTGGACCGACCGAGTCTGACTGGGCCCAGACCCAACCGGCCCCTGAATAAAGAAACGCCTTTAACTGATGAAGTAGGGGTCTATTCTAGACTTATTCAGTGGCATTGGGACCCCTTTTGAGAAGCATTCCCTTTGGCATATTCCTGAGAGCCCGACCGAGCTGGTCTGGACCGAGGTTTGAACACCCCCGTTTCATGGAAAGGGGTGTAACTAAATGACCTGGCGTCTGATCGATGTGCGGCCTGTGGCATATGGACCCTTATGACAAGGTGATCCATTGGAGATACTATATTTGAGTTTTGACGGAGTTTCACCTGCGACCTAGGTTGGATCAGACTTGAATCCAACCGGGCCCTTTTTACAAAAGTGCCCATATCTAAAAGACTAGGTTTCTGATCGGCACGCCATCTGTCACGTTGGGACCACAATTATGGGGCGGTCCCATGGTTATTATTCTTTCACGATGTTGTACCAGTTAAAATACAATAAATGTATTGAGGAGCGGTTTTACGAGAATCATTCCTGCTAAGAGTGAGAATCCAGTGGCTGACTATGACATGAAGAAGAAGAGAGACCAATACAGGTTAACATTAGAAATGCTTGAGTGGGATTATCTGGTTGTATTAAAAATAATCCCTACCTCTATATCGACGACCAAGACGATTCCTCACCAGTGACCAATATGGGTCAGCACCAGTGACCAATACTAGTCAGCACAAGCGACCAATAAGGGTCAGCATCTGTAACACCCAAGATTTTTATCAGTAATATTTTGTTTTTATATATCATCAAAGGAATCATTCACTACATACTAGCTTGGCTTACTTTACACGCAATCGCGACCTTCCTCGATAGCTTGCGTCGTACGCAATACCGAGTTTCACTAAACAACGATATGCTATTAAAATATTATTAAAATTAGCCGTTATGAATAGTAATAACCACTTTTTGAAATTTTATAAATTTTATTTTTCAAAATGGACTTCATTTTTGGATTTGGAATACCGAAATTAGCCTAGGGTGAAATTTTGGTATTTTTCTGAAAACTTTCAATTTTTGATGAATAGTGAAACCACTAAGTGGTAGGTTAAAAACTGAATTTTGCATAAAACTTAATTTTACCGCTTCTGTGAATGGAATTTCGAAAATCCGACAGACACGGTTGATATCAGTAAGTAAAATGTGGTTCAATGAGATAAAAATAATTTTTTGGCGAATAGTAACTTTTTACTTTTTTTTACCGCGGTTAATAGTAAATAGGGGTAAATATGAAATTACTATTACCCTAACACATGTCCTAATTCTATTGGATAAGTGTAATTCGACCAAAAACAACCTTATGAATAAAATATGACCATTTAGGCCCACTTGGGTTAGATTAGGACATTTATTATTAATTTATTTAAAGAAGGGTTAAAATAGTTAAAATCAAAGTTTAATAAGTAAATCATTTTTAATATGGGGTTATACATAAGATAAATTCGACTATAAATATTCATTAGAAATCTAAAAAGATTTCCTACATAATGGTATTTTATTTATAATTTTTTTACATTAAATAATTTAATTTATTTATGACACAATTATGATGCAGTAATTATCTTATTTATGAAATATTGACATAATTTATGTTATAAACACAAAAATAAATGTAATTTGAGACTTTTTATGAATTAAACTAATTTTCTAGGTTACTATGATATATTATTGTTGATTTAATCAACTTGGTTCGAACATATAATTCTGTTATGACTTTCACAAAAATCATATATCAAATAGTGTCAAAATTGACACAAAATAGGTTTTAAATCAAATATTATATTATTAATTGTTATTTTATTCTTAAAAATATAAGGTTCGGCCAAATGACTTATATAAGGATATATATATTAATAATAAATAATTTGGGGTTCGTTTGGCATGTTTTAGTAAGTATATTAACCATATAGTGAAAGAAAACAAAAAGACACGGTAAAAGTTAAATTATTTAACTTAGAGTTAAATCTAATTGATAAGGTTAAAATAATACCCTAAACTTGTCTAAATACTATTGGTTGATAGGATTTAGACCCTTCCCCACTTTATCTTCTAAATAAGACCCTTTGGAACCATTATAAACCGATTTTGACTTTAATATAAAATAATATTTTGAGATATTCCTAAGGTGCCCCTCTCCTCCCTTATAAAAGGGCACCTCCTCCCCCTCCTCCTCACACCAATTTGAGCACTCAAGCTCGTCCAACCCCTGCCATTTTCTCCTCTCCACTTCCCTAGAATAATCCTAGAGGTCCTGGTCTTCTTCAAAGACCAAACTTAGTTCCCTAAGTGGAGGATTCAAAGAAGCATTTCAAAGAAGAGGTAATATCCATTACCGATCTTTTCAATTTCATTCTTCTTCAACTTCTTCTTCTTTAGTTGTTTCATGATAAATTAATAACATCAGTATTACATACATACTGATATGTTATTATAAATATTAAACAACCCTAATTCACCTTCTATCCATCCTACGGAAAAATGAAATCACCGCGCGTGCGTACGTACGGAATACCGTCTCCACGTCGTGGTGTAATCTATTTTCCACCATCACCTTACAAGGATGGGTATAATGGTGTAATGAGTAACTATTTATGATTATTATAAATTAATATTGATACTGAAATAATATATATATACTCCAATACAATTCCACGATCATAGGAACGATATCATCACTCGTGCGTACGTACGGAATACCGTCTCCATGATGTGATGCGACTCGTTCTACATGATCATCATTACATAGTAATTATATAAATGAATTGAATGAATAAATATTATATATGTTACACTAATACCATTCTAGATATAAGTTATCTATAACCTTAAAAGAAGAATAAGAATTTATTCGGCAAAACCCGAATAAGAACAAAAGGCAATAAAGACCCGAGTAACAAGTAACAATGAAATATTACTAACAAGAAGCTAAGAATATGACCATATATGATATCATATCAATATGTATGATTCTGGAATAAGTCAATAACATTATTTAAACCATTATACAGGAGCTTTGGACACGTACAAAGCAAATCATACCTAAGGTAAGGGAAATATCACAATCTCACTTTTATCCGAGATTGTTTTTACTTTGGTAATTACTGGGGTGTATTTTATCATCCACATCCATGTTCCCTAAATATATAATATCCATCCTTCTACAATAGTTTATATCCAATTTTACCCTTCGGTGAGTTTTTAGTAAAATATATGAACGGAATCTTTTGTCGTTTTTCGTATGAGGTACTTTTTGACTTTTCCGACAAAAGTACGAAGAATGTTTTTTTTAACTTATACGGCAAGAATGGATTTTTAAAACATTATTTCCAAGAATCTTAATTTATAATATTTAAAGTTTATTTTTAATCAACATCTTTTAGTTTATAATTGTATGACATGTTAAGAAAAGAAAAGTTTTTTTAATGTAGAAAGGATATTTTCCTCAAGAATGGAGTTAAAATGTTTTATCAAAATTATTTTCCATCTAAGATAATATAGGGTTCTGTTTTTATCCCTATTATTACATTGATTTGATTATGTTTTGAGGAAATTATTTTTATGAAGTCATTTACCTTATATGATTTGTTTTATGATGTCATTATGTTTCAAGAATCCCATTTTTGTTACATGTGTTATGCGATGATGTATGATTTATGATTATGTGGCACACAGAAGAAAGGATTCATTATAAGATGGGTGGGACCTATATCTCCCTCCAATGCATTGGGTAAAGATTTTTTTCTCATGAGATACACATGGCTGGAACGGAAGGTTATTTCGGTTCAGTGATACAGGACTGAAACGAGGAGTGAACTCGGTTCAGAAATGGACTTTGTCCGCTAAGATTGTCTTGGCAATGAGTCATGACTAACAAGAAATTATTTTCCATGATTATGTGTACATGCCACAAGGTTTCAAGTTTTATGTTATGATTATGGGGATCTCATTTTCACTTCTATGATTTATTCCATGCTAAGATATTATGATCTCTTTTGAAGGTTATGATTTTCAAAAAGATATGATATGATTTTTATTTCCTTTATTTGCCCTTGCTGAGCATTTGAGCTCACCCTTTTATGTTTTCTTTTCCCCAGGTCAGGAAGATGGATATTAAGTAGAATATGCTAAAAGGGACCCTAGATATGATGAAATAAATGGAAGACACTGTAGAAGATTTATGAACCAGTTGTTTATGTTTCCCAGTTTCTAAAGACACTATGCCTATACGGTCCTTTGTGGTTTTGTCAAATGTTGTAATAAGTGTGCTTCAATTTTTAAGTATTAACAATGTATGTAAAGTATGGGTCGTTATAGTTGGTATCAGAGGAAAGGTTATAGTCATCCTTTGGAAACTAGGATGTGAAAGTCTTAGTAAGAACCCTAAGGATAAGTCTAAGCAAAGAACACAATCTTAGTGTTTTAGAAATGGCCATGAATACCCTAGGATAAGACCTTAAGTGTGAAATTTTATCCTTGATTATGTGGTTTTCCTATTATAATTAGTGTTTCTCACACTATTCTTCTTGGTTTTAGTCAATGGCTGGAACCCGAAGGAACCGTGTTAATGCGGAATGCGATGGGCAATGCAATGATTGTCCCCCTGAGCAACCAAACGACATGGGATCTGGAATGAAAAATCTTGTATCTATTCTCACACAACTTTCTCAAGCTATGAATCATGCAGGACTTCCAAACGAGCAAAGGAAGGAGCAACATTCTGTTGAATCCTTCATGAGGCAGCGTCCACCTTCTTTCAGCGGGTCTATTGATCCATTAGTTTCTGAACAATGGATTAGTACTACTGAAAAGATATTTTCAGTTCTTCAATGTTCTGAACATGATAAAGTCATCCTAGCAGTGTATCGTTTGGAAGGAGATGCTGATCAATGGTGGAATCTTATTAAGAATACGAGGCAAAGATATGAAATTGAGTCTATGGAATGAGACGAGTTCAAGAACTTATTTTTAAATAAGTACTTCCCTCGTATTCTCCGAACAAAGATGGAGAAAGAGTTTCTTGAACTGAAGGAAAGGGATGATGAATCTATTGGTACCTATGAAGAAAATTTTACAAGACTTGCAAGGTACGCTTCTGGTATTATTATCCAACCTGAGAGTAAGATCGATCGATTCTTTAGTGGCTTAAAACCAAGTCTTCGAAGGGCGTTATCCATAAGGGACTTCAATAGCTACGAGGAAATCGTTCGATGTGCTCTCAAAGTCGAGATGGAGATTGGATTAACCCATCAGTCACATGGGTTTGATAAGAAGAGGAAGATGGAATTCAAAGGAAAATCTAAAGAGCACACTGAAAAGAAGATGAGCTTTCACTTATGCTCAAAGTGTGGAATGAAACATGGTGGGAGTTTTCTTAAAGGGACAAGTAAATGTTTCAAATGTGGAAAGGAAGGTCATCAGTCATTTGAATGCCGCGATAATGGGAAGAAGATGTCTAATGATGCAAATAAAGGAAGGGATACACAGAATGAACCTACTAAACTTCAATGATTCAAGTGCAAGGAGATGGGGAATTATGCCAATCAATGCCCAAATCCAAGGGTTGATGATGGTCGACGTCAACAAACTCTTAAGGCTAAAGACAATGGAAAGTCACATGCAATTTCTATCAGTGATGTGGAGTACGATAACGAAGTGGTGAAAGGTACACTTACCATCCACTCTAAAGTAGAAAATGTTTTATTTGATTTTAGATCCACCCACTCTTTTATTTCTAAAAAATTTTCTCAGGGTATCACCATATTACCTCATCAATTAGATGTTGAGTTAGCTGTGACAACACCTAATGGCACAACAGTCGCATCAAAAGTTTATAATTCTTCTCCGATCGAAGTTTGTGGGAAAGTGCTTCCTGCAAATCATGTGATCCTTCCTTTAGTGGAATTTTATTTGATTCTTGGCATGGATTGGCTTTCTCTACATGGAGCTCATATCAATTTCCAAAGAAGGGAAGTCACATTTCATATTCCAGATCAATCTACAATCGTCTATCGATGCAAGGATGAATATAACCTTCCAGTGGAAATTCCTTCCATATTATGGGTCTTGATTCCACTAAATGAAGGTTATTTATCTCAAATGGTTGGTGAGAAACTTACGATTAAGAATATGCCCATCGTACGAGAGTTTGATGATGTCTTTCCGGAGGAATTACCGGGTCTTCCACCAAATCGTGAAGCTAAGTTTTCAATAGAACTCGTACCGGGTGCTTTGCCTATTTCAAAGACACCTTATAGAATGGCCCCAATTGAGTTATAGGAATTGAATAAGCAACTCCAAGAGAATCTTGATAAGGGATTCATACGCCCTAGTGCGTCACCTTGGGGAGCACCTGTTCTATTTGTTAAGAAGAAAGATGGATCAATGAGACTCTGCATTGATTATCGAGAACATAACAAGATCACTATCAAGAACAAATATCCTCTCCCACGCATTGATGACTTATTTGATCGACTACGCGGAGCTCAATACTTTTCCAAGATTGATCTTCGTTCAGGGTATCATCAATTAAGGGTCAAAAGGGAGGATATACCAAAGACGGCTTTCCGTACAAGGTATGGACACTATGAATTTATAGTGATGCCATTTGGTCTTACTAATGCCCCTGCTATCTTCATGGATCTAATGAATAGAGTCTTTAGAGACTATCTTGATCAATTTGTGGTAGTCTTTATAGACGATATTCTTGTCTATTCAAAGATCAAGGAAGAGCATGAAGATCGCTTGAGAATTATATTGAAGACCCTGAGAAAGGAGAAGCTTTATGCCAAATTTACCAAGTGTGAATTTTGGCTTCAAAAAGTTGCATTTTTGGGTCACATAATCTCAAAAGAGGGGATATCTGTGGATCCAGAAAAAATAGAGGTTATCGAAAGATGGTCAAGACCAACAACAGTAACTGAGATCCGAAGATTTCTTGGTTTGGCTTGATATTATCAACGTTTTTGTAAATAATTTTTCACGATTATCTAATCCACTCACCAAGTTGACTCGGAAAGGAGTTAAGTTTGTTTGGACAGAGGAATGTGAAGAGAATTTCAAGGAGTTGAAAAGAAGGTTATCCAGTGCATCTGTGCTCACACTGCCTTGTAGTGGAGAAAGGTTTGTGATCTACAGTGATGCATCCAAGAAGGGATTGGGGTGTGTTCTTATGCAAAATGATATTGTGATAGCTTATGCCTCACGGCAGTTGAAAATCCATGAGCAAAATTACCCAACACATGATTTGGAATTGGCTGCGGTAATCTTTGCATTAAAGATTTGGAGGCATTACCTTTATCGTGAAAGGTGTGATATTTATACTTATCATAAAAGTTTAAAGTATATTTTCACACAAAAGGATTTGAATATGCGTCAAAGAAGATGGTTGGAGATGATTAAGGATTATGACTGCTCAATCCATTACCACCTTGGGAAATCAAACAAGGGGGCAGATGCATTAAGTCGACAAGAACATGCTAGTTTATCCATGATGAGGATCACAAAAGATCCAATATTTATGGATTTACAAAGGATGGATCTTGGAATTATAATGGAAGGGGAAAAATCTTATCTTTCTCAAATGAATGTTCAACCATCTATACATGTGAAGATTGAAGAGGCACAGAATGAATATGTAGAGTTAAAAAAGAAGGTGAGAAATGTTCCTGAATTCAACCTTGATTGTGATGGGATAATAAAGTTCAGGAATCGGGTTTGTGTTCCTCCCATCCTCGAATTAAAGAAGGAGCTGCTGGATGAGGCTCATTGTTCTTCATTCTCTATTCATCCTGGAAGCACAAAGATGTATAGGGACCTGAAAGAGTACTTCTGGTGGGATGGCATGAAAAGAGATGTTGCTGAATATGTCTCTCGATGCTTGGTTTGTCAACAAGTTAATGCTGAAAGACAGATGTCTAAGGGGATGTTACAACCATTACCCTTACCCGAATGGAAATGGGAAAACATCACTATGGACTTTGTCACAGGACTTCCTAAAACATCCAAAGGCAATAATGCTATCTGGGTCATAGTTGATCGTCTTACAAAGTCTACACACTTCATTGCTATTAGAGAGGATTTCTCTCTAGATCAGCTTGCCAGGATATATGTAAAGGAAGTGGTAAGATTTCATGGAGTACCACTTTCTATTATATCTGATCGGGATCCTAGATTTACCTCGAAGTTCTGGCAAAGTCTTCAGCATACTCTGGATACAGAGTTGAGTTTCAGCACTGCTTATCATCCCCAGACAGACGGTCAGTCTGAGAGAACAATTCAAACCCTAGAAGATATGTTGAGAGCATTCTCTATGGATTCCAAAGGAGGTTGGGATCAACACCTACCTTTGGTGGAATTCTCTTATAATAATAGCTTTCACTCCAGTATTCATTTGGCTCCTTATGAAGCTCTCTATAGAAAGAAATGCAGGACTCCAACTTGCTGGGATGAAGTTGGGGAAAGAAAGCTATTAGGACCTGATCTCGTTGATGAAATGGCAGAAAAGGTCAGATCTATTCAACAACATATTTGAGCAGCTCAGAGTCGACAGAAAAGTTATGCCGACAACCGAAGAAAAGACCTAGAGTTTGAAGTGGGTGATAAAGTGTTCTTACGAATATCTCCCTGGAAGAGGGTTATGAGATTTGGGAAGAAGGGGAAGGTGGGCCCTAGATATATCGGTCCTTTTGAAATACTGGATCGTGTTGGAAAGGTAGCTTACCGATTGGCTCTTCCACCGAATCTCTCTCAAGTTCACGATGTGTTCCATGTATCTATCCTGAGAAAGTACATACCTGATCCTTCACATGTACTCAACTCAGAAGTTGTACCGCTGGAGCAAGATCTTTCTTATGAAGAACAACCGATAGAGATTCTAGATCGTAGTGAAAAATTCCTACGAAACAAGACCACTCGATTGGTGAAAGTTTTATGGAGGAACCACCAACTTGAATAAGCTACATGGGAGCTTGAGGATAGATGAGGGAGAAGTATCCTCATCTGTTTGTTACAAAGTGACGAATTTTGAGGGCGAAATTCTTTTTAAGGGGGGTAGAATGTGACACCCGAGATTTTTATGAGTAATATTTTGTTTTTATATATCATCAAAGAAATCTGTCACTACATACTAGCTTGGCTTACTTTACACGCAATCGCGACCTTCCTCGATTGCTTGCGTCGTACGTAATACCGAGTTTCACTAAACAACGATATGCTATTAAAATATTATTAAAACTAGCCGTTATGAATAGTAATAAATACTTTTTGAAATTTTATAAATTTTAATTTTCAAAATGGACTTCATTTTTGGATTTGGAATACCGAAATTATCCTAGGGTGAAATTTTGGTATTTTTCTGAAAACTTTCAATTTTTGATGAATAGTGAAACCACTAAGTGGTAGGTTAAAAACTGAATTTTGCATAAAACTTAATTTTACCGCTTCTGTGAATGGAATTTCGAAAATCCGACAAACACGGTTGATATCAGTAAGTAAAATGTGGTTCAATGAGATAAAAATAATTTTTTGGTGAATAGTAACTTTTTACTTTTTTTTACCGCGGTTAATAGTAAATAGGGGTAAATATGATATTACTATTACCCTAACACATGTCCTAATTCTATTGGATAAGTGTAATTCCACCAAAAACAACCTTATGAATAAAATATGACCATTTAGGCCCATTTGGGTTAGATTAGGACATTTATTATTAATTTATTTAAAGAAGGGTTAAAATAGGTAAAATCAACGTTTAATAAGTAAATAATTTTTAATATGGGGTTATACATAAGATAAATTCGACTATAAATTTTAATTAGAAAGATAAAAATATTTCCTACATAATGGTATTTTATTTATAATTTTTAGACATTAAATAATTTAATTTATTTATGACACAATTATGATGCAGTAATTATCTTATTTATGAAATATTGACATAATTGATGTTATAAACACCAAAATAAATGTAATTTGAGACTTTTTAAGAATTCCAATAATTTTATAGGTTACTATGATATATTAGTGTTGATTTAATCAACTTGGTTCTAACATATAATTCTGTTATGACTTTCAAAAAAATCATATATCAAATAGTGTCAAAATTGACACAAAATAGTCTTTAAATAAAATATTATATTATTAATTGTTATTTTATTCCTAAAAATCTAATGTTCGGCCAAATGACTTAGATAAGAATATATATATTAATAGTAAATAATTTGTGGTTCTTTTGGCATGTTATAGTAAGTATATTAACCATATAGTGAAAAAAACAAAAAGACACAGGAAAAGTCAAATTATTTAACTTAGAGTTAAATCTAATTTATAAGGTTAAAATAATACCCTAAACTTGTCTAAATCCTATTGGTTGATAGGATTTCGACCCTTCCACACTTTAGCGTCGAAATAAGACCCTTTGGAACCATTATAAACCGATTTTGACTTTAATATAAAATAATATTTTGAGATATTCCTAAGGTGCCCCTCTCCTCCCTTATAAAAGGGCACCTCCTCCCCCTCCTCCTCACACCAATTTGAGCACTCAAGCTCCGCCAAACCCTGCCATTTTCTCCTCTCCACTTACCTAGAATAATCCTAGAGGTCCTGGTCTTCTTCAAAGACCAATCTTAGTTCCCTAAGTGGAGGATTCAAAGAAGCGTTCCAAAGAAGAGGTAATATCCATTACCGATCTTTTCAACTTCTTTCTTCTTCAACTTCTTCTTCTTTAGTTTTTTCATGATAAAGTAATAACATCAGTATTACATACATACTGATATGTTATTATAAATATGAAACAACCCTAATTCACCTTCTATCCATCCTACGGAAAAATGAAATCACCGCGCGTGCGTACGTACGGAATACCGTCTCCACGCCGTGGTGTAATCTATTTTCCACCATCACCTTACAAGGATGTCTATAATGGTGTAACGAGTAACTATTTATGACTATTATAAAGTAATATTAATACTGAAATAATATATATATACTCCAATACAATTCCACGATCATAGGAACGATATCATCACTCGTGCGTACGTACGGAATGCCGTCTCCACGATGTGATGCGACTCGTTCTACATGATCATCATTACATAGTAATTATATAAATGAATTGAATGAATAAATATGATATATGTTACACTAATACCATTCTGGATATAAGGTATCTATAACCTTAAAAGAAGAATAAGAATTTATTCGGCAAAACACGCATAAGAACAAAAGGCAATAAAGACCCGAGTAACAAGTAACAATGAAATATTACTAACAAGAAGCTAAGAATATGACCATATATGATATCATATCAATATGTATGATTCTGGAATAAGTAAATAACATTATTTAAACCATTATACAGGATCTTCGGACACATACAAAGTAAATTGGACCTAAGGTAAGGGAAATATCACAATCTCACTTTTATCCGAGATTGTTTTTATTTTGGTAATTACTGGGGTGTATTTTATCATCCACATCCATGTTCCCTAAATATGTAATTTCCATCCTTCTACAATAGTTTATATCCAATTTTACCCTTCGGTGAGTTTTTAGTAAAATATATGAACGGAATCTTTTGTCGTTTTTCGTACGAGGTACTTTTTGACTTTTCCGACAAAAGTACGAAGAATGTTTTTTAACTTATACGGAAAGAATGGATTTTTAAAACATTATTTCCATGAATATTCCTTTATAAGATTTCAAGTTTATTTTTAATCAACTTATTTTAGTTTATAATTGTATGACATGTTAAGAAAAGAAAAGTGTTTTTGAATTAGAAAGGATATTTTTCTCAAGAATGGAGTTCAAATGTTTTACCAATATTATTTTCCATCTAAGATAATATAGGGTTCTATTTTTATCCCTATTATTACATTGATTTGATTATGTTTTGAGGAAATTATTTTTATGAAGTCATTTACCTTATATGATTTGTTTTATGATGTCATGATGTTTCAAGAATCCCATTTTTGTTACATGTGTTATGCGATGATGTATGATTTATGATTATGTGGCACACATAAGAAAGGATTTATTATAAGATGGGTGGGACCTATATCTCCCTCCAATGCATTGGGTAAAGATTTATATCTCATGAGATAGACATGGCTGGAACGGAAGGTTATTTCGGTTCAGTGATACAGGACTGAAACGAGGAGTGAACTCGGTTCAGAAATGGACTTTGTCTGCTAAGATAGTCTTGGCAATGAGTCATGACTAACAAGAAATGATTATCCATTATTATGTGTACATTCCACAAGGTTTCAAGTTTTATGTTATGATTATGGGGATCTCATTTTCACTTCTATGATTTATTCCATGCTAAGATATTATGATCTCTTTTGCATGTTATGATTTTCAAAAAGATATGATATGATTTTTATTTCCTTTATTTGCCCTTGCTGAGCATTTGAGCTCACCCTTTTATGTTTTCTTTTCCCCAGGTCGGGAATATGGATATTAAGTAGAATATGCTAAAAGGGACCCTAGATATGATGAAATAAATGGGAGACAATGTAGAAGATTTATGAACCAGTTGTTTATGTTTCCCAGTTTCTAAAGACACTATGCCTATACAGTCCTTTGTGGTTTTGTCATATGTTGTAATAAGTGTGCTTCAATTTTGAAGTATTAATAATGTATGTAAAGTATGGGTCGTTATAGCATCGATTAACCAATACTAGTCAGAACCAATGACCAATACCGATCAGCACCAGTGACCAATACGGGTCAACTTACAGTGACCTCTATGGGTCAGCAATATAGTTACTATGGAAAGGTTGACCTAGATTTACGACAATTCATCCCTATCTTAATAACCATGAAGTTATACTGTTAGAGTGATATATCTCTTTTTCATTGTTCTTCATGATTTAGATCATGCTGGTGATATTACATTTGTGGTATTTCTTTTGATTATTTCTTTTGTGGATTACTAAGAGACCTTTGGGGGTCTTGGGGACCCCTACTGAGTTGTTATACTCACCCACTACACGGGATCTGCCCGTACGTTTGTGTTTGGTGCAGTCTACTGACGCTCCAACATAGACTTTAGAGGTTCGAGACTTGGTGGATCTTGGTGAGACATGAGCATTCGAGGTCATCTTCTTCGAATTCAGACATATAGGTACAACCCTCTTGCTAGAGCTCCAGGGAAGATGCGACAACTGTTTATATTTTTTTAGTTTCTAGGGCTTATATTCCCACCCACTATTTTTCAATTCATAGTTGTAAATGTGGTTGTACTTTACTCGCATGGTTGTACCTTACTTCTATTGGTGTTTACTTCAGTTTCCCATTTTGAGTTTTTATAGATCTTTTAGGCCATGCCATCCCTTTTTGAGAAAAGCCTTTAGGTTCTAGTCCCTTACCCCTGGCATATAGAATGAGGACTTTGGGAAGTCACATCTGGGCCCTGTAGGATGGGTCATGGAAGTTCATAATCTTATTATAAGATGTTTGTATTGTTATGATACTTTTCAAGGGCTCTGTATAGGTTTTGTATGGGTTCTAGGAGACAATTTCCCAAGGCACCAACATGTATTTTCTATGATTTCTAATGTTTATTAATATATATTAATTTCTATCAAAATATATGACAAATAACATTTTCTAAATAATTATAATATTATTTTGGGAAATATTTTTTATAAAAATATTTTTCATGGGTTTCGATGTTTTCTACGAGACTAAGGGTTTTATTATTTTTATGTCCCTTACACAAATTTTTTTCTCATAATTAGTTTTACAGACTTTAAGGATCATTAAGTTAAAATAATACTTATATTGTAATGTTGAGTGGATTGTTTATAATTTTATTAATGTGTTATTTTAAAATATTTATATTAAGGAAAAAATCGATACTAATCCCAAGAATCCACTTTTTATTAAATGATTTTTTTATTTATGATTTTTGACCTAATTCTCTAAAACACTAAAAAATAAAAAGGTGCTTAAATGTATGAGAATATATTCTCAACTGTTTACTAAATATTCTGTAATTTTTTATGCTCGGTACTTATAGTTTGTATCAGAGGTCAATTTATATAAAATTAGATGTGAGGAAAATACTAATAGCATACCCTGGAAAAATATTTTACATTATGGTTATGTAAAAATCATAACTCATTTTAATATTACCTTGTTGCTTCATCGAAATTGTGACTTTTTAGAATGATTTTACATGGAGGAATTAGGGAAGCTCTGTAAAGACCTGTAAATTCTGTGGAAATTTTTTCTTAAATACATGGGAATTTTATGAGTCCGTAGTTTCTAACGATGCCTTATTTTATTTCCCAGTGTGCCCGAAATCAATTTCTGATGTTTTGTTCAGGTACGTTTAGTAAACAGACGTGCAAGATTTTATATCTTTTGAACTGGTACCCGGAATTGAAATCTGAGGGCACCGTTGAACTCGTAGCGTTGGTATTCTCTTAAGGAGACCTTCATTGCAGTTTCATTTTATAGAGGTTGGAAGTTAATTTTTTGTGTTTTTAAATAAATTATATATAAATATGTCTAGCATATTCTTATATGAATGCTTGTTTAATCCTCCAAGGGGAGGATGGAGGTGGGGACCACCCACACATAACCTCCCATGGGAGGATATTATGTTGCGGGGCCCACAGGATCTCAAACCCCCTTAAACTCCCTTAAACCCCCTTAAAACCTTCAGTTCCCCATTAATGGGGGAAACTCTTGATTTACCCCTTAATGGTGCCAACACACCTCAGAGATAATTAATGCCTCACTTAATTATATTTTTAAAACATTTAAATCCTTCCACCCCATTTAATTTAATGATTTGATAAATTTAATTAATGACAAATCTTTTTTTTTTATGCCAAAAAAATAATAGAGAACTTCCATTATTTTTTTGGCTTAACTTTCCTTGGTGGATACATGGGAGAATCCATGGAGAATTATCCTCTCCAATGAAGAACCATCACCTGTGAAGAACGCCTCTTCCTTCCAACAAAGAACGTGAAGAACATCGGTGACATCATATGTTCTTCGACTTCTTCCTTGGATGTCCTCTCCCTCTCCAACCGAGGCGAGAAAGGGAAGATGCCGCCCATGAGGAACGTCGCCAAAGACAACGTCATCTACTCCCGACATCATCGGAACGACGCTGGCTTCCCGTGACTGTGTCAAGAGATCACAGTTTAAAAGGCATGGGGATTTGATTATTTTAATGTATGAATTATAACCTCTTTATTTGAAGTTTATTTTAGTTCGACGGTGGCCAATTGTTATCACCTAATGCAGAGGGCGTGGGCCGAACAAACACGGACCGACGTCCCTCCGTTGATTCTTGTTTGTTTGAAGTCAGAGGCGGAACTAGAAGGTCGCGGTGCCATCGCACCATGCCAGAGAAGAACCACATAGGAAGAAAGAGGAACGACACTGCTGAGCCTCACCGCGCCATTGGTGCGGAACCACAGCAAGGGCTGGCCACGACAAACGGGTGTGGCGCTGTCGCGCCACACCTGAGTGAAACCGCGGTTGGGGAGGGCCATGAAGGATGGAGAATCATGGCGCTGTTGTGCAGCGTAGGGGAGCCAATGACCATGGCTAGGTTGGGACGCTGCAGTGATGGCATGGTGCCGTCACACTATGCAGAGATATGGAGGACAGCAGCGTCGTTGCACCTCGGTGGAGGTGCGAAGGTGGCCGGTCGGGTCGGGCCAACCACTCGGGTCGGGCCGCACCTACGGACCTGGTCATGCCGGGTTGGTCTGACTGGGTCAGACTGGACCTAGACCCACTATGGCCATTTTCAGCTTTTCACCCCTATCATGGGCTTCTGGTGTCCGATTGAAGAACCTCCTATGGAGATAGAATTCATGGAGTGAGACGATTCTTTTGGAATACTCTACTTAAGGTTCGGACGTAGTAGGGTATGGTTGGGTTGGTTTGAGCCTAAAACCAACCAGGCCACTGGAATGGAAATGCCGATGACTCATAGACCAGGCATCTAATTGATGCATTGTCTGTCAAGATGGGTTCCTTATGATGAGACGAAACTACGGGATACATAAACTCAATAATTTGTGATAGTTGATGTATCGACACATGGCTCGTGGAGCGGACCCTCCCAAAATTGAGCGTGCTGTGTGTGGGAACCCTTGGGGTGGATGTGACGATACTATACCAGGATCCTTCGTGGGTTCGACTGTGATGACTACTATACTAGAATCCTCCGTGGGTTCGACAGTGATGACTACTGTTCCAGGATCCTCCGTCGGTCCGATAGTTCTGAATTCTTTTCCTGTATCTGGTGTGGGTCTGACAGAATAGTTAGTACTGTATCCTGTGTGGGTTTGATAACATATCTGGTCTTGTATCTTGTGTGTGTAACACCCCAAGATTTCATAGTGTGTTATTTCTTCAAAATAATTCAATAACTTGCACTACACGCAACACCGAGTTAAATCACACCATGACTTACAAAAAAAGGCATTAAAAGAGGTCATGAATAGCATTAACTAAAATTTTCACTTTATATAATCCTTATAATTTTAGAATCCATATTATGAGTTTCTTAGTCATAATGCAAGAACAGATTCATTTTCAGTATTGCACTTTTATCAACTTTTAATAGTGAAACCTTTTTAAATACAATATTTTAAACTTTTTGACTAAATGGGGACATCAAAATATTTAAAATGAAACATCCCAAGCTTCCACGGTACGCTTTCCTTTGAATAATACGATAGCGTGTGTTGTACGCAACCTCGAGTTCTAACACACACCACAACTAATTAAACTAGCCGTTGTGAATAGTAATACCTACTTTTTGAAATCATATATATTCTATATTTCAAAATTTACTTCATTTTTGGATTCGGAATATCAAAATTAGCCTAGGGTGAAATTTTGGTACATTTCGGATAACTTTCATATTTTGATGAATAGTGAAAATTACTAAATTTTAATTAAAAACAACTTTTTTAATCAAAATAATTAATAGTGATAAATTATGAATTTGAGTGGTTTTAAAGTATATTTAGAATATATTTTTACCATTTAATATAATGTTGGTCATTGGACATAATTTTACAATTAAACCGAACATAAACAAGTGTCAATCTTTTGATAGTTATTATCTCTTAAAAACACGCTTTTTGTTTTGACAGCGGGAATTAATTTTAAATTAATTTCTGCCACTTCTGTGTTTTGAATTTAGAAAAATGGATTCCATATTTGGAATCAGGATGTTCAAATTGTGTAAATAGGTAACTTTTATTTTTAGACATTTTGAATAATTACTGCGGTAAATATTTTATTTACCATGGTTAAGGGTAAATCCGGTAAATAAGGGTTAAAAAATAATATTATAATAATACTAAATTACCCTAAAACGTGTCTTAACCCTATTGGTTGATACATGGTCGACCATGGTCATCTTTGGGTCTATTTTGGGACCCCATGGATCCACTTGTAAGTGATAATGACACATTATATTAATAAAGCTAAAATAAAAATAAAAATGGCATAAGCTTACATCTTTTAGAAGAACAATTTTTACATAGGGTTATACATGTTGTATTTTCGATTATAAATATTCATTAGAAAGATAAAAAGATTTCCTACATAATGATATTTTATTTATAATTTTTAGACATTAAATAATTTATTTTATTTATGACACAATGATGATGCAGTAATTACTATAATAGTGAAAAATTAAAATAATTGATATTATAAATACCCAAATAAATATAATATGAAACTTTTAATGAATTAAACTAATTTTCTAGGATAATATGATATATTAGGATTGATTTAATTGACTTTGTTCGAAGTAATCAATCTGTTATGAGTTTCACAAAAAATCAACTATTGAATAGTGTCAAAATTGACATATAAGAGTTCTTAAAACAAATATTATATTATTAATTGATATTAAATTCCTAAATATCTATGGTTCGGCCAAGAGACTTATATTATGATAGTTTAATCATTAATGGACCACTTGGGGGTCGCTTGGAAGTATATAGTAAGTTTATTAACCATATTATATAAAAATACAAAGAGACATTGTAAAAGTGAAACTAATTAACTTAGAGTTAATACTTAAAGATAAGGTTAATATAAGTACCCAAACCTGTCTAAATTCTATTGGATGAGTTGTTTTCGACCTATCCCCACCTCATCCTTTGAATAGACAACTTTGGAGCCTTTGGAAACCGAATATGAATTTATTATAAATTAATATTTCTAGCTTTTCCAAAGGTGCCCCTCACCCCTCTTATAAAAGGGCACTCCTCCTTCTCTTTTCCTCACACCTCTCAAGCCACTTGGCTCGTCCAAACTCTGCCCAACTAAGCTCCCCACATCCCTCTCCTCCTCCTTGAAGCTTCCCATTAGGAAGAAAGCATTTCAAGAAGTCCTTTGGTTCCAACCAAAGTGAGTTACCTAGATTAAAGGAGGTTAACCTACCCCAACAAAGGAAAAGTACAAGGTAAGGGTTATTTCACAATCTCTTCATTATCTGAGGTTGTTTATACGTAATAATCTACTGGGATCTCTTTATCATCCACATCCATGTTTCTTCGAAATGTATTTCAAAACATATTTATTATTTACAAGAATATGGGTTAAATTCATTTATACCCTTGTTTGAATTTTTGTAAGAGGTTTATAAAGGAATCTTTCCGTCGTTTTCAAAACAAGGTCCTTTTTGACCTTTTCGACAGAATTAAGATAAGAATGTTTTTTTTACTTATACGGCGGGTGCGGTTATTTTCCGCCGTTATAAAATCGTCAAATCTTTCCTTACAAGCTTACAAGAATATTTTCAAGAAAATATTTTATTTTATATGGCTCTTAAATGATTTCAAAAATAGAAAGAGATATTTCTCTAAAAAGTGTTTTGATTTCATCTATGTCAACATCCTTTAATGGATTTTACGCTTATTTGAAGTTGATTTATTATAATACAAAACTTCTATATTGTATTGATGGTTTTGTGATATGTTTGACTGTGGATGTGCTATTTTATACCATTCATAGTTTATGGTGAAACTATTGACATTTCGTATGCAAGTTTTAATCCGAATGTTTATGTTATATTTCAAACTTTTCTTCAGATGAATGTGCTAAACCAGTATGTTCCGGGTTGGGGACCGGTAAAAGTAAGCCCTCCAGGTTGGGGACTAGTTAATGTAAGCCCTCCAGGTTAGGGACTGGTAAAAGTATGCCCTCCGGGTTGGTGTCCGGTTATTAGAGGCACTCCGGGTTGGTGTCCGGTTATTAGAGGCACTCCGGGTTGGTGTCCGGTTATTAGAGGCACTCCGGGTTGGGTTCCGGTTAGAAGTAACCCCTAGGTCTTGGGATGAGGCCTAGACAAAGAAATTAACGTTTAGCATTATGCATTCCAACATTATGAAAGTGGTTATTGATTTTTGCATGTGATTATTCGATTAGTAGAATATTCATGTGAACAAGTAAATGGCATTATTTCATTTTATTTATGCCATACCATGTTTAAAGTTCATGTTTTAAAGGCTTTTGTTTTAGTTATACATTGCCTTAGAAGTTTATTCTTATTTATGAATGTTTCTGCTATATTGTTATCCTTACTGGGCATTTGAGCTCACCCCTTTTCTATGTTTTATTTTTCCCAGGATGTGAAGAAGTAAGTTATGAATGACCTGCAGGGATTTTATGAGGGGTTAATAGTGTGGATTGTGGAAACATTATGTTGTTGTATTAGTTTTTCATTTTATAATGTAATGTAAAACTTATGAATATATCTGGCATTTTCCAAGGCTACTAAACCAATCGGTCTTTCGAGATTTGATCTTTCTTATGATCATGCCAATGTTATGTAATAATGCACCGACTCTAGGAAACTAGGGTCGGGGCGTTACAGTTGGTATCAGAGGAAGTTTAGTACAAACCTTGGAAGCTAGATTTAGATAAACTCTGATTAGAGCACGTGGACCTAAGATGAACATTGAGGATTAGTATAGAAGAACTTTCTAGAATTTTGGTGTTGTAGAGATTTTGTGAGTTTTCCGAGCAATACATCCCTGTCTGGATACGAGCAGGTAGAGGTGGCTCTGGCACAGATGTACCTAGGGGTAAAACCCGAAAACACCGCTTTGAGCTAGACTCGAACGGGAACTAGTGCACGACAACGGGCCTTGCTGCACTCTTGGTTACGACACTCCCGGGGGATATGCTTAGGATAACTCTCATTTTCTTTACAAATCATTATGAAGGGTTTATGAGTATATACTTCCTCAAAGAAAACATTTTTATGATTATGGATTATATCCATAAATAGTTCAATTTATGTTAAGTGTTTTATAAGTATGGGATTATGTATTTTGATTCATAAACTGATCTAGTTTATGCCATTGTTTAGAAATGGCGCCCAGTAGAAGAAATGAGAACTCCAGAAATGCACATGATCCAAAGAGAAGGAAGGATCATATCTTTCATGGTCTTAAGCTAGAATTGATAAGACAAATAGTCTCCCATGTATTATCATCATATGAAGAAATAATATCATGTGTTGATAAGATAAGTAAAGAGTTTACTGAGTCTTATGGCTTTGAAGGGAAGAAAGAGAAGAAAAGGATGGAAGAGAGAAAAATGGATAAAGGGAAGAGGGAAAAGAAGAATTTTCCCATATGTGGTAACTATGAGAAGAAACACCCTGGAACTTGCCTGAAAGGATTGGGAGTTTGTTATAAGTGTAGAGGAAAAGGGCACAAAGTACGTGACTGCAAGGGTGAGAAAATGGTTTCAAATGTACAATGATTCATTTGCAAGGAGTTTGGACACTACGCGAACCTATGCCCCAGTCATCAGACTATGCCACAAATGATGCTATTGGATAATAATCAAGTTATGATACTACCACAGATGAAGAGAAATGATTAGAGTTCTTATGTTGATTATGTCAATTGAGTGTTGTATCAACAATGTACTTGTTATATTGATTATGGAGTATATAAGGATTGTACTGCAGTACTATTTCATTAAGGACTTGAGATTGTGTGGAACAAAGAAAAGTGACTCAATAGCAGGATAAATTTTTGGAAAATATATGGTTGATATATAGTTCTGATACTGAGGTAGTGATTTTGGAATAATATGTGATTGTTTTGGATAAATTATATTGGATATTCTTGACTACCCTGGAACTGATTAATGATTTGTATATTCCATCATTTTGTTGGGGTTTAAAACATTTTTGGATTGATGAAGTATATCCAGCATTCAATATGGAATAAGGGAGAATGAATGTAATCTATAAGGAATATGGTAATTTAGGATGTTTCAGTGTATTAAAAGAATACATGATGAAGGTATTCATATGCTATTACGGGGTAAAAAGGATCTACATTATGCTTACCTTCCTTATAAATGTTGGACTGTGAGTTTGGAAAGAAGTATTTTGGATAGTTCTAGTTTGGATTATTTTGGATTGCTATAAAAGGACAACCCGGAGGTCGGGCGGCAACCCGTCGCGTCCGGCAAGGCTATGAGACTTGAACCCGCAACCGAAGGGCGACAAAGGTGTATCACCTACCACTGGCCCATGAGATGTCCTGGATTAAATAATGTAGTTTTTATTAAAATATCATGTAGATGAATTATAAATTCGTTTATTTTGGAACCCTATACGAATAGTGTAAATAGAATTTTTTTACATTCTATTATCTTTTAGAGTGAAAGATGAGTTTGTGGTAGAAATTTATTAATGGATAAAACTCTAATTATAAAGTAAGTGTATCTCCTTATGATCTTAGCCAATATCATAAATAAATTCCTCAACATTAAGAAAATCAACTTAGAACAAAAATGTTTTCCTAGATGGTACCTTAAATCATCACTAATTTATGGCTTTGGGATTGTTGGCCTTTTCATAGCCATGTTCTCTACCACTCTCCATCAGATAATTGATGGTTAGATTTTTCTTCCATATCCATATTTTCCTACATGGAACCCTAGTATGTGTTATTTTCGGTAATCTTCATACATTCGACTCTTTATTATAAATAGAGGCCTCATTAATTCATTTTTCGATGTGGGATTTCAACTAAGATATTTTGAAACGTCAAAAATGTGTTATCCTAATACCCTATGTTTTGTTGAACCGATGGTACTTCAAATCATCATAGATTGATGAATTTAAGGACCTAAATTTTACACTTGTTTGTGATTGATGACCTCAATCACTACCTATAAATATTTACGTTTTTCCTCCAATTATATGTCTCTGATTGCCACCAATGTTCTCCTAATCAAGATCATAATTTGGTGGTGACCCTTTCATTTCTCTTTTCCACATATTAAGACTAAATTTTAGTAACCCAATTTCTGATGTGGGTTTTCCCAAAAATATATTTTCTATTTTCAACCTTTTATTTTCGAAGAACAATTTCAAATTGCGAGGACGCAATTTATTGAAGGAGGGGAGAATGTAACACCCCAAGATTTCATAGTGTGTTATTTCTTCAAAATAATTCAATAACTTGCACTACACGCAACACCGAGTTCAATCACACCATGACTTACAAAAAAAGGCATTAAAAGAGGTCATGAATAGCATTAACTAAAATTTTCACTTTATATAATCCTTATAATTTTAGAATCCATATTATGAGTTTCTTAGTCATAATGCAAGAACAGATTCATTTTCAGTATTGCACTTTTATCAACTTTTAATAGTGAAACCTTTTTAAATACAATATTTTAAACTTTTTGACTAAATGGGGACATCAAAAAATTTAAAATGAAACATCCCAAGCTTCCACGGTACGCTTTCCTTTGAATAATATGATAGCGTGTGTTGTACGCAACCTCGAGTTCTAACACACACCACAACTAATTAAACTAGCCGTTGTGAATAGTAATACCTACTTTTTGAAATCATATATATTCTATATTTCAAAATGGACTTCATTTTTGGATTCGGAATATCAAAATTAGCCTAGGGTGAAATTTTGGTACATTTCGGATAACTTTCATATTTTGATGAATAGTGAAAATTACTAAATTTTAATTAAAAACAACTTTTTTAATCAAAATAATTAATAGTGATAAATTATGAATTTGAGTGGTTTTAAAGTATATTTAGAATATATTTTTACCATTTAATATAATGTTGGTCATTGGACATAATTTTACAATTAAACCGAACATAAACAAGTGTCAATCTTTTGATAGTTATTATCTCTTAAAAACACGCTTTTTGTTTTGACAACGGGAATTAATTTTAAATTAATTTCTGCCACTTCTGTGTTTTGAATTTAGAAAAATGGATTCCATATTTGGAATCAGGATGTTCAAATTGTGTAAATAGGTAACTTTTATTTTTTGACATTTTGAATAATTACTGCGGTAAATATTTTATTTACCATGGTTAAGGGTAAATCCGGTAAATAAGGGTTAAAAAATAATATTATAATAATACTAAATTACCCTAAAACGTGTCTTAACCCTATTGTTTGATACATGGTCGACCATGGGCATCTTTGGGTCTATTTTGGGACCCCATGGATCCACTTGTAAGTGATAATGACACATTATATTAATAAAGCTAAAATAAAAATAAAAATGGCATAAGCTTACATCTTTTAGAAGAACAATTTTTACATAGGGTTATACATGTTGGATTTTCGATTATAAATATTCATTAGAAAGATAAAAATATTTCCTACATAATGATATTTTATTTATAATTTTTAGACATTAAATAATTTATTTTATTTATGACACAATGATGATGCAGTAATTACTATAATAGTGAAAAATTAAAATAATTGATATTATAAATACCCAAATAAATATAATATGAAACTTTTAATGAATTAAACTAATTTTCTAGGATAATATGATATATTAGGATTGATTTAATTGACTTTTTTCGAAGTAATCAATCTGTTATGAGTTTCACAAAAAATCAACTATTGAATAGTGTCAAAATTGACATAAAAGAGTTCTTAAAACAAATATTATATTATTAATTGATATTAAATTCCTAAATATCTAAGGTTCGGCCAAGAGACTTATATTATGATAGTTTAATCATTAATGGACCACTTGGGGGTCGCTTGGATGTATATAGTAAGTTTATTAACCATATTATATAAAAATACAAAGAGACATTGTAAAAGTGAAACTAATTAACTTAGAGTTAATACTTAAAGATAAGGTTAATATAAGTACCCAAACCTGTCTAAATTCTATTGGATGAGTTGTTTTCGACCTATCCCCACCTCATACTTTGAATAGTCAACTTTGGAGCCTTTGGAAACCGAATATGAATTTATTATAAATTAATATTTCTAGCTTTTCCAAAGGTGCCCCTCACCCCTCTTATAAAAGGGCACTCCTCCTTCTCTTTTCCTCACACCTCTCAAGCCACTTGGCTCGTCCAAACTCTGCCCAACTAAGCTCCCCACATCCCTCTCCTCCTCCTTGAAGCTTCCCCTTAGGCAGAAAGCATTTCAAGAAGTCCTTTGGTTCCAACCAAAGTGAGTTACCTAGATTAAAGGAGGTTAACCTACCCCAACAAAGGAAAAGTACAAGGTAAGGGTTATTTCACAATCTCTTCATTATCCGAGGTTGTTTATACGTAATAATCTACTGGGATCTCTTTATCATCCACATCCATGTTTCTTCGAAATGTATTTCAAAACATATTTATTATTTACAGGAATATGGGTTAAATTCATTTATACCCTTGTTTGACTTTTTGTAAGAGGTTTATAAAGGAATCTTTCCGTCGTTTTCAAAACAAGGTCCTTTTTGACCTTTTCGACAGAATTAAGATAAGAATGTTTTTTTTACTTATACGGCGGGTGCGGTTATTTTCCGCCGTTATAAAATCGTCAAAGCTTTCCTTACAAGCTTACAAGAATATTTTCAAGAAAATATTTTATTTTATATGGCTCTTAAATGATTTCAAAAATAGAAAGAGATATTTCTCTAAAAAGTGTTTTGATTTCATCTTTGTCAACATCCTTTAATGGATTTTACGCTTATTTGAAGTTGATTTATTATAATACAAAACTTCTATATTGTATTGAAGGTTTTGTGATATGTTTGACTGTGGATGTGCTATTTTATACCATTCATAGTTTATGGTGAAACTATTGACATTTCGTATGCTAGTTTTAATCCGAATGTTTATGTTATATTTCAAACTTTTCTTCAGATGAATGTGCTAAACCAGTATGTTCCGGGTTGGGGACCGGTAAAAGTAAGCCCTCCAGGTTGGGGACTAGTTAATGTAAGCCCTCCAGGTTAGGGACTGGTAAAAGTATGCCCTCCGGGTTGGTGTCCGGTTATTAGAGGCACTCCGGGTTGGTGTCCGGTTATTAGAGGCACTCCGGGTTGGTGTCCGGTTATTAGAGGCACTCCGGGTTGGGTTCCGGTTAGAAGTAACCCCTAGGTCTTGGGATGAGGCCTAGACAAAGAAATTAACGTTTAGCATTATGCATTCCAACATTATGAAAGTGGTTATTGATTTTTGCATGTGATTATTCGATTAGTAGAATATTCATGTGAACAAGTAAATGGAATTATTTCATTTTATTTATGCCATACCATGTTTAAAGTTCATGTTTTAAAGGCTTTTGTTTTAGTTATACATTGCCTTAGAAGTTTATTCTTATTTATGAATGTTTCTGCTATATTGTTATCCTTACTGGGCATTTGAGCTCACCCCTTTTCTATGTTTTATTTTTCCCAGGATGTGAAGAAGTAAGTTATGAATGACCTGCAGGGATTTTATGAGGGGTTAATAGTGTGGATTGTGGAAACATTATGTTGTTGTATTAGTTTTTCATTTTATAATGTAATGTAAAACTTATGAATATATCTGGCATTTTCCAAGGCTACTAAACCAATCGGTCTTTCGAGATTTGATCTTTCTTATGATCATGCCAATGTTATGTAATAATGCACCGACTCTAGGAAACTAGGGTCGGGGCATTACAGTTGGTATCAGAGGAAGTTTAGTACAAACCTTGGAAGCTAGATTTAGATAAACTCTGATTAGAGCACGTAGACCTAAGATGAACATTGAGGATTAGTATAGAAGAACTTTCTAGAATTTTGGTGTTGTAGAGATTTTGTGAGTTTTCCGAGCAATACATCCCTGTCTGGATACGAGCAGGTAGAGGTGGCTCTGGCACAGATGTACCTAGGGGTAAAACCCAAAAACACC
Source organism: Viscum album (assembly GCA_963277665.1). Lineage (NCBI taxonomy): Eukaryota > Viridiplantae > Streptophyta > Magnoliopsida > Santalales > Viscaceae > Viscum > Viscum album. Next base: position 65,153,655 of record OY728132.1, on the reverse strand, counting down.
GCTTTGAGATAGACTCGAACGGGAACTGGTGCACGACAACGGGCCTTGCTGCACTCTTGGTTACGACACTCCCGGGGGATATGCTTAGGATAACTCTCATTTTCTTTACAAATCATTATGAAGGGTTTATGAGTATATACTTCCTCAAAGAAAACATTTTTATGATTATGGATTATATCCATAAATAGTTCAATTTATATTAAGTGTTTTATAAGTATGGGATTATGTATTTTGATTCATAAACTGATCTAGTTTATGCCATTGTTTAGAAATGGCGCCCAGTAGAAGAAATGAGAACTCCAGAAATGCACATGATCCAAAGAGAAGGAAGGATCATATCTTTCATGGTCTTAAGCTAGAATTGATAAGAGAAATAGTCTCCCATGTATTATCATCATATGAAGAAATAATATCATGTGTTGATAAGATAAGTAAAGAGTTTACTGAGTCTTATGGCTTTGAAGGGAAGCAAGAGAAGAAAAGGATGGAAGAGAGAAAAATGGATAAAGGGAAGAGGGAAAAGAAGAATTTTCCCATATGTGGTAACTATGAGAAGAAACACCCTGGAACTTGCCTGAAAGGAATGGGATTTTGTTATAAGTGTAGAGGAAAAGGGCACAAAGTACGTGACTGCAAGGGTGATAAAATGGTTTCAAATGTACAATGATTCATTTTCAAGGAGTTTGGACACTACGCGAACCTATGCCCCAGTCATCAGACTATGCCACAAATGATGCTATTGGATAATAATCAAGTTATGATACTACCACAGATAAAGAGGAATGATTAGAGTTCTTATGTTGATTATGTCAATTGAGTGTTGTATCAACAATGTACTTGTTATATTGATTATGGAGTATATAAGGATTGTACTGCAGTACTATTTCATTAAGGACTTGAGATTGTGTGGAACAAAGAAAAGTGACTCAATAGCAGGATAAATTTTTGGAAAATATATGGTTGAGATATAGTTCTGATACTGAGGTAGTGATTTTGGAATAATATGTGATTGTTTTGGATAAATTATATTGGATATTCTTGACTACCCTGGAACTGATTAATGATTTGTATATTCCATCATTTTGTTGGGGTTTAAAACATTTTTGGATTGATGAAGTATATCCAGCATTCTATATGGAATAAGGGAGAATGAATGTAATCAATAAGGAATATGGTAATTCAGGATGTTTCAGTGTATTAAAAGAATACATGATGAAGGTATTCATATGCTATTACGGGGTAAAAAGGATCTACATTATGCTTACCTTCCTTATAAATGTTGGACTGTGAGTTTGGAAAGAAGTATTTTGGATAGTTCTAGTTTGGATTATTTTGGATTGCTATAAAAGGACAACCCGGAGGTCGGGCGGCAACCCGTCGCGTCCGGCAAGGCTATGAGACTTAAACCCGCAACCGAAGGGCGACAAAGGTGTATCACCTACCACTGGCCCATGAGATGTCCTGGATTAAATAATGTAGTTTTTATTAAAATATCATGTAGATGAATTATAAATTCGTTTATTTTGGAACCCTATACGAATAGTGTAAATAGAATTTTTTTACATTCTATTATCTTTTAGAGTGAAAGATGAGTTTGTGGTAGAAATTTATTAATGGATAAAACTCTAATTATAAAGTAAGTGTATCTCCTTATGATCTTAGCCAATATCATAAATAAATTCCTCAACATTAAGAAAATCAACTTAGAACAAAAATGTATTCCTAGATGGTACCTTAAATCATCACTAATTTATGGCTATGGGATTGTTGGCCTTTTCATAGCCATGTTCTCTACCACTCTCCAACAGATAATTGATGGTTAGATTTTTCTTCCATATCCATATTTTCCTACATGGAACCCCAGTATGTGTTATTTTCGGTAATCTTCATACATTCGACTCTTTATTATAAATAGAGGCCTCATTAATTCATTTTTCGATGTGGGATTTCAACTAAGATATTTTGAAACGTCAAAAATGTGTTATCCTAATACCCTATGTTTTGTTGAACCGATGGTATTTCAAATCATCATAGATTGATGAATTTAAGGACCTAAATTTGACACTTGTTTGTGATTGATGACCTCAATCACTACCTATAAATATTTACGTTTTTCCTCCAATTATATGTCTCTGATTGCCACCAATGTTCTCCTAATCAAGATCATAATTTGGTGGTGACCCTTTCATTTCTCTTTTCCACATGTTAAGACTAAATTTTAGTAACCCAATGTCCGATGTGGGTTTTCCCAAAAATATATTTTCTATTTTCAACCTTTTATTTTCGAAGAACAATTTCAAATTGCGAGGACGCAATTTATTGAAGGAGGGGAGAATGTAACACCCCAAGATTTCATAGTGTGTTATTTCTTCAAAATAATTCAATAACTTGCACTACACGCAACACCGAGTTCAATCACACCATGACTTACAAAAAAAGGCATTAAAAGAGGCCATGAATAGCATTAACTAAAATTTTCACTTTATATAATCCTTATAATTTTAGAATCCATATTATGAGTTTCTTAGTCATAATGCAAGAACAGATTCATTTTCAGTATTGCACTTTTATCAACTTTTAATAGTGAAACCTTTTTAAATACAATATTTTAAACTTTTTGACTAAATGGGGACATCAAAAAATTTAAAATGAAACATCCCATGCTTCCACGGTACACTTTCCTTTGAATAATACGATAGCGTGTGTTGTACGCAACCTCGAGTTCTAACACACACCACAACTAATTAAACTAGCCGTTGTGAATAGTAATACCTAATTTTTGAAATCATATATATTCTATATTTCAAAATGGACTTCATTTTTGGATTCGGAATATCAAAATTAGCCTAGGGTGAAATTTTGGTACATTTCGGATAACTTTCATATTTTGATGAATAGTGAAAATTACTAAATTTTAATTAAAAACAACTTTTTTAATCAAAATAATTAATAGTGATAAATTATGAATTTGAGTGGTTTTAAAGTATATTTAGAATATATTTTTACCATTTAATATAATTTTGGTCATTGGACATAATTTTACAATTAAACCGAACATAAACAAGTGTCAATCTTTTGATAGTTATTATCTCTTAAAAACACGCTTTTTGTTTTGACAGCGGGAATTAATTTTAAATTAATTTCTGCCACTTCTGTGTTTTGAATTTAGAAAAATGGATTCCATATTTGGAATCAGGATGTTCAAATTGTGTAAATAGGTAACTTTTATTTTTAGACATTTTGAATAATTACTGCGGTAAATATTTTATTTACCATGGTTAAGGGTAAATCCGGTAAATAAGGGTTAAAAATAATATTATAATAATACTAAATTACCCTAAAACGTGTCTTAACCCTATTTGTTGATACATGGTCGACCATGGGCATCTTGGGGTCTATTTTGGGACCCCATGGATCCACTTGTAAGTGATAATGATACATTATATTAATAAAGCTAAAATAAAAATAAAAATGGCATAAGCTTACATCTTTTAGAAGAACAATTTTTACATAGGGTTATACATGTTGGATTTTCGATTATAAATATTCATTAGAAAGCTAAAACTATTTACTACATAATGATATTTTATTTATAATTTTTAAACATTAAATAATTTATTTTATTTATGACACAATGATGATGCAGTAATTACTATAATAGAGAAAAATTAAAATAATTGATATTATAAATACCCAAATAAATATAATATGAAACTTTTAATGAATTAAACTAATTTTCTAGGATAATATGATATATTAGGATTTATTTAATTGACTTTGTTCGAATTAATCAATCTATTATGAGTTTCACAAAAAATCAACTATTGAATAGTGTCAAAATTGACATAAAAAAGTTCTTAAAACAAATATTATATTATTAATTGATATTAAATTCCTAAATATCTAAGGTTCGGCCAAGAGACTTATATTATGATAGTTTAATCATTAATTGACCACTTGGGGGTCGCTTGGATGTATATAGTAAGTTTATTAACCATATTATATAAAAATACAAAGAGACATTGTAAAAGTGAAACTAATTAACTTAGAGTTAATACTTAAAGATAAGGTTAATATAAGTACCCAAACCTGTCTAAATTCTATTGGATGAGTTGTTTTCGACCTATCCCCACCTCATCCTTTGAATAGTCAACTTTGGAGCCTTTGGAAACCGAATATGAATTTATTATAAATTAATATTTCTAGCTTTTCCAAAGGTGCCCCTCACCCCTCTTATAAAAGGGCACTCCTCCTTCTCTTTTCCTCACACCTCTCAAGCCACTTGGCTCGTCCAAACTCTGCCCAACTAAGCTCCCCACATCCCTCTCCTCCTCCTTGAAGCTTCCCCTTAGGCAGAAAGCATTTCAAGAAGTCCATTGGTTCCAACCAAAGTGAGTTACCTAGATTAAAGGAGGTTAACCTACCCCAACAAAGGAAAAGTACAAGGTAAGGGTTATTTCACAATCTCTTCATTATCCGAGGTTGTTTATACGTAATAATCTACTGGGATCTCTTTATCATCCACATCCATGTTTCTTCGAAATGTATTTCAAAACATATTTATTATTTACAAGAATATGGGTTAAATTCATTTATACCCTTGTTTGACTTTTTGTAAGAGGTTTATAAAGGAATCTTTCCGTCGTTTTCAAAACAAGGTCCTTTTTGACCTTTTCGACAGAATTAAGATAAGAATGTTTTTTTTACTTATACGGCGGGTGCGGTTATTTTCCGCCGTTATAAAATCGTCAAAGCTTTCCTTACAAGCTTACAAGAATATTTTCAAGAAAATGTTTTATTTTATATGGCTCTTAAATGATTTCAAAAATAGAAAGAGATATTTCTCTAAAAAGTGTTTTGATTTCATCTATGTCAACATCCTTTAATGGATTTTACGCTTATTTGAAGTTGATTTATTATAATACAAAACTTCTATATTGTATTGAAGGTTTTGTGATATGTTTGACTGTGGATGTGCTATTTTATACCATTCATAGTTTATGGTGAAACTATTGACATTTCGTATGCTAGTTTTAATCCGAATGTTTATGTTATATTTCAAACTTTTCTTCAGATGAATGTGCTAAACCAGTATGTTCCGGGTTGGGAACCGGTAAAAGTAAGCCCTCCAGGTTGGGGACTAGTTAAAGTAAGCCCTCCAGGTTAGGGACTGGTAAAAGTATGCCCTCCGGGTTGGTGTCCGGTTATTAGAGGCACTCCGGGTTGGTGTCCGGTTATTAGAGGCACTCCGGGTTGGTGTCCGGTTATTAGAGGCACTCCGGGTTGGGTTCCGGTTAGAAGTAACCCCTAGGTCTTGGGATGAGGCCTAGACAAAGAAATTAACGTTTAGCATTATGCATTCCAACATTATGAAAGTGGTTATTGATTTTTGCATGTGATTATTCGATTAGTAGAATATTCATGTGAACAAGTAAATGGCATTATTTCATTTTATTTATGCCATACCATGTTTAAAGTTCATGTTTTAAAGGCTTTTGTTTTAGTTATACATTGCCTTAGAAGTTTATTCTTATTTATGAATGTTTCTGCTATATTGTTATCCTTACTGGGCATTTAAGCTCACCCCTTTTCTATGTTTTATTTTTCCCAGGATGTGAAGAAGTAAGTTATGAATGACCTGCAGGGATTTTATGAGGGGTTAATAGTGTGGATTGTGGAAACATTATGTTGTTGTATTAGTTTTTCATTTTATAATGTAATGTAAAACTTATGAATATATCTGGCATTTTCCAAGGATACTAAACCAATCAGTCTTTCGAGATTTGATCTTTCTTATGATCATGCCAATGTTATGTAATAATGCACCGACTCTAGGCAACTAGGGTCGGGGCGTTACAGTGTGGGTCTGACAGCTTTGATGAATTAGTTAATACATCTGATCATCTCTATCACTCTACAAAATATGTATACCTGTGTGATCTGAGTTATGTATTTCAGCCATTATCATCATTGTGATTGAATTTACTTCCTTTGTGGAATGGTTTGTTCTTGGGCTCGAGAGTTGGAGCCAGACTATGATTGATAACTTATGTTTATGTATGGGTATATACCTATGTAGGGATTTTTTGTACTTCGTGATTTTATCTTTCTACTTTGGTTTATCATTTTTGGATTCTGGGAGACCTTCAGGGGTCTCAGGGTCCCCTACTTAGTATTGTTATACTCACCCCTACACGTGCTTCGCCCGCACCTTGTTGTGTTCTGTATAGATGAAGGTCAGCCGTGATCGAGGCTGAGGGTAATGGACGGGAGGCTGGTCATATCTGGACTAGAGAGGAGGTACTGCAGGGACCCGTTGTTCGAGTACTTTACCTACCCTTCAGGTAGGAATCCCCATTAGACGATCCAGGAGCGGATTACCTTTTTTCTTGTACTTGTACTTGTTGTTCAGTAGGGTTTGTATTCTAGCACACTTAATTTTAGAACACATTCCTTTTCTATTTTAGTACATGTTGCTTCTACTACTTGTGTTCAGACTACGTGAGTTAAAGGTTAAAAGGCAATGACTTCCCTTTTTATCAGGGATTCTCCTTTGGGGCTAGTCGCCAGCCCCTAGTCTATGGATGATGGGCTTGGGGTAGTCATGACATGGGCCCCGAGGATGGGTTGTGACAAATTGGTATCAAAGGAGTCGGTTCTACCGCAGAACATGTGTGATGACCCAGAATCGCAGGGCCCTTTCCTTTACCAAAAATACGGATCCTAAAGGGGTAGCGTCTCGGCGTAAGGCTGATCGGCGCGACTGATCGGTGAGACCGATCGGGGTGACCAGCCGCGCCGATAGGTCTGATCGGCATAACCGATCGGTGAGACCGTTCAGGGTGACCGGTCGGTGAGACTGATCTGCGCGACCGGTCGGCAAGACCGATCGGTGCGACTGATCGGTGAGACCTATCGGCGGGACCGGTCAGCGAGACAGATCAGCGCGAACGGTTGGTGAGACTGATCGGTGTCACCCAGCCTTGTCAGGGTTTTTCCAATCGCGCTCCTTTTGCACAAATTGGGTTTTAAACCTTATTTTGACCTGTTATAAATCTCGGCAATGCCCATAAATGTTTTAATTAGATATTTAATTAATTAACCGGGTGTGTGCATCCGTTTAAACCCCTTTAATAACGTGGGGGCCGCGTGGTCAACCCACGACCCCCGCTCCTTATGTGGTTTCACGTTCTTATCTCAACCGTCCCCGACCCTTATAAACTAAAGGGTTACCCCTGGTTTCTTCTTTTATCGATCATCGCTGGGAGTACCCTTCGTTCACAAATATCTTTTTTTCAGGTGAGCCGCATCACTATACGTGAAGTTCCACTCCCGGCCTTAGCGTCGATCATTGATAACATATAGAGAATTTCTCCTTTGTCTCTCCTTTTTTGTGTATCATGCGGGGTGGGAATTCTTTTGTTTCTATAGAGTTGGATAAGCCAAAACCTCAATGAAGATAATGAATGAACTCTAACAAAGGGGGAGGGATGTGATTGATGATGCTACTTGGTTTTATGATCTTCCATATATATATGATTTATGAATTGTGTGGGCTTATGCCTACTGAAAATCATGGTCGTTGGTGGTCTTTCTCTGTGTACTAATGAAACCCTCGTGATTCTTTAAATGGATTGTTTTATAGTTGTCAACTCTTGATGTGAAAAGTAAATCGGTTAATAACTTAAATTTGGCTAAGAAAATTGAAAGCATCAGGATCAATTCCTTTCTGTGATAACCCTGGATAAAGCACACGAAAATTGGAATCATGGAGTGTGTAAAATATTATAAATCTAAAAATACCGGCATTGTCCTGCTTTGCTTGGTGGTAGTGGTTTGATTATTCTTCCTTCACGGGACGTTTTTTTGGGTGATGTAGGTGGGGATGGGATCCCCTGTTATGATACTCTCGGTGGTTGTGAGAATTGGGGATGGGGTCCCCTCTGTTTTTCTTTCCGTAGTTGTGAATTTTAAGACTAGATGGTTACCTTTTTTTATATCATGAATTGGGGTGGGATCCTCTGTTGATGAGAAACCATCTAGGGGGGACATGGGGCAGTGTATGAGGGCTTTTCTTTGGTTCCAGTACTTCGAGGGATCTGACTTATCCCATTGTTGTTATGACTTTACAGGAGAACCGGGTGTGGATGTTGTAGTTGATTCTTGACGTTTGGTTGGATCCTTTTCCCTTGGATTATGCTTATGGTGTTAGTTTCCCAGTAGTTTCCGAAAACTCATTTCTGCATTATTACTGAACATGTAATCTAGGATGGGAGAAATGAGTTTTGGTTTGGCGTGGGTTGTGACTTGGACGTAGTGCTCTTTGTGTTCTTTAGGTGGGATGAAGAAAAACCTAAACTTTTTTTGAGTTCTTGTTAACTATACATATACTTGTAGTTTTGTGTTTCTTATTCGCGCCCCACCCAAGTTGAGCACTTAGTGCCGAACACCACCTTTTCATGGGGGGAGGGTGTTTTTACCAACACTTCCATTAATGGATGGTTATTAGCTCCTTTTCTGCTCCCCTTCCCTAATAGCCCAAGTATATTCAGGGAGGTTGTGATGGCCTAAGGTCCATTACTATCCCAATAACCTTCGGGTGGGGTAGTGTGGTGGTTATGGCCAAGGTGTGTGCGGGCAGGTAGTTTCCCAAGTATCATCGGGATGAGGCCCAAGTGTCTTCGGGCATGGCGGAGGATCTTCTATCCCAGGTGTCTTCGAGCGTGGCGGTGGTTGTTCTAGACTAGGTGTTTGTAGGTGTGGTTATGTGTGACAGTTGTGGCCCAGGTGTTTGAGTGTGGGATTCAGCAGTGGGACTAGATGAGGTTGTGGCCCAGGTGTGTGCGGGCGGGTGTGGCAGTGGGACTGTAGTGAGAATGGCAGGATTGGTTCGACGCGTAGGATGTCTTCAATAACCAGTGGGAAAGTGGCGCGGGGTACCCAAACATCAATGTGCTCTTATTATATACATTAATTGACTTGTGTTATTTGGGGAGTGTGCCTTGGTGAGGTTTGGGTGGATAGTTAACCTTGTTAGGTGTTTGGTTTACTCTTTTTCCCACGGGACTTAGTATGTTCCCCCACTTGTGCACTAGAGTCTTTGGTTTTGCCTACTGAGTATACATGTATGCTCACCCTACGTATATAAAACTTCTTTCAGGTTTCCAGGAGGACTTCGGGGATCGTGCGGGACCGTACTAGCTCGGACCTTTAGGCCAGTTGCAGTTGGTGTTTTTCTTTCTTTGGGTACTTTAACTATGTAGTCACTTGTAATTTGTGGTATATACTTTTGGAACATGCATATGGGAATGGTTGTTTTGGATTTACTTTTACTTTTATCTTTTGGTGTTGTTGGGATTTACCATTCTATCTCCCGATCCTATTAAAAGATAAAGGGTAATGCCTTCCATTTAGTATGTGATTCTATACCTTTGGTACTAGTCTCCACTTCGGGACCTATTGAAGGTGGGTCTCGGGGGTCATTATCTCTCCTTCAACTTATAGAAGGAAGGGCCTGGCAATCTGCTGACCCTTCCCTCCTTCTGGTGAAGGCGGGTCATGACAGAATGGTATCAGAGTAAAGGATGAGAGATAGGACGGTGTCTGGAGTTAGGAACAGTGAGGATTGCATTGGATGGTAGGGAAACAGTGTTGGGTGACCTTGGTACGTGAATTAGGCCAGGAAAGACCGGCTAGGACACATGATTTTAGGGCCCCCCGTGATCCGATGCAAGGACTCTGGACCTACCGAACGACCAAGTGAGGCCACGCAGATTGCAGGGTAGAGACCCTAGGAAAGGTACATGCATCATAATTACTTGTGTTCTCGTGTTTCTGGGGTGTCTTGGGAATTAAGAATAAACAAAAAGATTAAGAAGTTTTAAAGACAATATTCTGCACTACTTGGGCTTAGGCATTCTTTGTTTACCTTGCAGTTATGGCACCTGGAAGGCGACCACATGTTGTACAAGTGATCGAGGCCCCTGAGACTACCTGGGCCGATCGGCAGAGAGCTGATCGAGAGGAGTAGGACGACCAGTGGCAGAAGACACTTCGTGCCTTCCAACGATAGACCCTTGAGAAGTATGAGGGAATAACCTCTGACATGAAGACATAGAAATGGCTAGAGGAGCTGGTGATAGCCTTCGGCTTGATCTGGGCTCTGACCGAGTACGGGGTTCCTCTGGCCGTCAGCCAGATGCGGGGAGAAACACGTCAGTGGTGGTTGCTTTACCTGGGGGAGAGGAGATAGGCTGAGGTGGCATGGGATGATTTCGAGAGGGAGTTCTGGGAAGAGTTCCTCTCTACAACGATGAAGGTGGAAAAGAGACAGGAGCTATTCTCTCTCTAGCAGGGGAGTATGTTAGTGAGGGAGATATGCATCAAGTTCAAGGACATAGTATGTTTTTCTCCGGACCTCTTTCCTGATGAGGAGTCTTGAGCATGAATTTGGAGGAGTCTCTCCGACCCTCCCTCCAGTATGTTGTTACCCCCTTTACCCTACCAACATACATGGAGGTCCAGAAGAAGGCTGAAGTGGTGAAGAGGATGCATGATATAGGAGGTGTGTCACGAGAGGGGATCCAGTTGGGACCATCGAGGGGGAAGGCCATTAGTACCAGGCCTCCAGCGTCAGGACCCTCTAGGTTCTGACCAGCAGGGAGCATGCCACAACAGATTCAATTTCGATCCCCGGGTCCTTGCCCTTTTGCTTTGGTCCTGGGACCGCGGTGCTTCATCTGTGGGAGCCATGGACACCTCCAGAGTCAGTGCATGGACCGGGTATAGTACGGTGGTGGCGGAAAACCCCATCACCCGCCCCAGCAGTGGCTTCCAGCCAGGCCTTTCCAGCAGCAGCAGCAGGGACAGTGAGCTCCTGCTCCTCTGAGGGCAGATATAGGAGGAGGAGGCCGACCTCAGGGCTCTCCTCAAGGACGTCGACTGGGGTGTGGTCGTGGAGGTGTCCGACAACCGATGGTCTGAGGAGATGGGCGTGGACAGCTACACGCCGCGTAGATAGCAGTTCCAGCAGGGCCGGAGGTTGTTCTAGTTACGATCAATTTGTTCAGTACCCTTGCTTTTGCTTTGTTTGATACTGGAGCTTCACACTCCTTTGTTGCACCCAGTCTAGCCAGTGCCTTGGGTCTCGATGCTGAGAGAATTCTAGTTACCCTGGTGCTGAGCACACCAGTCAGAGGTCAGACCGATATCTTATTTGTTTGTCGAGGATGCAGACTGATGATCGGGCCACATCAGTCAGTTAGGGATCTTCTTCTTCTACAGATACGACCATACGATGTCATCCTAGGCAACGAATAGCTATTCTCTGTGTGTGTCATCATCGATGGATTCCGAGGAAGGGTTGTGTTCTCAGACTTGGGCGGCTGGCATGTTACCTTCTCCGGTGAGCAGAGCAGTCAGAAGGGAAGCAGGCAACAGGAACCCCTCCTCTCCTTGTTAGCCAAGCTGTCAGTGGAGTCAGTAGATGCTGAGATGGTGGACATGCCAGAGATAATCCGTGATTTTGTGGTCATCTTCCCTGAGGAGGTGATGACTCTACCCCCTTGACGTGATATCATGTTCGGGATAGACCTGTAGCCTGGCGCTCGTCCAATTTTGATGGCTCCTTACCAGAAGGCACTTTCAGAGCAACGAGATTTGCGGATTCAGATTGATGATCTGATGAAGAGGGTTTATGTTCGGCCGAGTGCATCACCATGGGGTGCTCCATTATCGTTCTAAAAGAATGAAGATGGTGGTCTCAGGTTGTGAATAGACTAAAGGACGCTGAATCAGGTGACGATCAAGAATTTCTATCCTCTTCCGAGGATAGACGTTCTTTTCGACCAGCTGAAAGGGGAAGGATGGTTCTCGAAGATCGACCTGCGGTCTGGGTACCACCAATTGAGACTAAAGGAGAGTGACATCCCGAAGATGGATTTTAGGTGCAGATATGGACACTTCGAGTTCGTAGTCATGCGCTTCGGTGTTACGAACGCCCCGGATATTTTTATGGGGATTATGAACTCCATCTTCCGGGAGTACCTAGATCGGTTCATATTTGTGCTCATCGATGACATCATGATCTATTCAAGATCATAGAAGGACCATACAGAGCACCTGAGGAAGGTTTTGGAAGTCCGCCGACAGCATCAGCTCTATGGGAAGTTGTCGAAATGCAAATTCTGGACACGAGAAGTGAACTTCCTCGGGCACGTGGTGTCCGAGCAGGGGGTAGCGGTGGACCCATCAATGGTTGAGGCAGTTGTTTCTTGGGCAGAACCCAATAATGTGGCAATGGTCTGTAGTTTCCTCCGGCTGGCGAGTTACTATCGGAGGTTCGTACCCAACTTCTCTCGAGTAGCAGCCCATTTGACAACCCTAACCAAGAAAGACCAGGTCTTCGTGTGGAGTGAGCATTGCAAGTCAGCCTTCAACTATCTTAAGGAGAAGTTGGTTAGTGCCCCAGTGCTGAGATTACCAGAAGAAGGGGTGGCGTATGAGGTGTTCTGTGATGCTTCAGTACAAGTCCTGGGATGTGTGTTGATGCAGCGAAAAGGGGTGATCTCTTATGGGTCTTGGTAGCTACGCCCTTATGAGCGTAATTATGCCACCCACGACCTAGAACTTGCAGCGGTCATTTTTTCACTGAAGCTAGGGCGGAACTACCTCATCGAAGAAGGATTTGTGGTCTTCATAGATAACAAAATATTGGGGTATATCTTCTCCCAGTAGGACCTAAACATGCGGCAGCGAAGGTGGATGGAGTTCCTCCATGATTATGACATCGAGATCTCCTACACTTCAGGGAACAAGAATGTAGTGGCTGATTCCTTGAGCAGGAGATCATGGAAGGATGTGGTCCGAGAGTCAGCAAACACCTGGAAGTCGATGGGGGAGTTATCTTCCTTACACCTAGATGCAAGGATGGATAGCGTTAGAGGATGCCTATATCAGATGACAGTGAAGTCTTCTTTTTTGCAGCATGTGGAGGAGTCATAGTGGGGAGACCCATAGTGTGAAGTGATGTGTGACCGGGTTGACCAGAGGAATGCTCCAGAAGGGTGGATAGAGGATGGTCATAACCAGATGCATTTCTAGGGAAGGTTGTTTGTTCCAAAAGTGATGTGCGGCAAGGTTCTCAGTGAGTTCCACAAATAACCCCTGGCGGTACACCCAGGTGATTCAAAATTGTACCTGGGACTAAAGAGACAGTTTTGGTGGCCTGAAGTGAAGCGAGCAGTGGCAAAGTTTGTGGCCAAGTGCTTAGTGTGTTAGCAAGTGAAGGCTGAACAACGAGTTCCAGGCGGCCTACTGCAGTCTCTAGACGTCCCCGAGTGGAAGTGGGATGACATCACGATGTATTTCGTCACGGGACTACCAAACTTCCAAGGGGGATACAACGACATCTGGGTGGTAGTGGACCGGTTGATGAAATCGAATAATTTTCTGGCAATCAGGGAGTTGAGTGTAGTGGATGCTTTGTCACGATGGTACGTGGATGAGGTGGTGTGATTGCATGGAGTTATGAGGTCTATAGTCTCGGATAGGGATGCATGGTTTACCTATTGAGTCTGGAGAGGATTGCAGCATTATTTTGGCACCCAACTGCGTCTTAGCATTGCATTCCATCCCCAGACAGATGCACAGACAGAGCGCACCATCCAGACCTTGGAGGTTATGTTGCGGGTGTGTGTTCTGGACTCAATTGGATCATGGGTGCGACACTTGACTCTAGTAGAGTTTGCCTTCAATAATAGCCATCACTATACCATTGGCATGGACCCGTTTGAGGCCTTGTACGAGAGGCCATGCTGCTCACCATTGTGTTGGACTGAAGTCGGATAGGCGGGGATCCTTGGCCCGGAGGTGGTGCAGACCACGACAGAGAAGGTTCAGCTCATATGGGAAAGGATGAAGGCAGCCCAGGAATGACAGAAGTAATATGCTGATACCAAGAGGAGGCCCTTGGAGTTTGAGGTTGGGGACCACGTGTTCTTGAAGGTCTCCCCTCAGCGTGGACAATGGAGGTTCGGCAAGGGGAGTAAGCTTTCTCCCAGGTTCATCGGGCCCTTCTAAGTGTTGCGGCAGGTCAGTGAAGTGTCTTATTATCTAGCGTTACCACCGCCGCTACTGAGGATACATGATGTATTCCATGTGTCCCAGCTCTGTCGGTATCTTCATGATGAATCACACATCCTCGGCTGGGGAGAGCTGGACATCGAGGATGATGTGACATTTGTGGAGAGACCAGTGATGAACGAGGATCGCAAGGAGAAGATGCTTTGTGGGTGAACCACCCCCTTGGTTCGTGTGTTATGGAGATATGGTGGGCTTGAGGAGAGTACATGGGAGACGGAAGAACATATTTTTGCCCAGTACCCAAAGTTATTTTGAGTTTGTGATGTTCTGGTTGTTATACCCATTGTGGTAGAATGTGTTACATTGTTGGCTATGAAAGACTGGTTTTATTTCCTCTGAATGTGTGTGAAAAGTCCTGGCTATGGAGAGGGGAGGGCCCGACCCCTAATCAAGGTGCAAAAAGGTGGATGTGATTAAACCCGTGCGGGTGAGTCACTGGTGCCCATAGTGGATAATATCATAATATGGGGAAGGAGACTGCCCAACCCACATGGCTGGGCAGTCGGCATGGTATGTTTCTTGGATTTTGACAGAAAGGAATTCTATGTTCACAATGAGGTCGACTCTTGAGAGGTATCTTTCAAGGTGGTTGTTTGGACCCACCATTTCCTTCTGGGTTATTTAAATTATCTAGGGAGAGAATGGTTTGAGAGGTATCTAATGTGATGACCCGGACTCTCAGGGTCCTTTCCTTTACCAAAAATCCAGATCCTAAAGGGGTAGCGTCTCTACGTAAGGCTGATCGGTGCGACCAATTGGTGAGACCGATCGGGGAGACCGATCGGCGCGACCGATCCGGGCGACCGATCGGCAAGACCGATCGGCAATACAGATCGGCGCGACCGATCGGCGTCACCTGGCCTTGTTGGGTTTTTTCCAGTCGCGCTCCTTTTGCTAAAATTGGGTTTTAAACCCTATTTTGACCTGTTTTAAAGCCCGGTAACACCGATAAATGTTTTAACTAAATATTTAATGAATTAACATGGTGTGTGCATTCGTTTAAACCACTTTAATAATGTGTGGGGCCACGTGGTCAACCCACGACCCCCACTCCTTACACGGTTTCACGTTCTTATCTCAACTGTCCTCGACCCTTATAAACTAAAGGGTTAGTCGTGGTTTCTTATTTTCTAGATCACCATCGGGAGTACCCTTCGTTCATGAAAATATTTTCATTCAGGCGAGCCGCATCTCTATACGTGAAGTTCCGCGCCCAGCCTTAGCGTCGATCGTTGATAACAAGTAGGGAATTTCTCCTTCATCTCTCCCTTTTTGTGTATCATGCAGGGTGGGAATGCTTTCGTTTCTATAGAATTGGATAAACCCAAACCTTAATAAAGATAATGAATGAACTCTAACGAAGGGGGAGGGCTGTGATCGATGATGCTGCTCTGTTTTATGATATTCCTATATGATTTATGAATATTGCGGGCTTACACCTACTGAAAATTATGGCCGTTGGTGGTCTTTCGTTGTGTACTAATGAACCCCTCTTGATGTTTTAAATGGCTTGTTTGGTAGTTGTGAACTCCTGTTGTGAAAAGTAAATCGGTTAATTACTTACATTAGACTAAGCAAATTGAAAGAACCAGGATCAATTCCATTTTGTGATAAACCTGGTTAAAGCACACGGAAATTAGAATCACGGAGTGTGTTAAATATTATAAATTTAAAAATAACGGCATGGGCCTGCTTTTCTTGGTGGTGGTGGTTTAATTGTTCTTCCTTCACGGGACGTTTGCTGGGTGATGTGGGTGGTGATGGGATCCCCTGTTATTATACTATCGGTGGTTGTGAGAATTGGGGATGAGATCCCCTGTGTTATGCTTTCAATGGTTGTCAATTTTATGACCAGTTGGTTACCTTGTTTATATCACAAATTGGGGTGGGATCCTCTGTTGATGAGAAACCATCTGGGGGGGACACAGGGTAGTGTCTTGGGGTTTTTCTTTGGTTCCAGTACTTCAAGGGATCTCACTTATCCCATTGTTGTTATGAATTCACAAGAGAACCGGGTGTGGATGTTGTAGTTGATGCTTGCCATTTGGCTGGATCTCTTTCCCTTGGATTATTCTTATGGTGTTAGTTTCCCAGTAGTTGTAGAAAACTCATTTAGGAATTATTACTGAACATGTAAACCAAGATGGGAAAAATGGGTTTTGGTTTGGCATGGGTTGTGACTTGGACGTAGTGATGTTTGTGTTCTTTAGGCGGGCTGAAGAAAAACCTAAAATTTGGGTGAATTCTTGTTCCCTATATATATACTTGAAATTTTTTGTTTCTTATTCGCGCCCCACCCAAATTGGGAACTTAGTTCCGAACACCCCCATTTCATGGGGGAGGGTGTTTTTCCCAACACTTCCATTTGTAGCTGGTTATTAGCTCCTTTTCGGCTCCCTTTCCCGGATAGCCCAAGTATCTTCGGGCAGGCTGTGATGGCTTGATGTCCATTACTAGCCCAGGAACCTTCGAGCGATGTAGTATGGTGGTTATGGCCTAGGTGTGTGTGGGAAGATAGTTTCCCAAGTATCTTCGGGATGAGGCCCAGGTGTCTTCAGGTGTGGCATATGAACATCTAGCCCAGGTGTCTTCTGGTGTGGCAATGGTTGTTCTGGCCTAGGTGTTTGCAGGCATGGTTACGTGTGACAGTTGTGGCCCAGGTGTGTGTGGGAGGGATTCAGCAGTGGGACTGCATGAGGCTGTGGCCCAGCTGTGTGTGGGAGGGTGTGGCAGTGGGACTGCGGTGAGAATGACGGGATTGGATTGATGCGTAGGATGTATTCAATAACCAGTGGAAAAGTGGCACGGGGTAACCAAATATCTACGTGCTGTTATTATATATATTACTTGACTTGAGTTATTCGGGGAGTGTGCCTTGGTTAGGTTTGGGTGGATATTTTACCTTGTTAGGTGTTTGGTTTACTCTTTTTCTCATGAGACATAGTATGTTCCCCCACTTGTGCAAGAGAGTCTTTGTTTTTCCCTACTGAGTATACTTGTATACTCACCCTACTTATATAAAACTGTTTTCAGGTTTCCAGGAGAACTTTGGGGATCGCGCGGGACCATACTAGCTCGGACCTTTGGGGCAGTTGCAGTTGTTGTTTTCCTTCATTTGGGTACTTTACCTTTGTAGTCACTTGTACTTTGTGGTATTTACTTTCGGAACATGCATATGGTAATGGTTGTTTTGGCTTTACTTTTACTTTCAACTTTTGGTATTGTTGGGATTTACCGTTCTATCTCCCGATCCTATTAAAAGATAAAGGGTAATGCCTTCTATTTAGTATGTGATTCTATACCCTTGGTGCTAGTCACCACTATAGGACCTATTAAAGGCGGGTCTCGGGGGTCATTATCTCTCCTTAAACTTAAAGAAGGAAGGCCTGGAAATCTGCTGACCCTTCCCTTCTTCTGGTGAAGGCGGGTCGTGAAAACATGGACTCTGATTCTTTTAATGGAAATAGTGTTAAGTGTTTTGGGAGTGGTTATCAGTTTAGGGAAACCAGTGTTGGTGTGGCGACCGACATATACATACACTAGGACTCTGACTTCTGATTTCCAACTCAGTTCACAAAAATACAGATTGTGTTTCTGTTTCCTTTGAAAATGTTTTCTTCATGATTACTTTGTGTCAGCTCACCAGGTATACTATTTTAACCATGGCAGACCTGTTTCTTTTCAAGATGTCCCCACGAAAGAAGTATGTTGGGGTTCCAAGTTACGTATGAGATGGTAGCCCACCGAGGGATGAGGTCTCGGTGTAGGGCCCCATCACAGTGGATGTAACATCGGTACCACTACCCACTGGGCCACCGATACTACCAGCTCCAGCAGTAGAGAGTGCACCCCATCTGAGTGCATTGAACAAGTTCCTGCACCAGAGGCCGCCCAGGTTTTGGGGAGAGACGGACCTACAGGTAGCTGAGGATTGGCTGGAGGCTGTCGTGAGCGTTTTCAGATTGGTAGGGACACCAGCCGACCTCATGTTGATCCTTGCAGCGAGTCTCCTGTATGCAACAGCAGGAAGATAGTGGAGCCTGATTCTCTAGGTGAATGACGAGGCATCATTACCCTAGACAGACTTCGAGAGTCTCTTCCGCTCAGAGTTTGTTCCATTTACCTTTAGTGTGGTGTGAATTCAGGAGTTACTTCATTTGCACCAGGGCTGCATGACAGTAGCTCATTACTCAGAGAGGTTCACTGAACTCTCGCGCTACTCCACATAGATGGTATGGGACCCATTTTTCATGGCCTGGACCTTCGAGCAGGGACTTAGGCATGAGATCATGGCTTCGATGATCCCCTTCAGCTTCCCGACGCTGGCAGGGGTGCTGGTGCGAGCCCTTCTAGTGGAGAGTTTTCTCACTGAGCAGTCACCAGCAGCAAGACCCACCATAAGGTGACGCATAGTAGAGTCTTCTGCAGCCGGTAGTAGACAGATGTCACAGAAGTCCAAGCGGACCTGGCCATCTGGTGTGTGACCCTAGGATACAGGTTCGGTTGTGTGGGGAACATTAGACAGAACCAGTTATACAAGGAGAAAGTAGTGCTATGCATGCGGCGGTGTAACACACGAGACTTTTATGTTATATAAATCATCAAAGGAATCTTTTTCTACACAACACTTTCTTGGCTTGCTTTACACGAAATCGCGATCTTCCTCGATAGCTTGCGTCATACGCAATACCGAGTTTCACTAAACAACGATATGCTATTAAAATATTATTAAAACTAGCCATTATTAATAGTAATAACCAATTTTTGAAATTTTATAAATTTTATTTTTTAAAATGGACATCATTTTTGGATTCGGAATATCGAAATTATCCTAGGGTGAAATTTTTGTATTTTTCTGAAAACTTTCAATTTTTTATGAATAGTGAAACCACTAAGTGGTAGTTAAAAAAATGAATTTTTCATAAAACTTAATTTTACCGCTTCTGTGAGTGGAATTTCAAAAATCCGAGAGACACGGTTGATTTCAGTAAGTAAAATGTGGTTCAATGAGATGAAAATAATTTTTTGGTGAATAGTAACTTTTTACTTTTCTTTACCACGGTAAAAAGTAAATAGGGTAATTAAGGGTAAAGATGATATTATTATTACCCTAACACATGTCCTAATTCTATTGGATAAGTGTAATTCGACCAAAAACAAACTTAGGAATAAAATATGACCATTTAGGCCCACTTGGATTAGATTAGGACATTTATTATTAATTTATTTAAAGAAGGGTTAAAATAGTTAAAATCAATGTTCAATAAGTAAATAATTTTTAATATGGGGTTATACATAAGATAAATTCGACTATAAATATTCATTAGAAAGATAAAAAGATTTACTACATAATTGTATTTTATTTTTAATTTTTAGATATTAAATAATTTAATTTATTTATGACACAATGATGATGCAGTAATTATCTTATTAATGAAATATTGACATAATTGATGTTATAAACACCAAAATAAATGTAATTTGAGACTTTTTATGAATACCACTAATTTTATAGGTTAATATGACATGTTAGTATTGTTTTAATTAACTTTTTTCGAACTTATAATTCTGTTATGATTTTCACAAAAATCAATTACAAAATAGTGTCAAAATTGACATAAAATAGTTTTTTAAACAAATATTATATTATTAATTGTTATTTTATTCCTAAAAATATAAGTTTCGGCCAAATGACTTATATAAGGTTATATATATTAATAATAAACAATTTGGGGTTCTTTTGTCTTCTTATAGTAAGTTTATTAACCTTATAGTATAAGAACACAAGAAGACATGGTAAAAGTAAAATTATTTAACTTAATGTTAAATCTAAATGATAAGGTTAAAATAGGAACCTAAACTTGTCTAAATTCTATTGGATTAGAGGATTTCTACCCATCCCCACCTTAGCCTCTAAATAAATCAATTTTGAGCTATTTAAATCCGAACTTGACTTTATAATAAAATAATAGTTTTAGTTATTCCAAAGGTGCCCCTCTCCTCCCTTATAAAAGGACCCCTCCTCCCTCTCTTCCTCACACCACTTTGAGCCTTCAAGCTCGGACAAACCCTGCCACTTTCTCCTCTACACTTCCCTAGCGACATCCTAGAGGTCCTGGTATTCTTGAAAGACCAATTTTAGTGCCCTAAAAGAAGGTCTCAAAGAAGCACTTCAAAGAAGAGGTAATGTCTGTTACCGATTCTTTCATGTTTATTTCTTCTTCCACTTCTTCTTCTTTATTTGTTTCATTATGAAGTAATAACATCAGTATCACTCATATAATTATATGTTATTATATGTATGAAACAACCATATTTCACCATCTATCCATCCTACGGAAAAAGAAATCACCGCGCGTGCGTACGTACGGAATATCGTCTCCACGCCGTGGTGTAATCTATTTTCCACAACCACCTTACTTGGATGGGTATAATGGTGTAAATAATGACCATATATGACTATTATAAAGTGAAATTGATTCTGAAATAGTATACATATACTCCAATACAATTACACGATCATAGGAACGATATCATCACTCGTGCGTACGTACGGAATACCGTCTCCACAATGTGATGCAACTCGTTCTACATGTTCTTCAATTCATAATGATTATATAAATGAATTGAATGAATGAATATGATATATATTACACTAATACCATTGTGGAAATGAGGTATCTATAAACTAAATAAAAGAATAAGAATTTATTCGACAAAACACGCAAAAGAACAAAAAGATATAAACACCCGAATAACAAGTAGCAATGAAATATTATTACTAAGAAGCTAAGAATATGACCATATATGATATCATAAAAATAAGTATGATTCTGTAATAATTCAATAACATTATTTAAATCATTATACAGGAGATTCGGACACTTACAAATCAAGTCGGACCTAAGGTAAGGGAAATATCACAATCTCATTTTTATCTGAGATTGTTTATACATTGGTATTTACCGGGGTGTATTTTATCATCCACATCCATGTTTCCTCAATATGTAATATTATTTCCATTCACCTACAATTGTTTAAATCCTATTATACCCTTCTGTGAGTTTTTAGTAAAATATATGAAAGGAATCTTTTTTCGTTTTTCGTACGAGGTACTTTTTTGACTTTTCCGACAAAAGTACGAGAAGAATGATTTTTTTACTTGTACGGAATGAATGGATTTTTAAATCATTATTTCCAAGAAGCTTCCTTTACAAGTTTTCAAGTTTATTTTTAATCTAATTCTTTTAGTTTGTAATTGTATGACATGTTAAGAAAGGAAAAGTGTTTTTGAAGTAGAAAGGATATTTTCCTCAAGAATGGAGTTCAAGTGTTTTATCAAAATTATTTTCCATCTAAGTTAATATAGGGTTCTGTTTCTATCCCTATTATTACATTGATTTGATTATGTTGTGATGGAATTATTTTTATGAATTCCTTTATCTTATATGAATTGTTTTATGATGTCACGTTGTTTAAGAATCCCATTTTTATTACATGGGTTATGCTATGATGTATGGTTTAT
The DNA here is from genome assembly GCA_963277665.1 of Viscum album. Classification (NCBI taxonomy): domain Eukaryota; kingdom Viridiplantae; phylum Streptophyta; class Magnoliopsida; order Santalales; family Viscaceae; genus Viscum; species Viscum album. The sequence goes on along the minus strand of OY728132.1, from coordinate 65,131,988 downwards.
GATTTTGTGGCACACATAAGAATGGTATCATTATGAGATGGGTGGGACCTATATATCCCTCTAATTCATTGGGTAAAGATTTTATATCTCATGAGATAGACATGGCTGGAACGGTAGGTTATACCGGTTCAGTGAAACAGGACTGAAACGAGGGTGTCTCGGTTCAGAAAGGGACTTTGTCCACTAAGATAGTCTTGGCAATGAGTCTTGACTAACAAGAAATGATTCTCTATGATTATGTGTGTATGCCAAAAAGTTTCATGTTTTATGTTATGATTATTGTGATTAGATTTCACTGCCATGATTTATCCCATGTTATAAAATTATGATCTCTTTTTTAGGTTAAGATTTCCCAAAGTTATATGCTTATGTATATGATGTGATTGATATTTCTTTTGTTTACCCTTACTGAGCATTTGATCTCACCCTTTTGTATGTTTTCTTTCCCCAGGTCAGGAAGAAGGTTATTAAGTAAGATATGCCAAAAGGGACTATAGATATGATGAAATAAATGGGAGATAGTGTAGACGCTTTATGAACTAGTTGTTTATGTTTCCCAGTTTCTAAAGACACTATACCTATAAGGTCCTTTCGTGGTTTTGTTATATGTTGTAATAAGTAAGATTCAATTTTGAAGTATTAGCAATGTATGTAAAGTATGGGTCGTTATAGGTGGTATCAGAGAAAAGGTATAGTCAAACTTTGGAAACTAGGATGTGAAAGCCTTAGTAAGAACTCTAAGGATAAGTCTAAGAATAGAACACAATATTAGTGTTTTAGAAATGGCCATGAATAACCTAGGATAAGACCTTAAGTGTGAAATTTTATTCTTGATTATGTGGTTTTCCTATTATAATTAGTGTTGCTCACACTATTCTTCTTATTTTTAGTCAATGGCTGGAACCCGAAGGAATTGTGTTAATGCGGAATGCGACGGGCAATGCAATGATTGTACCCCTGAGCAACCAAACTTTATGGGAGCTGGAATGAAAAATCTTGTAGTCATGCTCACACAACTTTCTCAAGCTATGAATCATGTAGGACTTCCAAACGAGCAAAGGAAGGAGCAACATTCTGTTGAATCCTTCATGAGGCAGCGTCTACCTTCTTTCAGTGGGTCTACTGATCCATTAGTTGCGGAACAATGGATTAGTACTACTGAAAAGATATTTTCAGTTATTCAATGTTCTGAACATGATAAAGTCATCCTAGTATTGTATCGTTTGGAAGAAGATGCTGATCAATGGTGGAATCTTATTAAGAATACGAGGCAAAGGGATGAAATTGAGTCCATGGAATGGGACGAGTTCATGAACTTATTTTTCAATAAGTACTTCCCTCGTATTCTCCGAACAAAGATGGAGAAAGAGTTTCTTGAACTAAAGCAAAAGGATGATGAATCTGTTGGTACCTATGAAGCAAATTTTACAAGGCATTCAAGGTACGCTTCTGGTATTATTATCCAACCTGAGAGTAATATCGATCGATTCTTTTGTGTCTTAAAACCATGTCTTCGAAGGGCGTTAGCCATAAGGGACTTCAATAGCTACGAGGAAATCGTTCGATGTGCTCTCAAAGTCGATATGGAGATTGGAGTAACCCATCAGTCATAGGGGGTTGATAAGAAGAGGAAAATGGAATTCAAAGGAAAATCTAAAGAGCACACTGAAACGAAGATGAGCTTTTCCTTATGCTCAATGTGTGGAAAGAAACATGGAGGGAGTTGTCTTAAAGGGACAAGTAAATGTTTCAAATGTGGAAAGGAAGGTCATCGGGCATTTGAATGTCGCGATGATGGGAAGAAGATGTCTAATGATGCAAACAAAAAAAGGGATACACAGAATGAACCAACGACACTTCAATGTTTCAAGTGCAAGGATATGGGGCATTATGCCAATAAATTCCCTAATCCAAGGGTTGATGTTGATGGTCGACGTCAACAAACTCTTAAGGCTAAAGACAAAGGAATGTCACATGAAATTTCTATCAGCGATGTGGAGTACGATAAAGATGTGGTGAAAGGTACTCTTACCATCCACTATAATGTAGCAAATGTTTTAATTGATTCTGGATCCACCCACTCTTGTATTTCTGAAGAATTTTCTAAGGGTATCACCGTATTACCTCAACAATTAGATGTTGAGTTAGCTGTGACAACACCGAATGGCACAACAGTCACATCAAAAGATTATAATTCTTCTCCGATCGATGTTTGTGGGAAAGTGCTTCCTACAAATCTTGTGATCCTTCCTATAGTGGAATTTGATGTGATTCTTGGCATGGATTGGCTTTCTTTATATGGAGCTCATATCAATTGCCAAAGAAGGGAAGTCACATTTCATATTCCAGATCAATCTATGATCGTCTATCAATGCAAGGATAAACATAACCTTCCAGTGGAAATTTCATCCATTTTATGGGTATTGATTCCACTAAATGAAGGTTATTTATCTCAAATGGTTGGTGAGAAACTCCCGATTAAGAATATGCCCATTGTACGGGAGTTTGATGATGTCTTTCCGGAGGAATTACCTGGTCTTCCACCAAATCGTGAAGTTGAGTTTTCAATAGAACTCATACCGGGTGCTTTGCCTATTTCAAAGAAACCTTATAGAATGGCCCCAATTGAGTTGCAGGAATTGAAGAAGCAACTCCAAGATAATATTGATAAGGGATTCATACACCCTAGTGCGTCACCTTGGGGAGCACCTGTTCTATCTGTTAAGAATAAAGATGGATCAATGAGACTCTGCATTGATTATCGAGAACGTAACAAGATCACTATCAAGAACAAATATCCTCTCCCGCGCATTGATGACCTATTTGACCAACTACACAGAGCTCAATACTTTTACAATATTGATCTTCGTTCAGGGTATCATCAATTAAGGGTCAAAAGGGAGGATATACCAAAGACGGCTTTCCATACAAGGTATAGACACTATGAATTTATAGTGATTCCATTTGGTCTTACTAATTACCCTGCTATCTTCATGGATCTGATGAATAGATTCTTTAGAGAATATCTTGATCAATTTGTGGTAGTCTTTATAGACAATATTCTTGTCTATTCAAAGAGCAAGGAAGAACATAAAGATCACTTGAGAATTATATTGAAGTCCTTGAGAAAGGAGAAGCTTTATGCCAAATTTACCAAGTGTAAATTTTGGCTTCAAAAAGATGCATTTTTGGGTCACATAATCTTAAAAGAGGGGATATCTGTAGATCCAGCAAAAACAGAGGTTATTGAAAGATGGTCGAGACCAACAACAGTAACTGAGATCCGAAGTTTTCTTGGTTTGGCTGGATATTATCGACGTTTTGTGAAATATTTTTCATGATTATCTAATCCACTCACCAAGTTGACTCGGAAAGGAGTTATGTTTGTTTGGACGAAAGAATGTGAAGAGAATTTCAAGGAGTTGAAAAGAAGGTTATCCAGTGCACCTGTGCTCACACTGCCTTGTAGTGGAGAAAGGTTTTTGATCTATAGTGATGCATCCAAGAAGGGATTAGGGTGTGTTCTTATGCAAAATGATATGGTTATAGCTTATGCCTCACGACAGTTGAAAATCCATGAGCAAAATTACCCAACACATGATTTGGAGTTAGCTACGGTTATCTTTGCATTAAAGATTTGGAGGCATTACCTTTATGGTGAAAGGTGTGATATTTATACTGATCATAAAAGTTTAAAGTATATTTTCACACAAAAGGAGCTTAATATGCGTCAAAGATGATGGTTGGAGCTGATTAAGGATTACGACTGCTCAATCCATTACCACCCTGGGAAAGCAAAAGAGGTGGAAGATGCATTATGTCGACAAGACCATGCTAGTTTATCCATGATGTGGATCACAAAAGATCCAAAATTTATGGATTTACAAAGGATGGATCTTGGAATTATAATGGAAGGGTAAAATCTTATCTTTCTCAAATGAATGTTCAACCATCTATACATGTGAAGATTAAAGAGGCACAAAAAGAAGATGTCGAGTTACAAAAGAAGGTGAAAAATGTTCCTGAGTTCAACCTTGATTGTGATGGGATAATAATGTTCAGGAATCGGGTTTGTGTTCCTCCCATCCCCGAATTAAAGAAGGACCTACTGGATGAGGCTCATAGTTCTTCATTCTCTATTCATCCTGGAAGCACGAAGATGTATAGGGACCTGAAAGAGTACTTCTGGTGGGATGGCATGAAAAGAGATGTTGCTGAATTTGTCTCTCGATGCTTGGTTTGTCAACAAGTTAAAGCTGGGAGACAGAAGTCTAAGGGGATGTTACAACCATTACCCATACCCAAATGGAAATGGGAAAACATTACTATGGACTTTGTCATAGGACATCCTAAAACATCCAAAGGCAATAATGCTATCTAGGTCATAATTGATCGTCTTACAAAGTCTGTGCACTTCATTGCTATTAGAGAGGATTTCTCTCTGGATCAGCTTGCCAGGATATATGTAAAGGAAGTAGTAAGATTGCATGGAGTACCACTTTTTATTATATCTGATTGGGATCCGAGATTTATCTCGAAGTTCTGGCGAAGTCTTCAGCATATTCTGGATACAGAGTTGAGTTTCAGCACTGCTTATCATCCTCAGACAGACGGTCAGTCTGAGAGAAAAATTCAAACCCTAGAAGATATGTTGAGAGCTTTATCTATGGATTTCAAAGGAGGTTGGGATCAAAACCTACCTTTAGAGGAATTTTCTTATAATAATAGCTTTCACTCCAGTATTTAGATGGCTCCTTATGAAGCTCTCTATGGAAAGAAATGCAGGACTCCAACTTGCTGGGATGAAGTTGGGGAAAGAAAGCTATTAAGACCTGATCTCATTGATGAAATGGCAGAAATGGTCAGATCTATTCAACAACAAATAAGAGCAGCTCAGAGTCGACAGAAATGTTATACCGATAACCGAAGGAAAGACCTAGAGTTCGAAGTGGGTGATAAAGTGTTCTTACGAATATCTCCCTGGAAGAGGGTTATGAGATTTGGAATGAAGGGGAAGTTGAGCCCTAGATATATCGGTCCTTTAGAAATACTGGATCGTGTTGGGAAGGTAGCTTACCGATTGGCGCTTCCACCGAATCTATCTTAAGTTCAAGATGTGTTCCATGTATCTCTCCTGAGAAAGTACATACCTGATCCTTCACATGTACTCAGCTCAGAAGTTGTACCGCTGGAGCAAGATCTTTCTTATGAAGAACAACCGATAGAGATTCTGGATCGTAGAGAAAACGTCCTACAAAACAAGACCACTTGATTGGTGAAAGTTTTATGGAGGAACCACCAATTAGAAGAAGCTACATGGGAACTTGAGGATATGATGAGGGAGAGGTATCCTCATCTATTTGTTACAAAGTGACGAATTTCGAGGGCGAAATTCATTTTAAGGGGGGTAGAATGTAACACCCGAGACTTTTATGTTATATAAATCATCAAAGGAATCTTTTTCTACACAACACTTGCTTGGCTTTCTTTACACGAAATTGCGACCATCCTCGATAGCTTGCGCCGTACGCAATACCGAGTTTCACTAAACAACGATATGCTATTAAAATATTATTAAAACTAGCCGTTATGAATAGTAATAACCACTTTTTGAAATTTTATAAATTTTATTTTTTAAAATGGAAATCATTTTTGGATTCGGAATATCGAAATTAGCCTAGGGTGAAATTTTGGTATTTTTCTGAATACTTTCAATTTTTGATGAATAGTGAAACCACAAAGTGTTAGTTAAAAAACTGAATTTTTCATAAAACTTAATTTTACCGCTTCTGTGAGTGGAATTTAAAAAATCCGAGAGACACGGTTTATGTAAGTAAGTAAAACGTGGTTCAATGAGATGAAAATAATTTTTTTTGGTGAATAGTAACTTTTTAATTTTTTTTCCCACGGTAAAAAGTAAATAGGGTAATTAAGGGTAAAGATGATATTATTATTACCCTAACACATGTCCTAATTCCATTGGATAAGTGTAATTCGACCAAAAAAACGTAGGAATAAAATATGACCATTTAGGCCCACTTGGATTGGATTAGGACATTTATTATTAATTTATTTAAAGGAGGGTTAAAATAGTTAAAATCAATGTTTAATAAGTAAATAATTTTTAATATGGGGTTATACATAAGATAAATTCGACTATAAATATTCATTAGAAAGCTAAAAATAATTCCTACATAATGATATTTTATTTGTAATTTTTAGACATTAAATAATTTAATTTATTTATGACACAATGATGATGCAGTAATTATCTTATTAATGAAATATTGACATAATTGATGTTATAAACACCAAAATAAATGTAATTTGAGACTTTTTATGAATCCCACAAATTTTCTAGGTTAATATGACATGTTACTATTGATTTAATTAACTTTTTTCGAACTTATCATTCGGTTATGATTTTCACAAAAATCAATTACTAAATAGTGTCAAAATTGACATAAAATAGTTTTTAAAACAAATATTATATTATTAATTGTAATTTTATTCCTAAAAATCTAAGTTTAGGCCAAATGACTTATATAAGGTTATATATATTAATAATAAACAACTTGGGGTTCGTTTGGCTTCTTATAGTATGTTTATTAACCTTATAGTATAAGAACACAAGAAGACATGGTAAAAGTAAAATTATTTAACTTAATGTTAAATCTAAATGATAAGGTTAAAATAGGAACCTATACTTGTCTAAATTCTATTGGATGAGAGGATTTAGACCCATACCCACCTTATCCTAGAAATAAATCAATTTGGAGCTATTTAAAACCGAACTTGACTTTATAATAAAATAATAGTTTTAGTTATTCCAAAGGTTCCCCTCTCCTCTCTTATAAAAGGACCCCTCCTACCTCTCTTCCTCACACCACTTTGAGGCTTCAAGCTCGTCCAAACCCTACCAATTTCTCCTCTCCACTTCCCTAGAGACATCCTATAGGTCCTTGTATTCTTCAAATACCAATTTTAGTGCCCTAAAAGAATGTCTCAAAGAAGCACTTCAAAGAAGAGGTAATGTCCGTTACCGATTCTTTCATCTTTATTTCTTCTTCCACTTCTTCTTCTTTAGTTGTTTCATTATGAAGTAATAACATAAGTATCACTAATATACTGATATTTTATTATATGTATGAAACAACCCTATTTCACCATCTATCCATCCTACGGAAAAAGAAATCACCGCGCGTGCGTACGTACGAAATACCGTCTCCACGCCGTGGTGTAATCTATTTTCCACCACAACCTTACTTGGATGGGTATAATGGTGTAAATAATCACCATATATGACTATTATAAAGTGAAATTAATTCTGAAATAGTATACATATACTCCAATACAATTCCATGATCATAGGAACGATATCATCACTCGTGCGTACGTACGGAATACCGTCTCCACGATGTGATGTGACTCGTTCTACATGATCTTCATTTCATAATGATTATATAAATGAATTGAATGAATGAATATGATATATATTAAACTAATATCATTCTGTAAATGAGGTATCTATAACCTAAACAAAAGAATACGAATTTATTCGACAAAACACGCATAAGAACAAAAAGTTATAAACACCCGAATAACAAGTAGCAATGAAATATTATTACTAAGAAGCTAAGAATATGACCATATATGATATCATAAAAATAAGTATGATTCTGTAATAAGTCAATAACATTATTTAAATCATTATACAGGAGGTTCTGACACTTACAAAGCAAGTTGGACTTAAGGTAAGGGAAATATCACAATCTCATTTTTATCCGAGATTGTTTATACTTTGGTATTTACTAAGGTGTATTTTATCATCCACATCCATGTTTCCTCAATATGTAATATTATTTACATTAACCTACAATTTTTTAAATCCTATTTTACCCTTCGGTGAGTTTTTAGTAAAAGATATGAAAGGAATCTTTTGTCGTTTTTCGTACGAGGTAGTTTTTTGACTTTTCCGACAAAAGTACGAGGGGAATGTTTTTTTTACTTATACGGCATGAATGGATCTTTAAAACATTATTTCCAAGTAGTTTCCTTTACAAGTTTTCAAGTTTATTTTTAATCAACTTCTTTTAGTTTGTAATTGTATGACATGTTAAGAAAGGAAAAGTGTTTTTGAAGTAGAAAGGATATTTTCCTCAAGAATGGAGTTCAAGTGTTTTATCAAAATTATTTTCCATCTAAGATAATATAGGGTTCTGTTTTTATCCCTCTTATTACATTGATTTGATTATGTTGTGATGGAATTATTTTTATGAATTCCTTTATCTTATATGAATTGTTTTATGATGTCACGTTGTTTAAGAATCCCATTTTTATTACATGGGTTATGCTATGATGTATGGTTTATGATTTTGTGGAACACATAAGAAAGGTATCATTATGAGATGGGTGGGACATATATCTCTCTCCAATTCATTGGGTAAAGATTTTATATCTCATGAGATAAACATGGCTGGAATGGTAGGTTATACCGGTTCAGTGAAACAAGACTGAAATGAGGGTGACTCGGTTCAGAAAGGGACTTTGTCCACTAAGATAGTCTTGGCAACGAGTCTTGACTAACATGAAATGATTCTCTATGATTATGTGTGTATGACACAAAGTTTCATGTTTTATGTTATGATTATTTTGATTACATTTAACTTCCATGATTTATCCCATGTTATGAAATTATGATCTCTTTTGCAGGTTAAGATTTCCAAAAGTTATGTGCTTATGTATATGATGTGATTGATATTTCTTTTGTTTACCCTTACTGAGCATTTGAGCTCACCCTTTTGTATGTTTTCTTTCCCCAGGTCATGAATAAGGTTATTAAGTAAGATATGCCAAAAGGGACTATAGATATGATTAAATAAATGGGAGACAGTGTAGACGCTTTATGAACCAGTTGTGTATGTTTCCCAGTTTCTAAAGACACTATACCTATACGGTCCTTTTGTGGTTTTGTTATATGTTTTAATAAGTATGCTTCAATTTTGAAGTATTAGCAATGTGTGTAAAGTATGGGTCGTTATAGGCGGGCAGGGGCACATGGATCGTGACTGCCAGACCCGCCATGAAGATGAGAATCGTATAGTAGAGGGACCTCCCAGGCATAGGCAGAGGATTGACCATGGTGGTCCGCCGAGAGCAGGCAGACGTGGCAGAGGAGCGGGCCGAGCTTCGGGTGGTGGATGACATTTTGAGGCTCTACCACCACCACTGCGAGGAGGTCCACAATGACCATAGGGAGCTGGCGGACAGAGGTGAGCTCACCTTCAGGAAGTCTAGGCCTACAACCGGGATGCCCATGAGATTTTTCGAGGTACTATCTGTGTCTACTCCACCCTTGCTGCAATACTTATAGGCACAGGTGCGAGTAATTCATTTATTACCACTGCCCTCGTACGAAGCTTAGAGATTCCGACGGATCTGTTGGCTCGATCCTTAGGACTAGATCCTCCTATGGGAGCAGACTCTATGAATACACACTGGTTCCGGAAGTGTGAGCTTACTCTAGGAGGAAAGAGCTTTTTTTGGGATATACTAATAGCGGATTCGAGGCCTTACGATGTCATCATTGGTATGGACTGGTTATCCGCAGTTCATGCTCAGATTGGCTGTATTAGGTGAAAAGTGAGGTGTATCCGCACAGATGGGACTAGGTTCACCTTCACTGGCTAGAAGGGAGCCTTTGTAGTGCCGAATGGACTTACACAGAGGAGGGGGAAGCCGATCACACATCAGTTGGATAGTATCATCCTCGGAGCGGTTGATGTGAGAAGTCCGAGTTTTCCTATTGTGGTGGATCAGTAAGTGGATGTTTTCCCTGACGACGTTTCAGGACTACCTCTTTACAGAGAGGTAGTCTTCTGCATTGACATGTACCCTCGGGATGACACCGATATCTACTCCAGAATATTGGATGGCTCCCGTCGAACATCTTGAACTACGGGTACAGCTGGAAGACTTTTAGGGGAAGGTATTTATCCAACCCAGTGTTTCACCCTGGGTTCCCTGATTTTGTTTTCCATAAAGGCGGATGGGAGCATGCGACCTTGTATTGACTTCTATCACCTGAATCAGGTGACCGTGAAGAACAAGTACCCACTCTCAAGGATTTAAACCTCTTTTATCAGCTCAAGTGATCAAAATTGTTCACAAAGATTTACCTTAGGTCAGGCTATCACCATCTCATAGTTCGAGACGAGGATGTGCAGAAGACAACCTTCAGGTGTCGGTATGACCACTATGAGTTCTTGCCTTTTTCATTCAGCATAACAAACGCTCCAGTATTGTTCATGAGTCTCATGAACAGGATATTCCAGCCTTACCTCGATAGTTTTGTGGTAGTCTTCATCGATGACATACTGATAAACTCGACTGCTAAGGAGGATCATGCCTACCATTTCCAGGTAGTACTGGTCACACTCAGAGAGCACCAGCTTCATGGTAAGCTCTTGAGGTGCCATTTCTGTATTTGAGAGGTTCACATTCTAGGACACGCCATCTTGGAGGCTGGAGTTACAGTGGATCCAACAAAGACCGAGGTAGTTCTTTCTTGGGAGCTACCCAGGAGTGTGACAGAGGTTCAAAGTTTTCTAGGACAGGCTGGGTTCTAATAGAGATTTGTTCCAGACTTATCCAGAGTTGGAAAATCCCTTTAAGCAATGAAAAAGTAGGGGAAACCCTTCGCATGGTCAGAGAGATGCCAGCAGATCATTCATGAGATGAGATAGAGGTTGAAAAGTGCGCCCATATTAAGGATTCCATAAGAGGGCATAGGGTACATAATATACTATGATGCATCAGGGATCAGACTCGGGTATGTCCTAATGTAGGGGAGAGCATCAATTGCATATGGATATCGGTAGTTGAGAAAACATGACCAGAACTACGCTAGAATTTGCAGTAGTGGTCTTCGCATTGAATACATGGCAGCACTATCTGATGGTTGAGCATTTTACAGTCTACTCTGACCACCAGAGTCTCAGGAACATCTTCTCGTAGAAGGACCTAAACCTGAGACAGCGACGATGGCCTGATTTCCTCCAAGACTATGACTTCAAGATAGTCTATACTTCTAGGAAGGGGAACATTGTAGTAGATTCTCTTAGAAGGAGATCAGGAATTTAGCTGCAAGGAGAGGCGGCACAGCTGTTGGCCGCATTGTAGATATCCTTTGTGGATGGAGATGAGGCATCCTTTCTGCAGTCTCTCACAGTCACTCCTCCACTTATTCAGTGAGTCCGAGAGGCACAACATGGGGATGTTTATTGTGAGACGCGGTGTGCTCATATATCAATAGAGAAGGCACCTGATGGATTTTCTGAAGGTGGGAGCACGTCATTATCTTCATAGGATGTACCATGGTACTAGTTGCACTTCAGGAGGAAGTGTTGCACAAGTTGCACACATCTCCTTTAGTGGTACATCCAGGGGTGGTGAAGATGTATCAGGACCTCCGAAAATAGCACTGGTGGCTAGGCATGAAGAAGGTAGTTGTATAGTTAGTCTCTCAATGCCTCACTTTTCTGTAAGTGAATCTGTAGCACCATGATCTAGCAAGCATGTTTTATCCCTTAGAGGTCCCAAAGTGGAAGTGGGATGAGGTATAGATGAATTTCGTGACTAGAATTCCATGTACTTCCAGAGGACATGACTCTATCTAGGTGATCGTAGACTGACTCACCATGTCTTCCCACTTCCTACCGATTAGAGAGAAAGGATCAGTATAGAGCCTGGGACACCTCTACGTACAAAAAATCGTACGGCTTCTTGGGGTTCCATCGATGATCTTCTCCAATCGAGATGCTCGTTTCACTTCCCGGCTATAGAAGAGGTTTCAAGAGGATTTTGGGACGTCGTTTCACTTGAGCACCTCATTCTATCCTTAGTCAAATGGTCAGACTCAGATAACCTTTCAAACACTCGAGGACATACTCCGTGCATGCATCCTTGACTTCGATCGCAGCCGGGAGGATCACTTACCATTGGTGGACTTTGCGTATAACAACAGCTACCACTCCACCATCAGGAAAACACCTTACGAGACACTTTATGGATGACCTTGAAGATCACCTTTGTGCTGGACTGACCCTGGGGAGTTAGAACTTGTAGGACCAACGATGGTGCAGGCTGTGACAGAGAAGGTTCAGATCATCTAGGAGCTGATGAAGACTGCACAGAGCAGGAAAAAGTCATATGATGATAGGATATGAAGACCACTGAAGTTCTAGGATGGAGACTATGTCTTTCTACGAGTCTCACCTCAATGAGGTATACTGAGATTTGGCTGAGGAAGAAAATTACCTCAGTGATTCATCGGACCTTTCTAGGTCCTCAACAGACTAGGCGAGGTGACATACCACATGGATCTTCCACCTTAGTTTCACCGGTTGCATGACCTTTTCCACGAATCTCATTTGATGAGATATGTGCATGACCCGTCCCACATCATCTACCATGGGGTGGTGGACATCGATAGAGGGGTGACATTCACAGAGGTTCTAGTAGAGATTGAGGATTGACATGAGTGGGTCCTTCATGGACGGTCGATACCTCTGGTGCGTGTTTGCTGGCAGAACGAGAACCTCGAAGAGATATCATGGGAGTGGGAGGCTCAGATGCATGCTCAGTGCCCCATTTTGTTCCCTTAGTGTGTGTTGTATCTTACGAGGACGTATAACCCTGAAGTGGGTAGAATTAAAATACCCAAAAATTCCTCGAAAATGTTTTTTCGTAAATACTTGGGAATTTTACAAGTCCTTAGTTTCTGACGGCACCAGATTTTGAGGCCCAGTGTGCCCAAAATCAATTTCCGAAGTTTTGCTCTGGTATGTTAAATAAACGTACACGTGGGATTTTATAACTTTTTAACCGGTGCTCGGAATTGAAATATGAGGGCACTGTTTAACTGACAGCGCCGATATTCGATTATAGAGGCCTTCACCGCAGTTGCGTTTTATCGAGGTTGGAAGTTAATTTTTTTTGTTTTGTAAATAAAATAAATAAATATATGTCTAGAATATTTTTATTTGAATAGTGGTTTAATCCTCCAAGGGGGGTTGGATGTGGGGACCACCCACGCATAACCTCCAATGGGAATATATTATGTGGTGGGGCCCACATGAGCTCAAACCCCCTTAAAACCCTTTTAACCCTTGAGTTCCCCATTAATGGGGGTAACTATTGATGTACCCCTTAATGGTTCCAACACACCTAAGAGATAATTAAGGCCTCAATTAATTATCTTTTGAACAATTTTGAATCCTTCCACCCCATTTAATTTAATGAGTTGTTTAATTTAATTAACGACAACTCTTGTTTTGTTGTGCCATAAAAATAATAGAGAAGTTCCTCTACTATTTCGGATTAGCTTTCTTTGGTGGAAACTTGGGAGAATCCTTGGAGAATTATCGTCTCCAACGAAGAACCATAACCCACGAAGAACACTTCTTCCTTCCAACAAAGAACGTGATGAACGCCGGTGGCATCCTCTGTTCTTCGACCTCTTCCTTGGACATCCTCTCCCTCTCCAACCGGGGCGAGAAAGGGAAGAAGTCTCCTGTGAGGAACATCACCAACGACGATGTCATCTCCGCCCGACGTCATTGGAATGACACTGCATTCCCGTGACTCCGCCAAGCGATCACTGTTTACAAGGTAGGGGTATTTGATTATTTAAATGTATGAATTATACCCTCGTTCTTCGACGTTTATTTGGGTTAGACGGTGTCCAATTTTTATCACCTAATGTGGAGGGAACATGCCTAACAAACATGGATCGACGTACCTCTGTTGATTCTTGTTTGGTTGACATCAGAGGTGGAACTGGAAGGGCGTAGTTCCATTTCACCGCGCCAGAGAAGAACTGTGATGGATGAAAGCGGTGCGGCGCCTTCGCGATGTGCCCTGCTGGAGGTGCAGAACCCCGACCAAGGCGGGCCGCGGTAAAGGGGTGTGGTGTCGTCGCAGCGCATCAGAGAGAAACTGCGGCCGAGAGGGCTGCAGAGGATGGAGAATCGCGACACCGTCACACCGCGCGGTGGAGCTGAAAGCCACAGCTAGGTCAGGCTGCGACGGTGATGGCATGGTGGCGTCATTCCATGCAGAGAGATGGAGGACCACTGCACCGTCACACTGTAGTGGAGGTGAAGTGCAACCGGCCGGGCTGGCCGCTAGGGAGCCGGACACTTAGGACCACCCGGGTCCTGCAGCCCCTGAACTGGTGCACATTACTGGTTCTGTTCCACGAACAGGGGAGGGTCACAAACTCCCTCCCTCGCATGGCCGGCTGGGCCGCCACAGGCTGGGCTGCCTCTGCTGGGCCACCCCTTTGCAGAGCCGCCCCTCATCTGCGCTCCCTTGACTGGGATGCCCCTTGGCCGGGCCGCCCCTGCCGGGACACCCATAGGAAGGGCCACCACGGGCCGGGCCATGCCTTTGGGTCGGGTCGCGCCTTCGGGTCGGGCCGCCCCTTTGGGCTGGGCCACATCCTTGGTTGGGGCCACCCACTCGGGTCGGGCCGACCACTTGGGTTGGCGGAACCCGCAGACTGGGTTAGACCCCGGTTCAGACCGGGTCAGGCCGGGTCAGTCCGACTGGGTCGGACCGGACTCAGACCCACTATGGCCATTTTCACCTTTTTACCCCTATCTTGGGGTTTGGGTGTCTGATTGAAGAACCGCCTATGGCGATGGAATTATTGGATCGAGACGTTTCTTTTGGCATACTCCACTTGAGGTTCAGCCACAGTTGGGGTACTGTCGGGTTGGTTTGAGCCTAAAAACCAACCGGGCCCCAGGAACGGAAATGCCAATAACTCAAAGACCAAGCATTCGATTGATGCACCGTCTATCGCGTTGGGTTCATTATGATGAGACAGAACTAAGGGATACATCAACTCAAGACATTGTGATAGTTGATGTATCGACACTTGGCTCGAGGAGAGGACCCTCCCGGAATCGAGTGTGTTGTGGGCGGGAACCATAGGTCTGACTACGACGATACTGTACCAGGATCCTCTGTGGGTTCGACAATGATAACTAATATACCAGAATACTCTGTGGGTTCGACAACGATGACTAATATACCAAGATATTCCATGGGTCTGATAATTATGACTTCTATTCCTGTATCCTGTGTGGGTCTAACAGAATAGATGGTCTTGTATCCCGTGTGGGTCCGACAGCTTAGCTGGTCCTTTATCATGTGTGGGTCCGATAGCTTTGATTAATCTGTGACTACATCTGATCATCTCTATCACTCTAAAAAATATTTATACCAGTGTTAGTTGAGTTATGACTTTCAACCATTATCATCGTGGTGAATGACTTTACTTCCTTTGTGGAATGGTTTGTTCTTGGGCTTGAGAGTTGGAGCCGGACATTGATTGATAACTTAGGTATATGTATGGGCATATACATAAGTAGGGATGGTTGATACTTCATGATTGTATCTTTCTACTGTGGCTTATCCATTGTGGATTCTGAGAGACCTTCGGGGGTCTCGGGGTCCCCTACTGAGTATTTTTATACTCACCCCTGCACGTACTTCGCCTGCATCTTGTTGTGTTCTGTGCAGACGACTGTCAGTAGTGATTAAGGTTAAGGGTGATGGAGGGGAGGTTTCTCAGAGCTGTACTAGATGAGACGTGCCGTAGGGATGATATTTTCGAGTATTATACCTACCCTTCAGGATGGATTCCCCGGTGGATGATCCAAGAGATGCTTACCCTTTTACTTGTACTTGTACTTGTTGCTCAATTGGGTTTGTATTCTGTCCCACTTACTTTCAGCACATTTTCCTTTTCTATTTTAGTAATTGTTTCTTCTACTTATTGTGTTCAGACTATGAGATTTACAGGTTAAAATGAAATTACTTCCCTTTTTTATCAGGGATTTTCATTTGGTGCTAGTCGCCAGCCCCTGGCCTATGGAAGGTGGGATTGGGGTAGTCACGGAACGGGCCCCGAAGATGGTTTGTGACAAGCTATTTTGGGAAGGAACCGAGAGAAAATAATCCTTTAAAATATGCATCCTCTGATGGTTGTAATATTGATAGAATTGCTTCTTATATTGATGTATTAATTGAAAGAAGATATTTTTTTCGGCGGAATAAATGCAAGATAGAAACCAGATCTACTATGAAAGAACATTGCAATAGTGGATCATTTCATGAGGAAACATCATGTACCATTTAAAGGATTATTTTTCCTTATGATATATTATTGATGGAACACGATCATAGATAGGATATTTGTATTCATGGGATGTTTATAACAACAAAATGTAACCCTTTACCTTATAAATTCAGTGGTTAAGATAATATTTGGTGGTATATATTAAAAAATTAGATAAATATAATATAGAATACATGAAAGGGGAAAATTTTAAGGATATTTTAGTTGAGAAATATTTCCATAATATTGTTTGAATTTCAGTGGAAAAATAATTCCTAGAATTTATGAAAAAAAGATGATGATTTTATGACCATGTATGAATCAAATTTTACATGACTGACCTTGTATATATTGTATTTTTTGTAACATTGAAAATAATATTAATTGATTTTAAATATTATTAAAATCAAGTCTATGAAGAGATTTATCCATGTGATAATGTAAAATCTATGAGGAGATAGTGTTATAGACTAGATATGGGCATTATATGTTTGTAGTTATTCCCTTTGGGTTTCCTATTATGCCTCCGATATTTAAAGACCATATGAAAAATGTATTTATGAGTTCATAAAAAATATTTTGGTTTTGTTTAATGATGAATTTTTTTCATATTTTATATAACAATAGTAAAATGAAATATTGTTAATAATTGTTTTTTAAACCGTAAAATAAAAGATACTATATGGTAAATTTACTAACTGTGAATCTCGGTTGAAATTTCCTTCAATCAAAAAATAATTTCTATAGATGTAATAATACATGAAGCTTCTAAAACAAAAGTAGAAGAAGATTGGGCAATACCCACATATATCAATTATATTTTTAGATTCCTTGGATTATTATGTTACAATGAACTAATTTTTGAAAATATTATATGTTTATTTAGACTAATAACTTAGTTAACTCAAGAAAGGTGTTAAATTTATCATCATAGAAGAATGTGATGATTATTTTTATGAACTAAAAAAGGTTATTAGTCAAGACTTAAATTTTTCCCACAGATGACATAGAAATAGAATTTGTTATTTATAATTTTTATTTATTGAAGGGAATCAGTTATTTCCTATGCAATAATGACCAGATAATTTCTTATTCTTCATGTATGTTGAAACTAAATGACTTAAATTACCCTCAACGCGGTTTGGAATTAACTATTGTGGTTTTTTAAATAAAATTGTGTAATAATTTTTATAGTGTAAAGAGTTAAATTTATATTGATCTGAAATAATTTTTATATAAATTTAATTGGAAATAATTTAACATCATTTAGAGAATATGGCTTGAAATTATCAAGGGTTATCATTTCATGATTCATTTGTACCATTAAAAAGTAAAAAAGTTATTCGATGATTTGAGACGTATAAATAATACTAAATTTACAATATTACATTTAGAGTACGTCCCTTTTATTAATGATTTGACAAATTTTAGTCTATATTTTTCTGATTCAGGTACCACTCTTATTTTGATTCATGTTTCCAGGTATCCACCATTTTTAGAAAATATTATTAAAACTCATAAATAAGTTCATGAATTGTAGGAAAAGGTTAAATCTATTAATATGGTTAAGTTAATTGATAATATTATTTATGAAGAGGTTTTATATGATTTGGAAAGAAATTATTTCTCCTAGTAGAAGATTTAGTTCTATAGTGAAGCTCATAGTTCTATATTTTTAGTTCATCGAGGAAGCTCTATTAGGTAAAAAAACCATAGGGTGTATTACTACTGGGCTGGAATGAAAAGATTTATTGTTGACAATACCATGATGTATTTTACTTTTCATCAGGTAAAATCAAAATGAAAATTACCGAAAGGAATTCTTCATCCTTTTCCATTTTTATTGAGGAAAAATGAAATATATCCATGGATTTAATGGCGGGATTACAAAATATTCTACTTGGTAATAATTTGATTTGGGTTATTTTTTATCAATTAACTAAATATGTGAATTTTAATCATATTTTATCTACTATGTTTTCAGTTATTATTTATCTACTATCTATAAATGGTATAGTTAGGTTACATAGAGTTACACTCTCTATTAAATCTGACCATGATCCAATGTTCACATATAATTTTTGTATATGACTTCATAAATATTTGGCCACCTAATTAAATTTTAGTACATCTTTTCATCATCAACATAATTAATTGATCTATTTTGAAATTTATACGTAAAAATATATGAATCATTCTTGTTCATTGGATTACCATGAATGTTCGGATTAACATCATTCAATTGTTGAGTTTTCTAGGAATAAAAGTTTTCATTCCAGTATAAAAATGTCCCTATTTGAGACATTATATGTAAATAGATGCCAACGACCATGTTTTAGGGATGATGTTGGAGAAATAATGTTTATGGGAATAGTGTTAGTTAATGAAATGTCTGAAAAGGTCTAGTTGATTCCGAAATATATGAGGAGGGATCAAATTAGGTGGACATGTTATTTTAAATAATGGATTAAAGAGCCTGCTTTCAATGTAAATGATCATGTATTTTTCAATGATTCTTAATGGAAATGTGTAATGTATTATGGTAAAAATGGAATGATAAAAATGTTTTTTGTTGAACCATATGAAACATAACAATAAAGTTGGATCAGTTTCTTAATGATTCTATTTCCATATGATTTTTTCCCATATATGAATCATTTATCATATCTCAATGTTAAGGAAATATGTGGAAGATTCATCTCTTCAGTTTAGCCCAAAAGTGGTTCAACTAGAAGATAACAATCCATATTTGGATTATCCTATTGATATTATTTACATTAGAGAGAAGGTTTCTTGGAATTAGTCTATTCACCAGGTTATGATTTTATGAAAAAACAATACAGTGGAAGAGACAACATTGGTATTCTGAAAATGATATGAGAGATGAATATCCCCTTTTTTTAATATGAAAATAAATTTTTGAAGACACAATTTTGAATAGAGAGAATAATTTAACTACCTATGTAATGATTTAATATAGCATTTTTATTAATATTAATTTGAATTAGATAGTTATATTCATTATAAAAATATTATAAAATTTTTACATAAAAATGTAAATAGTTTTAACCATCCTTTTTATTAGGTTTTTATTCAAAAGATTAATTTTTATATTTTATAAATTAAATGATGAAAAATAAATATCATTTTTAATATTATCATATAAAACATATCATATGGTGAATTTGTAATATTTTTCAAAAAATATTGGTGTTTTTACTGAATAGTTAAAATATATATTTTTTTGTAAAAAAGTCATTTATTTTCGGGAGATTATGTAATAAAAAATTCCAATCATATTATTAATATGATATCAAGTAATATAAAAAATATTTAGCTATATTTAATCAAAATAATTACTTTTTAAATAAATTTTTATTGGATTTTAATATATATTAATTTTTCTTTTTTAAAATAATCTTTTCTCAAAACTATTTTTAGTTGCTTAATGTTTCTCCATTTTTATTAATTAAAATAATCTATAAGGGGTAATGTTTTTAAATGAAGTTTATTGTTTATATATCAAAAAATATTAAATTTTATTCATACAATGATTAATATTATTCCCAGTGTTAGTGTGAAATAATATTTTTCTTGACAAAGACACTTCTTGAAATCCTGCTTCATCATCACATCTGTATGTTTTATTTTATATTTTAAATTTAAAATTCTATTAATTTAATTTCCTAAAATGGATTATATATTTTTAATTAGTATAATTTAAATTATATAAATATTTGAACTTGTTTTTGACCACAATAAATATGGAAAATAACAAAATTTAATTATTGTGGTTAAGGTTAAAACATATTTACTGGGGAATAAACTAAAATGATATGGATTCAAATGACCTTAAAAATCATTAAATTATATTTTATAACAATATGATGATCTTAAAATTTATATGAATATATTATATTCAACTTTGGAGCCTTGTGTAATGTGGAAAATCTAGGTTCAACATTTTCTTTTCAAAAATTACAAGTGTGCCACTCACCTAACTTGTAATAAGTGACCCTCCATCCTCTCTTAATAACATCATCAAATAACATTATCATAGAAAGTACATAATTTTTTTTTCATTGAATACCTCAAAATTACTTAGATATCTTTTTTATCATAAATCCATCCTATGAATGATTTTGATTATTATTTAAGTTGGGATCCCAAAGAAGAGGTGTTATTCTTAACCATGTTTTTTAATTTTATTATTAAAGAACACCCTTAAAATATTATTCAATTCTAATTATATAATAACCCTATTATCTAAAATACAATTAGATTTTATTATGTTAATTTGATAACCTTAATCCATCCACTCTTTCATGAATAGGTATATCGAATGATCATCCGGGTGTACGATGAACTACCACCTTATGAACTGATGTTATTCTTTTTCGATATTCATCTCTCTCATCTTATTATATTGATTAATAAAAAAATATAAATTATATTTGTATCATATTTATACTTATATATATATATTATATCACATATTCCTTCTTAATTTCCATTTTTCAAGGGATAAGATATTGTCAGTCATGTGTATTGAATACTATCACCTTACTAAGAGAAGTGATTCATTTTTCACCAATGAATTATAAAAGATTTAATGAGGAAAATTTAATGAAAATATGTTATATAAATGAAATCATTATGATATAAATTAATAAATTATCCTTGTTAAAATATAATATAAAATTTTCATTCTTATACGAGATAATAATAATGTTGATCATGTACGTTTAGATTACTACTTCCATGAAGTGATGTGATTAATTTTTTATATAGCCACATAAAAAGAATGATATATATATATATAAGTATATTTTAAGGATTAATATTTTTATATGATATTATTTACATTTTTGAATTAAAAAATAATACTTACCTTTTTATATAATGGTTGTTGAAAATTAAAAACGTTATTATTGCGTAAAAATGGTCTACCATCTCCCTGATTGTAAAATAAATCATTTTCCATAACCATATTTCAATATTTCTTTCTAAAATTATAATTTAGGAATATTTATGATAAATATTTAATGATTATTATTTTGGATATGTCAAAATAATTACCTCTTATAACTATAGTCATCCAACGAATCTCATTTTTACACAGAATCGAAGTATCATCAAAACATCTGACTAAAAATTAACTGACTAAGTAATTTTATAAGAAATAATAACGAGTAAAATAAAAAAAAATATTTTTTTAAAATAAATAATTAACATATGTTTATTATTTAGAAAAATAAAGAACAAACGTATTGAATCGATCTGATGGTAAGAAACATCATATCAATTTCCTTTCATTGAGGAATATTTTGATGTTATAAACCAATAGTCTATTATGAGGTGTATATACAACCCATTTGAAATTTTATATAACTAATTTATATATTAAAATATTATTTAATTTTTTTAATTTTTTTTCATTCATGGGTATTTTGGCTCAAATATTTACAAAGTGATAAAGGGATTTTCTTTTAAAATACCCTTTAATGGGTTACCTTTAAACTCTATTTTCATCCACTTTTATAGTTTTTAAAATTAATTTTTAGGGAAATGAGATTTCTATAATTTTAAATTTTTTATTTCAATAATTTTTAATTGAAGAATTATTTTAAAATATTGTTTTCCATTTATTACATAAAATCATGAATTCGATATTTTCTTGTATATGTTGACAAAAACATTTCCAACCACCATAAAAATTATTTTAATAATGAAATGAACTATAATATTTAACTAATTATTAAAATAAACCCCCTTTCCCTATTTTAGGAATTTTGGTATTCAATATATGCTTTTTTAAAATGATATTTTTGTATTGAAAATTGGGTTTTTTAGGAAAATGGATTTTTGGAATTGAAAATGGATTGTTAAAATAAATGAGTATTTTGATATCCATATGTTATTTTCAATCACGTATAAAATTCTTTTCATTTTTATTATTATGAAAAAGTGAAAATATAAAATGTTTTATTTATGATATCTCACTTCGGCATTGTTTATAATGGGTTGAGCTTCATTATATCTCTTGGGTGAGCCTATTATTGTTTTTAATAAGGGTGCACCCAGATAGAGCTCCAACGCATTGGGTAATAATTGTGTTCCCTATATAATTATATTCTATAGTTTCCATAGGGTAATCCATATTTGTATGCGCTATATAGGGGTTCTATTATATAATATCACAAGGATATTATGAAACATTTCAATTATTTCTAATTACATTAAATGAATATAATTTTTTTCAAAAGATAAGGTAAATTATATTTTTAATGATTGATAATTCACTTTTAGCATATAATGGTATCATTATAAGAAATGGGGTTTCATGGGTTTTAATGTTTTACATTAGACTAATGATTTTCTTCTTTTTATGTCTCTTACATATGATTTTGTTCACATCTCATATTTTTTTTTAAAAATAGGGTTTATGTTTGGGTAAGGTAAAATTAGAATAATGTTGAAAGGTATGATGATTTATAATGAAAATAAATCATGGGTTTCTTTAAATTATTTTTTTCTAAGGATAAATGTATACTAATTTGAATTTTATAGTATCTATTGTATGTTTTTGTTATGTATGAGTTATGAGCTAATTATCTATAACATTATCACTAAAAATATCATCAAATATAAGAGTTTGAAATATAAACATAAATATGAATTTTTTTAATGATTTTGGTGGGTCCTTATAGGTTCTACATATATGGTTGACATTATGTCCTTGAATAAAATTAACTTCTACTACATAGAGTTTTTTTTAATTCTTTAGTTTTTGAATCTCATCTTGGGAAATTTAAAGTTAAAATCCTACTGATTATATCTCCATTGAAAGATCTGAAAAATGAGTTTCATAGTGTTTGATCCTAATCTTCTGAGGACAACACTTCATCCATCGTTGCAAATTTGACATTAGCATAACCCTTTTTATACTAATCATAATGATTATTGTACAAATTCCATATTATCAATGATTACAAATCATAATAGTATTATAAATCCAAAATACAATAACTTTAAAAAATTACCAAATTAGTTAACATGTTTTATATAACATGTCTACATGATAAAGAATTTATTCATTTAATAATTGAATTTAATTTATAAAACTCTATTTCATTACATTCATCCCAACTTCTGAAAACATTCCATCTAAATTTTATTAAATTATAATAAATGAAGGTACTTCTATAATATCACCTCAATCAGTTACAATTTATCTTATTCAAATATATGGGTCTACGACAACACTTTGACCATGTTATTTTTGTTTTTTTAAATAACTTTTTCTCTGAGTTCTATGAAGATGATTGGATACTCCTTGTATAAAATATTATTCTCAAATTATACAACATTTGAATTCATTATATCTTAGAGGTCTCGTATGTAAATCCTCAAGAGGGATAAATGGAACACTTCTTGTATATGAGATAGCTTCGGTGGCAGTTCTTATATAAAATACACCACAGTGACGCAATTAATGACCTGAAAGGGGTCGATGTATCTAGGTCTATCGTTCCCCTTATTCCCAAACCTAATGATTTTATTCAATCCATATATATGAAGGAGCACATTATCTTTGACCTCAATATATAGGTCTCTTCAATGATCATTTTTATAACTTTTTATAACCATTATGGATATTTCATATGATGTTGAATTGTATGAACCTCTTACATATTCACTTGGATAAGATTAGGTCGCATAGGCTTTCTCTCTCTAACATAATCTCAGCATGTCGGAGTCCAATACCTCCTCCCACAAAAAACCTCATAATAATATATTTGAATAATTTAATGAAAATTTTAATTATATGAGAACCCTCTTACTGGAATCTATTGGTCAAAAAATCCATAGAAATTTATTGAACATGATGTCAGCAAATTCGATAGAGACTGAATAACCCTAATAGATTGGCCATCTATAAAAGAGTGATAATAAGGTCCACAACTCATATCACTATCCAATTCATACTAAATACTTCTCTAAAAATTATGCTAATGCTCATATCTCAACTTGATAAAATATAGAGTGGAACCTTAATAAGTCCCCCAATGAATCCTATGTATATTGTGGTGAGATGGTCAAGAGAGAAATCTTCTTTGATCATTATGAAATGTGTTAACTTTGTATGATGATCCAACACCACCCAAATATTATTCTTTCATTTAGTTTTCAAAGGGTGTCCTTTGAAAAAAGGCATGGTTATTTTTTTCCTTTTCCATTTAGGTATGGTTAATGGTTCCTCCATACCCTTCGATTTTTATCATTCTTCCATGAATTATTAGCATATCAAAAATCATGATACAAACTTAATAATATCCCTATTTATGTTATCCCACAAAAATATAAGCTTCAAGTCACTCTATATATTATATATTCCTTAATTAATATAGAATTAGGATATATTCACAATATATTTAATTTCCCTATTCATTTATGGTTCTAATGAGACACATATCCGAGCTTCAAAACTTATAACTCTATATTCAAAAAAGTAGAATTACAGAATATTCACTACCTACTTCTCTATAAACTCTTCTTATTTTGGATATTTCATCATCCTATTAAAAATATATGGTTGATAGTGATTTTATTTGGGAATTATTAAGATTATATTATTATTCACATGTCCATCCTTTTCATTTCCATGATGATTGGATCCCTTTTAGTCCTCATCGTGGATAGAGTTGTGGGAACCATTATACATAGAACATGTGGAACATTGCTTTCTTTCTAATGATTGTAATGTATTTAGAAATCATTATCCTTTATGATCTATAGGAACAATTAATTACACATATTTATGTTATTTTGTTTTAATATATACTTGATAATTTTACAATCCATATATATGTCACTCATTCCTCCATAAGGGTAATGATTCAAAATAATCAATGTGAATATCATTATATCTATTTCTATATCATCATTGGGGTTGTTATACTCATGGATCATTAATTGGTTAAATTAATAGTCTATAAATTGTACATATTACATGAGTACACAACCCATGACCATTTTGGATAAATTGGTATATATCACAACAAATAGGAAACGTGAGAGAAGGTGCAGTGACTATCATCATTTTTAGGATATTTAAATATTTATTCACATTCATTTGTCTAACAAAATATGACTCCCTTAATTGTAAGCATGGTTAGTGGGATTGAAAATTACAATAATTTTCTTAAATATTATTGATAGTACCCTCCTAGTCTATCGAAACTATAGATTTTATACATAGATAATGGTCTAGTTCATCCTTCAATTGCCTCTATTTTTTAAGGATCCACATATATCCCATTTTTTGTGATAAAATTAACCCAGAACGTTACTGTATATAAAAAGAACTCACTTTTAATGTACTTTTCAAATAACTTTTACTTTTGTAAATTATTCACTATATAATTCAAATTCTCCTCAAGTTTCTCTAATCTTGTGGAGTAGATAAGAATATAATATATACACAGTATAGAAACCTATCAAGGTAATCACTAAATACCCTATTGATTTACTCCATGAATATTTCTTGAGAATTATTGAGTCTATATGGCAGTACTATGAGATCATATTTCCCATACCTTGTACAAAAAATATTCTTTACGATATCCTCCTCCTTCACCTTTACTTAATAAAATCATGTATGATGATACGCTGTAAGAAATATTTTGGTTCTACATAGTTGATCAAATAATTCATAAATCTATAGAAGTAGGTAATTTTTTTAGTTATATTTTTTAGATCATTATAATCAATTAAAAGTCCCATTGAACCATCCTTATTATCGATGAAGATGATAAATTCACCCCATAGTGAGGATATTGGGAATACAAACCCTTAAACTAGATTCTCTAGCAGCTTCTTCATAATATACTCATGTTCAAAAATGAACATTCTATATGGAGGGTAGGATTTTATAAAATCTCTAAATATGTGATTTATTGAGGACTCAACCTCTTGGCTAGGTGGAAGAAAAGACAATTCTTCAATACACTCATCTATAAATTCTTTTGTAGAATGTATTTCATCAAGGATAGTCAATTATTCAGTACCGATAATTTAATATTTATAAACTTCATCAAAAATAAATTATATAAATTCTTGAGATGATGCTTCCAAAGAAGGTTAATTCTCATCAATAGACTCGTATTGAATTTGAGGGAGATTTTTAATATGGAGGTTGATTTAATTATCTCAAAAAATTATGTATGCTTTATACAATGAAAGGAAAATCATCTCCAGAATATGAATTATTTTTTATAAGGGGTGTAATAAGGGTTTCTGGTAAATTAATGTCTCATATTTAGATAATGGATGTGTTATATTCTATGGATGTAACAATTTAGTGATTCTTCATCTTCACTGATTACATAACTCCCATGTTTTCTGGCGGTGATTGAAGAGTTACACTAAGAAGTCATGATACGTAAGTGGGTATAAACCCATGGATTATAAGATTAGCATTAAATATTTTATTCTTCTTATAATAATTTATGCCCTTCAAAATATTCATAATGATATAATTGTTTATAATATTAAACACATAATGGGAATCCACGACCATTAAAGCGAAAAATCATCAATGATATATGTTCTGTAACCAATGAATTTCTATAATTAAATTTAAACTATCAACATTGTATTTGCTAATATAAATCCTTAAGTATATTTTTGTTCACGTAATAATGGTATGTAATAAGATTTTGAATTTACCAAATCACATCCACCAAAAGTGTCAAACTATGGGTAAAGAAAGGACCACTATTTTCCACTCTATGATGATCGACTACACCTTAAGCCACCATTTTCATGGTTATTACTCCTTCATTCCTATAAAAAAATCCATATCCACTTTTTCTATCAATAAAATGAAATATTTTCTTTGAAACCATAATAAATATAGTTTAATAATATTGGGAACATTTTCCTATATTTAGAAATATCAATAAGGATTTCACTATAGTTTTCCAATCCATATCCCTAAAATAATTCCCCTTCTCCTCTTATACCAACTATTAAAAAAATACCTTTTATACACATTAATTCATGATTTATTACATAATGGTACACATAATACAATAAATAATTTTCATAAAGACTTGCATCTTTATGAAATTGTGTACATAGAATCACATAATGCAATAAGAATACAATGAAATTATTTATAACTTCCTTAAAATTCCCCTAAAATTCCATAATTCAACTAAAAACGTAATTTAAATCTTGTGGATATATATAAAAAATTCGTCACCAATAGTGTTTTAAGGAAATAAAAAAAATAATAGCATTAGTTAACGAAGTACATATGGTAAAATAGGAATATAAAGGTATCATATGAGGCGAAATGATCATAATATAGAATAATGAGGTACAATATAACATGTTATCATAAAGGGAACATCAGAATTCAATTAATACATAATACATGGAATCATAAACATAAGTAAAGGATGACCAAATAGTGAATATAACATACTATTTTAAGGAAGACAAACCAAACAACACACATGGAATCACATTAGATCAAAACATAACCCATTTAATTACTGTTGTATATAATTTCAGTCCCACCTATCACATTCTAATCATGTACATGAAAAACTATGCAATATAGATAATTCAAAATAGGATAATATATAATCACATTAATTCCATGATTAATAATTGTGAGATAAAGATATCTATGTAACCAATAAATGAGATATTAATGTTATTTAAAGGGGTATCTAATAAATTATAAGTCATATTGACATTAATTGGGTTATTATACAGTATAATCCATCATGAACAAATGGTAATTAAATGGAATTATAAAAATATTGTACTTGACTAAAGTGGATAAGGATAAGATCCCATTAGTTTAGAGGGATCTCATAAAATCTTAGAAGGAGCATCTTAAGAGCATGTGGGACAATAGAGGGGATCCAAGGAGGGAATGATAAATTAATTTTTGGCACAAATAGTTTGTAGTATATTTTAAAGGGACATTGGGTGGGTTTATTTATTTAATATTGGAGAAATATTTGATAATTTAATTTTTTTTGTTTTAGACTCTATATGATAAAGTAATCCGTACCAAAATCCAATCCATAGTTTATTCCCCTAATTTCAACCAATGTGGAGTGGTTTTCATTATTTTACATTTTTAAAACTTATCTCATTAAAATAATAATCTTTTTTATGTAAAATTGACTCAAGTTTAGAAAGAATTTATTTTAAAACATTATATTATATTATAGGTTTTTAAGGATTCACTATATAAAAACCTATGATTAACATACCATGATATTACATCATTTTGATTAATTTTCAAGGAATTACAAAAAAATATCATGACACACATAATAGTTTTGTATCATTGGAAAAAAGGACCAAAATCTTCTAACATATTGAAATATATTTAATTTTTCCCACAAATATCTCCCCCTTGGTAGTTATACTTAAAAACACACTTCATAACTTGGGGAAAGGAAAAATAATTAAGGGTGATCTTATATCCTTAGTAATGATAAATAAAGGAGAAACATAATTATAACATGTGTAAACGTGTATGATAAAATGATAAAAACAATTTAATATCATACCCTTAATATATATGATCATATACATGGGTCATGGGATATCTATTGGAAGATCATCAGAACTGAATCATAATTGAATCAATTACATAATCTATGAGAGAATAACATTGGTGTATGACATGGAATTCAGACAAACACACAATAATCTAACATTATTCCCTATATTTCAGGGTGTATTTCCAAAAATCATCATAGAACTTCATGGATACTACACCTATTAGGTGGGACACAACACCATCCCTAGTAACAAGCATTTCCTTATAAGGGATCAGATATCCCCTTGTTCCCATAGTGGATCAGGTTTCCCCTTATTCTCCAAGTAGATCAATCCCATTAAATTGTTCCCCATCATCATCTCATGAGATATAAATATTTAACCAATGTATTGAAGGTAAATATAGTTCCCACCCATAAAATAGTAAAATCATACATACATGTTCTACAAAACCATTAAAATCATCATGTCATAAACAATAAAAAGACATGGGATTCATAAACATAATATCAAAAACCATCAAATTATATGTTTATCATAAATATTCCACGATTTATTTTCGTGCAGAAAAGATATAGGTTTCATAATCATTTTATCAAAGCATAACCCATTTAATTAGTGGGTGTCATAAGAATGTAACCTAATGAAGTGAAATAGGATTCATAAATATAATTCCATCAACATACAATACATTCAGAGAAATAATATGAATTGAAACATTAGATAATTTATATCTAAATTCATGAGTAATAAAAATGTACGTAATAATATATTATAAAAATATGTAAGGATCTTAAAAAACATTTCTTTTTGAAAATATTTTATCTTCATTGAAAATTTATTTTTAAAATGTAAAAAAATTGAAAACATTTTTCATTGATAATGGAATTAAAAATTTATAAAAATATATTTGAAAAAAATATTAAATTTTAAAAAACCATTGAACATGAAATTAATCTTAATATATATTTATAAAAAATAATTAAAATGTTCTTAGAATCCATATTTTTAAATAAAATATATTTCGGATCGAATAGAGTAATATGATCTAATTTTCTTAAAAAACTTTATTCATTATCTTATATAATGATTATTTTAATAATGGTACTAATACATGATGATATAATTACATAACATATGAGAATTAAATTCGTTATTTTTCCTGATATATTGATCATATAATTTCATTAATTGAATTATAATTATAAATAGATATAGTAAACGATTATATTATTTCAGTAAACCCTTTCCAGTTTGGCAACATTGAATAAAACACGCCGTATAAAAATTACATTATATCATGTTTAAAATATATTAAAAATATATATATTAATGGTATAACATGTTAAATTGTATTATATACTAATTGTAAAATATTATATGTGCATAAAAACACATTTCTCTCAAAGAATGAAAAATTGAGACAAATATACCTTACTAATTTTGTAACATTTGAACCCCAACACCCCATGAAATATAGGTCATAAAATGCATATTAAAATAACCCTAAATTTAGGGATAATAATATTAGAATATATTCATTGGAATTATATACACCTCGCAAAATAAATGAGTGGTGTATAAAGGAAAATTCTTGTTGAAATAAAAATTTGACTATAAACCCCTTATCTTAAGTCTAGAATTTATTTTTACATATTCCAACATAAAGTATAATATTTATATGTCTATTATAAACAAATAACATAATTAAATTATTATATATAATTCCAAATATGATTTCATTATGAAATCGTATAACCTTTTTATAAAACATTCTTTGTTAATGTTACATTTTGGTTAATATCCGCTTTGTTTTTTCGTATTTGATTTGACTTTTTATTCTTGATCTTATTACATTAATCATTGTTTTATTAATTAATGATATTGAAACATGATATAAATTTTATATATATTTTTATATAAGTATTTATTATAACATTTATAACATATAATTATGAAATGGAATACGCCTTTCACAGAGATGGTAGGATGTATATAAACATGAAGGATGTTTTGGTTTTCTTGAAATTTTGAATGAATGTAATTAAATATAATATATGTATGTATATATTTATTATCATTAAGTAAGAATTATAATTTCATATATATATATTATATATTTACTAAACCCTTTCATAATAGATTCCATGTAAAATGTCAACTGATCACATCACTTTGAGGAAGCGGTAGTCCACTCATCTACAAATGAAGATATCATATTTATAAAAAATGGAAAGCCTGAAAGAATGTTTTAAATAATAATTTAATATTAATAAATAAAAAATAAAAATCATATATATATTATATAAATTTATTTACCATCATAATGGTCATCCATTAGCGGTGGAAAAGTACAAACGAACAACATAATTTCGGGATGCGATAGTCTTCTGTACAAACGACCAGTAAGTTTATAGCCATTCTGATTGAATTATGTGTATTTATATGATGATAACATATAATTAAAACATTTAATATATTGATGATACTTAATTTAATATATAATCATGAAATAATAATATTCGAGGGTGTGAAAAATGAAAATAAAACAAAAGATCTTATGGAAGGATGATATATCTTTCGTGGGTAACTCCTGCTGGATTACACAAAATTGATTCTTTTGTAGAATTTATACCCAATTCATGGAATCTTTGTCAATGTAATGAACATTTTGAGATTATTTATTTAGGTTTTTTATTATTCAAAATGTCTTGAGAGGTTTGAGGAAGGATAATAATGAATGTCTTTTTATAGAGGTGGATGAGTGGAATTCTTAAAAATAAAAAAAAATATAAACACTATTCAGAGGCATATATTACCACATGTACTTAAAAAAATGAAAAAATAATGTTTGAAATCGTAATGATGGTCAATAAAAAACATCAAAACACAAAAATAAGTATATTTCAAAAATTCTATTCCTTAACATCTATGTTTCCCTACTTTTATCATTTTGGGTTTTATTAAAGACACAAATTTTCTAACATAAATAATTTAAAAAATATGTATAAATTAAGATTATATTTATTAGAAAATATAGATCAAATTAATTATAAATATTATAGATAATATAAAAAAATCATATTTCTTGTGTGATGGAAATTACTTTTAAAACTAGTGCACGTAAAGCGCAAAATAATTATTGTGACACGAATAGCGCTACCAATGTGTTTTATATTTAAAGGTCAATATGATCATTATATAAGATAAAATGGTCCATTAATAGGAGATATTCTCAATTTATTGATATAAAAAATTCATTTTTAATAATATATGAAAATAAGTACTTTTTAAATCATTTAATAATATATCATTTATTATAAAATTATATTAATGTCTGTTTTGAAATTACTTAACTAATCTAAATTAAAGAAACACAATAAAAATTTGGGATTTTAAAATATTATGTTAACACCTATGTTACATGATATATTCATCTATGATATTTATTTACAATAATTCAATCAATACACTTTACATTATATATTTTTGTATGATTTTATTAGATAATTATTAAATAAATAATTATTGCATTTGGAATTCCATATATAGTTACTCTAAATAATTCATCTCTAAAAATTAAATATAAGTTAATAGGATGAAAAAATCATCTTGAAATTTTAAAATAATTTGTACCACCTGACTACTATTTTTTTTTCCATATCTCAGGGATTTATAAATGCTTAGTGTAAGAAAGTTTCCACTTTTTATTGTTTTCATTACTAAGCTTATTATATTATCAATTTCATGATATAGTTTTCCAATAAATAATAAAATTATAAAGAATATGTGATATGGTCTAATTATGGGCCTAAAATATATTTTGGACACGTTTATAGGATATTTAGACCGTAAAATTAATGTTAAACCACTAAGTAATCCATTTTTTTTACCGTAATCCCTATAATTAATTTTAATTTCCTTCACTAATATTTTTTTTGAAAAACAATGTTAACCTTATTATAAATTATATATTATTATTATTTAAAATATTGAACCCATTTTTCCAAATTATAGTATCATAATTGGTAGAAATTAATTTAATATTAATCTGGATGACATGTTGCGACAACGAGATATTTATGAGAAACAGATTAAAACATTGAAATGTTTTTATATCCAATTTCAATATTAATTTTTTTAACATAATCTAAACTGGATTAATTTTTTTTAAATTGATCTTAATTATAATTTTTAATCCAAATTAAATTAAAATTCAACAATATATATAAATTAGATGAAAACTTAGTTTTGAGTTAAAATTCAGTATTTTCACTATTCTTCCAAAAAATGATGTGTTTTAAAAAACTCACAAAAACACACAATAATATAAATATTATATAATTAATTATAAAAATAAATTATATTTTATATATACATATTGCAAATTTATCCAAATAAAATTTTATTATTGTTCATAGAATGTCATAAAAAAGATGTTCATTTGAGAAAATAGTTTTTTCAATCAGATAAACATGTTTCCGAAAAATAATTGTTTTATTTCGAATATGTATTATTTACATAAAACAATTATAAATAATATTTAAAAAGTAGTTATTTATAATCATTTTACTATGATTAATGTCTATGTTATAACTATCACATATAAATGTTTATAATAATAAAATGATCTTTTGTAGAAACACATTATTGTGTATAATGCAAGAAAAGTAAGTGTTACATGTAGTGAATTGTTATCATGGTGTATAGTATAAATAAATTTTATATTGGTGTAGCCAAAAAATAAAGAATAACTTATTACTTTCATATAACATAATTTATATTCTGTGTTGCGTGAAATAAAAAAAATCAAAATGTTTAAGTCAATATGAAAAAAATCAACAAATCTTATTGTGGAATATTATACCCCGTTAAAAATGGACTTTTCTTTGAAATTCATTTTGGTTTTAAATTATTTAATACTTTTATGATTCAATTGTAGAATCCAACATTGTCAGAATAAATACAAAAAATCCCACTAAAAAGGGATACTTAGAAACATAATAGTAACACAAAGTAACTCAATACTAGGTTTCCACATTGTAGAACATTAATGGAAAGTGAAAACATGGACATGGAAGATAAGTGAAACTATCAATTTTTGATTGTGGGTGATGTAGAACATGGCCAATAAAAGTTAACAATCACAAATCCATAATCCAAATAGGCTTGAAAAGGTCATATATATGCTAAAAATGATGATAAAGGGACAATAGTTTATTTCAAAACCATTTTTTTATTGTTGAATAATTTTCACAAGAAGATATTCTTACTTGATTTCATTCCATTTCATATGCTCAATCTGATCCTTTGGTTTTTCCTAAGCCAATTTTCACGTCATCTCTTACTCTAAAAATACAAGAAAATTGGTTATACCTAAATAACTAATAGATTATAAGATCCATATGTAAAATGATAATTCATTTCATAAATCTGAAGTTATCATTATTGGGAAAAAATCATATGTTATCCAATATACATAAATCCGCATATGATGAGATATTACATTAATATCTAAAACATTAACCAAAGGAAAACTTAAACCATTCCTTAAATAGTCAACCTCATAACTCATAGAAAATATTAAATTCCAATACATTAGAAATATTTTTACAAAATAAACTTAACATAGACCCCCCATATATATGAAAGTACCTCGTAATTTTCACATTCCAAACATGTGAATACCCTCAATGTATATTCTCTTGAAACATGGTAGTACCCCAAAATACCATATATCATTTTTTAAAACATGCATGCTTCCTTATTCGAATTTTTAATGTATATATTCTTTTAATATAAGATATTGTAACCTTCATCTAGGATAACATAGAGAACTATGTCATAAA
The DNA here is from genome assembly GCA_963277665.1 of Viscum album. NCBI lineage: Eukaryota > Viridiplantae > Streptophyta > Magnoliopsida > Santalales > Viscaceae > Viscum > Viscum album. The sequence continues at coordinate 65,097,356 of OY728132.1, read as the reverse complement.
ATGAATAATCAGATCCATGGTACTCAGAACTATCCAATATTCTATATCCATATCAATCATCAATTTAACCAAGCTAAACGCAATTTTTTAATATAAGTAACATGTTAAGGGGTTTCCTTCCTTAATAATAATATCAAATTTCTATTAAATCACTTGTCTATGTCTTCATTGCAATTAAACATATCCATTTTGAATCCTTAATGAAAATATTATAACAAAAATAGTTATATATTTCACGATTCATAAATATAAAATATTTTAGTTAAAAATAATATACACTTCAATAATCCTTATTTATTATTAAACCATTACTCAGGATTAATCATCTTATTACTTAATACTACTTCCCTAGAATATGAAATATGAATAATTTATTAAGTCTCCTAAACATAAATCCAATCATTCTTATTATGTATAATTTATAAAATATGGTTATAATATCACAAACCTTTCACATGTCATTTGTGGTCCCTTTATCATTACCTGTATAACCAATACCCACACCACCTACCGAATTTGATTTAAAATATTTACATCAAGGAAATCAATTTTTATAAATTACATAATTTATATATATGAAAAATTAAATTTTAACCATTCTCTTTTCAATTCACAACATTGAATAAAAGTAGAAGGAAAATGTTGATAAACACTTTTCATAGGATAGAAACACATAATCATGAAAAATTATTTATAAGGTTCCGAAATCATGACACTGGCTTATAAATTTATAGATCCATATGATTATCATTGGATATATACCTAGTAAAATACATAGAAATTTCCCTAAGGATATCACTAATGTTTTCTCATCATAGTGTCTGAAAAATGACTAATGTTTCATTTGATACCAACTATAGTGATGGAGGTTTAAGATATTTTTATATTTCATTATTTGAGATGAATACTCAAAACATTATAAAATATACATGCTTGAATACCATAATTTTTTAGTTTCATTGAATGATAGATCATAATCTTATAACATAGTGAAATGTAATTAATGATTCACACAAAGACCTTCCCACATTAGTAATTATACTAAAAACATTTCAACATAACCTATGTTATAGAAACATAAGAATAAGTAAACTCAGATGCTCAGTATTGTTAATAAAATTAGATTTGTTTGACTAACATGAGTATATGGGTATTATAACATGATTATAATATTTTAAAATCATACTATGCATATCAAGGATCATGTACATGAGTGATTTAAAACATATTGACAGTTCATAAGACATGACTCATATAGAAATCAAGTGAATAATATATGAGTGTATAACATTGGAAAAATACATTGAATTATAGAAGACACATAAACATGTAACATAATTCTCTATAAGTCAATGTTCATTTAGAAAAAGATTTCGGGAATGTTATGGGGTCTACACTAAATTGGGATGATACACCACCATCCCCAATAACAGCCCATTCTATATAATGGGTGAGGAATCTCCTTTTACACAGAGTGGATCAGGTTTTCCCTTCTTCCTATAGTGGATCAAGCCTTCCATATAGTTCCCCATAATTATATCATGAGATATAATTCATTATCCAATTAATATGATGGAGATATAGGTCCCATCCATCATATAATAAAATCATACATTAGTGTGCCATAAGATCTTAAAAAATCATCATGCCATGGCCCATAAAAATAGATGGTTTTTATAAACATCGTATAATAACCCATGAAATGAAATGGGTATCATAATACTTCCATCATATAATAACCTACATAAAATATACATGTTTTGTAATAATTTCAATAAATCACAACCCATTAAATGAAGCACGTTTCATAAGAATTAAACATGTGGAAGAAAAATGAGTTTCATAAACACCATTCCATCAAGATATAATCCATTTAGAGAAAGAATTTGATTTGAAAATATGAATAAATTATCTATAATGTCATGAGTATCACAAATGGATTTTATCTAAGATTGAAAATAATTTGAAATTATCTTTGAAAAACATTTCTTCTTTAAAAATATCCTCTCTATTTTGAAAAAGTTTTTTTAAAACATAAATCATGTTTAGAAATATTTTCCCTTGAAGATAGATTTGGAAACTTATAAAATAATATTTGAAAAAGATATATCATTTTTAAAATCTTTTTTCAATGAAATTTATCTTCAATGATCAGTTTTAAAAATAATAGATATCATTTTTGAAAACATTATTTTGATTAATAAAACAAATATCTGTCCAAAGATTGAAATAAGGTAACATTTTCATAATAATATTTAATTCTTTATCTTAGTTAAAAAAGAGTGGATACATGGTACTAATATTATTAATATCATGAATAATTATATTATAATAATATTCCAATGTTTTAGTGAGTGATGGATCATAATATTTAATCAATTGAATAATAATGTGAAACAATCCTCATAAACAATGAGATTGTTGCAATAAACACTTACCACATTGGTAACCATGAATAAAACTCCCCAAGAAATAAAATGAAATTAAATAAAGAATAATATATCATCAAAAAAAAATATTAATTATATAAAATTTTAAATGGTGTTATGTGCACCTCATAAAATAATATAGGTGCCTAACAGAAGTTGTGTCTCAAAGAAAGAACATTGGGGCAAACCTACCTTACTAATTTGGAAAATTTTAAACCATAAATCAAAATGAAATATAGATAATAAATAGGGATTAGAATACCCATAATTTTAATTATAATAATCCTATAATACTTTCATTATGAGTATATAAACCACATAATTGAATGGAGGTCTATATAAGGCATAAGTCACACAGAATTAAAAATGAGACTAGAAATCCACAGAACATAAGTTTTGAATTTCATTGAACATATCCAAAAAACCTATGTAATAAATATATTTTTATTATAAGTATACAATTTAATAATATTCTTAATTTTAAAAAAATGAATTACTTTATTATTACTTTATATTACACATTTATTAACAATTTCATGTTCATTTTACATTTTAGGTAATATCAGATTTTGTATTCATACATGATTTGACTTTTTATTCATGATACTTTTAATTATACCATGATTTAAATATTTTGTAAATTTAAAACATTATATATATATCATAAATAGTCTTTATATAAATACAATTAATAGTCTAAAAATTATTGAAATTTGGAATGAAATACACCGTTTATGGTGATGGTAGGCCGTAAATACGAATGAACGATGTTTCATTTTTCTTATCATATTAAAAAAATTAATGTAAATGAAATATATGTGTATATATATATATTCAAATATAAATATTATTTAATATATTTAATATTAACTTACTAAAACTATGCTTATTACATTCCATGTTCAGTGTGAACGAAACACATCGCTTTGAGGAGGCTGCAATCTACTCGTTCATAAAAAAGGATATCGTATTTAAAAAAACGGATAACATGAAGGATTTTTTATATAATATTTAAATAGTATTAAATAAATCATTAATATAATATATATAATATATAAATACTTTCTCCATCCAAATTCACAACCATGAGAGGCGATAAAGGAAAAAAGGAATGATGTTGTTTCATGAGGCTATAATATTTTGTAGACACAAATGATAAGTTCATTACCCATTTTATGTAAATATATGTAAGAAGAGGTTAAAAGCGTTAATTAACAATAGAAATTTATATTTATGATTCCTAGGATATTATATAATCACGTAATAATAATATTTATTTTTGTTGAATGAAAACAAAACAAAAGAGATTATGTAAGGATGTTACCCCTTATTTGGGTATCTCATCTTGGTTTTCACCAAAAGGATTCAATTATTTTATTTATGCCAAATTTGAGGCCTCAAAGATGAATTTATATTATTTTGGTGTTTATCTTGGTATGTTTTGTATGTTCCAACATGGCTTGAGTAGTGTGTAGAAATGGTATATTGAATGACATTTTATAGAGGAGGTGGGGTGGTATTTTTGTAAATAAGAAAAGATAAACACTATTGGAAGTTCTCCCTTACCAAATGTGATTTAGAAAGAGATAAATATTGGATTAATAAGGATTTTTTTTCTATCAAAACCTCTAACACACAAAAATAAGTGTACTTTCATAATTTGTTTGCTTAAAATCTATGTTTCTCCACATTTATCCATTATGTTTTTATTAAGGTAACATGTTTTATAACCTTAATAATTTATCCATTAAGACTAAATTATAGTCATATTTAATATAAAATATATTTACAAATAATGATAAATGATATATCTAATATGAAAAATCTAAATACCAAGTGATTTATAAATTTATTTTAAAAGAATGCATGTAATACAAAAAACACTACATTAACCAGAACCATGCTAATAATATTTTTTATATTTGATGGTGAATATGTTCATTATTAAATGTAAATTTTTACATTAATAGATAATATTTTCTAATTATTTAAATATAAAAATAATTTTATAGAATATAGTATTTTTTTAATATTTTTTAAATATTTTACAAACATATCATTTATTATAAAATAAAATTAATGTCAATTTTGACATTATTTTCCAAATTTATGTTTAAAAAAATTATTAAATATATATAATTTTAATATACTACATTCAAACATATGTAACATGATATATTCCTATAAAAATGAATGAAAATAATTTAATCAATTTAATTAACTTTTAATATTTTTAGTCCCATTTATTTTAGTTAATTATTAACTAAATAATCACCACAATTGGAATTAATTAAACAGTAAATCTACGAATATAATATCTAAAATCTATATATAAATTAAGATGATGACCCAAACTAATTTTCATTTAAAATTAATGTGTATATCTAGAGTAATGTGGTTATTTTTTCATACCTTATGGCTTTTTAAATGATAAAGGTAAGGAGGGTTTATTTTTTTTTGTCATTTTCCTTTATTAACTTCTAATATAGGTCACATTCCTGATATAGTGTACCAATAACTAATAAAATTATAAATAATAGGGTATATTGTTGAAATAAGTGGTGAAAATTTATTTTTGACAACTTTCCATGTTATTTTGGTCCCTTAAATTAACGATTAACCACTAAGTAATATTGTTTGTTTACATTAATTACTATCATTAATTTTAATTTCTTTCACTAATGTTTTGATTAAAAAATGTATTTGATCATATTATACAATATAAATTATGAACATTCCAAATATGAAATCAATTTTAAAAAACTCTAATCACAGAAGTGGAAGAAATTAATTTAAAATTAATCTCACAGATATGTCATGACAATAGGTTTTTTAAGAAAAATGTTAATAGTTTAAACTATTTTCATATATTATTTCAATAGAAAATTTGTTCTTATGTCGTAAATTTGATTAATTTATGAACAAAAAATTATTTTCAAATTTTTAAAAAAATAATATAAACATATTTATAAAGTAGTCAAAAATGGTAATTTTTCCGGAAATAAACTTTTAAATTCATAATTCCAAAAAAAAATATTTTATCAAAATAAATCTCTAAAAGTGAATAAAATTAATTTCAGTATTGTTCACAGAATAACATAAAAAATATATCTGAGAAGATTTTATTTTCAATCCTAAAAAGACTTTACAAAAATTATATGATTTTTTACCAATATGATATATTAATATATAATAATTATATATATATTTTTTAACTATTATTTATTAATATTCATTTAAATATTATTATTGGCTATGTTAAAACTGTATTGTTTAAATAATTATAATAATTAAATGATGTTTTGTAGAATCTCAATGTTTCTTGTAATGCAATAAAAGTTGGTGTTGCATGTTACGAAAGCATATCATGAAATTGTATATAATGAAATATTAATATGGTCTAGCATAAATAGAAATAATAACAAGTTTCTTTCATATAAATAAATATTTGTTCAGTGTTGTCAAAAATAAAAAAATCTTAAAAAGTAAAAATTAATTTCGAACACAAAATCACAAAATCTTGGGATGTTACACATTAAGTGTTTACAAAATTAATAAAAACCTCTCAAAACATTATTATAAAGGGGGGATATATATTTTATCTTGGATAAATTTTATAGAATATATTATATCACTATTAAGTAACTATGATGTCCTAATACCCACTATATATTTATAATATATTTAATTTCTGACCCAAATATAATATTTTCTATAAAATTACTGAAAAAATCCACCTAGGCGAATTTTTTATGAGTTATTTCAAATAATTATATTTTTATACAATTATTTATCTGTGTATGGGAATTTGAACATTTACATTCAAAATGAGCATATGTTAAAAATTACTGGATTTTTTACAATACGAGTTTTGTTTCCCTAATAAAAAATATTTATGATTTCATATAATAATATTATTTTTATATTTAATAAATATTTTTTTATATTAATATTTTATTATAATATAATTTATTTAAACAAAAAATTATTCATTAAAAATATTTTCATGATTGAAATTTTATATTTTTTAAAATAAGATTTGTGTTACATCATATCAAAATATTATTTTTAACAAATACATTATTAAATCATTTAAAAATTAATATTACAAAGGGATAAATGTAATAATTTATTTTTAAAAAATATAATTATACAAATTCATACTATTATGGTTTTGATACATTTCTTTTTATTACACCAAATAATTCCTTTAGTGTAAGGTGTGTGATAGTGATATTTTCATGGGGGCTCAGAGTACATTGATTGCATCTTGATCTTGATGAGCTTGATGTTTACCCATAAGTGGTTTTCTTCATTATTTATTTTATGAATATCACATTTTGATTTTTCAATGGAAAATTGAATTAATTATATCTCTCATTAAATATCTAATAAATGGTCTTCAAAGGGTATGGTCCTACTAGTTGAGACAATCCCTTCTTCCATCTGTGTCAATTAAACATTATCATAACCCTAAATATACTATTATTAATTGGAACAATACAATGGATGTATAATGAATGGATGTTATTATAATTTTTTTTCAAAGTTAATGGACTATAACTCTTTTAAATAACCAATGTAGTGTACGTGTTTTCTATAACTATATTACTTGATAATGAATTCATTCGTTTAAAATGGGAATGTAATTTATTAAAGTTCTGGTTATTACAAAGTAAATGATATAATATATTATAAAGTGATAAATATTTAATTAATATCATTTATTAACATTAATTTAATCATTACATCCATATGTGATAAATGGTTATGTAAAACAATTACCATCGGTCTATGAGGAAGTAGTCCATTGTGCACATGAATGATGGATTACATTCCCATTTAACAGAGGTTGGATATGAATATAGGTTTTGATGATAATATAATGACATCTATATATACGGTTGAAAATTAATTTTTTGTCTCACGATGATTGGAGAATATTTTAAAGAGGTGGAAAAGTAATTGAAAAAAATATCAATTATTAACTATACAACTTCTTCATACTACATCCTTTTAATTATTCCCTAATCCATCTATGATTGGTATTCTAACAAAAATAAAACCTCTAGAATGTGTGTGTGGGAGGAGAGGATTCTAGGAAGGGAAAATGTTAGGTGTTGACCGAAACAAATGGTTTTGATGTGTGATTGAATGAGAAGAGGAGGATCCCATTTATAAGAATAGGGAGTAGAACTCTTGTAATTTCAGAAAAGATTAAATTCATATTAGTTAATTTTGTTTCCCAATGGGGAAAGAATTATTATATTAATAATTATAATGACTATGATTCAAAATACTATCATACAATGAAAATTTAATTTTTAACTATGTTTTAAGCATTATCATTTCGTTTTATCACCCCTTAACTATTTTCACACTTACTCAAAAACATGATCATTAACTCTTTCAGGGATATTACAGTAAATAAATAATCATAAAAGAACCATAAATGAAACTTTTATGATAGTTTAAATCAGATAATTATCATTTGGGCAATGATTAGATTTTTAGGAATTTTATATCATTTAATAAATATTTTTTGAAAATATCATAATGTAATATTATGAATTATTCATTAACATTAACTTTTATAACATTAAGAAAAAATTTATATTATAATAAAATATTTAAATAAATTAGAATGAAATATATTTATATAAAATTATTGGTCACATTCAATATTATAAATTATAAAAAATTTAGTATTTTAATATCATTTATTTTGTTTTCCCAACAAATGAATTAATATTGCATTAGCATTCTGTAACCATTGTGAGGAGTTATTTATTCTATATAAATTAAACGTAAATTAAAATGATTAATATAAATAATATTTATTTTAAAATAAAATTTATAATTGAGTATATTCTCTATATATACCCATGTTAAAAATATTATAGTTACTAAAAAATAGTGTGACATTTTTTAATTGCCTTTATATAATTTATTATAAAGGACATAATCACATCCAAATAAATACATAAGGCAATATATTTCAAAAAATTAGATTATATATGAGATATATTCATGATATAAAATATATCATAGTGTTACGATTATTTTTTAGTCCTTATAACATTATGTTTTACAATTAATTACCAGATTTACTATTTACTGTAGTAATAAAATTACTAAGGAAAATATTCATATTGACAAAACATAAAAGGATAATATTTAAAAAAATACCTCCTAATTAAAAATTTATTTTTCATTTTTCTAGTTCCAAAACAAAGAATTTTCATTATATAATTTCATATTAAAGAGGTATAACATGACAAAAAATAGTTTCTAAAAAAATACCATTTTTAAATATAAACTATTATTATAATAAATTCGTGTATAAATTCAGTTTAAAAATAAATAATTTAATATTATAAATCAAAATTATATAATTAAATTTTAATAATAATTGATAATTGAATTTATTATTTTAAATTCATTAAATGAAATTATATTTTTCATTAAAAATTCAACATTTTCACTCCTCACTAAAAATCAATCTATTCAGAAAAATACCAAAAAATCACGTAATGAAAATAATAATCATCATATTTAAAAAATGATATTAATTTTTTCAATTAAAATTTAAAAATATTTAGTAAATTAAATTTAAAATTATTCTCAAAAATATTAATTGAAAATAATGTTGAATAAAACAAATAATTAAAGAATAAAATGGATTTTCTAAAAAAAGGGTACTAATTCTCTATTAATGAGTCAATAATTTCTTATTTATTTGATAATTCAAATATATTAAAAAAATTATTCAATCCAATTCATACGTGATAATTTAGCGTCTATTTTATAAGAATCATGTTGAGATATTAATATTTCATGGTTTGATTATTCTTAGTGATGAGTATTTTGTACATTATCAAATATAGTATTTATTTTAAAATTTTGTCATAATACATTATATACCATTTAGTAAATTACATCATTGTTATTTAAACTGGAACATCGTAACTATTTTTTATCATTTTAATTACAATTTTTAAATCACACATTGTAAAAGGAATTAATAAAACATATTATTGGAAAGAGTGGAAGGAAAATAAAATGGTTATTTAGGATAAAAAATATTTGGATTAAAATTATAAAAACACTTGGGGGAAGTGAAAATATAGACAAGAATAAAAGGAATAATGTAATAATAATGATTAAGGGTAATAAATATCATTTATCACAAGAAAGTTAATTATTATGAGAATGTCAATGACCACAAAACCATAAACTAAGGAGGTTTGAAAAATACTATCAAATTTTAGGAAGAGAAAATAATATAACATTTTCATTATAGACCATTTTCCACAGTGTTGAGAAATTCCTTTTCTTCCTAGAATTAAATCATAATAAAATATACATACTTTATAAGTATACTTTTATGTTTTAATTAGTTTATATCATAATCTGATATTAATTTACATATGTTGAGTATTTATGATGAATTTTTCATTCAGAAACACTAAATGAAACATTAATTCTATCACATTATTCCAATAAATTATAACAAGTTATTCTTATGGAGTTTTTAAATTAACCAAAACCAAAAGGGTTATCACGCATTAAGATAATTACCAAAATAAATAACCTTTTATATTAACATACTATACCTTAGTCCCCCAAATTCAATAATAAAATTTAATTTCATACTAAATCATTCAATAAATTACTATTTATATAATTATTTTAATATGATCCTTGAAAAAGACAATATCGCAAAAATATGAAGAATCTAATCAAATATTATTCCTAGATATTTGTATCTTCAAATAACATCAATCACTCATAATGTCTAAATCAAAAAATGAATATTAATTAATCACATAATCTTAATGATATGTTAATCATTTATATAATCAACATTATTTACCATAAAACTCATTATGATCATATAATCTTTCAAAAAATTAACCTTGACTTATGAAATAAAATCCCCTAATATTATATAATTTTTCCCAAAAATACTATGTTCTTTTAAAATCATAGTGATCATTTAATCATTAAATCACAATTCAATACCATGTTTATCTACATAAAAATAACATATATTACAAATTTTTAATAACCAATAATTACCTCAAAAACAAGATTATATAAACATAAAGGTTATTAATAAATATAAAACTTATGTTTACAAATTTTTAATGTATATAACCTCAAATAATATTCCATTTAAATCCTAAGGGTCATGTATACCTAAACCCTATAAAATTTTCCCTAAATTATCATTATTCACCATAAAATTACATCTCATAAAACATAAAAATGTTATCAATGACATTGAACCAATAATAAACATTAAAATTATAAATCTATGATGGTATCCATAACTCTTTAGATAAAATCACATGAAAAAGTGCTAATACCCAATGATATCTAAACCCTTTTATTATACTAAATCAAAAATCCATTAACCCACATTCCCATATATCATGGTAATACATAAACATTATATTTCTATACTTGATACTAATAATAATGACCTGATTTATCCATCCATGACATATAAAATCAAATGTTCATATTAGATCGCTAACATATTCAAGAACCCTTTTGGATTATTGTTTTATAAAATTAAGAAAAACTTTTAACAACATTGGGTAATAAAAAACTCATGTAGAACAATAAATTTTGTCTCTCATAATTCACATCTTTTGATATTCCATGTTATTTATTCAATATATCTCCTAAAATTATTCACATAAGAAACCTTTCTAGAAAAAAATTATTTATCATCATTATCCATAACCATAGGAATAGGAAACATAATAAATGTCACATAAAATTTTATTAAGTGTAAACATAAGAATTAGAAATTTAATGTCATCGATGAGAAAAGGATGATCATAAGGGTATGTTGACATAATCATAGTGTATGAGCATACCATGTGTTATTCATACCCCTAAATTCAAGGATAATCAATCATGAAATTTTTTTTAATAAAGGAATGATTTATTTGAATAAAAAATCATGAGCCATGTAATGTCAATCTTGATCAAAAGAATCATTAAAACCCATATACTTAATAATAAATCTTTTTTGTACCATGGAACATTAACTTCCCCAAACCATTACATAACCATTACAATTTAAATAACTATGTAGTCATCCTCCAATATATTCCATTAGAGAAAAAAATCATTACCTAATTAATTTATGTTTCATTAGGGTGAACCCATCTTATAAACTATATTAGGATCGCTTCTATTTTTTAACAGGTCTTAACACTTATTAAACAATGTATGAGAATGATAACATGAATAAAATATTTATAATCATTCACTTTTTAACACAGCACCCTTGAAAAACTACAATCGTAACATTCATAACCTATGAAAAATAAACGGGTTTCATGATATTATCACTACAAAAATTATCATAAGTCATCCAGAGAAAAAATATGGAGCATTGACGCACGCCTATTGTAGGTCGTGGGAAAAGTAATTTAATGTTCCTTGTGCGGCATAGAGGCTGACCAGGGTTGTCTCACTTGAGGTGGATTATCAATCATTCACATACATAACATAATTTAACTAAACTAATTTTTTTTATTGTTTTTATTTAATATCGAAATGGGATTCAATTTAATTTAAGTAAAAGATAAATCTAACATGCAATGACATAATGAAATTAATTGAGAAAGAACTTGGCCTTTATGGGTTGGTTTATGGAATCAATCATTCTCCTTGATTATAATTAAATTATGTTTGATAATTCAATTATGAGATCTCATTCATGAATTAGTATTGATTTATTTATTGTTGTTAAATATTGAACTCATTTATAAATCTTGACTTCACCTCCTCCTATAATCATGGTTGATGGCACACCTCGGTCGAGAGTGTGACATCTTCCATTACCTAGCTCCATCGTATGCCATTTCAACCACTGAATGGCTCAACTCCATTGTATTAAGAGCTTGTATCTAGTATAAGGTTGGGGAAAATATTTAATAAAGTAATAGAATTGAGATTGAGATCAGTGTCGTGGTGGATGATCGCCCCACCCATACACATCACTCTTTCTCACTACAAACATAATAAAACATTTGAATTTATGCACAGAATAAATGAAATTTCCATATACCTCCCATGGGAAAAGTCTAAGGGAAACCCCTAATTATTGATGGTAGGAGGTCACGGTTGATAATATGAGAAGAATAAAAGAAAAAAAGAATGAGAAAATATGAATATGAAAATATGGTGAATGGGTTGACACCGAAGTAAAAACAATGCATTAATTTATTACAAATCTAAATTACAGTAGAAAACTAAAATAAAAATAAAGAAAATAAATAAATAAAAATAAAATGGGGAGGTGTTATGTCTATAATCCCTCGGTGGAGATATCTTCCATGGTGCCTTGATGGAAGTGATAGAGAATGGGATGTTTTGGGAAGGAGGTGAGGGACACTGTTTATAAAAACAATTTTGTCGCCCAAAATATTGCACATTGTTGACCCATTAAATGGAAGTTTTACACGAGGAACACATATTTAAAGGGGTTCATAAATAATTTTTCCGGTTACCCTCCAAATTTTACCTCATTTGGACACCATATGAATGAGTTAGAAATTTTTAATTGGCGGTTTCTTTTTCTGGATGCATTTTCCTAGAAACATCCTTCAAAAATATAACATTCAATAGAAGCATTAATGAATTCCAAACTTCCCCAAATTTTTTGTAGAGCCGGACCTATCTATCATCATGCTAACCCAGGTGGAAACATGTCATTTTGATGTGTGTAGGTCGAGTTGGGGTTTAATTACGATGGTGGGGTCCACACTGTCTGCCCCAAAAAATTTCCAACTTCAAAGAAATTTTAGGCCCTTTAGATGGCCAAATTAGCTCTTGGTCCAGAAGGCAAATTTGAAGGAAATATAATAAGTATTATAAAAAAAAATCACGAAATTTAGATCATATTATTCATGAAATGACTAAAATACCATTGATGTAAAAATTTGTCTAAAATTTAGAATTAGATGTTTTTCATAATTTAGCTCAAAACATATCAGAAATCCAAAATTGATTCATATAAGCTAAAATTGATTATTTTTTATGATTAAAATAGTTGAAATACATATTTAAAATGTGGAAAATATTAGCTCTATCAATTCACCCACACATAAACTATGCTTTTCCTCAAGCATAAAATCTCATTATGGAATTCAGAGGACACCAATGTTACCAATATTGAAATTCCAATGTTATAAAATTTAATAATTTCCAATGTAAAATAAAACATTCCAAAATAAACATAAAATATCAATTTAATTTCCCTTTTTTCAAAGAAACTATTAAATCATGTATTTTACTTTTCCCCTTAAAAAATAGAACTTCTTCTTTATTTAAGTCAAGCTTCTCAATTAATTATTATTAAGCCTGCCACATCATGATTTACCTCGCCATTGAATTTTTCCTCTCATATCTCATGATATAATTCATGTATAGTTATGATATTATCATGAGAACATGCACCTTATCTATAAGCCTGTAAAATAACTAATTTATCCACATTGTAAAGGAAAAAGGAAAATAAAATCATGACGACTTTTCAATAGAGGTTCAAATGACTCTGAGGCTTAATGCTGGTAGGATTTTAGGTTTTAAAAATTAAGTCTCAAGGAGGAGGTTTATCTCTTAAGAACAATGCATGATATCAAAAAGTGTAATGAAATTCTCCCCTTTAATGTACCAACACCCACTTCCCCCCAAAACTCAAAGTAAGGTCATGCTCAATGTGAAGCCTAATGAATGCTTAATGCACCCTCTTGATTTTTTTAATTTTTTATATTTTTTAAATTTTGTTCGAAAGTAATGATTAAATCAAACCTCACATCCATCACATAACCACTTACGATTATAAGATCATCGGTTTAGAAAATGGTGATTTTTTGTTCTCTGAAATAAAAAACCCATTTTTTGTCATTTTTATTATTTTTCAAGAGGGTAAAACAATAGAGTACAATGAATTATTAAAAAATATTTTACAATTCCCACATTATCACCACAAAAATTTTCCTTACAATGTAAATCATATCTTCCACCATGAATCCCTTCACCCCACACTTCAACTTTAAAATATCATGCAAATACCTTGAGTAGGGAGGAATGGATTAAAATGGCTTGAAACATAGCTCATCCTAATAAAGCTCATTCATGGTATCTGTGGGATTAAATAAGGATTGATGTAAATGTGGTATTTAATGATAAGGTATTTTTAAAAGGTTCCTCAATCGTATTAAATATGATTTTGCATAGTCATAGCATCGAAAAGTTCAAATGCAGGTTCTAGTCGGTGACCTGACCCAAGATCACTAAAGAAATATGCTCAAGAATTAATAGGAAGTACAAAGTCTAGAAATCCTCTCAGGAATGAGACATATTATATTTGACAATCAGTCATGGAATGATCAATAATAACAAATTAATTCACATGAATTTTAGAAATTCAACGTATGAAAAATGGTAGGGAAATTTCATTTGCCTAAATCAAATAATTCCTTAAATTATGTGTCATCATATCAATATCCATGATTCACTTTAAACATTCAATTTTCCATTTTACTCATTAAATAACATTAAAATTGAAATCTAAAACATGGCATCACTGGATTCTTAAAAACTAATGTCTCCTAGATAATTCAGGATAAACATTAATTCGAGTGTGGGTATGCAATTATTATCTTTAAATATAAAATCATGTTTTGGACCAAAAAAATGTATGGAGTTTGAAATTTTAAGTAAAAAAATGAACACCCTTTTGATATAAATATTTTTTCCTCTTCCACTAATGTTTGAGGATTCCTTCTGCCATCATGATCCTACAAAAGAAAATTACTCAATTAATAACAATGATCCTATCATTAAATCTCAAAAAAATCAGAGGAAGGGGTCCACATGCTGGACTAATTCATAATGATGAATTTGAAATATAAATTCCTAATATTGAATATTAAATTACTATAAATGATTTAATTGATAAATCTTTGTATGACCCCCCAAGTGGGCCCTGGAATCTTTTACTACCTCTAGAGGGAAGTACCAGCTTTTATCCATAATCTGTCGGTGGATGAAGATTCTCTGATTTGGACCACCACATGTGGATCCTCCCAACTTTATGTTCTTTGTTCTTGTTGAGGAGGAATCCATGTACAGAGAATACCAGATCTTCCCCCTTCACAATTTGGTACATCTGGAACGGTGGGGGTAGGATGAAGTACAGATCCTCCTCCTCATTTTTCACTACTTGTGAAACATTCCCTTTCCCTTATTATGCCCATGGTAAATATGTAGAGTATTTAGGGAGATCTAAAGGTTCATCAACAGGTGAAATTTCATTTCTCTCATGATTCTTAGAGGCATAATATGAGATGAAAGAATCTGAAAATTCAAAACTATTAGGGGTGACACTCAAATTAGTTTCAATAAAATTAAAAGATTCTGAGTTTAAGATTATATCATATCCCTTAATCGGGATGACTTTAATATCACCATCAATTGATTGTGCCTCTTGGAGTTGATCTTCACTGGATAGAGGTAGGTATTCAGGCTCCTCCACCTCATGTTTAGATTCAACTTCATGGATGTCTTCTGTGATATCAGGAAAGACTAATGGCACATCCTTATTGGCCTTGAATCTATTTTTGTCAGCTTGGAGTTCATCAACCCTGGAAATAAAATATTCCAGTGAGATGAATGTTTTTATGCCTCTTTCCACTTTCTTGATCATTATCATCAGCGCATCGGCTCTTTGTTGGAGGGCCTCCTCAGTGTAGCCAGTTTCTTCCTTCTTCACCTGTGATTAATTGTTCCATGCAGAATAATTTGAATTTGAATGGACCATGGAAGAAGTTTTTTTTTCAATTTTTTTTAAAATAATGAAAACTATATAAAATTTTAAAATAGAAAAAGTAAGGTAAACAACTGATTAGAAACCCAACAATGAATCCAGTCTTGACTCACAACTATTGTAGGGCATGGAAAAAATAATTTAATTTTCCTAGTGTAAAATAGAGGCTGACCAGGGTCATCTCATTTGAGGTGCTTTCTCTATCGTTCAGTTACATATTATAATTTAAGTAAACAAACTATTTTTGGTTTTTTTATTTAATATGTGAATGTAATTCAATTGAATATAAATAAAAGATAAAACTAACATTCAATGAAAAAATGAAATTAATTTAGAAAGAACATGGCCTTTATGGGTTAGTTTGTGTGTTCTATCATTCTCCTTGTTGGTATTTAAATTAAACTTGATAATTCAATTATGAGATCTCCATCATGAATTATTATTATTTTATTTATTGGTGTGAAATCCTAAATGCATTTAGTAATCTTAACTTCACATCCTCATATAATTAAGGTTTAAGGCACACCTTGATCGAGAGTGTGACATCTTCCAAAACCTGGCTCCATCATATGCCCTTTCAACCACTAAATGGATAAAATCCATCCTATAAAGAGACTGTATCTAGTAGAAGGGATTGAAAATATTTAATAAAATAATAGAATTGAGTTTGATATCAGTGTCGTGGTGGATGATCGCTACACCTGTGCACATAACTCTTGCTCATAAAAACATAATAAAACATTGGAATTTAAGCACAGAATAAATGAAATTTTCACATACATCCCATGGGCCAAGTCTAAGGTTAACCCCTCATTATTTATGGTAAGGGGTCACGGTGGATAATAAGAGAATAATAAAAGAATAAAATAAGGAGAAAATATGAATAATAAAATAGGGTGGATGGGTGGACACAGAAATAAAAACAATGCATTAATTTATTAGAAATATAAATTACAATAGAAAAATAAAATAAAAATAAAGGAAATATATAAATACAATTGAAATGGGGAGGATTTTTGACAGTCCTCACATGGTGGAGATCTCCTCCTTGAAGCCTTGAAGGAATGGATGGAGAATGGGATGTTTTGGGAAGGAGGTGGGGGCCTCTGTTTATAGGAAGAATTTCGTCTCCACAAGGATTGCACATTATTGACCCATTAAATAGATGTTTCATGTGTGGACCCCTTCTTAAAAGTGGATCATACATATGTTGGCCGTTCAACCTTTAAAATTTAGCACTTTGAACACCATATGAATGAGTTAGAAATTTTTAATTGGCAGTTTCTTTTTCTTGATGCAGCTTCCATGAAGCATCCTTCAAAAATATAACATTCTATGGAAGCCTTAATGAATTCCAAACTCCCCCAAATTTGTTTTAGAGCCGTCCCTATCTGTCATAGTTCTATCCTAGGTGGACACAATGCATTTGGATTTGTGTAGGATGAGTTGGGGTTTATTTAAGATGGTGGGGTCCACGCTGTCCGCCCGGAAAAATTTCAAACATCAATGATTTTTAGGACCTTTAGATCGCTGAATCAGCTCCTTGCCCAGAAGTAAATGTTGAAAGAAATAAAATCATGATTCTAAACAAAATTAATCACAAAATTTGGACATATATTTTTCATGAAATGACTAAAATACCCTTGATGTCAAAATTTATCTAAAATCCAGAATTAGATGTTTTTCACCATTTTTCTCAAAACACATCATAAATCCAAAATTGATTCATATAAGCTCAAATTGATTATTTGTGATGATTTAAACATTTTAAATACATACAAAAAAATGTGGAAAAATATTTTCTCTATCAATCGTATTGTAAAATTACAATCCTAATAAAATTAAGAAATTATTAACTGATTTTGGAATATATTAAAATATCATCAAAATAATATTTCAAAACAATGGAAAATACCATTTTGAGTAATATTTTAATAATATTTAATTGTAAAAAAATATTTATATTGAAATAACCATGGTAATATTTAATGTTATATTTAAATAAAATAATGATAATGATTGGGGGAAATCATTTCATGTCATATATGTTAAAAATAAACATTTTTTCAATCATTTTGAAAAAGGGAATGAAAACCGAACCATTTCATAAATGTTAAATAATTTTCTTTTAAATAATTTTTTAAAAATAAAAAATATAATGTGAAATAGTATTAAGAAATAATATATTTATAAAAAACAATATTTTTTAAAAGATTATAAGAAACATAAATATTTCATTGAAAGATTATCGATCTAAAAAAATATACAAGATCACAAAATTTTCAATAAACATCATTAATATTTCTTTATTCAATAAGGGGGAATGGAAAACAAATGTGTAAACCCAATTCACTAAGATAAGATAATAATTTTATTTTTTCATGATAATAATATCTAATGATTTCCTCTATTGGAACTTGAACATAAAAAATCTTGATAAGTAATGTGATTATAAAATTAAACCTTTGAAACATTGGTAACTTCTCAATCAAAATATAAATAAATGAATAAGGTGATATAGAAATTTAAATATCATTAAAATAATTATATTCCTGATATAACAAATCTGTGGTTAAATATATGCACCTAAAAAATATTATTTTTTCATATCATAAACATATTTCATAGGGAAAAGTAAATTGGGATAAATATTCCATAAAATATCTTATTATTTACCTAAGAGATAATCAATAGATATATTATGTTCATCAAATTCTAATTAACAAAAAAGAGAGTAAATACAATAATAAATAAATTTATAGACTAATTATCACATAATCATGAAATAAAAATTAAATGAGGAAGATTTATAAACCAATAAATGGATATTGAGTTATGAAAACGTTTACCACATTCTAAATTTCAGATAAATTAATCTAGGAATAAATATATCTAATTTAATCATAAAATTACTTGAAATATTAATTATTCATGATATAACATGTAAAAGGGTAGTATATGAACCATATAAAAAATTATGCTCATAATAAATACATTGTGATTAAATGAAAGAAAATTGAGATGAAATCCATTACAATGAATCCAGACATTCCTTGTATGTCCATTAACTCTAATAAAACAAACTCATATCAATTGTTTTATTTATTGAGATCATTTTCGAGTTTTAATACCTTATCATTAAAAAAATTGTTCCATTTCTAAAAATGACATAGTTAAATAATTCATTATTCGATCATACCTTAAATAATAATAAAGATATAATTATAATATTGGTAATACAATACACTTTTAAAATCTATAATGAAATATGGAAACGAAAAATGAACTATATTACAATCATGGAGACATTAGGTCATATGTACGCATGTGTAATGCTACCATTTTTCAATAATCATTATAGAATGAAGTGAAATGTTAATTAAAATTTATAAAATGGAAATAATATCATTAATAAATTTTTATTTCATTAAACACACACATATTTGTATATATATATTTATCATTCATGTGATTTGGTGAATAAAAATTAATCACATTGATCTGTGGATGTGGTAGTCCACATGTACGCACGAATGAAAACATAATTATTTGGTGAATGGATCGATGGGAATATAAATGATATATTATATAATGAAAATGTAAAATATGTCATTATTATCATATAATACTCTTTAATTACATCATTACAACTAACCATGATAGGTGGCTATTGAAAACATGTTATATCGATCTGTAAGGTAATAATCCGCCATACAAATGAATGATGAATTCCTTTACCACTTTAAAGAGGTTGGACGTAAATATAGGGTAATAAATTAAAATAATAATAACATAGTATATGGGACATAATTATTTTTGTATGATTTTGAATATTTGGAGAAGGTGGAATTTAAAATAAAAGGAGAATGCTCTGTTAAGAACTATACCCCTTTTTGGGCAACCATTTTATCTTTATACATATATCCCTATATAGTTGGTATTCATCCCAAAATATAAACACTATAATGTGGTTAGGGGATTTTAGAATATATTTTGGGAAATATTGGACTAAAAAAATGGTGCTTTATGTGTCAAAATATAAGATGAGGAGGTTCTCTTTTGAAAGAGAAAGGAGCTGAACTCTGTGAATTTCATAAAATATTAAATAAATATAAATTTTTTTTTGATGTTAAAATTGATGAAAATTTATATTATTATAATATAACGTGATAATAATTATAAATCCTATAATATAAATATTTTTTTACAATTTTTTGTTTTATTCAATTATTAATAATTTTTTTGCCCTGTTAATCCTTTTTACACTTATCGTTATAATAATTATTTCTAATATTTGAACGTAATTATAGTTACAATAAATATAAAAAGGATAATAAATTTACCAAGGTTTATATTATTAACCATTTAATAATTTTTTTTGAATATAGTATTTTTTTTTAATTTTATATCATTTAATAAGATATTATTTTCATAAAATATCAATAATAACAATTTTTGAACAATTCAATTACTTTGAATTTCTTAACATCATGAAACTAAAAAAAATTGAATTGAATATTTTAATAAGTCCCTATAAATTTACATTTATCTTTCTATTTCATAGGTAACATTAATTATTTAATATTATACAACCTATATAAAATATAATATTATTTATTTTATTTTCGCATTAATGGAGTAATTATCGTTTCATTGTTCTTTCGGCATTTTAGGTAACTATTTTGAAACTAAAAAATAAAAATAATTACCATGATTAATATATAGAATTTTTATTTCAAAATGAAATTTATATATGAACATATTATCTGGTCAACCCAATGTTAAAAATATTATAGTTATTAAAGATAAGTGTGTTTCTTTTTTTACTTTCCTTCAGATAAAATATTATGAAGGTCATAATAAAAGTAAAATGATAAAAAAATATTGAATATATTGCACCATTGGAAGATTTTTTATGATATAAAATCATCCACTAAATTTTAGAATTTTTTACGGTTATTTTATACATATTATCATTTAATTTATTTACTTTAATTAACCGATTTACCCTTTACAGTATTAAAACAATACTAAGGATATTATTATTTTTGTCCAAAAATAAAAGTGGAATATTGAACACAATAATAAAACCTGAATAAATTATGGAATATCATTTTGATGACTCAAAATTCATATATGGAATAATGATGTTTTCCATTAAAATAGAAAAAAAATGACAAAATGGTTTTTTTAAAAATTCCATTTTTAAATATAAAATGATTTTATAAAAACATTAGGTATAATAGTAATTTAAAAACCATAATTAGAATATTTTAAATAAAAGGTAACTAAATAGTTTTTATAAATAATCAAATGTAAAATATTTGTTTCTAAATTCTTTAAAAGATAAATGTTTCAATAAATATCTATATTTCTCAATGTTTACTAAAAAATAAATATCTTAAAAAAATTATATTTGAAGCCAAATATAGTTTTTATATTTTCATGTAAAAAAATTATTTTCATTATCAAATATAAATTCTAAATTTTTGTTAAATAAAATTTAAATATGTTATTATTAAAAAGAAAAAATATCAATTTGCTTGAAAAAATATATTTTAAGGATAAAATGAATTTACTACCAAATTTGAGTGATTATATCTGAAAAATTAATCAATATATTTTTGTTGATTAGAAATATGATATATATTTACAAATTTTTTAATACTAATAATTCCCACTATTTTTTCAATGATATTATAATATTTATAAATAAATAATAATATATTGATGTTTTATTACGCTCGGCGATGTTTATTTTGTTGGCTATCGAACAAAGTCGTTCATTGAAAATTTGTGATATTAAAAGTTGTTGTCTTTGTTAGATTATTTTGACATTATCCATAACTCTACGTGTATATAAAACAACCTTTGTTTCCAACTATAAACATCTATTACATTAATAAAACATAAATATGAATTTCAGAGTAATGATTTTATATTTTCACATTTCTGTGATCTTTTAGGATTTGAGTTTTACATGATTAAGAAAAATATTAAATAAAAATAGTAACATCCTTATTGTGTACATTTTCTTCCACAAAAAAATCCATTAATTTTGCATCACTTTTTCATTCAAGACACTTTATCCTCATCTAAGACGAGTCACCAAAGAGGAAATATTGATCCATATAAAAATACAATTCACCCATAGATATTGTGAGAAAAATAGTAAAATATTGAAGGGAAAAACAATTAAAATTATGTAATATAAAAATAATTAGATATTATTATCTGAGAGAACATTATGGAAACAAATGATGATGTTACGAATTTTAATAATAAAAAATTGAGTAAATAATTAAAAAAAATTATGGAAAATTAATATTTTATCTATGAAAAAATTTCATACCCCTTATAACTCATAAAAAAACACGGAAGAAATATTATGGTATGGATGGACACATAAAATAATTACTTTGAAAAATAAAAATTTCCCCGGTAAAAAGTCATTCCATCATGAAATAAAAAAAAATCCATAAAACCACATATTCCATGAATACAATAGGTTACAGTGAGAATAATATTAATAAATAATGTATATTCAGGTTTGAACTACGATAATAATAAGTATATCCTAGTTAATTTTATTAGAGTAACCTACTATGTTATCTATCTATTTTTTCACCATTTAAATATAATCATTAATTAATTTACTGGAGAGATATATTGAGCTCACATGAAATCATTAGATATATTAGGAATAGTCATCATTATCTGTAATTCTCATGTACCTTATAAAGAATTTTTTAAATTGTTTCTAAATTTTATCCTCACACTCATTTGAAACCATAAGAAAAAACATTCAAATTTCACTTAATCATAAAGAGTAATAACATTTCCCTTGAAAAATAGTAGAAATGAAAAATTCCAAAATGATTAGGAATAGGATATTCATTGACTAAATATGTTAAATTTTAGATAAATAGTATTAATTAATAAAGGTTACTATGTTTAGAAAATGTTTTCATGTTATATAGGATAAAAATACTACCTTTTTAAGTTTTCTAAAAAATTATAAATTCACCCTTAAGATAAATATCAAAACAATTAATTTTTTAAATTTTAAAAAATATTAATAATATAGTTAAAAATTAGTTTTCTAAATCATTTATATATAAATAATAATATTCATTCATACATTTTAAGAGAATTGATATGGATGAGAAAGAGTTTAAAACATTAAAAAAAATATTTTAAAGGAAAACCTATGATCATATGTCTAGTGTAGCCTTGTACATTCCATAACATATCTATAACAAAATTTTATTAGTTTTATAAATTATTAATAAAAATTTTCATTTTCATACTCACTATAATAATAATAATTATTATTATTATATTTGTGACATTTATTCCATGACATATTTAGTTGCTGAAATGGATACACCCATGTAATACTTTTTGGGGTCGTTTGGTTATTAACCATGAAACAACATCAGTACATGACCGTGGTCAAAGGGATTAAGATTCCATTAAATAAAATATAAGAAAATATAACTAATTACCATATTTATACTTTAAAACTACTTTTAAAATCCACCATGTAAGATGTTCATGAAAATTGAATCATTTCATAATATGGTGATGGTAGTCTATACTTACATATAAATTTTAGTTTTATTTCTCCACATAATAGAGAAGAAATAAATTATATAATATTTTAATTTTAAATAATCATAAACATGATATAATTTTAATATTTATTCATTATTTCTGTCTTCATGAAAAAACATTTTAGGTGATACTGAGAAATGAATAACATCGCTTCATGGTGGTGGTATTCGACATGCACTCAAAAGATACATAATAAATATCCAATGGAAATAAAGGGTAACATTGTAAGAATAATATTTTATTTATAAAATAATAATTATTTCATAATTATCTTATACGTTAATTTTATCCATTATATTTACTATCAATATAGTATGGTCATGAAAAATTAAACACAGTGCTTCTTGGTGTTGGTAGAACACATGAATGAATGGGTGATATTTTCACTTCCTATAGGATAGATAAGATAATCAAAAGGTATTTTAAAATATTAATAATAACAATATTTTTTTTGTATTTACTATTTTTATGTTATTATTTTAGTAAGGTTAAATTATATTTCAAGGATTTTGTTGATGAAATAAACATGAAACAATTAGTTAAATATTATACCACATATATGGAAAACATCCGTTAGATTACCATTTAATCCTTTATATTATATTTTTTTGTTGATAATAGGACATTTAAAAAGATTTTATAGATTATAAGAAGCTATTTTGGTTGGTATTTGTTGATATAAAAGGCTGATGCTTGGTAATATGTTAGGAAGATAGGTTTCACTTCATAAGTTATAGGAGCATAACAATGCTTATTATTCAAAATTGTTAAATAATATAAAGTATTAATAATGGAAAAGTGTATATTAAAATATAATATTGATAATATCTGGTGATAATTGATAATAAGTAATCTTAAAATAAGAATTAATATTATATTTTTCCCTTTATAAATTAGCATTTTTATTTAGTTAATATGTTTTACCGGTTATCACAGTAATTAATGGACCATGATTCCAAATTTGAATATTCTAAATCCAAATATTTAATCCCATTTTAAATATTCAGGTTTTATTAGTGTCATAGATTAATTTTAAAATTAATATGACAACTGCAAAAAAAAATAGTTTTTTGGAAAATTAAATTTCACGCATAAAACACATTTATACCAAAATATAATATAGTTTTTATTATAATGGAATTAATTTGATTTAATACTTCATCGAGGATATTTAACTTTTAAAAAACTCTATGGAAGAATCGGACCTTTTAACTTCTTGAAAAAATATAGTTTTAATAAATATGATATTTTTAACTATTTCCTAAATATTAATCCATTCAAAAAAATAGAAAAGATTCACCCTAATAATAATTTGATATTATGATATAAAAATAATGTCTATTTTATTATGTTTTTTCAAAAATCAGTAATTTTAGATTTTCAATAAAACCATTTAGTACACGGGAAAAAAATTTGTTAAACAAAACTATTAATTATTTAATAAAATTAATAACAAAATAAAGATTAATATTAATAAAAAAATGAATACTTATAATTAGAATATTTATTTATTTCTAGGATTACCTAGGTTATCACAAAAAATCAATTTCAGATAGAATATTTATAGTTAAATCTTATAAATGATAAAGTATTTATAATAAAAGTTAACAAATTAATAAGCCTTTAGTCGTAATTCTCTAAATATAAAATTATAAGAGTCATATTACAACACCTATTTTTGTGTAAGATTCAGTCCTTGGTGAAAAAACTATAACCATATAAGTAATTTTGTAAATAATAACATTAATATACTTTACCAATATTCCAGTATGCATTAAGTGGAAAAGTAATTGTTAATGTTAATGAGAAAATGTAAGATTAACATATTTTGTTAAATATTAAAATGTTATAATAAATATGAAATTCTTAGAAGTATCCACTAAGAACATATAGGTAAATACATAACATTAAACTGTAACATAATCAACTATAAAATTAAAATATAAAAACACTCTAAAATTTAAAATTCATAATTAGAGAACAAAATCATCATTTTCAAAATCCAAAGAACCACTTGTTTATGGGTAGAGACACCCCATAGTCGCACACCTAGGATCGATGCTGAAATATATATTCATTATATTAATGAATTGATACCAAGTGATTTTTTTCTATATAAACATGAATATATTTTATATCATTTTTATAATTTATATATTCAATATTGGAAATTACTGATGAATCCTAAAGAAAATTGGTTTAGTGTCTTTAGAGATTAGCTATATAAAAGTGTATTTTCAATAATTGTGAACATTTATCCATAATATCACAATAAAAGACCCCCTTATTGACATATCATATGTTAATATCAAATATAAGACCTAGGATGTAAAAAGCAGTATGTGTGTTTTCAAACAATTATTAAAGTATAATTATCAAATTTTTATAAAGGTTTTCGATTATAAGTATTTGTGAACACATTAAAAATGGAGAAATATCTTAATAAATGGAACTAATAACATTACTAGTTTACCATAAGTCAGGATAAAAGAACATATTATCTATAAATGATCAAAAATAAAACATGGAGTTATTTTATAGAAAAAATAAACAATACTCATTATCCATAGATCATAACATTGGAATATGGAACAACATTGAAATGGGGTACATGATTAAGCTTAGAAAATCATAACATTATTATAAAACCCAATGATTCACAGGTTGATATGATATGAACATAACAATACTTCCATGTATTAGGTAATAATTAATGAAAAATTGTAAGACTCAATTTTTGAACAAAGACAAGTGCCTACACATCATGTTGCTAAGAAATCTAAATTCCCAATTTTTAAACCATAATCTTAATAAGAAAAAATAATTAACCAATTCATTGGTGAGAAATAGTGGACCCAGATGTAACATAAAAATCATGAATAAAAATGTATGAATCATGAAATCAATCAATCACCATATCATAAAGAACCCCTATAATGAAAATGAGAATCATAAAATTTCAAAATGATATCAAATAAAATGATTTTATGAATTTAACCAGTTGGTAAAAAATTTCAATCACTAAAAATGAGTATTTCATAAATGAATTTATTTTTTAGTCCAAAATAAATGACTCTATATGATATATATGATTTGGAAATAAAAGAGGGAAATGAAAGAGATTTACAAATGGGATTTTTTAACAAATATCAAAACATTATCATAAAAACACTAAGTTATAAGTCTCTTTCGAAAGGAATATTATATAAGTTAAAAAATAATACATTTAAAAAAAATTATATAGAATTAAATAACTAAAAATATTAACTGAAATATTATTTAGGTAAATAAATGTGTAATGGATGTTTAAGTATAAGAATGTAAAAGAAACCACATTTTTTTATATTGAAAAAAATCTTTATTGAAATTCACATCGTAAAAATGGAAGATAAAACATCCATTTGAATACAGTTAAATTGATATTTAAAGAAAATAATAGGTAATACATATTTTTATTCCAAAATAATTAATTAAAATCATTGTAGAAATAAAAATTATGGATATGAATAATAAATATCATATTGGAGTAGATGATAATTATTATGAAGAAAAGCATTTTATATTAACGAAATAAATTCATTAAAAAATAATAAAATGATGATAACATATTTATTATCATGGTATAAATAGAAATTATCATCTAAAATAAAAAATCGTCGAATATAAAAAACATGAATTCCATAGTCAAGGGGAAAACAACAACATAATGAAAAGAAGGTTCAGTCAACAAAACCCCATACTTAGATTTCTTGTTTCAAATATGTGCTCTAAAATCTTGTATGATAAATATTGAAAAATTAATTAAATATTTAATAAAATTATTAAAATATATTTTTTTTATTTAATATAATTATTTATTATTCGGTTATTATATATTTATATATTATTTTCATCAGAATGCATTAGGGATTTTGATTGTTCCACATATTCTATATAATATTGATATTTATTTTCAAATGTTGATACATTTTTCAAAATTATGTGATTGAATAATTTATTATAATAAGAGGTTTATATTTATTTATAAAGGTCTAATTAAATTCCATTAGTGTATTTATTATTATTTATGGATATGAAATCAGTGTTTAGATTCATTCGGTAAATTTTAAAGAACTTGTTGTGGTAAATTAATAATGAGTTAAATATTTATATTAATATTCCATGATCAAAAAATAATTTAAATATTAATATTATATTATAAAAATATTTATCATTAATTAAACATCCTTGATAAATATTAATAGCATCTCTAATGTTTTTTGTTATCCCAACCAAAACAAGAACATGATTTAACCAATGAATGATAATAAAAGATATTTTTTTAGATTTCAAAATTTTAGAAGAATAATGATATAATTAAAATTATTTAATTATATAAATCATAATTTGTTATCATTTGATAAATATTTAAATATAATAAGCTATTATTTATAATTTAGAAATAATGATTTCTCATAGTATTCTCTTTTAGGAGGATAAATTCAAAAGGATCAAATATTGTTATATTATTAATAGAATACCAATTTTATCTTCATATAATCAGAATAATGTCATAAATATCAAAATTATTAATTAAATCTATTTTTAGAACCTCAAATGAATCGTATTGATGATAAAAAATACATCATTTTTTGTTATGGTAGTCCACACATAAAACAAGTGTTGTTTTCCTTTTTAAATTGATGAAAAAATTGCATACATTGGTTAATTAATATATAAGATAACAGTTAGGTATAAAACTGATATTGATTTAATTATATTATTATGGTCATAAATTTTTTCAAGGATAATTATAGAAAATAAAAGGACTGATAGTGGATAGTACTCAGGTTGAGGAAATGAATCCTCACTTTAATGATTTATATTAAATGGGAATCATGGGACACATTATTGTAAAAAAGGTTGAAAATAATGGAATAATATTATAATAGAGGTAAAATTTTCTAGTTTAAAATAGAACATATATGTAATATAGTTCATTGAAGAGGTTTTAAATGGTCTCCATGTATAATTGAAAAATATGGAAATTTCCCTGGGAAATAAGTAGGGTATAAGGTAAATATGGAATCACATGAGTGTTATATGAGAAACATTTGTGAATGACTATTGGATTTAATTTAAAACTTGAAAAAAGTCTTATATAAGGTCTATCTGTCAAATTATCTTTGAAAAATTCTAGTTATATTAAATTACCCCTTTTACTATTGTTAACATTGATAAAATTATGGCCATGGTAATTTTTTTACTAAATATACAATTTGGGCCTCCATAAATAATTTTGAAATTCATAATCTGATTATGGGATCACATTAATAGAATTAATATTCTAAATATGATAATATTTTTTTAAAAATTTAAATATAATATATATCAAAATTACATTATTTATAAAAATATCATTTTATATATTAACTTTTTTATCCCAACATCATATAAATTACCAATAATTTGAGTACTAATATATTTATTAATCATTGAAATTCATATTATATACATCATATAAAATTGTTAAATTAAATTGATTAGTGTTAAAATACATAATACATGAAAAAATAAAATTGATTGAAAATAATTGTTTTACTACAGAAAATAGTATTTAGCTATAGGATATAATTTTATACTAAAAAATTAAAATGACCATATTATAAAATTTCAATATGATTATTTAAAATATTTAAAAAAATTAAAACCAGTTTTTTCATGAAAATTTAATTTAAAAATAGTTTTGTATAATTCATAATATATATATTTTTATACATAATATATTAATAGGGATATAATAATTCTCATATGCCCCTCGTTACATTATTTACATTCCTTCAATTACAACATATTAAATCATACATCACATTCCCTTAATTTCCATTTTATATTTCACAAAACGCTTTCTAATTTAAAAGTTTTGTTTCTCATTATTGGTTTCATTATATTAATGTCCATTCTGAAGGGAGAAGATGGTCTAGGTGACCTCCTAGTTTCAAAGACATTATTCCATTCTATTTGTTATCCCATATTAATTAATTAATTTTTAATCGATATGGTTATCTATGGAATGTAATAGTATTTGAAATGTTATACCTGTTTTGATCTACCATTGTGGTAATGTTTTATTCAAAATGAAGATATTTTTGGTAGTTTGATAAATATCATGTATTACTTAATTCCTAATCATTTTTATTTCATTTTATGTAATATAAATAATTGATTGGAATTATAAACATGTAATTCATAGAAATACAATGGGTCCCAAAAATAAATGTACAACATTCTCACTCCCGCTGAATAAATTGTTCCCTTGTTGTTTTAATTACTACTCACTAATAAAAATAGACAAGTATGTGTCTAAAGATATAATTTACAACACACTATCATGGGTAAGATTATATAAACAATATGTTGCCTTATAGTTCATATATGTTTCTAAAGATATATCGTTCATAGTTTCATTTTCAAGATCATATATTCACCCAAATACTAAAACCAAAATTGATATAAAAATATCAAATAATCATAGAGTAAATGATCATATGAAAATTAAAAATCATTCCTTGTATTATTTTCTCCTATAACACATTAATTTGAAAATATGATACTTTTAGTTCAAAAAATAAATACTTTATTACACCTATAACTCTTTCAGTTTATAGAATTTTTTTTATATTTATATTCGTATTTTGTACTCAAACATTACAATTTATAGATTAAATCCTCCAAATCCAAAAAAATTGGAATCCTTTATAATCGTTCTTAAGGGTCATGTTAATCAAAAATTCAGACCCCATAAGTGATGATAATGGTACATAAATAGCATATTAATCCCCAATATTTACAAATCCTTCATAATGTTCCATAGATGATAGTTAGAATTGATTGGAGATAATGATTGATCAATAAATTACCAACCCGTAAAGGTGAAATAGGTCTATAATGCTATTAGATAAAAGTACCATTCATATTTTTTATTTATAAGGATAAAATAGAATTTAATACATATTGATTTATAGAACGTGGTACATGAAATCCTGATAAAAGTAGTGAAATAGTATCTATCTCTATTGAATGTTCAACTAGAAATCCATATGTGAATTAAAGATGTGCATTGGGAATATATATAAAATAGAACAATGTAAGGAGGGTTTTGGAGTTCAATCACGATAGTGATGTAATGATGAGGTCAGCATGCCCCATTAATACTAGAATTGAAGAAGTAACTATTATATAAATCTTATAGTTTAACACTATCTATACATCTTAAATGTACAATGACGTATTGATATCTGAAATAATATTTTTGGTGGAAAAATAAAAATGGATATATTATAGGATGTATTATGATCCATGATCTATCATCATTTTAAGACTAAAATATACCTGTTTATAAGGATATAACAACAATTACCCAAACTAGAATAGAAATCGAAAATAATTACCATGGATTTCATCATTGGACATTAGAAAACATATAAATGGAAGGATCCTATTTGTTTTATAGTCAATTGAAATAATAACTTAGCACACTACATTTCCATCATATAATATTTCTTCTATGATATTCTTGTAAGATTATACATGTTGAATGTTGATATATTTCATCGATTATCAAATTTTATTAGATAAAATCGGGATATGTTGTTTAACTCTATGTTTTGGAAAAGCCTTCAGAAATATATATGGATTCAATGTTGTGTTTCAATAGATATTATCTTCTTCAAATAAGTAGTTTTTATTGATAGAACATTTAATACCCAGGAATATATATAGAGATAATACTTTTTAAATTTCAAAGGAGTATTGGAGAAACTCTTTCCTCTACTCTATATTTCATAAAACAATTGAATTCACTATAGAATATATTTGGATTATTATGAATCTATATATCGTAGGAAGTGGAGAAATATGATTTCAAGGAATGATGTTTGAGATATAATAATATTGGAACCAAATTTAGCTCGATAAATTGAAGATATTTATAAATCCATTTAATAGAATATAAGTGAATCTCAATGTAAATTAAAATTAAGATTTTAATTATTAATATGATATCGAGTTCAAAGTACATGAAATGTTATTCCACTAAAAATTTAAATTTAATAAGGTTATTATATTTCAAGAAAATGGAAAATTTAACCAAATATATATTATTCCCTTTGAAAAAGATGACCTCATTGGAATGGTATATTATCGTTTGGGATTCCACCAAGTCACTCTCAAGTTAATAATTTTGTCAATATATCTCTCATGAGAACATACATAATAGATCCTTCACATGTTGTGGACCCAATGGTCATACCTCTAGAGAAATACCTATCTTATGTGTAACAAAATATTTATATTATATGTTGTTGAGGGAGAGTTCTGTGAAATATGCCCCGTCATCTAGTCAATGTATTTTCATGAAACCATAAAATTGAGGAAGCTACATAAGAACATTAAGATCTGATGATAAATAGATATCCTCAATGGTTTATATCATATTGATGGAATTTAATTGTAAATATTCATTTTAAGTGGGTTATAATGTAAAAAATATATATTATATTATATATCTCTCTAAAATTAAATTATATTTTTTGATGTATAGTATTACATGCATCACTTACAAGCCACATAATACAAATTAAATATTATGATTTAATGTGACAATCTTCACCTAGACATTTAATTGGTTGGTATGAAATGGATTTTACTCTTTATTAATAATATATATATGTATTGTATTATAATTTATTTTAAAATAGTTAATATGAAATAAAAACATCATTTTATGTACTGTCATTTAATATTTGGAATACATTTTTTCGTCTGAAAAATATATTTTTTTAATTTTAATTATATAATATTAAAATTAACTTTTGAAATATTTAGAAAACTTTTTATTATAAAAAATTAATCATATTTTAAAACATCATATATAAATTAACATAAGGAAAAGGGTGGTTATTTTTCTACAAATATTTATTTTTAGGTAAATCATAAACAATACTAAATTTCAATGAAAAATATATTATTGTTTTGTGAATATAAAAAATTATATTTTTTGAAATGGTTTCATAGAAATATTACTTACATATTTTATTTATAATCCATTTAATTTCATTTTAATAAATTTTATTGTTGACTTTGGTTTAGAAATATTATATACATAAAAATGTATTTTATAAAAAACTTTTTTTTCATTATCCTTGGTATTTTTATCAAAAATTTATTTCTACCAATTATATAAATTAAATCATAAAAACTAGATTACATATTTGGAATAATCAGTTAATAATTTTTTAATTACCAACCTCTTATATTTTTTTAAATATGAATTGTAACTGATATATGATTTATTTAACATAGTAAAGGTAAAATGAGTAAATCCTAGTTATTACTTACTTGGTATGCATGAAATTCATTAAAAAATTCCTTAAAGCCATTTTATGAGTATATTTTGTACATTTTAATCTAGAATTCAAAAATATGACCATTAATTTTCATTGAAATTTAATTCAATCCATATTATTTATATGTAAAAGATAAAGTATAAAATGTGACTATTTATTTCAATATCTATAATTTTTTAGAAAGGGATAAAAATAAAATATATTTGGTTATAAATTTTGTCAGAAATTTTAATGAAATTATAATTTCAATATAATTTATTTTTCATATTTTGTGATGAAAAAATTATCTTGAATTATTAAACAACGACATTGCAATTCATGTAAAAGCAATAAAGAAATTAAGTAAATGATTTTAAAATTTCTATAATAAAATTATTATGAGATAGTTGTAGTTTTTAAATTATTTCACAAATGGATATACTATATTATGGATGTGACAATGGTCTATATTCAAATTTCATTTTTTTCATGTTGTTTAAAAATTATAATTAAATGCATATTTATTAAAATTGTAGAATTGGTATTTTATAATAAGTAATATTTTTTTAAATAATACTAAATTACTAATGATAAAATATTTATCTGATTGAATTACATATGGTTTAAAATATCACAAATTTTACATTTATGAATCAATTTTTATTTTCTTGTATCATTTTTAACCCTTAAGAATATAAAATTTTGATATTATGGTAATTATCAAAATAGTTAACATGGGATAAACCAAAGATATAATGGTACAAAAAAATAAAATCTATTAATTTTTTTTGAGAATTTAATGTAATAATCATCCAATATACTAATTTTACCCATATTTATCTACTTTTAAATGATATCTATTTTATAATAATTTATTACTTTATGTAATTCAATGAGTGCCCCTCCCCTTACTTATATAAGGGCACATAATCAAATTCATTATTCACAATATTTGAGCCATCGTTAATATCTAATACCAAACCTAATATAATATTGTCTTCCTTCACCAAAACTAAGCTGTTTTTTATTTCCGTAACAAAATCCATTTATGGATAAATTTTTATTTCAAATAGTGTTTCTCATAAAATGAGGTATAACTATTAAGTAAGAATTTCCAATTTTATTTCATATTATACCTGTAATAAATATATGGAACCCATTATTAAATAATGACTTAGTTATCTTTATTATAATTAATTTTTTTATTATAATATAATAGTCACCATCCACTTATTTTCTATCTATTGGATATTGATGACATCAGACATGCATATGTGTGGGATACCACCTACATCAAGTGATATGATTTGTTTTTCACTTATATTTTAGATAAATGGAATAAATTTAATGAATAAATATTATATATATGATATTTTATTTACTCTATAAATTTTAATTATTATCTTCATTTCATTTTACAATCTATTGGAAATTGAAAATATCATTCATGCGTATATATTGTCTTCCATTTCCATGAATTGTGTGATTCATTTTTATATCGCTAAAATTTATGAATGAAAATAATTTTATATATAATTAAAATATGTAAATATTAACATAATATATATTATGTAACCATGATAAATGTTTAAATATTGGGACTTCTCAATTGTACCATGAGTGAGGAACAAAGTAGATATCACGTGGAATAGTTAGTTTAAAAAATAATTATTAATAAATTGATGATATGTTGTCATAATTATATCATATATGATATGATGTATATTATTTTGGTTCTATAAAAAATTTAGTATAAATATTAATGTATTATATTGTATTTTCCAATGTGTAAAAATAATGATGAGACTTGAGGAAATAAAATTTGTCCCAATCCCATTTTATTTTAAGATATCTTTCAAGATAATTTTTATTTTGGAATTATATGATCCATGTTTGATAAAAAAAATTTACTGTAATTTATTTTTTAATATTTATAAGTTTTTTTAATTTTTCTATCATTTATTAATCTCTATACTAAAATAACAATTTTATAAAAAACAAACAAAATTTTACAATTTCGTCTATAATATTTTTTATTAATGTCTATGTTTTCATTAAATAATTTCATAAATGTTATGCTTATTATACTATGATTGTTAAAAGTATATTTTAACAAATTTTTACTCTCTAAAAAAGTTTCTCCAATAAATATTCAATTTTTCCAAAAAAGTTACTTTGGACTGTTTACTGAAAATGTAATGGAATTTTTTTAACATATATGGAATTAAAAAAATCTCATAGTCATGAAGATTCAATGTTTTAAACCTCTCTAAAATGTTTATTAATTTCATTGAAAAGAAAATATTTTCCTTAATATTTTAAAAATAAAGGGAATTTTTTAATTTTTTAATTGATTAAATGTGTACATTACACATGAAATATTTTATTGATCTTTTGAAGGAATTTATTCTAAGAAGATATCCATGGTCATTTACTATTCTTTTCTGTAGATATATTATAATGATAAGAAACATATTAGTACTCTATGTGATTTATGATTATGATTCTGAGTTCTTATGAAACCCATTTTTTCACTGGGTTATTCAATGATTAATTGATGAAAATTTTATTAATCCCATTATCATTACAGTGTTACGATTTGATCATAGGGTGAATATTTTATGACATTATGGAACTAATATGTGTGGTTAAAAATATGTGATGGGTGGGTCTATAAATATATATATTTCCACTGAATTGGGTAATATTTTTTATCACATGAGAAAATTATGGGATCTGATTTGATGTTCCAATTCATCTATGGGGAACATGTAGTGTTTATTAATCCACTATTAGAAATAGGTGATGATGTATGATCATTTATGAATTGAAAAAAACAATATATTATTGGTACACTATGATTTTATAGTCTTCATAGTTAACATGTAAAGAGGAAAGGGTTTCTATGAATATTATTTTGAAACACTTTTATTAAATTATTACGATCTGAACATTTGTTTCATGATTAATTTATTTTGACTTCCCACTCTTATGATTCATGTATTTTGAGATTAAAATGTTTTATTCATTGAATCAAAAATTTTGTCCATGATATACTGTGTATGAAATATATATGTCATAATCATGAACTGATACCTTTATTCTTTTACCATGAATTTTTATGATCATTTATTGATAAATCTCATGTTTACCATTACTGAGTATCTAGATAACTCTTTCTTTTTCTTACATTCCGAAGATTACAAAGAAGTTTTTATGTAGGGATTACCAGGAAGGATGAAAAGTGAGAATAACTTAATGAGATATGAGGATGATTATATATAAATAACATTTTCATGTTTCGAGTCTCAAAAGACACTAATTGTTTATAGTTTTGTAATGGATCTTAATGTTATAATCATCTAAAATGATTTAGTATTTATGAATGAAATTATTGGTCTTCTATATTATTTTCATTAATGTTAATCTATTTAAAAGCCAACATCCACTTGTTTTTATAAAATGGAATTATTTTTCTATTATGAACATCAGTATGATTCAATTTTATATTATATTTTTTTATATTTTAATTCCTTTTAAAACTATTTTTAGTTTCTATTAGGGGTTGTGGCATATCATGGGGAGTCGGTGGGGTGTATAACAGAACCTATGGCAAGTAGAGATGCATGTTTTCCCATTGATCACATGTGTATGGAACCAGTATGACTATGGTATTTTTAGTGGATAAAAAATTATTATATTTCTAGTATATACCCTTTTCACCTATACCTACCATCAAGTAAGATTGTTGGTGGGAACTCAATTACTTTAGTGGCCACTTACCTTCTAGTGAGGCTGCACTAGCTATCTTGTGGCACCAATTTAACCTAGATTATTTAGGACTATATTATATTTTTATTACATTGGAACTGCCATTTTATATATCAAACATCCTCACTTGACCAAATCCCAACCCAGATAAACATGGAGAATCTCCTTGGTCATCTCTTTCTCCCTAAACATAGATCCATGGTGGATTAATGTTATAAAGGTTTTTGAGATCATATCTTGGTAAGTATATATGTATTTTGGTATTGGATCTATTTATTACTTATATACCTTGTTTTTAATAAATTTATATTGACCTTTAACATGATATGAATTTTTTGGAATCAATTTTTCTAATCATCTTACTTTAAGATCCATTTTGGAATGAGTAGTCTTGTTTTCATCTCAAATCCTCTTAGTGCATTGTTAAAAATTATATTGGTTAGTTTTTCCTTTGGATTACTTAGTTATATAATGGATTCGTGATTTTAAATTCATGATTTATTTTCCTATACATATTCCTAGGATCCCTGATTCATCTTGGCATGTAGTTTACACATAAAAGATAATTTCTACTTGTTTTATGGTAAAAAGTTTATTTAATTAGAACTACATTATAACCCATGATTTTTTCATCATGTATTTTTACTCATAAAATGGTTGTATAACATGATTTATGGTTTCATATTAGTGATGGATTTTATATTGTTTATAAATACCTTATCTATGAAATAAAATATTTTTGTTAAAGTTTATGAAAATATATTATCCCCATTTAATTGTCAGTTGAAATGGTTTTACAAAATGATTTTTGTTCATTCAAATATGAAATACCCATTGAATAACTATAATGTGACAATCATGTATGTGATAATTGATGAGGTAGGGATTTATCCTTGGGGATGAACTCTTACACCCTGAACATTTTGTATAGGGAAAAATATTCACTAGGTTTCATATGTTGTAGAATAGATCCACTATCACGAGTGAACACATAACCACCTGATCTATTCTATTGGGGTAATGTTCACACTAGGTTCCCAATCAATTATGATAATTTTATAAGGATCCTAACTAACCTGTAAATATTGTGACTCAAGGGATTTTTTTCATATTTCATATATTAGATAAGGATTATTGGAATTTTTATAGTTTAGGATTGAAAACTAATATTATTGGTAATGTTTTATAAATTCTGAAAAGGAGGATATTTTCATATTTCATATTATTGATTTTAAATTATAAATCATGAATTTAGATTATTTATCTAAGAATAATTTTTTATATTGATTTTTTTTATAATTAAACATTTTTGGTATCCTATAGGGCTTATTTTTCATGCACGCTTCAAACACCTCTTAGTTAATGTTGATCTTTTTTGTTCTATTTTAGGCAAAGTCCATGTTGAATAGGGTGGTAGTGGGTTCTACAATTATAATATTATTGGAATATTGTTGTTACTACATAATATAGAGTTATAGTTTTATAGTACATGTGATTTTGTTTAACATTGGGGTTTTCTTACACCTATTGTTTCTTAATTATATATCTGTCATGTTGTGTACATGTATTGTTGCATTGATATTTTCATTATTCATGATATCATGATTATGTTTATTAATGGAATTATACTTCCAAAAATTAACAATTAATGTCTAGTAACTTGTTTCTATCCTAGATAATGTAATTCTATGGTTATTTTGTGAAAATATTGTATCATATGGTTGTTTTTATTCTTTATATTTTTTTCATTTTGGGAAATCATAGTAGAAATGTAATAGAAATGTGGGGAAATAAGGTTTAGGTTGTGGGATATTTCCATTACATGTATCATCATGAGGTTCCTTGAGATTCCAAATGTGTTTTGTAAATGTGAATTTTGGGATTCAAGTAGTTTTGATCTCAATCATTCATTTCCCACTACTCTTTAAAATTCTATTTGAATTCTGTCATTTTCAACCAGAATTGATTCGTAGACCTCATTTTATTTGAAATACTTATCTATATAGGTGTAGTACCATGTCCCTAAAAACTTTTTGGGATTCCAAATGAAATTTATTCCAATGAACCTCATTAGCTAAACCCTCTATTTTATCAAAATTTCATCAAAAAAAGTTTCAAAAAGTTCATGATAAAGACCAGTGAGTGGAAACAACATATATTCATGCTATAGAGGAAGAACCTAAAAGTGTTGAGTATATTAATTGATCTTGATATTTTATTATATAAAAACTTCCACCATTCAATGGGATGAAAAATCCTCTAGAATTTGATGAATTTTTTAAAGATATTAAAAGGTGGTTTAAATTTTCTACGAATGTTGATTCTATCATCGTGTGGTGTGATGTATTCAAGCTATAAGACCTGAGTAAATGATAATTGGACTAAATTATTTCAAAAAACAATAATTATATCATATAGTGTAATGAAATAATATCCATTTAAACTATTATACTCAACTTGTGGTATATAAACATGGTGAAATCCATATAATATCTAAATATTGAGCTAGGAAACCGAATAGGTATAGTGTACATAAATCACCTTGTTGAGATCTATTTTTTCACCTATGAAATGATTCAAATGAAAATATATTCGATGATATTCTTCATATGTTGTTTTACTTGACATATTTTCATAATTATTCATTCTAATTCATTCTATCTATCTTGAGGTGGTTGATAGGGTGCTAATGGTAGACATTTACCAAATATTAATGCCATGGACAGCTAGAGTACCTTATATATATAGTGATTTCTTTAATGTTTTTTAGAAATTAATGTGGAATAATAATGATTCTAATAGATTAAATAGTGGAGGTGATTTATATAATTATTTTCATGGAACATCATATGTGTTTAGTGGATTGCAATTTTATTAATGTGGCTAAACATGGTACATGGAGTTATTTTGTACCAAGCCTCCAAATTCATTAAACTCTTGTGGATTTCATGGTAATTAATATATTTTATTCTGGTATTTTTGTATCTTCATTATAAATATGCTCATTCACACCCATAAGATCTATAGAAGTGTATGATTCGTTAATGATTATATGATTTTTTCCACAGGCCTCTAAAATAAAGTAGTTAAATATAGATGAAGATCTTCTGATGAAACTCAATGAAGGTCTAGCTATAACGAGAGGTAGCATTTCTATTTCCTCTACTTTACCTACTTATTTACTTGATACAAACACTTCACACTCCATTACATCTAATATATATGATCATTTCAAACATCCAATAAAATCATGTCATTATTTATGGAATTTCTGATGCCTCTAGAAAAGTTAAAAGAATCATATTTTCAATTTTCCTAATGCGCTTTATTTATGATTTACATAGGTATAGGTTGGTATTTCCTAGTTCATTAAATAAAATATTAGATCCTATTATCCAGATTGATATGTTAATTATTAACAATTCCTTATTCGATTGTTACCAATCACATGTGTTATTTACTACCTTTGATGGAATGTCTGATGTCCTTCATGGATAATGGTACATAAGGTATAGTTGGGAGATACCCACTATACAAAGATTTCTGGATTTATGTTCTTGTATATGGCCAAACCAAGGTAGAAATATTTTAGCGGGGAGGTTCCCTTAGTATTTAGA
The DNA here is from genome assembly GCA_963277665.1 of Viscum album. Taxonomy (NCBI): domain Eukaryota; kingdom Viridiplantae; phylum Streptophyta; class Magnoliopsida; order Santalales; family Viscaceae; genus Viscum; species Viscum album. Next base: position 65,056,699 of record OY728132.1, on the reverse strand, counting down.
TAGTTTCCAAATATTTCCCAAAAGGGTTTTTAGGGATAGCTCTAGAGAGGTATATGGATCTATTGATTTACTTAGTTTTAGGAACTCATCCGATATTAATGTGATCCTACCATATGGATCTAGATGAGTTTATAGAGAAGAAATTATAGTTGAATGATACAAGAGGAAAGGATTTAATGTATCTAAGTGTGTCCCCATGGAAATCTAATGTACTATTTTCTATAAAAGGATACATAACTCCCTTAATATGAATTTTAAATTAGAAACTATATAATGTATTAGTTAAAAAAAATATCTCAAACATTGTATTGATGATTTTATTGATTAGTTGAAAAGTGAAAATTTATTTTCTATGATTAATCATCATTATAGTTTCAGTTTATAAAAAATATTGAAGTTTGATATTCATAAGATCTCTGATAAGAGGGGGTATGTCAACATTGAGGACCTATTGATGGATTATTTCCTACCTAAAATTCATATAGTCTTAATGGAATTTATGATAAAAATTTTCCACAATAATATTGAAACATTTATCATAGTGTTCGTGAATGAAATTTTGGTGTACCCAAAGACTAGGTATTACCATGTGCATCACTAAAGAATTTTTTTGGGATATTGAGATATCACCACCTATATTAAAATTTATATAAATTATAAGTATAGAAAATATAATTTATGTTCTTGGGAAAATGGTCCCCTAACATGGTATCATATTTTTTCTTTAAAGGGTGATTGTATCTATGCCATGTAAATTACCATAAAATGTCTTCAATAATAGGTCATTCTATGTTTTATAGGGTATTATCATTGTGTTGTAAATGATTTCCTAAATATTTCATCACCTCTAATATCTCTCACTATAAGGGGTTGATATTTTTACTAGATTTCAAGTGTTAGACATCATATGATGAAATAATGTGGGGATTAACCATAGAATGGATTCTTACACTACATGAAATTATCTAGGGATATATGATTTAATTTTATTATTTGAGATTAGAATTGGGATATGTCCTTATACAAGGATTCCATGTGGTGGCTTATGGATCACATCATCTTTTACCTAATGAGAGTAATTATCTCACACATGATTTCAAACTCACATATATTTAGAATACCCACAAATGATAGTGAAACGAGAAATTTTTGGATAATTTTATTGTTTACTAAAAATGATTAGTTTACCTATTATCTAAATTTGATTTGAATCTCTAGATGAGAAAATTGGTATAATAACTATATTTATGTTATAATGAAGATGAAAATAATTCAACATAGAGAAATATAGTTTCTACTACTCCATTAAGGAATATGCCTGCATAGGATATAAAGGAATAGAAGGATGAAAAGAACATGGTTCGAATATTTTTGTGGTTTCAATTGAATATTGGGGATGATAAATATGATTTTTTCCATTTTTTTATTTTGACATATTCTCTCTTTAAGATGATTCCCCATGGGAAAAAACACAATTATGTGTTTCAATGTAACCATGATTCTATATATGGTGGTTATACCATCTTTGATTGGTCACTCTCCTAGAAGGTGTTCTTTTATTCAATAATCGTTACATTGTTCCATGGACAAAAAGGAAGGTTCTTCCATGATACTGTCATTATTCATTATGGGATGTCTACCCTTGATTTAAAAAGATGTTTAATGATATGATGCTTCAGTTATTGTGTCTTGATAAGTTTTTGTAAATATACTACTTAATGTCTTTATGCTAATCATAATATTAGATTGAGATTAGGCAGACAAATACATTTAGCATGCTTTATCCTTTTCAACAACAAGTAAATAAATAGAATGATATATCCATGTATGTCATGCTTGTATTTACATAAAATCCCATATTTTTTAATTCCATTATTTTGGTGATCAGTAAGATTAATATGTAAACCTATTTTATATTGATTTCTGATTCTACCAATATGGGAGGCTAGGTGATGTTGTATATGAAAAGGTATTAAAATTACCTTGGACTTTGATATCCATTATGATAGATAGTGACCTTCACATTAATTCTTGATTTTTGAGTGGTCTCTATAACGAAATGGAAAGTCAGGTTAATTTGACAATGACATTCCATATCTATGCCTATGGGTAGATATAAATTCCTAATTAAGTTATAGAGGATATGATCTGTGACATATTCATAGAAATTATGGGTTCTTGGGATAGCCATTTGTGGTTATTTGAGTTTTATTATAGTAAATATTACTAATCAATAATAAAAATATATCATTCTGAATATTTTTATAGTAAATACTATAACTCTCATTATTTTTGGTCTGTAGTTAGTGAATAATCCTTGATAGGTCTAATCTTGGTTCATGGATCAATGATAAAAGCTAGTTAATTCATTAATGTTTCATGATTCCTCAAAGATGGTAAAAATCCTATAATGATCTTTAAAATTTACCCTTTTAATTTTCATTTAGTGCCTATATATTTTTGACACCTAACTAAAGCTAGGTCACCAGTGGCTTTAAGTAATAGTATGTGTTCACCTATAAAAGTTTGGGTGGTTGAGATAATATAATTTCTTTTAAAGGTATCTTATATATTTTCATTACCCCCTCTGTTATCATCGATCTGTTATTTCATCCATATATAATATCATGTGATGTATCAGCTAAACCAATATCATCTTATGAATTTGGAAGACCTTGAAATATAACTACATATTTATATGATTGAGCACCCACATTAATTTTTTTGTTTTCTTGTTAAGGATCTATGAGGGGTAGTTTCATTAGTTTGAGTTACATAGAAACATGGTTATGATAACCGTGAGACATAGGAGAGGGAGTATTTGAAGAGGGAGTAGTGGCCTCTTTAAAATGTAGAAAATTTCCATCACTATAACAATCTTGGGTTAGAAGGAAATATGTTGTATATAATGGTAAAAACAAGGTATTTTGTAGTTACTAACATCTATATGTTTCGTATTATTCTTTTTTATATCACTTATATATTGTTTCAAATTGTATTAGTTTAAAATATTGTTCATAGGAGTTTCTTGATGTGTTGGTAGTGTGTATACCTAAAATTCTCACTACTACAGCTATATGTGCTCACATGGATGCCCTGTTAGGGCCACCGGTATGCCGGTGGGATTAGTTGTAGCTATAAAATTCTTATGTATCCTTCATCTTACAGGTATGTGGGCCTATTCCTAGATATGTAGCCAATACATTTTTTTGCAGTGGTGATATGTTATGTAGTAGTGTAGATCTGGTCTAAATTTCTGAGGGTGGTACTAATTTTATCATGCTAAAATCCCCAATTTAGTTCTTAATCCAAATCCATTAATCTTATCTCATCATTCTCAAAAATGGGGGGATCTTCTTAGATTTCGTTGGATCTCCCAACTCAAATCCTTGGCAGATCTATGTTCTTATCATATTCATGATCCTCTGATGGTATGTTTATTTCTATTTTTATATAGGATATCAATATACCATGTATTCTTATGGTATATCATTACAGGCCAACCATAGAAATGATTTAGATTTGTTGGAATATTGGTCTCTCATCTTACTCCTTTTAGATTAATCATTTAATTGAGTATACTATTCCGGATCTCCAATCTTGTTGGAGTTTAGATTATAAATAATTGTTGTAATAAATTTCTATTGATTACTTAATTATATAAATTGTTTATTTAAATGTTATTTATTAGGAATTTAAGATTTCATATATTTCTTCCATTCCTAGTATCCTGAGTTCATCATCGAATATTTTTCCTATTTGGGGGTTGATTACGAAGTGCCCCACAGTAGGTGGTTTCATGAATTGTATTTAATTTATGAACCTTGATTTATTTCTCCTTGATTATTTTTTCTATAATGGTTTTAAATATTTAATCATTGTTCCCTCATGTAAATATATTTTGAATTAGAATTAATATCAGGATTTGTTAAATATTATGATTTTTGTGACATTTATGAAACATTATTTGTCTATAATCATTGTTAATAGATTTTATTTTAATGTAAGTTATTAATAGTTTCAATGATGTTATGATTGATTCTAATTTTTTGAACAAAAATAGATGTATTATAATTTTGGGGTCTATCTTTGAGGAGGAACTATTACCCCTATACTTAATCTTCATATATAACATATATGCTAGTTTCCATAAGTTATGGAAATGATCACTCTTATGAATCAACTATTACCTAATAGACCTATTAATATAGGTTAATGTGTAAACTATATGGACTACTAATTATGGAAATGTTACAAGGATCCTCACTAAGTTGAAAAATATTTGACCGAAGGGACAGTTTTTTGTTTTGGTTATCTATGATTTCAATTATTTCAATTATTATGGAAAATAATTAAGAAATAGACATATTGGTATTGATTCATGAATTTTTAAAAAGTTTTATTTACCCATTATACATGTTTAACTATTTAAATAATATAAATCAGTAATTAATTTTATTTATTTTAGTATTACTAGGGTACATTATATTGTGTGTTTATGAAACACTTGGTGGGATTCTACTTGTTTAGTTTTTCTCACACCCTGTATACACCTTTGGTTGTATGTAGATATTGTTTGATTTGAGGAAGTTAAAATTGAGGATCTATTGAGTGGTGCTGTGTTTTCACATTTTCATGTTTTTGTTATCTAGTATTGATTACAATTCACATAATATAAAATATTTTAATTATTTTTCTTTACGTTGTTTTTTGGGATTGTTATACACCTATTTTTCCTCAATTTTTTATTATTCTCATTATGGGATTGTACCAGAGTACTGTAATTTCATTTATTATAGATATCAAACTTATGTTATTCTATGGAAAATCATTCCCAAATGTTTTTCTTTATACATAAAAACATTTTTCTATCCCATTGGGATCATGAACACCATTCAGACCATATCAGGAAAATCTAAAGATTTAGATAATTTAGTAATCAATGATGGATTAATAATGTTTTTATCCAAAAAAGGATATCATTACTAAGATACCACTCAGTCTATACATTACCAAAATATTAAGGTTTTTTTTATATTTAGACATAACCTTTGGGTTTTAACTATATTAAACTAGTCCCAGAAAAATATATAACAAAACAATTAACCCCAAATATTTAAACCCAGCTTTGATGCCATATTAGATGCCTCAAGCCCACACTCTTGCGCTAGATGCTTAAAGTAAAAAACATTACATTTCATATTTTTTTACAAAGTGATATATACAATGATAAACCATTATATATTTTATACAAGTTTTGTAATTTTAAAATTACATCTCATATATACTGATATTTTCATAGAACCTGAAGGATTAGTGTCTCTAGATATTAGTATTATAAAACTTTTATTTCACAACATTAGAAACATTTCTAAATTAATGTAAAATATTAAACCCCCATCTAGGAATATCATGTTTTATACTCATATTTATATCATACAATGTATAATACATAATAATGTGTGTATTCAAATGCATAGTAAATAATAATGTATCAACAAAACATAAAGGGATAAATTATAAGAAATTGAGAAAATATAAAAAAAATTTATTAATAACATTTTGAAAGGAACATGAAACAATAATATCTATATATAATCCATGATAAAAAAATATATAATCTCAAAATGATCAATCATATATAGTGGAATAAGAGTGTGTAAAAAATAGACAATAATCATGATCAATGTAGTTTAAAATAAGAAAATGTCTTTAATTCTTATTTTTTATTGGATAATACCTATTTTCAACTAGGTTGAGGGGAAACCGTTACATTACCTCAACTCCCATAGTAATAATGATTAAATTACATGGAATGCCCCCCTACAATAATAACCAATGAATCTAATGCATTATATTTTGAAAAAATAAATTCATCAGGATTTGAACATATAAATATTTCCTTAACATAATTTCTAAACAAATAAGAATTCCCTCACATCCATCTATGAAAATATCAAAATTCCCATGATTTGAATAATTATTTAATGGGACATTAATGATTAACTAAAAAATTAAAGCGATATATAAGTACCTTATCATCACATAATAATTATATATACCTATTTTTCACATGAAATCAGCCAATCATTATATTATAAAGAACCTTTGGAAATAATATGGGTTTTCTAACCGTTCAAAATGTTATCATGCATAATGACATCATGAATTTGAACAACTGATACAAAAAAATATGATAAATTTTTATTCATTAATAAATTCCTTTATTGGGTGATTCATAAAATTTTGATCTATAATATGAAAATTGAGATAATTTTGAAAATAAGAGGTAACTATAAAATATGTTTTTCTATATACCATTTCATAAAGTATTCATGTAAATAAAATTATATCAGTCACTTTCAGAAGATAATTCCCAGAATGATATAAGAAGAAATATTTCAAAAATTATATAGAAATAAACACCAATAATAGAGCCTTTAAATGAAATATTTATTTTCATAATAAATGTTATGTGGATAATAAATCATACTAACATAAAGATAAAATCGTTTTTATTATTTTTTAATTCCTTCATTGAAACCAAAATTATTAAAAGGAAAAAAATGCATCATTTTTAAAAGAGGTAAAATAAAATGTGAAGATCATAAGATATTGAAAAAATTTCCATTTTTCAATAATACAAGAAATTATTTAGAAAAATAAATAATAAGTTCATTGAGAAGAAATAGTCTATTAGAGAGTAGAAATTTTTCATCACAACAACATCATTTATTAATGAAATACATACATAAAATAAGAAGAGTTAGATGAAATAAAATATTTTCCCTTTTGATAAATATAATCTTCCAATTCATGTAATGAAATGGATAAATATAAGAATTATTAAACTACACAGTCATGGGACAAATCTATTAATCAATGAAAATTAAATTCAGTTAAGAAAACCCTCAAATTATATTCCTAATTGGTTGGAAGTTCTGTAAGCTTCTATCTTATAAAAATAACCAAATTAATTAATTTTTTCATAAACATATTAAAATATAATATCTTGTAGATTAATTAATTATAATAATTTTTTACACATTTTTTTTCTTCAATATATCATATTTTGGATTTTGATATTTTCGAACACTATTTTTAATGTCAATATTGAACCCCATAATTTTATACAAATTTAATAATTAAAATTTTACCTAAATAAATATAATATATGTCCCCCAGTGGTTTATGAATTTTTAATTTCAATCCATGATATTTTTAGTAATAGTTTGTGAAGATTATATTTGTGATGAGATTGTTTCCGTAATTTTTAATGAATAGCTGGTGTTATATTAATAATTGCTTAAAAATTAATATTTAAATTCCGGAAAAAATAAATTATCTACAACTAAATATAATATTATTCAATTAAATAATTTTCCATAACTATCCATGATAAAAATTCCTAACATTATTTATATAGGTGTCTAAAAAGACCCAAAGAAGAACATGTTTTAACAATTAGATGCATTTGAAATTTAATTGATTATAATAAGTTAATTAAAATGAATAATGATATTATATATAATTATTTTAAAGAGATAAATCAGAACCTAGAATATGTCTGTGATGAAGGATTTATAATAATCTATTAGTTATAACAAAGAATTATTTTTTCATCTTGGAATGGTTTTGTTTGATGGATAAATTTATAATGACCAGTTATTGTTAATATAATTAATATAATTCCTAAATTATATTTATAGAATATTAGTATTGTCGTAAATATAATTTATATTCATTAAATCGTTTTTTATTTTGAAACAAGGAAGGTATTGATGAAATATGTTAATCTATCATTCATGGTGGTCGTAGTCTGCATATAACAAGGGTGATATTGTTATTATTATATCAAATCCATGGGAGGAAAGTAGAAAATAGTTATTAAATTTACATTATTACATTTTTATATTGTAATATTTTTATTATTATTTTATATTAATGTATAGAATTGTATTAGATGAAAATGATAGAGATAAATATGTTGAGTGGATTGTCCTTATATAGACGACTTGAAACTTCTCTGGAAAAAAAATCATAAAATTGGTGACATGAGAGACATTATTGTAACCCATGGCTAAAAAATGTACATATTAAATCTAATATATGTAAAAAGGGATAATATTAAAGATTCATACTATGGAATATAATGGTTTTATGAAGTTGTAAGTGAGATCCTTCTATAAGTGAAAAAGATGATGAAATTTTTTGAAACAAATGTTATGTAATGGGTAAAGAAAAAATTACATAAGAGTTAGGTTAGTAGGGTGATGAATGTTTTGTGAGAAATTATTGTAAAAAATTTTATCATAAGAATTTTTTTTAAGAAGTTCAATTAAATATTTTATCTTATCAAAATTAGAGACATATTAAATTACCATCTTTTATGCTTATTAACATTAAATATATTTTTATCATGGGAATTATTTCTACTAGAAATATTAGATAACCCATTATGAAAATTAAAATATGATTAATCATAATTTTTCATAATTTTAATTTAATTTAATTTTTAAATATGAGACAATTATATTTTAATTTAAAACAGATGATATAAAAAAACAACATTTATAAAATATTGTAATTGTATGTTAATTTAATGGATTATGAACTAAAATATTATATTGTAATAATCATTTAAAATTATTAAACTTAATTTATATTGGATAAAATACATGATACTTATAATAATACAATTCACTCAAAAATGATTGTTTGAATGTTGTAAATAATATATATCCTGATGACATATTTTTATGTTAACAAAAGTAAAATGGACTTTTTAAAATCTATTGATATTTTTATGAAAAATTTGAAATCCATTTTATCAGAGAGAATTAATAGTGGTGATAAATTAATTTTAAAATTAGCACTCATAAGACATAAACACAATTTTTTAAAATGATTTATTTTTAATCATAAAATGAATGATTTCTTGTTATATTCATAATAATTACAATTAGATGAATTTAAATGAGTTTCATTTTATATATTATCAATGTATTTCAATATAATAATTCATCATAAGTCCATAATTTTATTAAGACAATGATATTCAACACCTAAAAAATTATTCCATAAATAATGTTAGTTTTAAATAATCATCTCCAAAGACAATTAAAATTATATAATTATATCTTAAACATTTAATTTTATTTTACAATTGATATTAAAATCCATCATAGAGTTTTATAATTATAACATATGATACTTTGATAATAATAATATTCAATGCATAATGTTTTTTAAAAATAACTATTTCAATTAAAAATATGTTTTTATTTCATCCATTATTATTTTTGAACTGTATGTTTTAAAATTTGTTACTAATAATCTAAAAATTCATTATAAATATCATATTAATATATACTCACTTACAATATTTCCAATTACCATATTTCCAATGATTATATTTCAAATGACTATATTTCCCTTTGTAATAGTTATATATCCCTATTTACGTCCATTAAATTTATTGTATTTCAACTTAAAGAATAACTCTTATTCCTTTAATTTACATTTCAGATTTCAAAGCATGATTTCTCCTTTCATGATGTTCTATCCCAATATAGGTTTGGATTCATTAATTTTTAAATCCCACATGATGTTGTTAGTAAATCAATTTCATGAATAATTAATATTCATTATTATGTATTACATATTCACATTAATTAAAATAAAAATTATGACTTTATAAAATCAATAAATTATTTTTTTTATTTTAAATAATGATATTCCAATGTATTATGTCATATTATATAAAATATAATTTTGATAATTTAATAAATTTAATTTTAGAGAATCGAAATAATTTTTTAAATCAATATATCAAATTTATCTTAATAGAAAATTTTGGTATTGTTATGAAAATATATATTGATTGTTAAATAGTAAAAATTGACAATTTTTGTAAAAAAATTCATTTATTTTAAAGTATTTAAAAAATAAAATTCTGGTTTGGATTTTTTTTCAAGTAACATCACTAAATTTAATTAAATACAATCTAGTTAAGACCAAAATAATAAATAATTATAGTTTGTTTTGTATACATTCATTTTTAAGCATAAAACACAATTTTCCAAAAAATTGTTTTATGTTGTGTTTTGTGTGATTATATTAAAATTAATTTTTAAATATTCACTAAATTAAATCTTGAAAAAAATTATTTTTTAAAATAATTTGGTTTAAATTTAATAATTAGTTCAATTTCATTTTTTTTCAAAATGAATATTTATGATGGTAAAAACTAGCTATCTTAAAAAATAGGAAAATGAGTTGATTATAGTAACTACTTAGTGAAAAGGTCACAAAATCATACCTCATTTATATCTAAAATGATAATATTTTGACCCTTGTCACATTATATAATAAATTGGTGTTTTATGCTTCATTCATATGATTAATATATTTATAAAATATAAATTTTAATGATATTACATGAATTCCACATCAATCGCATAAAACCCATCACATCCTAGCCCCACATATTCACAAAATTTTAGCACATATGTAAGTATATAATTTCTAGAAACCCTTATTAACAATATTCTCCATGTATTAGATTTCAAGGAATTTTCAAAAGACCTATATTATAATATTGGTGGTGTCACACCTCAACCTAGAATACTCTTTTATTTTGTTCTTTTCCTAGTCTTGGGTATTTTGGTCGAGGGGTGAGTTTAGACCCGATTGAAATTTTGGATGTTTAAAAAAAATTGGGGGAGGGGTTCATTGTGTCGCATAGTCAATGTATGTATACTGAAAGGGTATTTGTAACCATGTAGTGAGGTCTTGTCACTGGTAATGGTTGGAATGAACCAAATGCATGACTATCAGATGGCTATGCAGTAGGTCCCCGGTAACCATGCACTATTCTTTCAATTGGAAGAGGGGTCCACATAGTTACCTTACAGTTTGGCAAACCATGCGGACGTTCCATGTCCTTAAAAATTGGTTTCCCACTTTTTTCCTTCTTTAACATTTAAACCTAAATTAGGAATCCCCCTTCCCATCACTTTTGGAACACCAAGGAGTCCCAAGACACCTTCTTCGTGGGCTATCCTTCCTCCATGGTTCTTCCTATTTGATTCTAAGGCATGATTTTAGGGTTTTTGGTTGTCTCTCCACTGTATGTTCTCTCTCCTACCTACTTCTCTATTTTTTATTCCTCTCCTAGAAAAATCACAATACTAGGGTTAGTGTTTTATATTGAGTTTCATGGATTTTAGGGTTTGCAGTTTGTTCTTCAGGCCTTATTTTCCATTATCAAGGGTTGCTTCACTTTTATACTCAGTCTATTATCATTTTCATGCATTTTATTCCAATTTAAATCCATTAGATGCTTTGGATCTCTTAAGAAATTCTGAAAATATGTTTATAACCATTATTATATTCATTTTTAATCCATGGAAGTGTTTTCATGTTGCTATATTCTACCAAAAATTTATTTTTAAATGTTTTTATATTTACACCCATGTGTATTTGTGACGTATTAGTTTGATAAATTTTCTATTGAACTGTTTTAGTGTAATTGTATAGTTTTATGAGGTTTTCAAAATTTAAAAGATTTATTAAATTTTTTTCGGTCATATTTTTCATTTTAAACGTGAAACATTGTGATTTCCTTTGATTTGGTTTGTAACATGATTTAACAATTTATTATTGGTTTGTAAACTTGTGTGTTGTTTTATAAATGATTTAAGTGGATGGATTTGGGATGTAATGGTTTTATGAAAATTGTTTTTGTACATTTTTATTGGTTTTATAATGTTCTATTGTATGATGGCATATCCATGGGTGAACAAGGTGCACACATGGATGTGAATTCAAATGAAGATGACACCCCGAGGCTAGTCCCCCAAAAGAACACCTCTGCTTCACATTCCATCATTTTCCCTAAAATGCATCCATGTTTTCTGAAATGGTGGGAAATGTTCTCTATTGTGTTTTAAAGGGGTTCTAAATGTGTTCCCCATTGTGTGGCCAAGTTGGCCTTGAATAAAGTATGGGTGATTAGTGAGAATCTATGTCATTTTTGGCGTTCATAAAAGAGGGTTATTTTACAAGTAGTTTGAAATAATCTAAGGTTATTTTGTATTCATGTTTTTTTTATATTGAATATGAAATACACTTGGGAACATTTTGGTTAATTCTTGGTCTAAAGGAACATTTGGCCATGTTAATATAAAGATGGTGATTACTGGTTCGTTGAAAATGGGTTTAAATTGTTTTTAGAAAATGGTTGAATGTTATGAAGATAAATGCATAATTGTCATTTTGAAAAGGCTATTTTGAAAGCCCATCATAGGTTAAGTCACTTTCCTAGGTAGATGAACATGATATAGGAGGGTCCTCTGTATGCGGCCTACTTTTAATGATAACTATATTAAGGAAATGGATTATCATTGAGGTGGTCTGGTTGGGGATGGATTGTTTGGTGTGTTTGGTTATATATATGAGACTTGTTGTTTGATGTTTATAGAACACCCCTTGTGAAACAGAGCATGGGAACCTAGAATAAAATAGTGGTTTATGAAGAATGATTATTGCACTAGTATAGCCTATTCTACTAGCTAGTGGACCATAGTATCCGCTAACTTTTGTTTATTGTTATGGGATCAGGCACCTCAACCAAGCCAGGTAGATAAATGTTCTGGAGTTATGGAGTTATGACATAATTTATTATTGAATTCCATCAAGATTAGTCACATGATTTGTATGTTCTGTTTATCCTCTGAGTTCCTAGGATTTCTTGTTTTCTACCATTATTAGTAATACTTGAGTCATTTCTCTCTTTGTATGGAATCCTATTCCTTCTACCTGGGATTGGAATTTATTTGGAAAAACTGTGAATGTATTGTTGCATTAAAATTGTTTCTAAGAATATGTTTTGAAATGGAATTCACAAACTCCCATCATCCTTCTTTTAAATTTTTTTAGTTATGTGGGGAATGGATCATGTTGTTGTTTTTTAAATGAAAGTGTTTTTTATGAAAATAGATTTTTATAAATTTATTTTGAACTTATATTAATTTAATGTTTTGGGAATTGAATGGAATGGAATCATTCTTGGTAGCATACTGAGCTATTAGATCACACCTTACCTATACTACTCTGTGTCAATAGACCCGAGCTGTTTTGTAGGTTTTGTTTCTATTCAGGTTTCCCAGCTCAAGTGCTCATCGTTGGATCATGATTGGCCTTGTGGTTTGAGGTGACCAAGTGGTTATATTGAGATCATGTGGTGGTGGATCAGTTTGTATGATTATGTTTATGTTCTATATATTAGTTTTTTTCATATTGAGTTGTATTTTGAAACTGAAGATGTTTGTAGTGTTGTTTGGGATCAATCTATTGGATATTTGAATGTTAAGATTTATTTATTTTATTCTAATTTTATATTTTGTGCTAAAATAATTCCCACATACATATTTTGGTTCCTGACAGTTGTTTTCATCCTATGGGGATTGGGAATGCCCTTCGGGCCATGTCGTAGATCGGTAAGGGCACTTGATCTGATTGTGACCCAGATTGGTTCGTAAAAAAATGATATTAGAGGATGTTATTGTTATTTTGGGTTTCCAGAAGATTGATATTTGGACTCTCGGGACTTGGGAGGTAGGTTCAGGAATAGCGTCATGAACTATTTATCAAACAGATCCTCATGTTACTAGGGGTTGTTCTGGATTTGAGTCTTTTAAATTTGGTTTGTTTGGATTGATGGATGACAATGATGGAGAATCGGTGTCATGTTGTGGCCTCACATAGAGTAATGACACATGTTGATTCCAAGTGACTAGTTCAAGGTTATCATACCGTTATTCCATACCTGGGGCATGGACTACTACCCTATCACTGGGTTAGGCATATGTGCTACTTCCTCATTCTGGAAGTTCTATGGTGGTTGTGTTTAAGTTTGGTTTTGGTTGTTATAATTTTATTTTGAAAAGGAAATTAGATTTTGAAATGTAATTTGGATTTAAAAATTGAGTATTCTTTCTTCAAACAGTTTTAAATTGGTAAAGTGGGTTTTAAAATTGAAATCATTTTGGATTTGAGTGTGTGAATTGGTTGTAACCCCATGGATTTCATTATAGACACTTTTAGAATTGTATGGTACATATAGAAACTGTGTGGGTGCACTTGTTCGTGGATGATGTGGATGGAAATGAATGGAAACACATGTAATGGATTATAATGTACCATTGGTGGGGTTTTGAAATCAATGGTTTGGATTGATTTTTCCAAAATTAACTTGTATGAATAGATGATTTAAAATTTATTCTTTTCTTGAAAAAGTGGGTTTTTGTATTTGAGATTTTCCCTTCGAAAAAAGAAAATTTTTAAATTTAAAAGGAAAAGGATGGTCTTAAGTTGGGAATTTTTTCTTCTGGAATTGAATTTGGTCTAAAAAGAGGGTTTTGTTATATTGAAATTGGAATGGAAATATAGAGATTTCAAAAACCAATAATAAAATGGATTTTTGAAATTATTTTTTGGTTTTTATTGACACAGTTTCGAATTTGAGAATTTTGTTTTGAGCTCGGGTTCTTATTTTTATTTTATTTTTCCTTGATGCCGATATTTTTTTTTGTTTTCCATGTTGATCAGGAAATGCCACCTAGAAAGGTCCCCAAATATTCACATAAGTCAAGCCGGGTTCTTGGTCCTTATCAAGTGTTTCCTATCTTCTGTGATATTAGAGGCCCATTAGATATTGATATATGGAATTAATATTTACAGTGTGTAATTGGGTTTTTTGGAACTCTTGAGGTTGTTGAGGTTTGTGTCATATCGTATTTCTCTGAGGGTCCAGCTCTGGCCCATTTCAAGTTGGTTATCTCATCATCATTGTAATTTGGGGTGTGGTTGGTGGTGGGAAGCTCTCACAAAGGTTCCCCATCTTGAGGAGGGATCATACTATAGGAACCTATCAATAAGAAGCTATCCTCATTTGTTTAGGCATCTGGTTCGTTATACCGCTTCTAATGAACAATCAGTATGGACGGTTGAGCATCCAAAGCCATCATGTTGCATCCCTCTAAAAACATACCACCTTTGTGTTCATTTGAATTGTCGGGAGGGAAAGGGAGTTGAGTTTGGGGAATGATGGTTACTGACTGTGAGGAATGAGATGCTTCATCCATTTGAGCCCCATCCATAGGTCTCGGGGTGAAGCTCATGTATAGTCAGGAGTTGTCAAGGGTGTGTAAGACCATTCCCCATTTTCATTTTATGAGATAGGAAAAGAAATAACGAAATTACCCATGTTATTTTTTTCCCCATAGTATGTTCATCTTCATTGAGTTGGTGTGATGATATCATCCTTTCACAATCGATGAAGACTTTTCAGCTGCAAATGTGTCTCTAAACCATTTTTTCCATGAGGGGTGTTTGACCTGTGAGTAAGAAGACCTGTTCTGGTTTTGGTTTAGTTTGTTTGTGTTTTTCTGAGAGATTTTTAGAATTGTGGAGTTGATGGGTAGTATTTTTTAACCATCTCTTATTTCAGGATCATTTCATTGTGTTATTCCATAGGGTTGAGAAGTCGGTCATAGAGAACAGTTCTCAATTCCGGTAGTATTATTGTTCACCTTGTGCAGAGGATTTCGGTTCTTGTTGGATGTTTCCCAGTCATGGTGTCTCAGTGTGTGGGTTCTTCTCATGGATTGTTCTTTGTTTGATTCATTATTGTAAAGTTGTTTCACTTGAGCTAATGTAATTGTTTTTTTATGTTAAGAGTTTCTTAATTTCCAACCGTAGTGTTTCCATTATTTAGTGGGCATGAAGAGGTTGGGTAAGTCTCAGTTGGGAGTTAGCACATTAAAATCTTGGGGGAAGTGTGTTTGGGTTTCATGGACACTGTGAGAGTTGAATTACTGTGGAGAGGTGAACAGTGCTATTCAATCCCCATGATATGAGGTTGTGGTTCTTATTGAATCAATCATGTGTGACTTGTGGTGAGAAGGTTCATCCTGAGATTCTGGGTTTTCTTTTTCTTTATCTGGTCATGAAGTCAAATGTTTGCTAACTGTTAGCATGGTATCTTTTAGGTGGAATAAAGTGTTTATAGTGGTGATAATTGTAAAACCCAATCAGAGGATACTCCTTTATTTTTTATTTTTCTATTCTTGGGTCCTTTTGTTGAGGTATGATTTGAAACAAAATTGAAATTTTCGATGTGTTAAAAAGTTGAGGAGTTTTTTTATTGGTGTCGCACGGTTACCACACTATTAGTTGTAACCATGCATCACATTCGTACAACTACTGTTTGTTTGGAAGAAATGACAGCATGGCCAGTGCACATCCAGGTTGTTGGTTCCAAGTAACTATTTTCTATTCCTTAAGATGATGTGTCTGCATAGTTACAGAATGATCCTTAAAAATGTGTGGCTAAAACGTATGGTCATTCAAGGTCATTAAAATTTTGTTTCCCACATGTCTACCTCTCTACTCCCATTAACTCTAAATTGGGCATCCCACCTTCCCGTCATTTTTGTCAGACTAAGGGGTCCCAAAACCCCTTCTCCCTTGTCACTCCTTCCACTGTTCTTCCACATTGATTTAAATGTATGATTTTAGGTTTTTGTGGTGGATTATCCACTATATCTCCAATCTACACCATATTTCTCAGGTTTAATTTGGTTATACCTCTCTTGTAAGAACACTAATTCTATGGTTGGTGTGTTGGATTGTGTTTCTTGTATTATAGGGTTTGCAGTTTTTTATTTTAGGCATATTCTTTTTTTTAAAAGTTTTTTCACTTTCTCACTCGATCAATACATGTTCCAGGCCTTTTCATCCAATTTCAATCAATTTAATTCTTGAGATTTCTAAATTAATTCTTTAAACATGTTTCAATAATTTATTATATTCAATGTTAGTTTATATTTTTTTTCTTATTGCTATATTTGACTAAAAATAGTTTTTTAATTATTTTCTATTTATCCCCATGTGAATTTGTGTCGTAGGTGTTTGATAAAATGTCTATTGATCTATATGGGTGGAATTGGATGGTTGCATGATGTTTTACAAATTGAACTATTTTGTTAAATTGATTGGGGAAATGTTTTGGATTTTATATATGAAACATGGTGATTTCCTTTAATTTGGTTTGGAACATGATTTGAGAAGAGCTTCTTAGTTTGGGAACTTGTGTTGTATTTTATAAATGAGTTTAATGGATGTATTTGGGCTAGAAGCAGTCAAAGATTTTATGAAAATGGGTCTGAAACTTTTTGATTGGTTTTATAGTGTTCCATTGGATGAAGGAACATCCATTGGTGCACTAGGTGCACACATGGACGTGCAATCAAATGAAGATGGCACCCGAAATCTAGTATCACCCAAGAACACCTCTTATCCCCCTCCATCTACATTTCATAAAACATCTAAATTTTTTAAAAAATGGGGTAAAAGGAGTATCTTGTGTTTGAAATTGGTTCCAATTGTGTTCCCATGGTTTAGAGTGGTAGGCCATGAAACATGCTTTAGTGAGTGGTGGGAAGCTATGGCATATTTGGTGTTTGTAAAAGAGGGTTTTCATGTAAGTAGTTTGAATCCCCGTTTGTCACATTTGAATTCTTGTGTGTTTTATCTTTGATTGGAAATTCACTTGGGAACATTTTGGGGAGTTCTTGGTCTAAAGGCATGTTTTTCCATGTTAATACAACTTTGATGTTTCTTGATTCGTTGAAAATGGTTTAAATGGATTTTGGGAAAATTGTTGAATATTGTGAAGCAAAAGGAATAGTTTCTATTTTGTAATGGATATCTGGAACACCTCTCTTGAGTTAGGTCTCTTTACTTTTTATATGATCGTGATATGGGAGGGTCCTCGGTATAGGACCTACTTTTTATAATAATTATTTTAATGCAAGGTACTAACATTGTGACGCACATGGTGGTGGTAGACTATTTTGTGTTTTTGGTTATAAATATGAGTCTTATTTTTTGAATTTTATGGAACAACAACTTGTGAAACATAACATTGGAACCTAACATAGAAAATTTGTGTAATAAGGTGGATTTTTGTACTAGTATAGGTCATTTCACAAGAAATTATCCGCTAAAAGGTGGATACAAGGGTTTATTTCTAGGGGATTGAGCCCCTCGACTAGGCCAGGTTGGATGACGGTCAAGTGTTAGGGATTTTTGAAATCATTGAGTATGTAATTACTTTAAAATAAGTAACATATATAGTATGTTCTATTTCTCCTTTGAGTTCCTATGATTTCTCGTGTTCTCCCATTACAAGTAATACTAGAGTTGTTTCCCTCTTTCTGTAGAATCATATTTTTCATACCTGGTTTTGGTATTTATGTGAAAAAACATTGAATCTTTGGTTGGTTTAAAAGGGTTTCTAATTAGATGTTTTGAAATGGAATACAAAACTCCCACCCGTATTCTTTATTCAGGAATTTTTTAAATTATGCGGGAAATAGATCATTTTGTTTGTTTTAAAATGAAATCTATGTATGGAACTCTATTTTTATAAAGGTATTTCAAAAAAGTATTAATGAAATGTTTTTGGAAAGGAGTGGAACTTATTGTATGGTGGTTTACTATAGAGATTTTAGCTCACACTCTACCTATAGAACTCATTGTTAGTAAACATGAGTTGTTTTGCTGGTTATGTTTTTGTTTTGGTTTTCCAGCTCAGGTGATCTTCGTTGGAGAATGATAGGACTTGTGATTTTAGAAGACCAATAGGTCATAAAGAGATAATGTGGCGGAGGTTCAATTTTTCTCCTATGTTTCAGTTCTATATTTTATTTTTCTGCATGTTGAGTTGTATTTTGTAACTGAAGCTGCTTGTAGTGTTGTTTGGGATTCATCTATTGGATATCTGCGTGGTTAGATTAATTTATTTTATTATGGTTTTATTTTTGAGATAAAATAATTTTGAATATAATATATTGATTCCCTGCACTAGTTACTAGCCCCTGGGGATCAGGAACAACCTTCGGACCATAGAGTGGACAGGGTCGAGCGTTGGGTCAGATGGCGACCGACTTGGTTCGTGAAAGATGGTATTATCAAAAGGCAGATATTGGAATATTAGGTCTAAGATATAACAATTCTATTACAGGATTATTTCAAATTATACCGCCATAAAAAATATAACCACAATAACACATGTAAATTAGTTTAGGTTATATATATAAATTTTATTCTTTTAATGTAATAAATCACCTATATAACTTTTCCAACCAATGTTAAATGAAAAACTTTCTTGTGTATACATGTGGATTTCCACCACTATGAAGAAATAAATTTTATTTTCAATAACCTTCACACATGGATTATTATATTGATTTAATTAATTAATATATAATAATTTTAAGACATTATTATGATTTGGTAAATATAATCTATTACTTTTCTTCTTAACCTTTCATTTTTAGAAAATGATAATCATATTTGTGTGTGTGTTCGCTATATCCTCTATGAGGTTATATGGTCAGTTTTTTTAGATTACTTTATAGGAATAGTTATAAATGTTTTTATAATATATAAATAAGATAATTAAAAAAATTATGACTTGAAAAAATTTATGAATTACCACTTTGAATATGGTAAATGTACTAATTTTGTTTTGAGTTTATAAACCAAACGTCCCCAACACATTCATCAAAAACATAAATAACTTAGTAACTATATAATACACTGTTGTAAATAAATTAAAATGGATTTTAATAATTCAATAAATCTAAAATATTATTAAAAATTTAAAACACAAAATAAAAAATTATTATTATGGAAAGTAAATGGAATATTTAGAGATTCATGAGACGATATAAGTGATTTTTTATTCCAAAATATTATTTTATTTTTTCACTCCCAACTCATTTTATTAATTATAAAGGTTATGATAAATATTTTCATAAAATAATTATTTTTTCTTATATTATTTGAAAATTTCAATTTAGATTATTTTTTCCATGATTTATGAAGGATTAAAGTAGGATATTTTCAATTTTTATGTATCAGTTTTTTTTATCTTTTTAGAAAATAAAAAAAACATTGTTTAACTTATATAGCTTATTTTTTTTTCTGAGAATCATATCCATTATTCATTAGTTATATTCCACTAAATTTTAGAATATGTTTTTAATGAATATTCAATTCACTAAATTTGGGAATTTTTAGTTTTAAAAAATATTTAAAACAAAATATAAATTTCTTCTAGAGTTAACTAAAATTGTTTTTATTTATTCTCTTAAAAGAAAATTAAAGTTTTTTTTGTTATTATTGTGAATTTTTTATTTGTTTTATTAATTAAATGGTTCTTTTAAATGTAATATAAATTATATGTGAGAGAAAAATAGTATTTAAGTTTGGTATGCCTGACATAGATCTCTGTTGCATTGGATAAATAGATAGACATTACAAGAGATATGTAACTTCTAAGAGATTGTGAAGCATATGTTTTGGAGATTCCATTATAAGGATTATTAAATGTGTTATTTTATGGATTATTTCCGAATATAAATACACATGTTCTTAACTCATTTCATAGATTTTAAATTAAATTTTCTTATTTATTACGGAAAAGTAATTTACTACTTATTAATGGAATGTTTCTGATTTTATAATGGTGAAAAATGTTTTTTATTGAGTATTTATATTTTTCCAAGATAAAATTCTTGGTTCTTATTTATCATTTTTGTCATGCATATTTGTTTTCGGAAAACCATTGGAATTGAAGTTTATTTATTTGAGTAAGTAATTATTATTTTTACCACATATGATATTTGGTAAAAAAGTACAATTTTATTATGAGTTATTTTTATTTTAATAAATTTCTAAAATGTTTCATTATTTTATATATCAATTTATAATATATATTTTTATCATCCCATAATATTAAATATTTTTCATAGGTCTTAAGAATTTGGTGGGATTATATAAATATCAATGGTGTCTGGACCCTAGAAAAGAAATTGTGGTATGAATTAAATATGATTGAAAACATTCGTAATTTTTTTATAGAAAATGAATTTCCACTTTGGAAATATCAATAATATTATTTAATTTATTTTTTAATGATCTAAATCATTAAACCTAGAAGATCCTAGAAAGTTGGAAAGTGAAATCCATTTTATATATCATGTAATTAGGGATTGATTATGATATAGGGTTTTATAATTGTTATTAAAGAAAAGTTTCAGATCACTATAAAGGTCACTATGATAATAAAATACCATTTTTGAGATTATGATTTATTTTTATGTTAGCATGGAATATATTTTAACGATTTACTTGTTTTATCAATTAGTATATTTTAATTTTTAATGATATCTCACAAATGAAAACAAAACTAATGTTTAATGGTATTAGGATGATAATATCCATCTTGATCATAAAGCTAGAATTATTAGAATTAGAATATAGTATTTTTTGGATGTTATAAATTAGTTTATTCTAGCTATTAAAAAATGTTAGAATGAATGTTATATACCATATTATATAAATAAGAATATATTGGTAGTAATATACTTTATGGAACAACACCCTGTATCTTTCGGTGGATCCTCAATCCTAGTTAATTTTGTAGAATGTTTTAAGGATTTGGATATTATATTTGATGTTATAGAATATTTAAATATCATAATATAACCCTTTATATATTTCATTTTGAACATGAAGTCGATCAAAGGTGGTTCTTGATTATAAACACTAAGGAAAATGAAAAAATTACTAAAAAAAATATATGGAATTTAATGATTTATTCATTGAAATATATTTTCCCAAATTCATTTGATATAATGTGGATTGGAAATTCCCATAGTTGATGAAAAATAATGAGGAATCAATTATTTCCATTAAAGTTAATCTGACTATACTATCCATGTATTCAACAAATTTTATTTAGGACTATGATAGTAAAATTGATGATTTTTAAATATGATTTAATCCAAGTTTATATAGGGCTATAGTTTCTTGTGAGTGTGAAATTTATGGTTACATTTTTCATAGTTAAAGAATAATAAAGATAGATTTTTTATAATTTTACAATAATAAGTATAACAATAAATCTAAATAGTATAAAATTGGTAATTGTTCATAAAATATATCTGAGGGTAAGAAAATTCGATTAGCCTCTTGTGATATGTGTAGTAAGATGAATTCTAGTGAATTTAATTTATGATCTAGAATTTTTTATTGATTTGGTAATCATAGACATATGGATCAAAACTACTAAGAAAAAATAAATTTTAATGGTTGGGATGATTATGATAATGTATTTATAAAATGATTACATAATAATGAGATAGACCATTATGAAATTTCATGTTCACTTAAAGGTATAAAGATTAGTGATCACAAAAACTGTAATCCTAAATGTGTGTAAAATTAATTTTTTATTTTTGGGAATGCAAATGAAATTTTGGTCGGTGAATTATATTTTTACTCCAGGTTTTACAATTTCCTGTTTGATTTACAATCTACACATACATTTATTTCAGAGTAATTCATTAGTGAAATGGAAATATCATAACATTAAATGAAGACAATACTTTTAGTAAAAATCTTATTAGAAGTATTAATGAAATACTGTGATTTAAGAAAATTAAAATTAACATATGAGGAATGCTTTTTCTTATAAATCTATATTTTTTAACCTTCGTGATGTTTGATTTTATAAAAAGTGAAACACATGAATTTCAATTATTATAAGAATTTCTTTCTAGAGAAACAATAGTATAATATGAAAAACATTATTCATGAATGTAAATTTTCCATAAATTACTGTAACTTATAATTTTAATTTAATAAATAAATATTATTTTTTATTTATCATGATTAAATTATCACAGTGTGAATAAATGAGTCTAGATTCTGCACTTCTAAATGTTTTGGTGAAATAATAAACTTTTCATTTCCTATTTTGATTCCTATATTTGTGACCCAAATATTTCATCTAAACCATACCACATCAAAAATAAAAACTATATTTTAATTGTATGTTCCATCTTTTTTTGTTAATTTTTAGGGGTTGGTTATTGGAGGTGTTTGGAGGAGGCATGGAGTATATATGGAGATGTTCAGTTTCTAAAGACTGGAATCAGGGATATTTCATGATGAATAAACATTTTACACAACCTGAAAGTTCATTTCATTAATTTTCTATGCCTAGTTCAAGCCATGTAAAAAAATTACACAAAGTGAATGTTTTTTTCATGATGTGTAATGAATCAGTATTAAAAAAATATAAAATAATGAGGGACACATTTTTAGGTAGAAACCAAACCCTGAAAATTTCTCGATATGAATGGAGATTGTACGTCATGTAATCCCCAGATCCAGTATTCATTGAAAATTATTTGTATCCGAATAATCATTCATTAAATCATTTTTTCTTTTTACTCTTGTTTTGAGATAACCATAGGTTCCTTAAAGTATTCATCAAGAATTTTTCCCCCTTATTTGATATGTTGATCCTGGTGCTTGTTCATTGGAGATTCGTGGTTGATGCATGGTGATATCTCTTCTCATTCTATTTTTTCGATACTTCTCTCATGGATCTTTTTTGTGGTATTCCTTTGGTTTGGGGTTCATTTTAGACCACCCATTGGTTCATTTTATGTTTTTCTGCTTGTTTCTTGGGATGTGGTGGCTTCCAGGTTGTTTATTATTTTCATTGCGGTGCACAGCAAGTTGGAAATCATATTTGAGGTAGAATTTCACACATTTTCTATATTGTGTATCATATGGGAGGGGTTTTTCTTTTTTTTATCTATGGTCTATGGTTTTGTTTGATTAATTAAATATTAAAAATTGGTTAATTGAATTTAATGTGTCATGCAGTGTTTTATTTTCATGTTTTTTAGGTTTTTTATTATTTTTTATAGTGTATATTGTACGTCCTAGATGCCCCACAAAAAATTTTGGTCATTGGTGGATTTTCTTTTCTCTAAATATATGTGAATTTACTTTTTTGACTGTTTTTATAGTTTTTATATCACCAAAAAAGAAAATTATTTAATTAATTATACTTAGATAATCAAATGGTTTCCCCACGATTTTGGTCGGTGTGATAACGACCATAGATTAAATTGCAATGTGATAAAAATCCACTTTGTAAATCTATAATTTTATCTTAATGTGTTGTAATGTTCGGAAAATATTATGCGATGATGATGTGTTGTTGTGCTATGTGGGTTGATATTTTGTGGGATTTTCTTTTGGGTAGTGAGGTTATAGTTTGTGGGATGTGCTTTTGGGGTCATGAGGTGACAGTTTTTGGGGTCGTGCTTTTGGGGTGGTGAGGTGATAAATTTTGGGTCATACATTAGTGGGAGGCAAGGTGATATTATTTTGATCAATATTTGGAATTTGGATTCATTGATCTAGATGAACAAGTAGTGATGGAATAAATAAATAATATTTGAATAATATTTGAAATAGCATGGGTTGGTTTGGTTAATATGATGGAAATTTTGATAATGGAAAAGTAAATGATGGGTCTTATGTTCAATAGTGTTTGATGATAAATAATAAAATGATTGGGTATTAAATGGGGAGGAAATTTTATTCCATATTTGATTAATAAGACTCTTCATCCTCTGAAATCATTATTTCATATACTAATAAGTGCATTTATAGGAAGCGGTAATGGTGATGCTATTTTGAGTTGTTTTTTGTTTTAGAAACCATAGGCTAGTATTGAGTGTTTTATACTATATATATACCAATATTTTATTTTTTAATTCAATATGAACCCCACCAAAATTTATTACTATGTGCCTAACACCTGCATTGCCACGGAGGGGTGTCTTTCCCAACATCACAATGGAAGGATGGATGGTAGCCCCCATCACTTCCCTACTCCTCCTTCCAGGAGAAGTAGGTATTTCACATAATGTGATGGTAAAAAGTCATTTAGTTAATTATATCATGATATGTGGTATCCCAAGTGTCTTCAGGAAGAGTTGTGATGTGGTGTACCAGGTGTATTTCAGATGAGTTGTGGTGTGGTATCCCATGTGTCTTTAGGATGAGTTGCGAAGTAATTTACCAAGTGTATTCCGGATGAGATGTGATGAGATATGATATAATGTGTTTTGAGGCACAATTATGTATATGTGAGACGTTTTTCTGGCTGAGGTGTGGGTAGAAGGGATGTGATGTGGTATATTTGAGAGTTTTAGGACGTCTGTTGTTGGGGATTGAGAGTGGTTGCTCAGTGACAATGTGGTGAAGGGTACCATATAATAAATGTCATTTACATTATTTTATATTACCTAGATTTCATTATTTTTTTATTATTCCTTAGTGAGGTTGGGATGGTTTCTATTCATGTATAGCTGCTATTTGGTTCTATTGTTTTCTCATAGGTGCATTAGTAAGTTTCCTTCACATGTGAACTAGAGACTTGAGTTTTTTCTAATGAGTATATTTTTATTCTTACCCTATGTATATAAAAATGTTTTCAGGTTTCTGAGAGGATTTTGAGGACCGTGATGGACATTACAAGCTCAGATCCTTGACCAATATTATGTCGCTTATTTATATTTACTTATGTGTATCTAATATAGATAGTTATATTGGTATATGTTATATTTATACAAACACGTGGGATTGTTACAGTTTCACTTTAATATTATGAATGGTAGTTTTCTTGGGATGATTCATCTTATCTCTATATCCATTTTTAATAAAGAAGTAAATTTCACCCATACATGATACTTTTATACCCTCAGTGCTAGTCGCCAACACATGTCATACTTGAGGCATGACTCGGTGGTCGTTATTTTTCTCCCCTCATTATCGTATCATTGGAGGGAGGTGGTCGTAAAAAGATGTATTAGTGTTATGTTAAGATATTAGAAGGATTTTAGATTTTGGGATTATGAGGTTTTAGTGGGTTATTATGCAAATTGAGTTAGATGATCTTGGTGTGTGACCTAGGACAGAGAAAATGAGAAAGGTCTTATGATTTTAAGGGGACCCATGATCTGATTCAAGGACTCTAGGCCTACCGAATGACAATGTGAGGATACATTTATTATAGGATGGATACCTAGGAGACATACATGAATTTTAATGACCTATGTTCTTGTTTTAATTCAGTTGTTTTTGGAATGTTAAATTGGATAATGAAATAAATTAATCTTGCTAAAAATATATAATAATAAAATTCCATACAAATAAGGAATAGGGAATCACTCTTTCACTTTTTATTACGGCTCCAAATTATCTTCCTCTTGTGGCTCAGAAAGTTGAGGATCAATTGTCTGATCTGGTTCATTTTCATATGGTTTATCTAGTTGAGGAGGATGATCAGTGTAAAAGGATATTGTGTTCTACCTAGCAAAAGTATTTGCGGAAGTACGAGTATAGTGTTTCAAACATGGTGACAGAGAGTTGGATGGAGGAATTGGATATGGGTTTCAATTTCATCAATTCCCCCAATAATCTAATGGGTCCCTTTTATAGTCAGTCAGATGTGGGGAGTTGTGCATCTGTGGTGGACACTCTATCTGGGAGATCAGAAGGAGGCATACATTTTGTCAGCCGATATCTTGAATGAGTTCTGGCTAGAGTTCATTTCATAAACCATGAATGATGTAATGATTCATGAGAATCTTTGCTTCACCAAGGGATCATGTTAGTGTTGGATCTAGGAATCAAGTCTCATGTCCTTTTTCATTTTCCCCCATATCATTTTCTAGATGAGACGTCTAATGTGATACATCTTGACGATTAAATTTTTCCTTTAATCTAGTATAATGTTACTCTATGTTCATTGCCAAAAAATTTATAGGTTTATAAGAAAAATGAGTTAATCCATAAAATGCACTCATGATGAGGTTTTCCCAGAGAGGTGAACTAGTAGGTTTCCTTAATGGGTAGGGTTGTTAGTGGCAGGTCTCGAGCATCTAGGGATTCATGGTTTCAACTAGTAGAGAGTCGACCATAGTAGCTTCCTTTCCATACTTCTTGTGTTAGTGGTTTACAAGGTTTTAATGATTACATCACACCAATGTGTTTTTTATGGGGTTCATGGACATTTCCAAATCCAATACTCATTAGCTTTTTCAGATCATTTTGGTGGCGGTGTACAGGTTTAGTGCTAGCCTTAGAGGCAGTTTCCTTTAAGGTTGTTTTAGTAGCAAGGGAAGCAGGTTTATGATTTCCCGAGGGGATATGGATTGGTAGATTACAAACTCAGGATGAACATCATGTCTATGGATTGTGACGAGAGATTTTACATAGATGTGGAAATTAGTAGAGGGGTGGAAGAGTTGGGTGTGGTCAGTTTCACATAGTTGGGGTAGCAGTTCCATAGGGTCCAAAGATCATCATATGTGCAATCAGTTTGTTTAGTACTCTTCTTTGAACCACATTCTATTTAGGAGTTGTGTATTAATTTGTTTCACCCACTCTAGCCCATGATCTGGGAGAAGATGTATAGAGGCCTCTTGTACCCTTGGGGTTGACATTACCATTAGGAGGCCATAATATCTTGTTTGATGTGTGTTGGGGTTGTAGACGGATGATGGGGCCACATCAGTCTTATCGAGATCATTCATTTATAGAGATGTATCTATAACATTTTCATCCTCTACATTAACTGGTTGAATATCATATATGTTGTTATCAATTTTTTTGGAGGAGTGTCATATTTACATATGTGGAAGTTAATCGTGTGGTTTTCATTATAAAGAAATGTTATCTGTTCGGAAATTATTGTGTGGATACCCTTATTTACTTGATGTATATGTTCATTAGGGAATCAACAAATTCTACGATTGTGTAGGTTCCTTGGTTTTTTTGGGTGTTCCGAGAAGTATTCCCTGTGGAGGTTATGGCGCTTCCCCGTCAACACGATGTTGAGTTCAAGATAGACTTGCATCCTTGTTCTTATCTTATTTCGATGGATCCTTTTCGGATGAAACCTTCTGAGTCACGAGAGCTAAGGATCTAGATAGTTGATCTGATGAGGAAAGATGTTATCCAGATCAATTTCCCACCATGGGGTTCTCCAATATTGTTTTTAAAGAAGGAAGATGGTGGTATGGGGTTTTTTATATTCTACCAAAGGTTTAATAAATTGATGGTAAAAACATGTTACCCTATTCTTATGATAGACGGTCATTTAAAAATCCGAGAAGGAAGAATGGTCCTGGTCCTCGGGTTGGATAACACGAGGTCATTCATTATTTATTTGTTATTTAAATTCAATTTGATAATTCATTTTATGAAACCTCATTAATGAGTTAATTTCCTAGGATTTAATGTGTGTATGATTTTTTCATGCGTCAGGCACACCATAACACTCCTCCTCCAGTAATCAAGTAGGGTAACAGCTCAACCGAGAATGTTATTCCTACAAGATCCGGCTCTATGATATTCTATTTCATCCCTTATGGAAATCCCAACACCACTATGTGATGGGTTTGCCTATGATAAGGGAGGGATAATGATTGAATCAACTGGAAAGAATGGATTTGGAAATAGTGTCGCGGTGGATGAGCCCCGCACCCGTGAAATATTCATATATACACCACAAATAAATTTAAAACCTTTTAAATTGAATTGAAATAATAATTAACACTATGAAACCTCCCTCGGGACCAATCCTAAAGTTAGTAAATTTCCATGGGGATGTGCATAGAGATAACAATGGAAAGATGGAAGAGAGATATTGATATTCTAATTAGAAGAGAAAATGGGTGGAAGAAGAAAGGGAAACACTTTAATATAAAAGAAATGAATTCATTACATATTAAAAGAAAAATAAAATAAATAAAATAAATAAAGAAGAAGAATCTAAACGTCCCTTAGCCTCCTATACTTGGTGCCCCGGATGGTGTTGGGAAGGATTGGAATGAATTGAGAACGAGATAACAGCCTACTTTTATATAAAAAATTCTAGAATCCAAATGTTTGTGAGTTTTTGTCCCAATAAATGGACAATTCACACAATGACACCTTCAAAAAGATGTTTCATAATGCGTTGTACATTCACCGTCAAAATATTAGCTCATTTGGACACCAGATGAATGAGTTGTGAATTTTTCATTGGATATTTCATTTTTTGGACGAAGCTTCTAGGAATGTTCCTCCAAAATAATGTCATTCAATGGCTCCCTTAATGGATTAAAAACTCCATGTAATTTACTTTATTAACTCCACATTTAGTCCTCTTTCGTCTACAAGTGGTATCAACTCATTTGAAGGTGTTTAGGTCAAGATGGATTTCCGTTACAGAGGTGGATTCCACTCTATCCGTCCGGACAAATCTTCAAATTCATTTATTTTTTACGGCCTCTTGAAGAACTATTTATCCCCTGGTCTAGAAGAAAAAATAAAAGAAAAAAATATGGATTCTAAAAAAAATTATCACAAAATTTGAATTTATATGTTTCATGAAATTTCCAAAATACCCTTGATGCAAATATCAATCTAAAATCCAGAATTATGCGTTTTTCACCATTTTTCTCAAAACACATCATAAATTCAAAATTGATTCATATAGGCTCAAATTGATTATTTGGTATGATTAAAAAAAATTAAATTCATTCTAAAAATGTGTACAATATTAGCTCTATCACCCATCCTTACGGTGAACCTTTATTTTCACTGAACATAAAAAATTAATTCCACCCTAAATATCTCAAAATGTAGATAATAAGGGAAAAATTAACCAACCCGATAAAATGCCTCCAAAACTATCATTAATCACTTTATGATCTCATCTCTAAAATCTCATTGTGTTTTATAATAAATTGATGATATGATCATCCTTAGTATTTTAAACAAAGAAAGATATCTATAACACTAAATATAATATTACATTAAAAATAATTCTTTGAAAATTTATCTAAATAATGTTGTGATACTAACTATTATATCGCAGAACACACACTCTTGGATCCTATGTTAAAATCATAAACATTATATTTCCAGTTTTGATGCCAATAACTTTGACCCAAATTTTAAATAGAAACCTTAATAAATCAAAAGGAAAATATTTATCACTTATAACATTGAGTACCATTTTGGTTTAATGTTTTAGACGATTTGGACCATATCATATCATCTTGGTCTCATAAACAACTGGTTTATAAATTGGAAAAACAACTCCCAGTATTCCCATCATTTCTTAATTTAAAATTGGTCATCAAAATGATACTTATGAAATCATTTATAAATATAAATAATTCTTCCTCATTTTTAAAATATAGATAAAAGAAAACATAATAATGGTGAGATAAAATTCTCTACCAGGGTAACCAAAAACATTAACAATTGAATCCCATATATGATAAAAAAGTGTATAAGGGAATTATGAAATTATCCAAGTGCATCAGCCAATCATAATAGAACTCAAACCCATCAATATCAAGATTATAAAATATGAAATCATGGAAAAATAAAGTGTCATCATAATCGATAATCATGGGCCATGTGATATCAATCATCATTATGGGAAAGATTATAATCCCATATCAAGCATAACAAAAACATGTTGTTATCTTGGAACATTTTTCATCATAACCCATTTCAAAAACATGTCATAAATAAATGTAACCTAGTTAAATAAATTGAAGAACACTCAGGTAACACCCTACTTATTTTTCTCTCAAGATTAGGTATATAAACCTATTCATTGGAGTGTTATCTCAGATCACCCATTGTATAAACTACAAGGGGTCCACCATGTGCTATAAAGCAGGCCCATTGTACAATATATAACATGGTAACCCATATATATCATGTCCACCCCATCATATATAATATCAATGAACCAGATCATGAATTATGAACATAGATAATTAATTTAATCAATAATCCAAAAGAAAAAAATCAGTATTTCTTTTATAACTTGATTAACTCATGGAAATTAAATGGGTTCCACAATAATAACTTTGAAACATGGTCTTAACATGAAAATTAAATGGATTACATAACATTATCTTTGAAACAAGATTAAAACAACTCAAATAATTAGGTTCCATAATAATATTTTTAAAACAGGATTTACATGTGGAAACGAAATGGGTTTTATAGCAATCTCTTTGAATAAAAGTTAACATATGGAAAAAGAAATGCGTTCCCAAAAAAATCTATTGGAAGAATGGTTTAATTATGAAAAATAAATATATTACCTAAAAATATCATTTTAACATGATTTCATCCTGAAAAGGGAATGGTTTCCATAAAAAACAGTTTGTAATACTATCAATTGGTGGAAATGAAATGGTTCGAAAACAATATACTGGAACAAGGTTAACCCATTTAATTGAAATAGGTTCCATAACAATATCATTGAAAAAAATATTAATCCACTAGGGAAAGAATTGGGATAATATATACACCAAATATCAATAGTAGAGGATATGTAAAAACAATGGTTGTTGATGTAGATTAATATAAACACCATTATGAGATCATTAAAAAATTGAGGAAAATATGCATTCATTTTTAAAATAATTTTTTTAAACATAAAACATTTTTAGAACCCATTTATTGTAAAAAACCATTGGAAACATATAAATTACTCTTTAAAACATTTTATTTGTTATGATATTAGGTAATTATTTTCATTTCATACACCTTGAAAAATATTCCATTCACTTTTTTAGTAAATCCCAAACATGGGATATTTTTAAAATTACATAAATTTTTAATTAAATTTTTTTAAAAGAGTCAAATTAGTTAAAATTCCTTTAATAAATAATTTTAAATGTTTAACATATTTGAGGAGTTTTTTTAAAACATGGTTTTGGATGACAACGGAATTCGACCGAAATGATTATTTTTCAGAAAAACCATATTCTGATCTCGAGAGTACATAAAAATATGAAAATTAAGTGAAAATATGTAATATAATGATATAACTAGATTATAATAAAATTAAATAGAAATATTTAAACAAATATCATAGCATTTCATTGTTGGATTCATAATCACATACAATCTAAATAAATGATGAGATTATAACAAAAGACGCTTCCCACATTTGTAACTTTGAAATGTAATATCAATGAATTAATAACATGAAATGAGACTTATAATATCATGAAAATATGTATTTTGGTGATACATAATGTCAAGGTGGAAATATATGCACCTCAAAAAATAATATTGGAGTACAACATAACATATATATTAAATGAGGCTAATTAAGACAAAAATAAATTAATGATTTATTAACATTTAAACTGTAAACCACATTAATGTGTTATCCTACAATGGATATTTAAATCGACAAAATTTTTTTTATAATAATAATAAAATAATTTCATTGTAAATATATACACTACACTGTAAAAAAGTGGTGTATATGGCATGAATCACACCTAAATAAAAGTGAGATGAGAAAACACTTAACTTGAGTCTGATTCATCATTATTGTACTTTAACTTCTAAAAAAATAATATTATTTTAATTATTTAAATTCATGATAAAATTTAATTTTTTTATTATTTATTTTTTTCACTTATAATCATTTTATATAATATTGCGTAATCAATTATGTTTTAGTTGGATGTTTTCACCATATTTGGATTATGTGTAATAAACAGACTTTAGTGGGTTGACTAAGGATAATGAAGTCATTATTTAAACATATACATAATAATAATCATTAAATAATTACTATCTTTATAAAAAAAATTATAATTTTAAAACCACTCATGAATTATGGCAATGAAAGATGAACTAATGTCACGATCATGTAGATAACAGGCCATACGTACGGAAGAGTAAGGTTCCAGTTTTTCCACAATCATTATATAAATTAAGTAAGTAAAATTTATCATTATAGATTTATAATTTAATCATAAATAAGATATTATTTAACTATATTTTTATAGAATTCTCTAAATTTGGTTACAAAAATAAATAAGAATCGCATCGCTTTGAGGAGGTGATAGTCCACACGACCATGAATAACATTGACACTTTTTCAGTGTGTGAAATTATAAGAAGAAACTGTTACAGTATATTCTGATAAATATACTTATTTCAT
The DNA here is from genome assembly GCA_963277665.1 of Viscum album. NCBI lineage: Eukaryota > Viridiplantae > Streptophyta > Magnoliopsida > Santalales > Viscaceae > Viscum > Viscum album. The sequence goes on along the minus strand of OY728132.1, from coordinate 65,023,707 downwards.
TAATATAATAATTAATTAATTTATATAATATATCTTCAATATATTTACCCTTATCACATTTCATTTAACATGTTAGTGAAAGAAACTTAACATTACTTCGTGAGGCAGTAGTCAACTGTAAATACAATCATTATAATCATATCCCTATGATATGAAATATCCAAAAGATTATAATATATAATGAACATAGGGGGTATAAATATGGTATAAATATCTTAAATATCATATATAAATATTATCCCCATAATTATTCCCAAACATGAGAGGTAGCAATGGAAAAACGAATAACAACATTTTAGGAGGTGGTAGTCTCGATTACATGAAAATGTTGATTTCATAACCTATTTAATAGAATATTGGGTGGGTTTAGGTCATACCCATAACATGAAAAAATATTAGTTTATTTATGTTGCTGAGGTTATTATATAAGAATGTTATAATAATAATTGAAGTGGTATAAAGATGAAATTAAACAAAAACATTCATTGATGAACGTTGCCTCTTCAGCAGGTTTCTCTATTTGGTTTCCACCAAAAGAAAATTCATGACTCTATTTTTTCAAAAGTATGGATTATAGGAATATAGGTGGAATTTTGGAAATGATTTTTTGAGGTTTTTGTCAATCCAAATGGCTTGAGTGGTGTGAAAAAAGTAGGGAGAGTGGATTTCCTTTTACAATGGAGGAGGAGTGGTATTATTATAAATACAAAACGGTAAATAGTATTGGATGGTATCTCATATTACATTGTTGATAAATACATCTCAAAATAAAATAGATACATATTTAATCAAGTTATTATTTATCCTTTAGTTTTTTTAAACTGATTCTTTAATGTTTTTACAATGTTTTCCTGTTATTTTTATGTAACAAGGAATTTTAACATTTAATATAATAAAAAGAAATATATTTATTAAATAATTTATACCCTATGATACTAAATATTATTTCCAATTCAATAAATTATAATCTTATTTGTTTATAATATTAATATTAATAATAATGTGTGTAATATGCAAACCTCCATTTGATCCTTAATATAATAAATTTATTTTAACTTCTTTCAATAATAATTATTGAAATAAATTATTATCTATATATTATATATCATATAATATTATAATGGAAAATATGGAATCCATTTTTTGAAATTCCATTCACAAATTGTCAGATTATAATTTTCAATTAATCCCATAGACGCGGTGAAAGTGGTTTTTTAAATTTAAAATGCTCAAATTGTTAAATTTTTTATATATTCAAATTAAATATAAAAAGAATTATAATGTATTAAAATGGAAAAATAAATGAATTATATATCAAATTTTACTTTCAAAAAATTAAAATAATTTTTATCATTGTAAGTTTTATATATGAAAAAGAAGTTTAATACTAATATCTAGTTTTTTCACTATTATTCAAAAACTGAAACTTCTCAGAAACAAATTCAAACATAAGATAAGTTTTACATTAATATTTAAAAAACAATGTTCATTTGATTCAAATATAATTTATAAATGTGTCATAATTTAGTTTTAAAAGAAACACGCACATAAAATGCCTCAAAACTATCTTTAGAAAACTACATTTGGTATGGATAAAATAAGACTTTTTTCTTATCTTATCCCTAGAAAAAGTATTCGATTTATATAGAATAATTTTATTTAATATATAATATATATTTAATTATTATCATTCAGGAATATTAAGGGATTTATCTTTTTAGGATAAAAACCCATTGACCCATAAGAATAGTTTTTTATAAAAATAATTCGGTTGTATTCAATTCGGTTTGATATTAATTGATATTAAATTGGTAACCAATAAATTGTAAAATATATTATAATAAATTATTTAATAATATTAGAAACCAAAAATTTCATGTTTATGAGAAAATTTTAATTTTATATAATAATAGAAATAATATATTATTGTTCGGTAAAACTCTATCTTATGTGTAACACAAACAATTAAAGAAAATCGTTGTTGCATGTATTATAAGATAAAATGAGTGTTTCATGTAATGAATGATGAATTTAGATTTAAATTTCATTTAATAAATTAAATAAAAAATTCTTCTAAAATATATTGGTGTTATTGGGAATTTTCAATATTTTTTATAAATAAATTATTTTTTAATAGTGATAAATGTTAATTTACAAAAATAACTCTTTTATGGAATTATAATGATATAATAATAACATCAAATTTTATTGATAACATTATTATATAAAAAATTAATATTATAAAATTAATATAACTCATATATGTAGAAAGTTTACCTTTGAAGTATATTCTTATCGTTTTGGAAATTTAAATAATGTTTTATGTTTAAGATCTGTATTTAGTACTTTTCTATTAATCATTTATATAAAATTTTCCTTCATGTTTTGGTTTGGTTTTAATGATACATAATTATCCTTTTCAATTATATAATCAAATTTATTCTATTATAATCATCTCTATACATTATTTTTCTATATTATATTTTTTGTGCTTAAAATGATAATTTTTATGAAAAAATATTTATAATCTGATGTATATATTTATTTTAAATTAATATACTCTAATAATATAAATAAATATGATAAAAAGTAATTATTAATATTAATTATAATTTCCATATTTTTTAGTAATTTTATTTTTCTTTTTTCATTATGAATATTTATCATTGGGAAAAAAGTTAGTTACCACAATAATAGATAAAATGTGTTAAAAATATAGAACAACAATGATGAGAACTATAATAAATATGATCGTATATAAATAATAATTTATTGTCATATTTAGACCCTATATCATCAACTATTCTAATACGAGCCATTATGTATCCATTTTGATTGATTATGATGTTAATATAATTTAATCTAATGAAAACTTCCATGCATGTCTTATCCCTTCCTTATAAAATGAAAACAACTCTCATCTACTACTTACACTTTCTAAGCCTCATAGAAAATCCAATTCATACCCAAATACATTACTAAAATCCATAATCATTTTATGTAGGTCATGGTTAGATCAAATTACATGCCTTATAGTGAATAAGATGTATGTCATAAGATGATATCCATAGAAGCTTATAGCTCTTAACCAAGTATTTTTATTTTATTTATTCTTGTACCTACATCAATTAAATTATAAAATTGATGATATAATAACATTTTTATCTCACATATATATAAATTTTATTATTTTTATTTCAAAACCATTATTTATATTTTTCTTCATCAAATGTGAAATGAAATAATCATTTGTGTGTATGTGTGGACTACAACCTCATGAAGCGGTGTATATTTTATTCAACACCACCATTTTTAGGTAGTTATTGTTGTGGATATAATTTATACATAGTAAATTTAGTATATAATTATGTTTATATAAATTTAATATATCATTTATCTTATTATCATTAGATCCATTAAAAATGATAACATTACTTGTGTGTATATGAGGATTATCACCTACAAGAAGTGATGTTATTCATTTTTCACACCTTTCAATAAATAATCATTGTAATTATGTATATAATGAATATATATTATATTTATATCATTATTAAAATCTTATAGATTATGGAAACATGGTAATGGTATAAGTTTAGACAGTACTGAACAGATAATTATCTCGAAAATAAAATAGTTAACTCTCTAAAATTTAAATTTAAATAAAGAATTAAAAATAAATAGATGCTAAACTATAATAGTTAGATCATATGTGATATTATAAGTGTTTATGATATAATTGATAATAATTATTATAAATTTAATTTTTTTTATAAATGAGGTTAAAATAAAATACAAATAATGTTAGACATTATGAAGGGTTTTGATTAACAATGTCATCATTATTTAAGAGCATTAATGTTTAAGATTATATTGGAAGTAAATTATGATTTTACTATCTTAAACAAAATACCTTTTATTATAATATGTTTATTTTTGGGTTTTTGAGGCATTATTCCCATTTTTAACTTTTTGGGAGTGAAAATATCCGAAGAATATTTTAAAGGAAAATTAACATTGTTTTCCAATTTAGTGAGGAATAATTTTCCTTCATGTACCTATTTTAATTTAAATTTTTTATATATTTTTTATATTATAAATTTATTTATTAAATCAATTTTTACCCCTTTATGATTTTTTATAAAAAAAATTCAAAAGAATCTTCTTTTCTTTTATTGAGCGAGGTACTTTTTACCAATTGTGTGAATTAAATCATTTTTTATTATTTACCCCATTAATGGATTTTACCGTCATGATAACTATAATTTACACTAATAATCCATCATAGGTTTCTAGGGTTATATTCATTGAGTTTTGTTTTGAAAATATTCTAGAAATATTAATATTTTAATATATGGGATTCAAAAATGGAAAGAGTATTTTCGTTAAGAAACCATCCATTGATCGATGTAATATATTTTCATATACGTTGAAATAAATTAATTAAACATTTAAAATAATAGGAATAAAATATATTTATACCATCACGTGTATTACAATTCATGGATTAAAAATTTTCAATATTTTTTTATTGTTTAAAATATTAATATTTCATATAATAGGTTTTCAATACGAATTTTAATGTTCATTATGTATTGAATTGTTATTCACCCTATTCATAAGAAAAATTCCTTGTACGTAGTATGTGATAGAAGGGGCATGCTATTTCCCATGAATGCATCTCTATGTCTCATGAGGGAAACTATTTTGGGTATTTTGTATACTCTATACATATTTACATATTATTTCATGAAAAAAGTAATTAATGGTAAGATTATTATTTCCTTAATTACAAAGATCATTCTTTATAAATTTTGTTTATATTATCCATTTAATTATTTATGTTGTTATATTATCCATGGATTTATCCCCCATTTAGGATATTAATTATAATCATTATTTCAATAATATTATTTATTTCTATATTATTCATTCTTTATATATATTATGATAGATTATGTTCTATTTTTTCCTTTACAAAGCGGTTGATCTCACCAATTAAAATGTTTTACTTTACCTAGGATACCGAGAGGGGATCTATGAATGATTTTAAAGATTTATTAGATAAAACAATATAATCCTTAGAAAAATTTAAAAGTATTATTTTATGTTTTAGTATAGACCTTGAGAATAATTTATATATGTATTTTCGCATGACTAATAAACTTTTCAATCAGTGGGGATTTGATCCCCAATATTTCATACCAATGTTAATAAAATAAAAATTGCCTCCATATAAATGGATTCATGTGTTTTAATGGTGTATCTTGATCCATTTTAGATGATGATTTGGCCGAATGCTTCATGTTTACACTATTCACTAAGTCGTAATTCCATGGGTCGAGCTCCGTGGTGAGCTCATTGGGGTTGCAAGGGGGAAATGATTTACTACACTGGGGGGTCAAGTGACCGATGGCCCCCTTGGAAAAATTTGGGGTAGTGTATCAAATATAACCTCTGTAGAAAAGTTGACCGACTGACACCGATATGGAACTATAGCCGTGTGGAATGTTGGTATGACTACTGTATTAGTTTGGACTTTGTAATTAACAATAATAAAGTGATGCGACCTTCCAAATATCATCCATTGTAGAATTGTGCACTTGGGGGGTTGTGACATTGGAGTGATGCACACTTATTCCCGTCATTCACTGTAGAACAGTGGACTTTCTTTGTGTTTAGTGCAAGTGTACTTTTTTCTCCTTAGTATCCCACATTGGGAGAGGGTTTTGTGTTTTCATGAGAACCTTGAAACTCCTTGTTATTTTGTGCTCCCGACTATAGTGAAATTTATACCTCTCAATAGACCTATGGATAATTTACCGAACCACATAAATATCTTTTTAAAAGTTATACTTATTTTTTTATCTTTTAATCCTCTATGAATTGTTCATTGGATTCATTTTTCCTATCTCTTCCATATCATAAAGTTGATATGATAAGTATCAAAATAATTTTATTATAAAACATGGGAACTAGATTTATGAAATCAATGATAAGGAGCATAAACATATGGATGATGTTGAGGATATATATATGTATATGATATATCATTAATTTTTATTAATGTTTAAAATATGTGATTTTCATAAAAAAATACATCCATATCATGATACTGGAAAGTTGATGTGGTTCAGGTTCAAATAATCTTAAGGGTAAAAACTCAAAAATGAGTGAGTTGGTAATTTACTCAATTAGTAACCTCCCACAATGAGTGAACCTATGACAACTCACTTGGATAGACACACATAGGGGGTATTTTGTGGTTTACTTACACACTCAAAACAATCCATTATTAAGTATTTAAAAAAACATTATGATTTGAATATATTCCCAAATTTATTATTCTTATGATTCTGATATTATCTATGCATAATTGTTAAATTTATTTTGAGTGTTACACTATTTTTAGAATCATATAATATAATTACAAATTCATTATGTTATGAGTTATTTAAGTATGCTACATTGTTTTTAAATGGATCCAAGTGGATGGAATTATAATTGTATCAATTAACATATCTGATGATGGGATTGTAAATCTAGAAAAGGAAATGAATTTCGATCTGGAGTCGAAGATAAAGACATTTTACTAAACTAGCTAAGTAAAATAACTTTATGAATCATATCATTTCACATATGGAGTGTCTTGGTGAACCCCAACATGGGATAATGATTTTTGATTTCATATTACATTACCAACCCCCAAAATTCATTAGGACTAATAATCAATTATTATCTAAGTAATGGATAAAATCCCTAGATAAGATATATGTATCTTTGGGAAATATAGAAATATATAATTTTATCATGGAATTTTAGTATCATAAAGGAGAAAAAGTTCATGTTGTTCATTTATTCATAACACTATAGAGTTAGAGGAATTAAATAGTATGATGTGGATTATTTTTGGGGATATATTCCTCAAAAAATAATTTCTTCAAGATCGGTGAGATGATATAGAGATTCAATTCCGTAATATGATGAAAACGATTAAAAAATATCATTAAATATGATGCTAAATTTACATGGACTGCAAAACATGTTGTATATTATATACAAAATCCAATGTGTAATATTGACCATTTCATGATGGTTTAAAGCCTAGTATTATAAAGGTATTAATCTATAAGGAATTTTCTATTTATGGAGATCTAGTATCAAATCTCATCAGGACGTTGAAATAACTCTCCAATTCTAATGTTTTATATGGAAAACAAGAAAACAAGAGGGATAATGAAAACTATAGAAATGGAAATTTAGATAAATGGAATAAAGGAATGGGGGTATTTCAAACTTGTAAAAATTTTCAAAATAAAACCCATAGTAAATACTTGATGGGGAATGGTGTTTTCTTCGTCATTATAGAGAAAGTCCATAAGGTGCATGATTTCAAGGTAATGAGGGAATCTTATAATTTTAAAAAAAAATATTGATATTTGGAAATATTTAAATGAATTCCCCAAGAATCAAATTAATATAGATCAAAACGGCCAAGGGGGTAAGGAAAATCTAAATTTATCTGTAAATCTGAGGATGATGTTCATATTGATTAATTAGAAGTTAAGTTAATAGTACCCTAAAATTTAGTAGATTATTTAGTGGAATTTTTTTCTTCAAAGACCATTAAATCCTTCATGTTATCTATAAAAATTAGATATTTACCTATAATTACATAAAGCGTATGGTAAATCAATACTCCTAGTAGAAATATTATTATTAAAAGGATGCATCAGTTATTTCCTAGTATGACATATATACAAACCCTATTTGATAATTATTTCATTAAAAATATGGATGACATTGATATAATCCTTTATATGGATTGTATATCGAATTATAATGTGAACATTTATTAATAGGAACGGTATATTACAATTTTTTATGGTCATATGGAATCCTTAATAATGATTTAGAGTCAATATCATAAAAATCATATCGAAATCCCTATAATACATGTATATTTAATTAAATTATTAGTTAATAAGAGTACACACAACCTATGAAGAAATACTTACCCGTAATGTATAGGATGTACCTATTATGTAGGAATATACTGATGTGTTTCCTAAATAATTTTCTGGAAATGCAGCATAGTGTTTAGTTGAGTTTTCTATTGATCTCATTGCTGATTCTTACACTCTATCTATTATCCCATATAGGATAGACACGATGGAATTAGTGTAATGAAAAAAAAATTACATGATTTGTGTATTAAGTTATTTATAATCCCCAGTGTTTCCCCATGAGGATCATCTATTATTATTATTAAGAAAAAAGATGGTTTAATGTGGTTTTGCTTCAAATAAATATAAATAAATTCTATTACTATGAATAACTAGTATAATCTACTGTCCATTGATAAGTTATTTGATCAAAATCATGGAGATCAATATTTTTCCATGATTTACCTTTATTCTGGTTATCATCTAAAATGAGTAAAGAAAGAGGATAATCTGAATATGTTATTTTATACATTGTATGGAATTAATAAATTTACAGTAATTCCATTCTGATTGAATAATTAAAAATAAATTTTTATGGATTTTATGAAAACCATGATCAATTATTATCTTAATAATTTCATTGTGATATTTGTTAATGATGTCATGATTTACTCTAATATCTATGATGATTATAACAGTCCTTCAAGAATCATTCTTCAGACTCTAAGAGAAAATATGTTATATGAAAAAATTAGAAAATTTGATGTTTTTTCCTTCAAGATGTTTCAATTTGGGGCCATATGGTCTCTAAAGATAGAATATTAGTTGATAATTCAATGAAAAATACAGTGATGGATTGACCACTACCAATGATTATAACCAAGGTATCTAGTTTCATGGGATTTTCTGGGAACTATCAAAAATATGTTCAATGTGAATGGGTATGTGATTTCCAATTAACCAAGATTACATGTAAATGGGTAATATTTATGTGGTAAAAATAATGTAACCACTTTTTATATAACAAAATACGGGATTTTTCAATGAATAGATTTTTACATTTCCATTTGGAGTGGATGGATTTGTGATTTATACTAATACATCAAAGAAACAAATTACATGTTTCATTATACATAATTATAGGTTTATATTTTATGAATCAAGGTTTTCAAATATTGAAGAACTTAATTATCCAAACCATTATCTTGAGTTATAAGATATAATCATTATATTGATGATATTAATGAATTACCACTATAGTGATATATGTCAAGTATATATATATATTAGAAAAGATTAAAATATATATTATCATTGTATTATCTCAACACAGGATAGGGTGATGATTATAACTATCTAGAGATTATGATTTTTAAACACACTACCACCAAAGAATGGAAAATAAGGTAGTTGATGTGGTAAGTAATAAATATTCTAGAAATTTGAAAAAAAATGATGTCTAAAAAAATTATCTTCACTTATTTTGTAACGATGTATATTGAAGTAATAATGGAAGTTAAATCATCACAACTGTTAAAAATTATTATCAAAATAACATTATTATATAAAATAGAATGTTATTATATTTGTGAAAATAATATTAAAAAGAAAATAAAAGTTTATAATGATGGGATGTTGATAAAATTCATCACTAAATATTATATTTTTGAATTTGTAATGGGGATATTTTTTCCATTAAATCCTAACTAGAAAGAGAGTTTCTAAATAAATCTCATAACTAAAATTTCTTTATACAACCTTGTATCACACTAATGTAATCACATATAAAGTCAAATTTTTTGACAGATATAATTAAATGAAAAATTGGATACATTGTATCCTGATTCATGGTTTATGAATATTTAAAGGTTGAGAGGAAACATCCTAATGGAGTCATTTAAGATCTACCTATTCTTTCTTGTAAATTGGGCGATCTTACTATATATTTTTTCACTAGATTTCTAAGTAATCCTAGAAAGAATGATTCCCCATGGGTCGTTGTCGGCCATCGTACCAAGTCTGAAATTTCTTCATCCTAATGGATGATCTACATCTTGAGTAACAAATATTTCTCTATATCGATTAAGTTGTGAAACTTCATGGTGAACCTCCTTTAATTGAATTATTTAATGAAATATAGAATACATAATAATTCTATAAGACTCTATGAAAAGGATCTCAACACTAAGCTACATTTGTGAACATCTCTTTATCCAAAGAAACATTGTACATTTTAATGAAATATTCATAAATTAGCAGACAGGTTGAGGTCATTTTAACATTACTTTAAAGGTATATGTGATCATTAATTACCTTTTTTAGAAATAAAATATTATAATATCTTATTGTAATGAATTTGAATGGAACCATATTATGTTTTATTTATAATAAGTAATTATGTACTCAAACATGTTGGGATGAAGTTGGTAAAATAAAATGTGCATGCCAATATCTCAAAGAAGACACAATTAAAAAAGTAAATCATATTCAAAATCAAATTATGTTATTTATATGCAGAAAAAAATTATATCAATAGAAAAAGGTAAGAATTATAATTTTTTGTGGATGATGAAATTTTCCTGAATTTATAATAATGGAAATATTTTATAAGGTTTGGAAAAATTGAAATAAAATCATAGGTACATCGGTCCTTTAGAAATTATTGATCTAATTGGGGTAGTAGATTACGATTCAAAAATAACACATAGTCTCTCTAATGTTCATAGTTTTTTCTATATCTCATTATTATGGATGTATATATCTGACACAACCTGTTTTCTCTCCTATAAGGATATATAATTGAATTTGAATTTATCTTAATATGAAGAGACTATCTGGATTTGTGACACTAATGATCAAGGGTTGAGTAATCGAACAACTCAGATGGTAATGTAACTTTGAAAAAAATCATAGGATAGATTAAGAGACATGGGAACCTAAATAATTTATTATTAATAAATACCCACAAATTATTTTGAGGAAAAATTATACAATTATAATTATTAATTTTCTTATGTATGTTATAATACAACACTTAAGGTTCAATTAGTGTAAACATCTATTTCTAGAAAACAAATGTACAAGACACATTATTTTATTCAATAATATTATTAAAAAAGTCCACAAATTTATAGTTTTAATTATATACATTTAATATCTTTTTTTAAATCATCATTGATAAATTCGACTATAGTTATTTTATTCGAATTTTATGAAATAGTTGATTTTTGTGTAAATAGTGAAATAAATATATTTTAATAAAATTGAAAATTCTATTGTGTGCAATTTGTATAAGAATAAATATATATTTTATGAAAACATTTTTCACAAAAAAAATATATTAAGTAATATAAGGAAAATAATAGTATAATTTATATTTATATTTAATGACTCTTATTTGGATAGATTAGTACAATGATCCTTGTCATATATAGATATATTGATTTTTTGTGGAGTCTTCATTGATTCCGGGTTCCTCGAGAAACATAAATTAATATAATATAAATACTTATATATAGTAATCCATGTCTAATAATTGTTTGGTAGAAATAGTTTTCCTACCATTTGGGACCTCAGATGGGAAATATCATACAATGTTTGATTCCAAAATAAAGTGTTTATTATAGTAAGGAAATAAGGTTGTTAGGTTTTGGACGTTCCGTTGGAGATTACCGAAGGTCGGTGATTTTAATAAAATAAATAAATAGTATTATTTATTTTAATACAATGGATAAACCAGTACAAAACCTCTGTAAATATTAATTTATGATATTTTCATAGGGTTATCCACATAACGTTTTGAGTATTATTGGAGGTGTGAATTCATTTTTGGAATTTAAAACCTTGAGGGTATCGATTGATAACTAGATTTACATGTACCGACAAGTAAGAGTAAAAAAAACATAACTTCTTAATCACTATAGAATTTTATCTTTTCTAATTATTAATTCATAAAAGAAGACAGTATTTTTATTTTAGCATTGTTACCTTTAAAATTGATAATAATTGACTTCTATATCCTATTTTTATTGATGTACGATTACCCGCCCTGCACATGATCTTATTTGGTAAACTGAACTATATAATCCAATTTAATTTTTAATTCCATGCTACACATCTTCATTACCCATATATAAGTATTTTCTCATGATCATAATGACTAAAAATTAATTTAACTCATTATTTTCTTTTTTCCCACACATTTCGTCACATTATTCATTGTTTTCTTATAGGGTCACAATTCAACATTTCTAGGGTCAATTAATCTGTGATTAAATCCCCATATTTATAAGGGATCTAAAAATGATTAGTAGATCAATAGTTTTTAAATAGATTGTGCTTTGATGTGAGATGTGGGATATGGATCTATGGATTTGGGATCTAGAGTGGTGATGGGAGGTACTTCGACTTCAAATAATGAATTTACAATTTTTTGTCGCCATAGGTTTTTTTATAGATGTTGAACGATGGTGGACTTGATTTTAAGTGGTCAAATTCTGATATTTCTTTGTAGCGATAGTGAATGTGGGATCCATATAATGAAACATAGTTTTCTAAAAATTTAACAACTACACATCGTTTTGTGTGTATGAAAACACAACAAGTACATCAGATTTTATGGAGACTCTAGTTTTTAGATGACATTAGGATGACACTCCATGTGGAAAATCCCACACACCATGTGACTGTACATGGGTAACCAAGAAATGTTCCATTTATAAAATCCCTAGGAACCCAGTTTTTCAGAAACATCATGTAGCCTTGGTGACACATTGTGTGGCTCTACATGACCAATAAAAACATGTTTCAGGTATAAACATCAAGGACCCTAGGTATACAAACTTGTTGTGTTCCCATGTGGACAAATCATACAGTGTAACCTATATTTGGGCTTCATTTCTAGGGGATATCATGCATGGGGAATCGAGGCATGGTCACACACCATGAGACCCTATATACAAACCATGCACATCTCCCAGAATATTCTACCTTGCATATATAATTCATATGAACTTGAATGGTGGAACATGAGTAGCTTAAAATTAGTATTTTTTCAATAAAAATATAATTTTCTCCTTCATATTAGATTTTGATATATGACCTGAGGTGTTATAATTTTTATTTTACATCAAAATATTACTGAATGGGAGATTGATTGAGAAAGATCACGAAAGAGATGTCGGGGTTGGAAATCCCCCAATAACACCATAGAATGGGTCCCCAATTCACTATTCTCATATTTAGTGGCATCCCATTTTCCCACTAGGGTGTGGGTCCTCTGTATATTGAGTTACACACCTCATTCACACAAGGTTGTGGGTCTTAAATCCACTAAGTGAAAAAACCGTGCCACACAAGGGAACATATCCTCCATCTACTGAATGGAACCCCACTTTTTTACAAGGTAATGGGTCCTCTATATAGGTAATTGGAACCCCTATTACACTAGGGAGTCATTCCTCTATTTCTAAATGTGCCCACTCAGGCTATGTAGTAGTGTTGAGGAGTGAGTTCTCTAAATAGATTTCCCAGACAGACACCCAAGGTTGTGGGTAGAAGAAATGGATATTGGGAGCTACAAGTATACTAATCATCCGTAGATTGGATTTGCAGATGGAGTTCCCCTTTCCCTATCATTCAGTATTGTTTATGAGAATATATATTAGTTTTTTCCCTCATTCTCTCAATTGAGTGGATTTCTTTTGGATCTTCCTAATACTCCCCTTGTGTTATCTAAGTGTCTTAATTTGTTGTTATATACTCAGCCATACATGGGATTTCCCAAAATGTGTCATGTATTATGAAAAATATAATCAGATCTGTGTTGAAATTTTTGGCACATAGTTGTACTTGGGTGCACAGACCATGATTTGTGATCAAACATGGATATCCAAAGCTAGGCTCTATCAAAATTTTCTTTATCCAATTGATTTCAGGTTGGGAATTAATTTCTAGTTGGAAATTTATTTCCCCCCTTTACACATTGTTTTGTACAATCTTACTCAAATATTTTCTATAGATGTTATTGTATTCATGGTTATATAATATATATTGCATCATTTTATTATTCTGTAAAAACATTTCATTGACACAGTTGTGTTTGTGAATACAATAACATAGAATAAGGCATCACATTTCATTAATGACTTCTTGGAACATGGCACTGACTACTAGCCAATTGAATGTGGGCTTGAGTTTTCCACACCTAGCATGACACTAGCAATGTGGGAGCCCATGGTTCGTGACATAACAATGTGGTTTCAGAGAAGTTCATCCATGGGTCAGTTTCAAAGTAAGATCCACAATTAGAATTGAATGGAAACATAGGGAAATAGTATTAGTGTGTATTGATTTTAGGTTTCAAGTAAAGTAATATTGTGTTTGTGAGTTTTATGGTGTATCTATTCATCATTAATCGATCTATCATCATGTCAACTTAGAATACTGAGATATCGGTTGTAGGAAACTATTTATTCAAGCATCTAATAAGTTTTAGTCATTTGAATGTCATTCTGGAGTCATATCAACTTGTATATTCTCAACTAACCGTGGAACATCATGATAAATTTAAAGATTCCTTAGTGAAAAAATCCAATATGGTTACCAATAGAGGGTCATGGTAGAAATCCATTGAGTGATGAGGCCTCATTTATGGGTCATCTCACAAAGATTTTATTTCAAGTTGTTAGGGAATAGTTTCACTACCTATCATGAAAATGATATTACCAACATAGAAGGGTGATGATGTGTTCATTATAAGTGTTCTAAGTGAGATATAGTATCAGAGACCAATGAGGTTATATAGTGATCCTGATCCCCATGTAGTTTATAATTTGATTGAATCATTGATTTGATTCTTCATGCTAGCTTTATGGATAACTGAATTGATGGTTGCATTGGAAGAAATGTATTTCCCTAGTGTAACATGGCACTAGTGGAGTCTGAAGATGTAAACATGAGATAAAATTATTATTTCATTTTTAGACTTCCAAAATATAATTCATGATGAATTATACACTTAGTTCGTGTTCTCAATTCAGATCTTCGATCTTCTTGAGCATTAGAAGCATGGTAAGACAACTTTTTGAGTACACCTCAAGGTTCATTAACCTCACATGATACTACCTTCACATGGTTAGGGATCGTTTCTCCAGAGAGAGATGTTCAAACATAGTCTCTATATAGATATTAATTCTAGTGAAATCTACCTATACGTAGATACTTTTGATGGATTAATAGAGAGATATTTTTTTATAGGCAGCTTGATGGAAGAGTGTTATAGGGAAGCTAATGTTGACTGTGGAATTCATGGGGATGTATCAGCAGTAGAAGCTTGAGGGAATCCTTTTTATGGTGTCAACAAATGTGACCACCCCATGGAAAGACATATGCACTTGGAGATATGAAACAAGTTTATTTAAAAGGTTCTGGTCATCCATGAGTGGTGGGGTGCTATAATTATGATTGGTGAGGGTACATGGCTTGTCATTCCCGGACCTGATGTGCCGAAGATGAAGAAAAGGTATATGAAGGATCTCCATTCATGAGACAACACTATAACATGGGATATCCTAGGAATGGTTTTGGATGTGTTACTAGTAGAGGAGAATGTGGAGATATTTATAGAGGATCAATTGATGGGTGTTGATTCTACACACTACTCCCACAAGGACCAAAAAGTGGAAAACTCCATGGTTCAGGATCTAGTGCTCAAGGTTAAGGAAAATGCATACAATGATGGTCTTTGAACAGGATATGAACTATATGATTGGAGTAGGGATATATTTCTTTTATATTATTTTCCTAGTACTAGTATACACATGTTCGAGTCATTTCATTATCACCTAATAACATGTATGATATCTAGATAATATGGTTGATACATTTGAACAATATATTTTTATAGAGGTTTTGACAACATAAAATTCCACAATATAAAATATTTTATGGATGTGAGTTCTAAATCTAGGTGGAGATAGTTTCTCAAGGGAAATCTAGATTATCATAATGAAACCGTAAAACATAACCACATGAATTCGCTGGTTGTGCATGGTCTGTTCCCATATTTACTATCATTGTAGATGAGTTAGATTCCTTATAATATATGTGATGAGATTCCCCTTTGTGGGTGAGAGGGAAATCACAGATCATATAGTGGGTCTTGTGAAAATTATGATGCAACCTCTCACCAATCATTTACTGTGTTTATCCCTTGGGGAAGATGGATAATCAATCATCTATATTCATTCAGTACAAGATTATTATTTTTACTTATTCCATGAGGATCATTCGGGACTACCTACGAGGAAGGATATGGAATTCTACATATGAATTCAGTAGGATACCACATTGATATATTCTAGGGAATGTCATATATCCCATGCTGAGATTTGAAGGTTGAGGGTGGAATTGGAAGAACTTTTAGAGAAGGGTTTCATCAGAGCCAATGTTCCCCATTATAATACTCATTCATGTTTCCGAAAAGGATGATATGATATTGAGTATTTTTGATGATTGTCATCTACCAAATAAGGTAAAATTATATAATAGTTAACCATTTGTAGGGATAGATGAAATATTCAACTAGTTGAAAGGTGTGAGTTGGTTCTCAAATAATGATATCAGGTCTTGATACCACTGGTCAAGGGTCCATGAGGATGATAATTAGAATAAATCTTATTTATGTCATTATGGACTCTATTAGTTCCTACCGATGGATTTATTTATAAAAAAATCATTTGTTATGTTTATTGATCTTATGAATCAAATATTTTTTCCACACATGGAAATATTTATGGGTGTCTCCATTGATGAAATAAAAATTTGATTTGTATCATAGAAGGAAAATGATGAGTTTGTTAGGATTCTCTAAGACTTACTCTGGGGGAATCATATTTATGTTAATCTCTTGAGTTGCATGTTCTGGATCTATGAGGTTAAATTATTAGGTTATGGTTCCTATAATAATGGTTTAGCTATGGACCCACTAAAGATTGATATAACGTCCTGGCCTTAATAAGGTAGAGAAAAGTTTTACATTTTGCAGTCTAATTAATTTAGTTACCCAGGGCGCGTGCCTGCACACCTCACTGCGGGTACGAGGCAGCTTTTTATTTAATTTAAATAATTGCAAACATTTCATGAAAAACATCACATCACGCTTTGGCATGGTGTTCGGGTTTTAAATAATTAATTTTGGATTGGAAAAGATTAATAAGAGATTTAAAGATGATTTCAAAGAATGCAAAAAATGATAAAAATAAATTCTAAAATAAAATAAAGAGGGGGTTACGGGAAAAATGAAAATAATTAAAATGGGGGATTACCATTTTTAATTATTATTATTATTTTCTTTTCCATTATTTTGTTTTATTTTATATTTTTATTTTATTTCCATTTTTCCTTATCTTTCATTTTTCCCTTATTTTTCTTTTCTTTTTCTTTTTAATTATTTTCACTCTTTTTTTCACTCCTCTCTCCCTCTCCCACTCATCATGGCACACCCCTCAATCCAGTCACACCAACCAACAGCCCCTTCGTAAAGTCACTGCTCTTCCATCCGACGTCTGATTCCTTCGTTGTCATGTGCGCATTAAACCTTAGAGAAAGGATAAAGTTGTTCAATTGGAATTGTTATTTTTCATTGAGTAATATGTGTGCAGTTCTTCGCAAAAGATTGTTACCCTATTTTGGGGTTTTCCTAAAATCCTTCGTTTCCATCCGTTTTAGGTCAAATCAATTCCTACTATGGATCTTAGAGTCATATAAGACTACATGAGAGGGTTCTTACTGACTTTCCCTCTGTTTCAATATGATTTATAAAATTTCACAGTTGTGTCGTTTGTCGGTTTCTACCGTCTTTGTTCAATTTTACCCATTTTAATTATTTTATTGGTTTTTTGTAATTTCTGTAACCATAATCAGTTTAAATAAATTTTTTTAATGGTTGCAACATGATCGGACACCCCCTTGGGCGTACCTATATAGTCAGTGTATTTTTACGTTAGACAAGTTATTAATTTAATTACATGCTGGTATTTTACATCCCCTTTTTATTGTTATTAAATCAAATGAATAGTTGTTTGAATTATTGAAAAAATGATGGAAACCCCTTTGTGTGTGCCCACATGAATGGTGTATTCTTTCATTAGCTGAGTTTAATGTTTGATTAATTACATGTGTTGTGAAACAAATTTTTATTGTAATTAAATTAAATAATTAGTTCCTTTGAACATGAACTTGAATTGTTGGATTATTGGAACACGGTTTGCTGAAATATTTATTATTTAAAACGTGCATTATCCATTGAGGTTAATATGATTAGTATATTGCCTTTCAAGTTGTTATGTTATACTGTTATATTTATGCATTGTGATGCGGGTTCATCTGGTTAGTTTTCAAGCTGTGACTTTATATAATGATTATGTAATATCTGCTACTCTGAAAAAATTAATTAAATTCTAGGCAGGGATTGGGGGAGGGTCCCATATTAATGGCCACACTTTGATCATCCATTCCTAACGTGTTGCCTCTAGGTGATGGGGGGTGGTGTCGTTGGCTTTGCAAAACCGAGACATCACTAGAATTTCTAATACTTTTGAGTGATACTGGTTCCCAAAGGGTCCATCAGGATGGATGCACTTGTAATGTGTCTATGCCATCCTCAGATGAAAATTGACCCCTTTTTGAGAGATCGAGACGGACTTAGGGTAAATCTATGCCTTGGGCGATTCGTGGTCTTTCTAAAGACTTCCTTGGACGGGCTTAGTGGCATTGGATAAATTGACAGATGTTCTATAGCGATACCATTGGGATTGGCTCGGACTCCGACTCCTAACTAGAACCTTAATAATGATGCACTTAAGGTTTATTTTATTTCCATTTGAGTTTTCTAGAGAATTGAGATGCCCTTATAATATGTGAAAGTGCACCTTGTTGACACTGGACTTAGACCCCAAGTCAAATCACAAGATTAGGGTACACCTATTTCTATTTTACCTTCATTTTATGGGTTTTATGTATATACATGTTTGTTCATTCTACCGATAGGTTCCCTTTCAGACTACCAGCTTAGGTTGAAGCAGGTGATTAGGCATGGGTGCTGTTTGGAACCGAAGATGTCTTATTTTTTTCACTACGTTTAAATTAATAATATGAAATTATATAGTAATGGAACACTGCATTTTTATTGCTGCACAAAATGTAAAGGTTTAGAAAACATGGGTTCTAGCCTATTGGGATTTTATCTCACACCCTACTCAGGCGTCGTCAACACTCGAGTAGATTACATGATTGCAGGTATTTACGAGGGGAAGCGTGCTGCTTCCGATTCTTGATTGTTCATTACTTCTTAAGATGAAAACTAGGGCAGAGGACTGGGCCAAGCTCGTGATGGAGTTGCTACTTGTTTCTTTTCTTTTAGTTGAATGTGTGTTTGATTTTTATTATTTGTACTTTTAGTTTAGACTCGTATCAAGGAATGACACTCTTTTGTGAGTTTATGTACATGGTTATTATCATTCAGTTGGATTTATTTATATTTCTTCTACTGTAGTTTATTCATTCACGTGCTTCCGCTATTTAGAAATTGTTTCCATTTACTTCTGTTGTAATATTATCTGTTAACTACGAGGGTATCGTATCCCTCACCGACACAAAAGGGCCCTCGCTGCTAGTCTGCAGCCTCTGGCATTCGGGGTGATTCGATTGAGGTTTTGTGACACACTGGTCCGACCACCATCTTAGAGGTGAGTCGGGTCGGGACGTTACCAAGTGGTATCCGAGGAGTTTTCCTTTTGTATTATTGTTTGGGATAAATAGGTGTCTATGATATAAATATTTGGAATGTACCATCTTCTTGGACGTAGCTAACCCACGTATAGGGGAAACCCAAATCCTTGGGTTTGGATTGCAGTTGTTGATTATGCTAATTACTTTTGATATGATTTCACTGTTGGGTGGCTCACTTGTATTGTGTTGTTATTGTGTTCGAATTGTTTAAATAATGGGTTTACCAATGAAACCTGATGATACGAGGGAAATACATTTCATGCATCATAATACGCAGTATAGTATTTAAATGTCATGCATATTGTCATGCCATATCTACTTTTAGCGTGCATTTTTCTGTTTTCATGTGAGTGTTGTTATGCCTAGAGGTCAAATTTTGAATTGTTGGTTTATTGAATATAAGTTTGTGTTATTTTATTAGATTTTATCCTGACATAACCTTTGAATACACTATAGAACTTTTTTAATAATCCTTTTGAGTTGTCTCTTCCTTATCGAAACCCTGATCTTGAGGTGGGTTGTCTGTTCATTAGTTCATAGAGACAGGAAATGTACCTAACATCTTTTTCACCTTACTTTTTTTTCTCACCTTCATTACTCCTTATCTAAAGGTGTGTGTCTGGATGTTATAGACAAATGTGGTTGTGACGTCTTCATGTGGTGCCTCAGGATAGTGGAAATGAGAACATTCTAGAGATGGTGGGTCCTGAACCACAAGTGGTTCCTCTTGTAGAGCCTCCTGTGGAACTACTTCCAATCGATATTTCGAGGGAACCTGACTCTCAGTTCTGGGATAGTCTCATTAGGCATATGCAGTCAGTTCAGAATATCCATAGACATGCCTCATCTATAGCATACCTCACACATGACTTTCTACAGCAACACCCTCCCACCTTCTCGGGGAGTGGTGGCCCTCATGCTATGGAATCATGGATAGAAACTATAAATTCTATATTCTTCCACCTTGAGATGCCTCCAGAGCGAATGGTCAAGCTTGTAGTCTACATGCTTCGTGACCCTACCAAATATTGGTGGGACATTGTTTCTTAGGCTAAGCAGGCCAGTGACATGGCTCGGGTCGATTTCCAAGCAGCCTTCTTGTTTCTGACGCTTTCACTGGGGTGTGTACGCATCCGTCTGTGGAGGCGGACGTGCTGCATTATTGCCCCGTATTCCCGCTTTCCAAAGGCGGGTGGCATTCGCTCCTTATTTAGGGACGTCTGCTCCTTGATAGAAACTGGGATGATGGGATATCGGTTCTTCCTTCTTTGGATTCCTCTTCAGAACTCGTCACCTAGTCCGAGTCTCCCTCATAGATTTAATACGTTGTTCGTGAAACTCTTCCCAGTGCCATGTTTCCATGGACGTCGGTTAATTACACTGCTTCTGTCAGGACATTCCAAAGGGTCCGGTCAGGGCAGCAACCTTCAGTCGGGGGAGTAGTCACGTCGAGGCATTAGTAGCCTGTCTGGATGCTGGGGAACTAGCATGTCTGACTTTTATCCCTTGTCATAGGGCTTCTCGAGGGTGTGGAAGCCCGAGGAATCCCACATCAAGCGCGGGGAATTATATGCCATAGACATATATCTGAGGTTTTCCTCAGCTTCATGTGTTTAACACAGGGTATGATGCAGGTTTAACGTCCAGCGGAGACGGATCAGCCCGATTAGAGAATTAGCTGGAATGGATCGGATTGAGAAATTTCCCTGGAAGGGGTGCCGATACCGGGACCAGCCCATGGGCGGCTGCGAAGAGGAGAAGAATGGTATGATCTTGCCGAGATATGGCAGTCTGGGTGAGAATCAGGATGAATGATGGAGAGTTGAATGAAGTTGAGGGGGAATGAAACGGGACCATCGCCAGGGCGACAGTAAAGTTGGGCTTGAGTATCGAAGAGACATCCTATGTATCCCCGTGGAAGGGAATCAAAGTATGCGTAGTTCGTGATGGTGTCGGCGGACCGACGTGATGGTGGACCTTGGTCCGATGGATGTCATCTGTGAACTAACGTGAAGGTGAACCCGGGGTTCCACTGGTGGTGGGATTGAACCTCGTGAGGCTTCCTACGTACCATGCCTTGACATGGATCAAAGTCCCCGTAGTTCAGATGGAACGTGGAATATAGTTTAACGTCATGCGGGACAGGGGTGAATCGACGTGAGTGATGTCGGAATGATTGGGTGATGGGCTTGAACCTTATGGGGGCTTCCTATGTACCATGCCTTGACATGGATCAAAGACCACGTAGTTCATAATGGTGTGTCGGCGAACCGACACGAGTGAGGACCTTGGTCCGGATGGTGTGGGGCTTACACACTAGGCTTCCCAGGTGCTGGTGACCTGACGTGAAGAAGGTCGGGGTGACCAATAGGTGGTGGGCTTAAACATCTGGGAGGCTTCCTACGTACCATGTCGTGACATGGATCAACGACCTCGTAGTTCCAAGGGGGCTTCATCGGCTAACCGACGTGGAGGTGGACCATGTTCCGATGGGTGGTGGGCTTGAACCTCAGGGATGCTTCCTACGTACCATGCCTTGACATGGATAAAAGTCCTCGTAGTTCGGGTGGGTCACAATGGTTTTCGGTCGGACTGGGACGCAGTTTAACATCATGAGGGACGAGGATGAACTCGACGTGAATAAATGATGGGTGGGCTTGAACCTCAGGGAGGCTTCCTATGTGCCATGCCTTGACACGGATCAAAGAGCTCGTATTTCAAATGATGGAAGTTTTCAGCGAACCGATGTGAAGGTGGACCTTGGTCTAATGAGAGATGGGATTGAACCTCGGGAAGGATTCCTACGTACCATGCCTTGACATGGATCAAAGACCTTGTAGTTCAAATGGGTGTGCAGTTTAATGTCATGTGGGACAAGGTCATACAGTTTAACGTCATGCTGGACGAGGGTATATAGTTTAACATAATGCTGGAAGAGGTATTGTCATGTCCAATGCCAACTCTAAGCACACGTGATTCATGCTCGGTGTGAGAAACAAGAGTCAACAAGAACCTGACAATCACGTCACGAAGGGTGCATCTGTGAGAAGAAAAGAGGGGATTACGCGTTAGGTGGCCCATGGTGCTAGGACTTACTCCATGATGGAGGCCCGAAGTGCGGAAAAGCACAACGAAAGAGGGATTTGGGACCAATGATGGGAGGTGAATCATTCCCTATCGCGCCCTCCACTGACCTTGGTAGTGGGGAATTACGGAGATTCAGGGGTGAAACCATCCGTTGAGGGACTAGGGGGCTTACACTAAGGTGGTTTCCCTTTTCTCGGGGACATACACCGCTCTGATGAGGAGGATATCATCCCTTGTGGGGGGGAGTGATTCCATTCCGGTGCAGGCGAGTGGCATAAAGAATGGTCGAGCTAGGGGGACCTGTGTGTGAGGTACGGGGTCAGGTCACAGTTTAACGTCTTGTGTTGAGGAGGTGGTTCTTGGCAGTTTAACATCCTGCAGCTCGGACGAGGTGGGATTACTCCGCACCCCTAGGACTTACATGACCGGCACCCTTTGATCCTTGGGGGAGGGAAGGTACCATTAAATACGTGGTCAAGGGGGGTCATAGAGCGAACCATCGAGGGGTCCACGTTAGTGTGTCTATGCGAAGAAGCAATAGCCGTTAGCGTGCCTATGCGAAGAAGCATTAGGCGATGCAACGCTACAAGTGGTGTGGTCCGTGGGACATTGAAATTACATCCTGGAAACCTGGAGGGTCGAACGGGGAGAGGAATTGCCAAGCAGAGGAGTGTGCTTCGCGAAGTGGGGTGCCTTGGCCTCATCATGGGGAAAAGGTGTGAGTGGAGAGTGCATCGCGAAGTGTAATAGTGTTCGTGGAGCACTGCTTCGCGAAAAGAAGGTGCCTCGCGAAGCAAGGTACTGAGAAGCAGTGTGCTTCGCGATGTGTAGCGATCCTTCCATAGCATTGGTATCACTAGTATAGGATGGGTGTTTCGCGAAGCATAAATTTAATGTGGCTGCCCGGGTTCCCTTAGGAATCCCCCTCCTTCACGAATGCCCTTGAGCTTCACGAAGGGAATCCCTCTCGGAAGAGGGGCTCAAAACGAGACCAAGTGAAGGCGTCACACGAAGCAGATTTACCTCGTGGAGCTCATGATTCCTAGGGCAAAGGGTGCTTCGCGATTCGGGAGTGAAGAAGCTGAAAGGTTGGATTGTCCGTCCTCTTGGACTCAGGGGGAGCCCATTATTTATAGGCAAGGGGTGCCGCGAAGCAGAACTCACGCGCTGCCTCCAGTGCTTTGCGGCGCGCTCGCAAACGTCAGGCCGTTCGAGGAGAGGTACTGCCTCCGGTTCTTCGCGGAGGGCTCATGAATGTCAGGCCATTCGCTGAGAGGTACCGCCTCTGCTGCTTCGCGTAGGGCTCACGAATATCAGGCCGTTCGTGGAGAGGTACTGCCTCCGGTGCTGCGCAAGACCGCGATGCTCAGGGGTGCTTTGCTTCGGGGCTTCGTGTGGCAGCGTACGAGGAATCTTTTTCGTCCCTTCCTTTCGTCCAATATTTTGGTGCCAAAAAATGCCCCCTCTTAGACTTGGAGTCGCGGAGGGATGAAGGGTCGAAGTCTGAGGGAAAATTTCCAAAATTGCTGGCGGTTCGCGTTGCGACATCGCGAAGGGGGCCCGCGGTGCTGACCGCAGCCACGAGATCCGGATGCGCCATGATGCTCCGCGCGGGCGGGGGCGCGCCGCGAAGCTCCGGGGACGCCGCCTATAAATAGGGGTCCAACCTCTTTTGTCTTCACATGATTTTCTAGTCTTTTTCACTCTCGATTTCGCGAAGCTCCACGTACTCCGCGCCTGCTCTCCACGAATCGAGCTTCGTAGAGAACCGCGGGTCTCTGACTTCGTGACTGCGCCCAGCGAACTCCTGTTTGTCGGCCTAGGTCAGACTCCGTGGATTGGTTTGGAAACCGATCTTCGCGAGAGATCTTCGCGAGCTGGCTTCGCGGTCCAGCTTCGCGATGCTTTCTGAAAAAAATTCTTTTTTGATTGTCAGAGCCGAAATGGCCCATCGAGAAGCTGTATTGGGGGTGCTTGCAGATGTCACCCATCGGGATGAGATGGCTAACTGTCCGTGCCTTGGGGAGATGGTACAAAGCCACTCGGACCATATTCTTTGATATAGCTGCTATTAGAGGGTCAGAAGAATTATCCGCATTTCAAGAAGCTGTCATTGTACAGATTCGGGTTGAGGGATGATGTCTTCATCCCTGAGGCGAGTAGGGATGAACCGGCTTGGTGTTTTTGGATCACGCCATGTCAGGACCAATGGTTCAGGGCAGCCGATGGTCATGCGCGGGAGGACTTCACACCCATCACCGCTGACTATCTCTACAGCCATGTGAACAATATTGACAGGAAGCCACTGCAACCAGAGACTTCCCCTCCTCTCCACTGTACCATGCTAAAGGCGGCTTTGCATGATTCGAAGAAGGGGTGGTCCGATGAGTGGGACCTCCGCCAGGGCAGAAACTTTACTGATGACTGGGCCTGGGCCTACTGGGTAGGCGCCTCATGCGAGGATTTTGAGGTCGAGATGAGGAGAGTGGGTTTATATGAGGGGTCATGGGCCTCACAATTCCACATTTACCAACTGAAACAACTGGTGCCAGAATTGCTGATCAGATGGTCGTCTAGGACCAATACCTTTCACCTGCACCACGGGGAGGTGGGCATCAGCCTGTGGGATGTCCACAAGATTTCGGGGGTTCCGATCTTGGGGGCCATGTATGATGAGTTCCTCCCCGTCATGAGCGCGTGGGAGGATACAGAGCAAATGGTGCGACTAGCGTCGGTGCTGATGGAACTCATCCCTGTAGAGGACAAGGAGGCAGTGATGGATGTCCACTTTAAGAAGTGGTTGAAGCGCTTCCTGGATTTCCTAGAAAATCGAGAGTTCCCTCTGAGGCCTCGAACTTGTTCGAGGGTGGCCCAACAGGGTAAGGAGCACTTGTATTGGCCGGTCTTGGAGGACAGCCAATGGAAGACTTAGGGTTTCAGTGTCAGCACTAAACAACAGCCGATAGTCGGGCTGGAGGCATTCATTGCGGCTCTCATCTGCGGTTGGATCCTACCGGTGAGGGATACCAGCATGCGGGTGCGGCCCAGCTTGTTTATCATGGAATCCATGCTGGCCATGGGGCAGCAGGTCAATCTGGGGATTCCAATGCTTGCCAAGATGTACATAATACTGCGGCACATTAACGAGGGTAAGAAGCCACCAAGGATATGCGGGCCCTTCCACCTCATGTATGGGTGGATTGCGGCGCACATCAGGGGGATCTATGAGTATCCAAACCCTATCTCACCACTGGGATCAAACTTCTAGCCCTCCAACCTGAATGCGGCCGGAAGCTTTCCGTTCAAACTAACCATGCCGATGGTGCTGAACCGGGTGTGGAGGGCGGATGAGTTTAATTTCCACCCCTTCCCATTGCCGATGGGGATACTCACAGATGACGGGTGGGAAACAGAAGAGCATCGGGCTTACCTCCTGAGCTTTCGAGGCAGTGTTTTGGTGGCACAAGTGGATCGTGAGCCGCTCTGTGAACCGTACACCCGGCATCGGTTTGCGAGGCAGTTCTGGTGCCTCCAGTGGCTAACCCCGCAGGTCTACTGGGAGGTGCGTCACGAGGAGCACCCGTGTGTGATGAGGCAGTTGTGGCTCATGTTCACACGGGAATATGGGAAGATGCGAATTGCATTCCCTCCATCCACCGCTGCTTTAGGATTGGTGAGAGAGTATGCCATTAGTTGGGAGGCTGCTTACCCAGGGGATATGCTGAAGTAGCCAACTATTCGGGTTGGTGACGGTGGGCCTCCACTATCCCAAGGTCAGGGTTGGAGGGCAGCTCGGGCCTCTCGCGGTAGCGGGGCTGTCATGGCGGCGAGACCCGCACCGGCCGATGGTGTGGCAGCAGCGGCAGATCCGGTGATTCTGGAAGAGCAGGGCCATCCGGAGGGGCGGCCACTGAGGGGATTTCGTAGGATATCCACTCAGGCTCCGGGGAAGCGGCTGCGTCATATTGACATGGCAGAGGATGTCGTCATCCCGGAGGCCTCGGACATTTCGGATGTCAACCGGAAAATCTTCAGTCCACCCGAGATATGGGCACACTTGAATCACCTCGAGATGGAGTTACCGGGCATAGGCCCAGTCTGGGCTGGTTTCATGGCATCTTCGGCGGAGGCAGAGCAATACATGGACGAGCTGGGGGATTACATTCACTATAGTGGTGTCCCTTGCCCAATGACAGACCGTGTGAGGGTATTGCTAGATCGAACGGTCCCCCCACATTTGTCAGCCACCGATCTGAGGGAGAGCTTCCCCCTACTGGATGAATCAGAGGACTCCTCTCGGGAGGATGAGGCTGGAGGAGGGAGCTCGTTGGTGGAGGGTGAGGTCGGAGATCAAAGCTTAGGCTCCGACGATTTCGCAGAGGCTCTCGAGGTAGAATTACGAACTTCTTTCCTTATAGTCCGTTCTTGGGACATTATGGAATTCTCACCGATGTTTGACCCATGCAGGAGGAACTTGTACATAGGCCTTGTTCTCACCCCTCGGCGGGTGATGATGCGGGACCTTCAGAAACCGTGCCTATGGATGCGTCCAGTTCTGCGTCTGGTGGGACCAGAGCACCCGAGGTGGCTCCTCCGGAATCTCCAGACCTTCCAACAGTATACGAAGGGCCTCTCCTCAGGGTCCTGTCAGTATCAACTCAAGAGAAGCACTAGGAGGTCAATCTCTATATGTTTCCTCTACCGGTTTCCTTGTCGTCATAAGTAGACTATGCCAACTAACGCTTATGTCCCTCTCTATGGTACAGTTCTTTGACTGGCATGGGCTGCTGCGGCAAGGCTATTCGAGATGTCTGGTGGCATCCCTCCAAGGGGCATGCTGGTGATGGTGGTGATAGTCCCCCAATCTCCCCGAGCTGCAACACACATCATCACTAGCGGGACCACCAGCAGGGTCGTGACCGAGGTCATTGAGGTGGAATCCGATGAAGAGGATCGACTGGCCTATCCCAGTCCTGTCATGCCTGCTTCGGTGCTAGAGGTCGCGCCAGATTCAACGCCAGATGCAGATCCTGCCGAGGATTTCCTGCGGACGTATCCTGCGTACGAGCCTTCCAATCACGCAGACTGGGACAAAACGGCCTCTGATGAGGAAGATAACAACATATTCCACCACAGGTCGTGGAAGATTATCATGCGCTTCATCAAGGACACCCCCCTAGCGCTATGGATGGATGAAATGGACAGACTTTGCTCGCAGCTGCACGAACTATGCACTAGGGGAGTGGATGCCCAACATCCTCACGAGCTCGTCCGAGATCTTATGGCTGAGAAGATCCAGGAGCATGATCGTGGGCTCAGCGTTGGCTGGCAGTAGAGGAAGGCGACAAACATCAAGAAGTTCCAGGAGGCTGAAAGCAAGGTCCAATAGCTGCAGACCCGGGCGGATGAGCACTCAGCCTCTCTTAATGCACAATCTGAGCTGATCTCACGGTTGAAGGCCCAACTGGAAGAGGCAGAGGATCATATGAGGAAGGCTTCTAGAAAGATGGCTGCCATTCAGGCTGAGGTAGAGAGGGCCAGATCCAAGGCTGACGAACTGCGCCCCGCCACTGATGAGGAGGAGCGGGAGCTGAGTCAGCTGCAACAAGTCTTGGACGCCACAAGCCGAAGGGTAGCGGAGCTGCAACGCTCTTTTTACAGGGTCAACCCGTCCATGGGGGGAGTCGACCCTGGGTACTGTAATAAACTAAAAACCTTTTATTGGTAATTTTGCGCTTTAATTTATTTTTTTGTTTTGAATGTCATAGCCCACATGATTTCCACTTTTTGAATCGGTTCGTTACATCCCTACAATGTTTTCGGGATGTTTGGTGATAATTCCCCAAGCTCACGTGGTTCATGCCCGATGTGAGAAACAGGAGATAGTTGCCTTCTCTTCCCACCTACCATATGAGTGGAGACCAAGCTCCGAGCATCCGGGATTTGGATTACCAGTCTGGATTTTTGAAAGATGGGAGAGGCTTGGCCGGAAAAGGAATTTCTCAAAACAGCTGAATTACCGTTTCTTCAGCGTGCCCTCATGCATGAATGGTGGAATGCCAGGGGCACTGAAATCGGTCCGAACAGACAGAAATGGGAAGTGTGAAGTACAATGCCCAAGATTCGGAGCACTGTGGGGATGGCGTGGCAATAAAGGACAGCCGTTAAGCATGGAGGAGAAGTGGTATCCTTACTGCATTAGCCTGAAATGGGGAAAAAATGAGGGTCGACTGTTGACCATGTTCGAAACACGGGACCATGTCACAAATGTTGTCGGTCAATCTTTCGGGATGTTGACCTAGGACAGTTTGCGGACCCCGGTCGAGCATCCATACTGTTAGGGGGTCCCTCCAAACATGAACAGTCTTCCGGAACGTTGGCCCAGGACGGTAGGTGAGCCAATGCGGCATGAGACCAGGCCGTTAGGGGGTCCCTTAAGACATGAAATGGGACAAGCGTCCGAACAAGGGGCACGCAAATCATGGAATATGGAGTGATGGTTTTCCCAATAGAATCCGACACTTAGGTAGTTACACCACCTTGGTGGGAGTACACCAGATGGGCGCGTTGGTTTGGTCATGGATCCTTCCTTCTTTGGGACAGGGCCTCTCTTGTGAGGGGTCCGACCAGGGGGACGGAAAGGGGAAGGATGGGATTAATGATTTCTATGGGCTGGACCCTAGGAAAAACACTAGGGTGTCTCTACGTATCCCGTGAGGATGGGAATCAAGCCATACGTAGTTCTGTAAGCATAGTTTAATGTCATGAAGGACGATGAGAATCCTGGTCGTGTTGGTACACATCCTGCCAAAACTACTAAGCCCACATGAGTCATGCTTGGTATGGGAAACAAGTAGTGGTGGGACTTTCCCGACACAAAAAAGGGCAGTTTAGGGTGGAGAGACTCTTGGTGAATACCGGACCCATGATACTAACACTCCCATGTGGCGCACATAGATGTGCGAAGAGATAGAGCCGAATATGTTGGAATTCCACTTGAACATGAGGAAGTGGAAATGTGTGAATCATTACGCCGGAGATCTGGATAACAATGATGGTTGCATGGCGATAGAGGATATCTATTAATCATGGAGGAAATGCAGCATCCATATCGCGTTAGCCTAGAATGGGGACAAGAAAATGAGGGTTGACTGTTGACCATGTTCAAAACACGAGACCATGTCGCAAATGTTTTCAAAGATCCTTAGGGACGTTGGCCCGAAAGGATTGGAGGGCCCTTAGGTCCAGCTTCCATGGAGATCCCTTAAGCCTACTATCCATGTCGTCTGAGGGTCCTTTTAGATGTCGAAGAGGATGAGGATCCAAATTTTGAGCTCACGAAGCTTGGTTATGGGACAAGGTGAATGTCCCCATGAAAATTCCACACTTCAGGCTCTTTGTCAAAACACATTTGAATACGACAACGAGACGTATTAGATAGAGGGAGAATAGTCCTTTTCAATAGGGAGATCTTAGTTTAGGGTCATAGAATTTGGACCAAAGGGCGGGAGGAAACATGGGAGGCACACAGTGGGGTATCTCAGACACCTGACGTGAATGGGAACCAGATGTTCTGATCACCCTGTGCTTCTCGGACAATTTCAGGTCGAGGGACCATAAACGAGAGTTGAGTTGGGCCCAAAGAAAAATTCAAAGGTGTTCCTATGTACCACATGAGGATGTGGATCAAGCTGCACGTAGTTCTTGAGGGAGTCTTATTTTATGGTCTTAGAACTCAGACCATTAATGGGTAAGGGGAGTAGGGGACACATGGAAAGGCAGTTACAAAACTCGACGTGAATGAGGACCTATTCCCTACATACCATGCGTTCTCTGTGGAAATGCTCGAGTCGAGGGACCGAACACGAAGGTTAGGCTGGGCCCGCGGGGAAGTGCTCAGGCGCTCCTACGTATCTCATGAGGATGATAATCATGCCATACGTAGTTCTACATAGGCATTGACAAATGGTATGGCACGTGACCAATACCCAACATGATGTCCTCTACAACAAGGTCATCACAATGGTGTGCCGTTTTTAGTCGTGCGGCCAGGATGATAATGTCACAGTTTAGGGTCATGTGACAGGACCAAGCATGCATTTTAACGTCATGCAGCGCAGACGTAGCAGAGGCGATGCTAGGAGTGGAATGTGCACAGTGTCATGAAACACAATTGATGGAGACATGAACCCACATCACACTGTACGCCACTCTGAGAGGGAGACCTCAGGACGAGGGTACTATATAGAGGTAAGAGGTGAAATAGGGGGGGAGAGACTAGCTCCCTAAATGAGCTGGACCCGAAGACAAGGTGTACGGGCAGTCCTATATATCCCATGAGGATGGGAATCAAGCTGAACGTAGTTCTAGATGGATCTTAGTTTATGGCCTTAGAGCTCGGACCATGAATGGTGAAAACTTCCCAAGTAAGCGCAGACGTCAACCCGATCCCTAAGCGCACGTGAGTTAAAATCAGTGTGGGAAACAAGTGGGGGAATCCTTATCGCAATACTTGGGGCGTCCATCAAAGGGGAGTCGGCAGATAGCTCCGAAGGACACCTTTGACACGACTTTTTCCCCCAACGTGCAGTCGTGCATGGAGAAATAGTACCAAGAGTTTCAAAACACTACTTGGACATGATGAGACTGGAGAAGGATGTGAATCATGTAACTGAAATTTTAGGCTTCATGGGTTTGGCATGGCGATAGGGGAAAACTATTAACTGTGGCAGAAAAAAGAGTCTTCATATCACATTAGCATGTGGTGGGAACAACAAACGAGCATTGACTGCTGACCATATTCATAATGCGGGATTTTATCAATTTTTTGTCTGAAACCCTTGGGGGCGTTGGCCCGTAACGGTAGGAGAGCCCTTGGGTGTAGTATCCAGGCCATTATTAGGGGTCCCTCCGGGAGTGAAAGATGATGGAAGCCCTGATGCAGGGATACAAAAATCCTGGAAACCAGGTGCAGACGTGTTTGAGTAAGGTTTGGAATTCCAGGTAATAAACCAGACTACCCTTAGGCACATTGGTGAACCGTTGAAAAGGGTCGACGGAATAGCTCGGGAGGGAGAGGTACATGGCGTGGTCATTACAGGACCGACGTGAATGAGTACATAATCCCATACCACGCCATATACACCCCTTGTGGAGTAAGGGTAGTCCAAGGAGCCAAGATGGGATGGAGATTCCCAAGAGATGGGGCTGGACCCGAAGATTAGTCATTCTGGTGGTCCAACATATCCTATAAGGATGGGAATCAAGCCACACGTAGTTCTAGAAGATACCCAGGGGGAAGGATACCCAAACGAGGATGTGTACGATGCGGTGAGTAGCCTGACGTGAATGGGGACATAATCCCGCATCACAACGCACAATCTTGTGGGAAAGAACCTGGGCCCGGGGGCCCGGCAAGGCCAAGGGGCCGAAGTCTGGGCCTCGGTCAGGAAGGCCTGACAAGCTCGCAATTTAACGTCTTGGAGTGAGGATGAGGGTTGGGGAATATGATTACCTGGACAGAGGAGGTGTATGATACGCTGAACAAACTGATGTGAATGTGGACATAATCCTTCACCACACCATACACTCCAGGTTAGATCTTCGGCTTGGGCCCAAAAAGGCCAAGGGGCATGAGGGTAGGCCTCGGTGAGGGAGGCATGAGGCTGGGACTCGGTCAGGACGGCCTGACTAACTTGTAGTTTAAAATCTTGCAGCAAGGATGGGGAATGAGATAATTGTATCTCGTCCGAGGATGTGTACGACATGGCAAGTAACCTGACGTGAAAGAGAAAATAATCCTACATCACGCCGTACATTCCTTATAAGAGAATCCGGGTCGTGGGCCTGACCGCTGGCACCACCCGGAAGGAAGTTTGTCGCTTCAGGATGGGGCAGAATGAGTTACTTCACTTGATG
The DNA here is from genome assembly GCA_963277665.1 of Viscum album. NCBI lineage: Eukaryota > Viridiplantae > Streptophyta > Magnoliopsida > Santalales > Viscaceae > Viscum > Viscum album. The sequence continues at coordinate 64,990,966 of OY728132.1, read as the reverse complement.
TTTGGGCCATCTCGGGGTGGACCCGAGGATCCAGGACACTATTGACCATGTTCGAAAACACAGCGTTCCGATGGTGACCTGATATGGGAGTAACAAATGAGCATCGATCGTTGATAAAATTCACAACGCAGGACTTGTATCGACTTGTTGCATGGAAACCCTCAGGGGCATTGGCCCGTATAGGTAGGAGAGCCCTTGGGCGTAGTATCCAGGATGTTCTTGGGGGTCCCTTCGGGTGTGAAAAATGATGGAATCCTAGTCAAGGAGTGGGTGAATCATAGCTGTATCCATCCATGAAAGAGGCTAACATCTCTGGGGGGGACGTACAGCTAGGTCGAGGCTTGCTCGATGTGAGTTGGGGAATAAGTGTGCACCCTGCCATATGTCTTGACCCGAGAGGAAGATTTTGGCTTTTGGGCTGGGCCAACGGATGAAATTTCCGGGCTTTCCTACGTATCCCATTAAGATGGGAATCAATCCACACGTAGTTCTTGAAGGCCATGCAGTTTAACATCATGCAGTGAGGACGTGGGAGGATAGAAGAACGGGAGTGGGCACATGGTGCAACCCATACAATCCTTTTATGAGCTGGGTTGTATGAGAGGGACTAAGAAAGCATACTCCTCTCTACGTGAGGACACTCCAAGGAAACTTTTCCCAGGGGGATAGTGGAAGAGAAGATCTTGGGACTGGGCTCAAGACAAGGTGTCCGAGCGTTCCTACGTATCCCATTAAGATGGGAATCAAGCCACACATAGTTATTGAAGCGCAGTTTTACGTTGTTATGGATGAGAAATGTGTCTCAACAGGGATATATATGGAATGGCAGGTAACCCAACGTGAATGAGGATGTAATACCACACCACACAGTACAATCCCATAAGAGAGTCTGAGTTGACGAAGGCCAAGGGGCCCGAGGCTGCGCATTGGTCAGGGAGGCCTGACTGGCTTTCAGTTTAACATCTTGCAGTAAGGACGGGGGCCAGGGGCCCGAGGAGGCCAAGGTGCCTGAGGCTGAGCCTCGGTCAGGAAGGCCTGACTGACTTTCATTTTAACATCTTGAACTAAGGATGATGGGAGATCTTAGTTTAAGGTCATAGGGCTTGGACCATTTTGCAGTTTATCGTCCTGCAGGACGGCGGTGCAGTTTAAGGTCGTGCAGAACCGTACAGTTTAAGGTCGTGCAGGACCATATAGTTTAAGGTTGTGTTGGACCATACATTTTAAGGTCGTGTTGGACCATACAGTTTAAGGCCGTGTTGGAACATACAGTTTAAGGTGGTGTTGGACCATACAGTTTAAGGTGGTGTTGGACCATACAGTTTAAGGTCATGTTGGACCATACAGTTTAAGGTCGTGTTGGACCATACAGTTTAAGGTCGTGTTGGACCATACAGTTTATAGTCGTGTTGGACCATACAGTTTAACATCGTGTTGGACCATACATTTTAAAGTCGTGTTGGACCATACAGTTTAAGGTTGTGTTAGACCATACAGTTTAAGGTCGTGTTGGACCATACAGTTTAAGGTCGTGTTGGACCATACAGTTTAAGGTCGTGTTGGACCATACAGGATCAGGCAAAGTACTTCTTGAGGAACTTGGAATTGGTGGGAGGAGTTACGCACTCACCATCCATGGTCACCAAGGAGTACGCCCCGTTAGGGTAAACCTTATGGATGATATAAGGCCCTTATCATTTGGGTTCTAGCTTGGGCGGTTTCCTACCAGGGATCATTGGCGCTCAAAGGGCCAGCACTAGGTCACCCTGTAGAAAAGAATGGAGGAGAACCTTCTTGTTGAAGGCCCTCACTATCTTATTCTGATGCCTTTCCAGATTGTGCAGGGCACGAAGCCGGTTCTTGTCCAGTGCTTCTAATTCAGCTAGACTAATTTTGGACACCTTATCTGGCACTTGATGGTCATAGACTGTAGTGCATAATGATGGATGCTGGATCTCAATGGGTAGGACGGCCTCAGCCCCACACACCATGGAATATGAGGTCACTTGGGTAGAGTTTCCAGTCGTCGTCCGATAAGCCCAGAGGGCATTGGGGATCTTGTCCGGCCAACTTTTCTTGTTCTGACCAACCATATTTTGCAGAATTATAGAGAGGGTTGTCTTGAACGCCTCGATCTGTCAGTATTCCTGCACGTGATAGCGGGAGGTATGGTTTGAACGGATGTCGTACTTGGCGTACAATTTTTTCAGCTCAGCCGCTCGGATGTTGGTGCCGTTATCAGTGAGGACGGCATGAGGGACCCAAAATTGGTGGATAATATTGGAGCTCACAAAGTCGAAGATGGAATGGGCCTTGACCTTGTTGAGTGGAACTGCCTCTTCCCACTTGGAAAAGAAATCTATAGCAGTCAGGATGAACCTACAATGGCGAGCTGTTGCCGGTGGATATGGTCCCACTACATCAAGTCCCCATACCGAAAATGGCCAAGAGTACTTGGTGGGGTGGAGGGGCTCTAGCGGCCGATGCTGGAAGTTGGCGTGAACTTGGAACGCGTGGAATCTCTTGGAATACCTGATACAATCGTGGATCATAGAGGGCCAGAAGTACCCCAACCTCCAGATTTGATGGGACAGCTTCGGCCCAGCTTGATGGGCACCACAGGAACCGGTGTGGACCTCTTGCATAACTTGAGAAATCTCTACTTCTTGAATTCAACAGAGGAGGACGCCATCGAAGCTCCGCTTATAAAGGATCTATTCAAGACTAGGGCCGCTCTGGAGGGTAAATTGCAGCGTGCGACGTCTGATTCACTCGCGCTCGGCCCAGTCGTCTAGGAGGTGACCATTTTGGAGATACTCGACAAAAGGTTCCCTCCAGTAAGGAGTGGCTTCAACCACTATGTCTGACGAACCCATGACCCCTGACGTAGAGGGCCTGGAGGTGAGATGACTTACCCGCAGGCCATCATTGTCCTCTTGGGGGACGGGGGCAATTACTCTTCGTTGTGCCACATGTATGATCATATCATCTTTCTCGGGTTCCGCGAGTGACGTAGCTAAGCCGGCCAAAGCGTCATCTTGACTGTTCTGTGACCGAGGGACATGGGTGACCTTTGGACGAGAGGAGAACTGGGCCATTAGGCGGTGGGTGCACTCCAGAAATGGAAAAATCTCCGGATTCCTAACGACATAATTTCCATTGACCTGCTTGATTACCAGCTCGGAATCTCATTTCACATATAGATGGGGCATGTCGATCTCAAGGGCAAACTCGAGGCTGGTGATGAGAGCCTGCTACACTACCTCATTGTCGGTACAGCCTTCTGACAATAGGAATGAGTATTGTAGGACGGCTTGCACCAGGGTAATGAAGACGATACCCATGCCCACTCTGTTGAGCTTAAGATCATTGAGCCTCCTACCGGTGGGGCTCCGGGAGGCACCGTAGAAGTGCATTTGCCAACATGGGAAGACCCGATCGACTGAGAGGATCGTCTCATCAGGAAAATCCAGGTCTAGGGATTGATCAGCGGAGGTTGGATGGGCAGCTAAAAAGTCTGCCAACACCTGTCCTTTAATGGCCGTCTGAGTTACAAACCTGATATCAAACTGCTGGAGAATCACCGCCCACCGTTCTAGTCATCCAGTCAACATGGGGCGGTTCAGGATGTACTTTAGTGGGTCTACCCGAGAGACCAATTTCACCTCATGGTGCTGTAGGTAATGTCGTAATTTCTGTATGGAAAAAATGAGCACAAGGCAACCCTTTTCGATAGGGGAGTATCTGATCTTCGTATCGAGAAGCACACGGTTGAGATAGTAGAGACTGTTCTCAGTACCCTCATTATTCTTCTGGGCGAGAAGTGCACCGAGAGACTGTTCTAGGGCCGTCACGTAAAGGACCAGTGGCTTTCCAGAAATAGGTGGCATCAAAACCGGAGGTTATAGCAGATACAACTTGATTTCCCTGAAGGCGGTCCGACACACTTCATCCCATTCGTAAGCGATGCCTTTCTTCATGAGCCGGGAAAAGGGATTACACTTGCTGGCCAGATTCGTGATGAATCTATGTATATAGGCTAAGTGGCCATGAAGACCTTGAAGTTCCCGAATATTTCTCAGGGGAGGCATTTGACTGATGGCCTTGATCTTCTCTGGGTCAATCTCAATGCCTTGGTATCTAAAAACAAATCCAACAAACTTCCCAGAGGTGACCCCGAAGGCACACTTTAACGGGTTCACTTTCAAGTGGTGGCAACGGAGGATACCGAACACTTTCTCAAGGTCTTTGAGATGGTCCTGGCGCTGGCATGATTTGACCACTAGGTCATCCACGTAGCATTCCACCAGCATCCCAATAATCGGCCTGAATATGGGATGAATTGCCCTCTGATAAGTGGAACCTGCATTTTTCAGGCTGAAGGGCATAACCTGGTAACAAAAGGTACCTTGGGGGACCTAAAGGCAGTTGAATCATCTTCCTTGGTGGCCATCCGTATCTGGTTGTATCCGTAATACCGATCCATCAATGACAGGGCTCGGAACCCAGCTGTAGCATCAATTAATAACTCGGTCACCGGGAGGGAAAAGTCATCATTTGGGCAGTGGAGATTGAGGTCGTGGAAGTCGATGTAGACACTAATCTGCCCATTCTTCTTCCTGACTGGCACAATGTTGGAAATCCATATGGGGTACTGGACTTCCATAACGATGTTGGCCTTGATAAGCTTGTCAACATCGGCCTCAACCATAGCACCATGAGAAGGGTGCATCTTTCTGGGGGGCTGCTTAAAACTGTGATGGTTTGACAGGAGGCCCAGGCGGTGAATGGATCCCTGGGGATCAAGTCCTGGCATCTCATTGTAACTCTAGGAAAACACATCACGATGTTTCTTGAGGAAGTCTACATACCACTATCGCTCCTCGGGGGACATGGCTGCACTGATCAATGTGAGTCTCAGATCTGCCTCGCTACCAAGGCTCACCTGTACCAGTTCATCAACTGTGGTAGAGAGGCCTTACTCAAAGGCGGGGGGATCATCCTCCAGGTCTTCCTCTCCACCCGTGGGGGGATTTCCCGCAATGGGAGATACTTCTGGGCTATCAAAACCTGAGGGGAAGATTGTGCCAGCTTGGGCAGCAGTGGTCATCATATCAGGAGACTCACTCGCCATTGAGACCAGAAAAATGAAGGCAGTTGACCCTATCCCATCTGGACATTGGCCTAAGGGGCCACGTTTGATGACATCAAAGCAGTGGTGACGTGTCGTCCTGAGCCTGTTGATTCCAGCCCGGCGGAAGAGACATGTATGGCGTACCTCCATTGTTATAATCATGACATTCCGGTACCACACAGGGGTAGGAGGCTATGGGATCACTTGATCCTGGTTGGTGTAGGATTACGAGGTAATTTTCAGCCGTCGCATGGACATGGGAACATGCCCTCATTTCATACTAGAAATAACAAAACATTGCCCCATGTCGGTGTTCGTGGCCTCCAATCGGTGGATTGGGAGGATGTAGGTGTCATCTATGCTTGCCTAGGGATCACTTGTGATCGGGTCGGGTTCATCCTCACTTTCTAGGATTTTATTATCCTTACTCTTGTAATAATCAGTATCCAGATAGCGGGCCTCACAAGTGGATAAAGGAGACACATCTCCTTGGAGAATGCCTACTCGACCATTGAGGGAGTATTTGAGGCACTGGTGATATGACGAAGGGACTGCTGCATGCATATGGAACCATGGCCTACCCATCAACGCATAGTAGGTGGTGTTCTGAGAGACGACCATGAACTCGGTGCTGGAAATTAATCCACCGAACTGAGTCTTCAGGCGGATCTTACTGACTGGGGTTCGCTCGGCCCTGTCGTATCCATGGATTCTGAGGTCAGAGGGAGTTAAATCATCTTCAGACAGACCCAGCTTTCGCAGTGTCTGAGTCGGGATTAGATTGATTATGGAACCTGTATCAACGAGGCAGTGGTGGACTTTCACACCATTGAAGTGGCCAGTGATGTACAACGAGAAAATATTCCCCTGTATAGGAGGGTCCTCATCTTCACAGGAGAACGAGATAACCACCTGACATTCGGCATTCTCAATTGCCTCGGCATGGAAGGCTTCTTCGGCCGCCACCTCTGGCTCTACCTGGAGGGGGCTCCTTAGGGCCTCATCAAGTGCCTCGTGCATTTCAGATGATAGGCGAAGAGCCTCAAGGATAGAAATCCTTGCTAGGATGCTGTCCAGGTGCATCAGGACATCATACTTTCGTGCCAAGCGCAAACCTCTGCTTATAGGAGGTCGTTCGGCAGTTGGAGGCATATAGGGTCGTGTCGGTTGAACCGGCAGTTGGCTAGTTCTGGGTACATCCTGCCGCCTACTAGTTGATGCATGGAGAGTAGTCCCTAGACTAGGATCGGACAGCGGAGACTGGCCTGTAGCCGGGCAAGACTGACTGTGATACGAACGAGGCAGCTCTTCCTAATCTAGTAGCACAAACGGCGGTGGAGGTAGAGTTGAGGGTGTCATATGGGGTTGTGCATACTAAGCTTTGCGCTGAGTCTGCTGTCTAGTTTCAGTAGCATGCACGACCAGGCTAAAAGTGCCCGCTAACGTGCCTCGACGACCGGCGTGGTTGTGGTTCCGCTGACGTTGACGTCGGCTGGGGACGTTGGGGAGGCTAGCCTGGAGTTCCCCTTCACTGGGAGTCATGTAAGGATTTACTAGCTCCACAGTGTTAATAGAATCATACCCCTGGCTGTCGCTCGATGATTCGTCCACTAACGGGTAGATTTTGGGAGGAATCCCCATTTCAGGGGGCATAAAGTCACCAAGAGTGCGGGATGACGATGGCACCGGTAGTGCACGTTTTTTCTTCTTGCGTCATCGCTGCTTGCCCTTTTGGGACGAGGTCAGCTGTGAAGGAGATGTATAGGTATTGGCTACTTCTTCTAAAGGTTCTGGTTCTTCAGGCATTCCCGGATGATTCCATGGGCACGGATGATGGTTTTTCGAGCCATCCAGTCGTCGTATATCTGGGACCCGCAGCTGGGAACCTGCTGCCACTCACCTTCGCTGACGCTACCAATCTCTGACCCTACAAAGACACCTATTACTTGTGTTGCTGTCGGGCCTAACCTGACTATGTTTTTGTTGACCTGGTCTTGAAGCTAGTCTTTAAACACATAGCATTGCTTGAAGGTGTGCCCCCGAATCCGATGATAAGGACAGTAGTTGGGGTGATCGGTAAGATTAGCCTCCACCGGCCTTCTGCACTCGGGTAGGTGCACAATCCCTTGATCTAGAGCACTTCGGAAGTGGCCATGGACCTGATTTTCATTGAACGAATAAGTTTGATGCCTTTATTCCAGATTGGGGGCCCAAGGGGGCCCGACCCTGACGAGGGGCCGGGGGGGCCTGCCAAGGAGGCGGCGCCTGATTGTCTTGCCTAGGTTGTGGTGGCACATTGCATAGGGGAACCTGTCGTTTATGAGGTGGTCACTGCTGGGCAGGAGCCTGCGCTTGAGGTGGAGGACCTCTGTGGGGTTGCGGGGATGGTGCCGCCGACAGTAATTCCAACTGCCTTGGGGCTTCTATTGGAGCCACCGCGGCGGGTTCGGCTCTGGCAGTCCTCCTGGCTAGGATCATAGGGGGCAACGAACGTGCCTGACTAGCCTGTTGCAGAGCCTCCTCAAGGTGCTGAGCCTTATCTGAGAAATCTCGGAACCCTCCAGGGTAGTTCTGGGTAATCAGAGATGGAACCAGCTCCGTTTTAATGTTCCCTACACACATCGTCAGTAAGTGATCCTGAGTAAGTGGCATGTCGAGGGAGTATGTAAGTCCCTTCCACCGGGTGATGAAGTCCGCGACTTGATCATCAGGCCTTTATTTTCACTTGAAGAGGTCTGCAATGCTGGTATTTCGCGTGGTGGAGCTGAATTGTTATAGGAACTGCAGGAGGAAATCCTCCCAACTGGTCACCAATCCGATATAGAGCTGGTTGTACCATACGAATGTGAGACCTTCCAATGTCTACAAAAAACATCAGATCTTGGTGGCTTCTTGCTGGGCCGGAGTCCCCAGCATTGGGCCACACCTGGAAGAAAAATTGGCCAAGTGCTGTAGCGGGTACCCTGTCCCGTTGAAGGGCGAGAAAGTGGGGTTCCAAAAACACGGGGGTGCAGGCATATCATCCACCCACGCGTGATACTGCTTGCCATCCGGTGGGACTGCCACCTGCCGTGTTTCCAATGCTTCGAGGCGGGCTATGAGTGCAGTTATAAGATCATCCGGGTGGGGGTCCCTGTCTTGACGAGGATCCCTGATCACAAGTGTGTTCCCAGGTTCTTCGACATGGTAGATGGCTTCGGCGGCTCGTAGAGTGACTAGAAGAACGGCCTGTGGGGCGACTGGGGGAACCTGGACAAGATTCTTCATATTGCCACGTCATTCAGGAGGGTTTGGTGAGACGTATCGCACCCTCTTGCTGTAAGTTCTGTCTTATACCTTGTCTGTGGAGGTAGCATGATCAGGGTTGCCCAGAGGCATCTCACCGGGGGGAATTGTTCCTGCCCCTGCTTCCCCGGCTTGGGATTACTATAGTCGGGTCACCGCTCTGCAGCGCGCTCGGCCAGGAGTTCGTCAACCAGCCTCTTCTACTCAGTAAGCTACTGGCGTAACGCGACCTTCTCGGGATCTTCGTCCGTCTTCTGTACAGAGGCGGACGGGTCGGAGTTCTTGATAGTTTCGACATGCTCCTTACCCTTACTGACATTTTGACTGAGTACCATCGACTTGGTGGGTACAGGGAGGCCTAGAAGGTTCCTCTGCTGACGGGTAACCCTCCCTGATGGGTCCAGCAGTGGCGGTACGTCCTCGAGGGGTAAGTGTCCATCGAGAAATTCAAGCTTGTCTTCCTTGTCCACTCTGTCAGTCGTGTGGACCGCGACCCCTCTCGAGGGCATGTCCTCAATGTCGCATAACGAATTGGGCAGCCGTTGGATAGGGCTGAAGAGGAGAACGACATAGTGTCCCCAGCCACAGACTTGCACATGGGGGGTAGCTTCCCTGAGGACTCTGTGGAGTAATTTGAAACTCTGAACACATTTCCGTTGAAGGGTGCTCTGACGGCCTGATGACTCAGGGTGCTGGGCCACAAGGAGTGCGGCTAAATTGATTAGGCGGCATTGCTTGCTGATTTCATTAAAGTGCTCTCGACTTCTGGGGTACATCACCCGCTCGTAACGAAGGAGGAAGTATCTCTCCCAAAGGGTTCGGAAAAATCAACCCCACTTCTACTGGGGTAAGGGACTTTGGTGCACGAAAGTTCGGCGCCACCGTCGGCTTGAACTTCTCTGGGAAGTGATCCGCTGCGAGAATGCTCTAGAAGCTCCTGGGTTCGAACTCGGGGTCTGGCCTTGTATTTCTCCATTCATCAACCGGGGGCGGCTGAGGGACGGTTAGAGTTACCGAGGAGGACCTCTGGGATAGGAAACTTGGCGGTAGAGAATACAGCGAACGAGCTGACTGGACGTCGAATTTCGGGCCATCCTCTGAAGAGTGAGGTGACCTCACCACGATATCACGATATGATGGGCTGATAGCCACAGCTTCAGGTGCAGGATTTAAGGTCTCCGGTGATAGTTAATGTCGTTGATCTACCGTCGTTGGACCCCAAAATAGCACTCTGTGATCTCCGGTAGAGGTAGAGTGCGCTTCTGTTGACAACGGTGGTGATTGCACGGTCGTGACCTGCGTAATTTCCACGATTTCTTCCTCATGGATGTACCTACAGAGAGTGGTGGGAATTCGGTGGACCCTGCATTCCGGGAGAATGTGGATAACGCGCCTGGTTCCTGCCCTAGTCCTTGATGCGGAGGAGCGGGAAGAAGGTTCCATCGCTGAGTCGCATTCCGCTTCAGAATCCGAGAAATGAGCCGGTTTGATCTCCACCCTCTCCCCCCAGGATTCTTTCTGTGGTGGCGATGACCCGCTCTTCTACCCCAGGGTGGCTCTTCGGGACAAGGTTGATTCTCAACATGTAGTATTGGGGCGGCGCTGGCGCCGTGGCAGAGAGGGCCTCTGCTCGAGGTGGCTGGGGTGTGAGGGGCACCAGCACAAATGTCGAAGGGTACATGGGGAGGACCTCCATAGATGGTACGGGCGGAGCGAGGCTGACCTTCACTCCCCAAGTTGCTGGGGTGAGGAGGACCTTCGCCTGTTGTAGAGAGGACGTAGGGAGGACCCCCACGTTGGAGAAGGACAGGATGTACAATGCCTTCATATCGGCGGTCGGGGGCAGGAGGAGGGACTCCATACCCTATATAGTGGGTGCGGGAGAGGTTTCCGCACCGAGAATCACTGTCGCGGGGTGGGTCTTCCTTCGGGATAGGGGTAGCGCGAGGCATACCTCTGTGACAAGCTTAGGAGTGGGGAAAGCCCATGCTCTGTGGAATGGTGGTACAAAGAGGACCTCTGTATGGAGTGATCTTTCCGCGGATTGGTTCGCGGAAATCATTGCTCGGGCTGCGACCCCGAGAGTCAACCCAGCCTGCTCGTGGGGTGGCTGCGGCCTCGATCTCGGTCGGGTGAAGGAGTGCCCATGCTCACTGTATGCAGGAAATCCATGATGTACGTCGTCGGTGGCTTGGGCCACAGTAGTTGTTGACGTCGACGTATCTTGGCAAGCGTCCTCAGCCCGTGCCCGGCGCTGACATCGGGTCAGATGAGCTGGTGCAGGTGGTGTAGGGGCATAGCCTACCTGCTCTTCCTGCGAAGCCGGACGACATCGCTGATGCGGCCGAATGGGAGACCTTGCCTAGAGCCCTTGGATCGGGACTCTGAGCGGGCCGAGACGGACATCACCTGTCTCATTAGTATAAGGCGAGGAGTCGTCGAGGCGTTCCGAGGACAGGCTCTCGAAATGATTGAATGTTGGGGTGGGGAGAAGGGGCTCCCTGCGTGGCCTGTTAGGGAGGCATTGACAGCGGGGCCTGGATGCCTCTAGGTCCAGGCGAGCCATATCCCGAGTTGGGATGACCCCTTACTCCTCGTACCTGCGTACAAGGCTGCTGATAACTGTTCACTGTATGATCTCTAACGGGGAAAGGGGACGTGGGTGCCCCGTATTCGCCGATGTAGAGGCTGCCATGGCGGCAAAATATCCACGTGGGGCAGTTGTGCCGGCGTTTACCTCACCCCTGCATCCGCGAGTGGGCGGGGATTGTGTCTCCACAACAACAACCTGGTTCCTGGGAAACGGAGAGATAAACTCATCAGTACCTCGAGGAAGTGGATCGACAACTAGTGCCCCAACATCATTCCCTTCTCCATGTCTATAAGAGGTATCCACGCCAACAAGTTGCAGAAAGGAATGCCCCACGTTCTACCATCCCAACTTCCGGTGAGTTTCACGCTAGGCCCGCCATTTTCTTGGTGGGACCGGGTGCTGAATATCTGGATTTGGTGACATGTCAATCTACTGGAGTCTCAAACGCTAAAAATCTCCACATTGAGGAGAAGAATTTCACGTTGGGTTCTCCATTTCTATTTCCGAAACTTTCTCCAGGGCGTGCGTGCATCCGTCTGCGGAGGCGAACGCACTGCATTGTTGCCCCGCATTCCCGCTTTCCAAAGGCGGGCGGTATTAGATCCTTATTCAGGGACGTCTACTCCTTGATCGAAACTGGGATGATTGGATGTCGGTTCTTCCTTCTGTGGATTCCTCCTCAGAACTCATCACCTAGTTCGGGTCTCCCTCATAGATTTATTACGTTGTTCGTGAAACTCTTCCCAGTTCCATGTTTCCATGGATGCCGGTTAATTACACTGCTTCTGTCAGGACATTCCAAAGGGTCCGGTCAGGGCAGAAACCTTTAGTCGGGGGAGTAGTCACGTCGAGGAATCAATAGCGTTTCTAGATGCTGGGGAACTGGCATGTCTGTCTTTTATCCCTTGTCATAGGGCTTCTCGAGGGCGTGGAAGCCTGAGGCATCCCACATCGAGAGCGGGGAATTATATGCCATTGAAATATATCTGAGGTTTTCCTCAGCTTCCTGTGTTTAACACAGGGTATGTCGCAGGTTTAACGTCTAGCGGAGACGGATCAGCCTGATCAGAGCATTAGCTAGAATGGATCAGATTGATGAATTTCCCTTGAAGGGGTGCTGATACCGGGACCAGCCCTGGGCGGCTGCGAAGTGGAGAAAAATGGTATGATCTTGCCCGGATATGGTAGTCCAAGTGAGAATCATGATGGGTGATGGAGAGTTGAATGAAGTGTATGGGGAATGAAACGGGACCATCACAAGGGTGACAGTAATGTTGGGCTTGAGTCTTGAAGAGACCTCCTACATATCCCTGTGGTAGGTAATCAAAGTCCGCGTAGATCGGGATGGTGTCGGCAGACCGACGTGAAGGTGGACCTTGGTCCGATGGATGTTGTCAGTGAACCAACGTGAAAGTGAACTCGGGGGTCCACTGGTGGTGGGCTTGAACCTCGTGAGGCTTCCTACGTACAATGCCTTGACATGGATCAAAGTCCTCGTAGTTAAGATGGAATATGGAATACAATTTAATGTGATGCGGGACAGGGGTGAACCGATGTGGGTGATGTCGGAATGACCGAGCGATGGGATTTAACCTTATGGGGGATTCCTATTTACCATGCCTTGACATGGATCAAATACCACGTAGTTCATAATGGTGTGTCAGCGAACCGATGCGAGTGAGGACCTTCGTCCAGATGGTGTGGGGCTTACACACTAGGCTAACCAGGTGCTAGTGACCTAATGTGAAGAAGGCCGAGGTGACCAACAGGTGGGGGGCTTGAACCTCTGGGAGGATTCCTACGTACCATGCCCTGACATGGATCAAAGACCTCATAGTTCATAGGGGGATTCGTCGGAGAACCGGCGTGGAGGTAGACCTTGAACCGATGGGTGGTGGGCTTGAACCTCAGGGAGGCTTCCTACGTACCATGCCTTGACATGGATCAATGTCCCTGTAGTTCGGGTGGGTCACAACGGTTTGCCGTCGGACTGGGATATAGTTTAACGTCATGCGGGACGAGGATGAACTCGACATGAATAAATGATGGGTGGGTTTGAACCTCAGGGAGGCTTCCTATGTACCATTCCTTGACATGGATCAAAGACCTCGTAGTTCAAATGATGGAAGTCGTCAGTGAACCGACGTGAAGGTGGACCTTGGTCCAATGAGAGTTGGGCTTGAACCTCGGGGAGTCTTCCTACGTACCATGCCTTGACATGGATCAAAGGCCTCCTAGTTCAAATGGGTGTGTAGTTTAATGTCATGCGGTACAAGGGAATATAGTTTAACATTGTGATGGACAACTGTACATAGTTTAACGTCATGCTGGACAAGGTATGGTCTTGGCCACTACCAACTCTAAGCCCATGTGAGTCATGATCGGTGTGAGAAACAAGAGGATACAAGGACCTGACAATCACGTCGCGAAGGGTGCGTCTGTGAGAAGTGAAGAGAGGCTTACGTGTTAGGCGGCCCATGGTACTGGGACTTAATCCAGGATGGAGGCCCGAAGTGTAGCAAAGCGCAGCGAAAGAGGGATTTGGGTCCAATGATGGGAGGTGCCCCGTTCCCTATCGCTCCCTCCACTGAACATGGTAGTGGGGAAGTACGGAGATGCAGGGGTGCAACCATCCGTTGAAGGACTAGGGGGGCTTACCCCAAGGTGGTTTCCCTTCTCTCGTGGACATACGCCACTCCGATAAGGAGGATATCATCCCTTGTGGGCGGAGTGATTCCATTCTCGTGGAGACGAGTGGCGTAAAGAATGGCCGAGCTCGGGGTCCAGCGTGTGAGTTACGGGGTCAGGTCACAGTTTAACGTCATGTGTTGAGGACATGGTGCTTGGTAGTTTAATGTCCTACAGCTCGGACGAGGTGGGTTTACTCCGCACCCCTAGGACATACATGACCAGCACCCTTTGCTCCTTGGGGGTGGGAAGGTATAGTAAGTCTATGGTCAAGGGGGGGTCGTAGAGAGAACCATCGAGAGGTCCATGTTAGAGTATCTACTTGAAGAAGCAATAGCCGTTAGTGTGCCTATGCAAATGAAGAATTAGGCGATGCAACGCTAGGAGTGGTGTGGTATGTGGGACATTGAAATTACATCGTAAAAACCTGGAGGGTCGCACGGGGAGAAGAATTACCAAGTAGAGGAGGGTGCTTCATGAAGTGGGGTGCCTTGGCCTTAGCATGGGGCAAATGTGTGAGTGGAGAGTGCTTCGTGAAGTGGAATAGTGTTCGCGGAGCATTGCCTCACGAAGAAAGGTACTGCGAAGCAGTGTGCTTCGCGATGTGTAGCGATCCTACCTTAGTATGGGGATCACTAGTATAGGATGGTTGTTTCAAGAAGCATAAATGCTCCGCGGCTGCCCGAGTTCCCTTGGGAATCCCCCTCCTTCACGAATTCCCTTGAGCTTCGTGAAGGGCATCCATCTCGGAAGAGGGGCTCAAAACGAGACAAAGCGAAGGCATCACGCATAGTAGAAGTACCTCGCAGAGCTCATGATTCCTGGGGAAAAGGGTACTTCGCGATTCGGGAGTGGATAAGCCAAAAGGTCGGATTGTCCATCCACTTGGACTTAGGGGTATCCCAGTATTTATAGTCAAGGGGCACCGTGAAGCAGAACTCACACGCCGCTTCCGGTGCTTTGCGGTGCGCTCACGAACGTCAGGCCGTTCGCGGAGAGGTACCGCCTCCGGTGCCTTGCGGCGGGCTTGCGAATTTCAGGCCGTTCACGGAGAGGTACCGCCTCCGGTGCTGCGCAGGACCGCGATGCTCGGGGGTGCTTCACGTCGGGGCTTCACGAGGCAGCGTGTGGGGATTCATTTTATTCCCTTCCTTTCGTGCAATATTTTGGCACCAACACTTCTGCAATTACTTTTTCACATAGACTCTGAGAGATGATCAAGCACGAGACTTCCTACATGTTTACCCAGGATCTATGACAATGTTAGAGTATTCTACTCATTTTATGAATCATCAATGGTTTTCCCCATCTCTGAATGGCGACACGCACACTACTATGAGGCATTTTGAGGACGGACTTGAGTATACTATCTTCTCACAGGAGAATGTCGTCCGTTAGACCACTGTTATGGAAATTGTGAACTTGGATCTAATATAAAAGCAAAAAGTTATGGAAGAAAAACTAGTGAGCCAGGGCGGTTCAGTTCTGAGATAGGGTGAGGGCTCTTTTGGCAATAGGGAACTCTGTTTTGATGGTTCGCGTGGGGGAAATCCTATCCAAACAACACGTCTAGAAAGATCTATTACTTGATATCAGTGCTATAGGGATGGACACATAAATCCGTTCTGCACGAGGGATCCGATGGAGTGCCGAGATCACTGCAGGATGGGTCACCATCAGTGTTTCTGTCGTTCCTTCTCTTCAGCTTCTAGTGGTATAGGATCCTCACCTGCACCTCTTTAAGGTATGGGATCTATGACTCCATAGCATACTGAAAGTTATTTTTTCACCGGTCAATCAGGATGAGGTAATGGTGGAGGTCGTGGTCAAGGAAATCATGTCCCAAATTATCTGCTTCAGTAGAGTGGGCCTTCTCAGGCCAACCAGGTAGCGTATCAAGGTCACGGCTTGGGTCTCATGTATGCAGTGCAATCAGCACCAGTGGAGCAGAGTACATGACCTTCTATTGTGAGAGGTACTATACTAATATCCCATACTTTAGTTTCTGCTCTTTTTTATACTGGTGCATCACACTCTTTTATATATGTTGTTGTTGTTGAATATCATGGTTTTCCAATTGAGTACCATTGCGGCATCATGTCTCTCGACACTCCACTTGGGGTTAGGACATAGGGTGTACACTAGTTCCAAGAGTGCCCCCTCGAGATAGGTGGGTACCGTTTTGTTTGGAATTTATATATGGTCAATATGTCTTGCATCGTAGTCATTATTGTTATGAACTACCTCTACCCTTATCGTGCTCATGTGGATTGCTATCACCATCCGGTGTACTTCAAATCCCCTGAGGGTGACAAATTTCTATACAAAGGAGAATGGGATATGCAGGTAGACCGAGCTAAGCCTAAATATGCAGGGTTGGGCAGAGTGAAAACCCAGTTGGCAAGTCTCTTCAGGAGAGATCAGGAAACACACCTAGATGAATTCCATCCAGTGGTGGATCTTTTCAGGGACGTCTTCCGAGATGATTTCTCTTGCTTACCTCTTATATGAGGTGCAGAGTTCACTATCAAGCCATGCCAGGTGCGACACCAGTGTCTATTCCTCTCTATAGGATGGCACCAACAGAGCTACATGAACTCAAAAAGTAGCTTGAAGTCCTCGAGGCAAAGGGTTTCATCAGACCTAGCACATCACTGTGGGGTTCACCTATCCTTTTTTCCATGAAGGCAGATGGTACCCTAAGGTTGTGCGTGGATTATAGTCGACTCAACCAGCTCACGGTAAAGAATCGATATACATTACCTTGTATAGATGATCTCATTGACCAGCTTCGGGGGGAAAATATTTTCTCCGGGACTGATCTCAGGTCGGGATATCACCAGGTGCATTTGCGATCATCTGAAATACCATGTAAGCCTTTACGAAGAAGGTATGGCTCGTACGGGTATCTGGTTATGCCTTTTGGACTCATGAATTCACCAGTAGTCTTCATGGCTCTGATGAATCGTGTTTTTCATCTCTATCTTTATTCAATTGTGGTAGTCTTCGATGACGACATCATATTGTATTCGCATTCCAAACAAAACCATGCTACCCAACTTGAGATCGTTCTGAGTACACTAATAGAACACCATCTATACACTAAGCTCAGTAAATTCCTCTTCTGGATTGATAAAAGGAACTTCTGGGGTCATATTCTATCTGAAGCAGGGGTGACAGTTGAACCAGAAATAGTGAGCACTATGGTTTCATGGGAGCATCCCAAGAGTTTCTTCGACATCCGAAGTTTCTTGGGGCATGCTGGCTAATACATGAGTTTCATCCATGATTTCTCTCGCTTAGAAGAGTCTCTCACAGCCTTGACTGAGAAAGGTGTGTTGTTCATCTAGTCATAAGCTTGTGAAAAGTCATTTCCGGAGTTGAAAAGAAGAATGACCTCAGCCCCGATCCTGATTCTACCTGAACCTGGTAAGAGCTATATAGTTTATTTTGATGCTTGATGTAGGGTGATTGAGTCATGGCTTATGGATCCTGCCAGCTGAGACCTCACGAGCGGAACTATCTTACACACGACCATGAGTTGGAAACTATGGTTCATGCACTATGTTGTTGGAGACACAATTTATTGGGTGAGGTATTCGTTTTTTACACAGATAATAAAAAGCATGAAATATATCTCCACACAATGAGATGTGAACTTAAGGAAGAATAGGTGGGTCGAATACTTTCATTTGTTCAAATTTAATCTTGCTTATACCCCTACTAAGGGTAATGTTGCGGCGAATGCTTTAAGCCACAAGACATAGGCGCATGTCATGTAGGTAGACATCAGTGTGTGGCAGATAATGACCTTGTTTTCAGAGATTCATATGGAGGTTCATGAACAGAGTGGACAAACGGTTCTAGCTCCTATTATAGTGGTGTCGTCCCTTTTGGAGAAAGTCCACAGGCAATAGTTGACTGATCCGGAGGGTCTCGTTTTCTAGGGAAAGATTTACAGGGGAGAACCCACCTCTTGGATAAGTGGTTGATGGAACTAAAACTCTTCTTTACCGTGTCCGTGTATGGGTAACTTAAGGTATACATGAAGAGATAATGAAAGAATCTCACACCTCCATTCAGGCAGTTCATCTTGGGCTGACCAAGATGTATAGAGACATGTGTCGACAATATTGGGGGCCTGGTATGAGAAGTCAGATAGCAGTATTCATCACTCGGTGCTCCACCTGCCAACAGGTGAAGGAAGAGCATTGGACACCAGCTAGACTCTTACAACCTTTATCCATTAGTGAATGTAAATGGAATGACATCACCATGGTTTTCATTACAGTCTTTCCAAGATATCCACGAAGCAGTGATGTAGTATTGGTGGTTGTCGATAGGTTGACCAAGGATGCACACTTCTTTCCTATCTGAGAGACCTTTACGATTGATGAGTTGGGAAGGCTATATATCCAATAGATTGTGCAACTTCTAGGTGTTCCTGGTTCTATTGTCTCAAATAGGGATTCTTATTTTACTTCACAGTTCTGGAAAGGGTTACAAAATGCACTGGGCCCACAGGTACTTTTGAGCACTACATATCACTCTTAGACCAATGGGAAGTCTGAGAGAACTATAAGAGTATTAGGGGATATGTTACATTCATGTATCCATGATTTTGCATGTTATTGGGAGAAGAATTTACCTCTTTTTGAGTTTACCTATAATAAAATCTTCCAGGAGGAAATCCAAATGGATCCGTATGAGGCTCTATATGGTAGACAGTGTCGTTCTACTTTATGTTGGCTCGAAGCTGGTGAGGTTACTTTGTTGGGTCCTCATCTCATTCAGGAGACTTCTTAGCAAGTTATGATGATTCAGAAGAATATTACTATAGCTGAGTCCTGGAAAAAGTCTTATACCTATCACCGCCACATACCTCTGGAGTTCAAGGTGGGACATCATGTCTTTCTGATTGCTTCTCCGAGGTTGGGTCACAGGTGGATCAGGTGGTAGGGGATGTTATCATCGAGATACGTTTTTCAATTCAAGATAGTGGAGATATTTGTCCTGGTAGCATATCATTTACTACTAACTTAGAGGTATAGTTCCATGCACTATGTTTTCCATGTATCTCAACTCTGACAATATCATCCAGACCCATCTCATTCTTTTGACCCTGACGACATCGAGCGTGATATTGATGCCTCCTTTGTGAAGCATCTGATCTGTATCATCAATCTTAGCATAAAATTATTCTTAGGAAATTCAATCCCACTTGTCCAGGTGTTGTGGAAACATGGACGTGTTAAGGACGAGACCTGGGAGGGAGATACGAATTAATGTGCGTAGTGGTTGGAACTCTTCTTTGGCAACGTACCACTACCCTCAGAAGGGAAACTCAGGGACAAGTTGTCTTAAGGAGGGGTGGTTGTAACATTCTATCCTTAATTAGTTACGGACCATTTTTACTTTTTTTAGTCTAATTAATAAAGAGACCAGGGGTGAGCGTCTGTTCACCTCGCGGCAGGTCCCAGAAATTTTTTTATTTAATTTAAATAATTGAAGATGTTTTATGAAAAATTTCAAGTAGATCATTGGCGTAGTGTTAGGGTTTTAAATAATTGATTAAGGATTGTAAAATAGTAATATCATATTTAATAAAGAATTAAAATAATGCAAAAAAGGATAAAAAAATTCTGAAATAAAATAAAGAGGGGGTTACGGGAAAATTGAAATTAATTAAAATGGGGGATTCCCATTTTAATTTTTTTTATTTTCCTTTCAATTATTTTGTTTTATTTTTATTTTTTATTTTATTTCATTTTTTACTTATCTTGTATTTTTACCTTATTTTTCTTTTCTTTTCATTTTCATTCTTTTCTCACATTTTTTCCTCTCCTCTCTCCCTCTTTAACACATCACGTCGCACCCCTCAATCCCGTCACACCGACCAACAACCCATTCAAAAGGTCGTTTCTCCTCCTTCCAATGTATGATTTCTTCATCATTAGGTGTACAATAAACCTTAGGGAATTTATAACGTTGCACAATTAGAATTGTGCTTTTTCATTGAGTAATATGCACGTAGTTCGTCGTTGAAGATTGTTATCCTTTTTTGGGGGGTTTCTAAAATCATTCGGTTTCATATGTTTTAGGGAAAATCAAAGCCTACTACAGATCATAGAGTCATATAAGACTACAAGGTAGGCTTCTTAATCACTTTCCCTCTATTTTATCACGATTTATAAAAACCCACCATTGTGCTGTTAGTCGATGCCTACCCGCTTTGGGTAGTTTTACCCATTTTAATTACTTTAACAGTTTTACATAGTTTTTGCAGCCTTAATCAACTAAACTAATTTTTTTGAATGGTTTCAACAAGATAGGACACCCCTTTTGGTGTTCCGACATAGTCGGTGTATTTTTTCATCAACTAGGTTATTAATTTAATTAGATGCGGGTATTGCACAACCCCTATTTATTGTTTTCAAATTAAATGAATAGTTGTTTGAATTATTGCAAAAATGCAAGACACCCCTTGGGTATTTTTGAAATGATCTCTATATTCTTCCATTAGTCATGTTTTCTATTTGAATAATTTCATGTCTTGTAAAGCCCCTTTTTATTGCAATTAAATTAAATAAATAGTTTCTTTGAACATGAACTTGAGTTGTTGGATCATTGGAAGTTGTTTTGCTGAACATTTTATTATTTAAAATGTGCATTATCTACTGAGGTTGATATGATATGTATATTGAAAGTTGTTATGTTATACTATTAGATTTATGCCTTGTGATGAAGGTGTATCTGGTTTGTCTTCAAGATACAACTTTATATGTTGATTATGTCATATATGCTACTGTGAAAACTTTAAATAAATTCACGGCGTGGAATGGTGGTGGGTCCCTTATTAAGAGCCATAGTTAGATCCTCTGTTCCTAATGGGTTACCTCTTGGTGACGGGGTGCAGTGTCCTTGGATTTTCCGGACTGAGACTTTCCCAGACTTTCTAATACTTTTTAGTGATACCGGTTCCAAAAGGTCCCATTGGGATGGATCCATTGGCATGTGGCTAAGACAGCCTCAAATAACACTCGACCCCTATTGTGAGATCGGGAAATAATCAGGGAAAATCCATGGCTCGATTGATACTTGGAGTTTCGAAAGATCTCCATGGACGGGCTCAGTGGCATTGGATAAATTGATGGATGTTCTATAGATATACCTTCAGGATGGGATCAGACTCCAACTCTCAACTTAAATCTTAATAATGATGAACTTAAGGTTTATATTATTTCTATTTGAGTTTTCATGAGAATTGAGATACCCTTTGATATATGAACGTGCACCTGGTTGACACTAGACATAGACCCCAAGTCAAGAAAAAGATTGGGGTACTCCTCTTTCTTGTTTACCTAGATTTTCTAGGTTTTATTTATATAGGTGTTGGTGCATTCTACTGACAGGTTCCCTTTCATACTACTAACTTTGGCTGGAGTAGTTTATTAGGCATGGGTTCCGTTTGGAACCCAAGACATCTTATTTATTTTATTGTGTTTAAATTAATTATATGAAATTATTAAGTAATGGCGCACTAAATCTTTATTGTTGCATTAAATGGAGTGGTTTAGATAGAATGGGTGCTGACCTGCTGGGATTTTAGCTCATACTCTACTTTGGCGTTGTCAAAACTTGATTAGATTACATCCTCGAATGTATTGACAAGGGGAAGCGTGCTGCTTCTGACGCTTGACTGTTCATTGCAGCTTAGGATGGAGACTGGGGCAGAGGATCGGGCCTTGATCGTGAAGTAGTTTCTTCTTGTGTCTTTTCATTTAGTTTACTAGGTGTTTGACTTATGTTTTCCGTACATTCAGTTTAGACTAATATCATGGCATTACACTCTTTTGTGAGTTTCTGCACTTGGTTTTTATCTTTTGGTTGGATTTATTTATATTTATTATCTTGCAGTTTATTCATTCACGTGCTTCCGCTATTTATAGATTGTTGCTGTTTAATTCTGCTGTGATATTATCTATTACCTTTGAGGGCCTAGTCTCCCCCACGAACACACAAAAGGTCATTACTACTAGTCGGAATCCTCTGGAATTCGGGGAGATGTGCTTGAGGTTACGTGACCCACCGTTCTGGCCACCGTATTATAGGTGATCCAGGTCAGGACGTTACAATTGATGTAGTGATTTCATGGGACCCACCCCAGAGGGTATCAGAGGTGAAAAGTTTCAATACCATAATAGTGTACTATTATTTGTTTTGGTATAGTTATATTGGATTGCGTCCCCTTTGAACACATTATTGCTGAAATTTTATCTATTTACCTGCATCGATTAGTATTAAATATCATTCAAGGAGGTGAGGATAAAGTGGTCTGGGGATCCTATGTTGAGACTACTGAAGGAGGAAATGAAGTACATGGTATTCATTGATTCCTCTAGAGATGGTCTTGGATTCATGTTGATATTGAGGAAGTTAGTGATCATATATGGTTTTCTAAATTTGAGACCTCATGATTATAGAAACATGACTCATGAAGTAGAGTTCATAGTGAAGGTAATTTCATTGATGTTGTGGAGGAACAATATTATTAGAGTATGTTTTATTGTTTACTCAGACAACCAATGTCTTAGGCACATATTAACTCAAAGAGATATTAAACCAAAACATGGAAACATTTTAGACTTCTTATAAGACTATAACCTTCATATAGACTATACCCCTGGGAAGGAAAATGGGTTGGTCGGTTCTCCTTATCGGAAGTCATGTTCTCTGTTGATGGATGAGGTATCTGAGTAGTTTGGTTCATTACTGCTAACCTCAAGGGAGGAGAATCATGAAAATAATATTAAGTTGATTGTAGAAAACCCTCTACATATTTTTCTTATGATAGAGGATTAGATGGGAGACATTTATAGTGAGGCTCTACAAGGTCAAATATCTTCATGAGATACACCATATGGATTTTTTGACATATGGGATCATGTAACACTTTTCAAGGGACATATGGTTTTTTCGGACATATTTTATGCTGAGTTGATGAGGGGGTTTTACACTTCACCATTGGTTAAAAATAATTTTCTAGAAAACTGTACATGGAATTTTTGAATTATTTTTAGAGGGATGGTGTAAGTTAGAGTTTCACCACGCTCTTCTATAATTGTATCACATGTCAGTGGGTAGAGGTTAATGAATAGGTTCTCAAAAGTGTGAAGCATCATTTTTATTATCCCATAGTGGAAATGGTTTGGCATATAGAAGGACATTTTTATGGGGAATCCACATATATTGATTGGATACTATTCAATCTATATTATAATTAATTAACATACTAGGCAATCAAACATAATTTCCATTATGAAGTAGAGCATGGTTGATAGTTTTAGGAAGATATGTGTATGGGAGATCATCTTGATTCATCAGGTATCCTTGATTATCTTCTCTAACAAATGATGTAAATTTCACATTATTATTATTGAGATGCAGGAAGGAGGTAATCAAGACCTCGTTCTAGATGAGTATATAGTATCACCCCCATAAGGACGCATAGACCAATAACACTATCCAGGTGTTGGAGGATATTTTGAGGGACCATATTTTGGACATTAGATTGAGTTGGGAGGTTAAATTTCCCTTCATAAAGTTTTATTATAATAACATATATTAGTTTATTATCATCATACAAACATTAGAATCCCTATATGAGAAACCATGTTGGTCACCCTTATTCTAGAGTGAGATTACCATGGCACGTATTATTGGGCCAGAGATGGTGCAAGTGATGAAAAAGAAGGTTCATGTGATTCATGACCACAAGAGGAAATCATAGAGAAGATAGAAATCATAGGAATATTAATATCATTGTCTATTAGAGTGTTATTTGGGTACCATGTATTCATAAGAGTCTCTTTGATATAGGAATTTTAGAGTTTTTGAATGGGTGGAATGTTATCCATGATGTTCATCAGGCCATTTGAGATCTTATTAATGGTTTTCAAGGTGGAATACCACTTGGACATTCAATGAAAATTGGACAATGTTCAAGAATTCTTCTATCTGTCACAGATGAGGAGATAAATTCATTATCCAACACATATTATATACTAGGTGAATGGACATCAAGGGTGGATCATCCATCATGGAGTATTTGGTGGAAATTCTGTATCTATGATAAGATCCAATGAGAAAAGAACACCCCATTATTTCATGTGATTTGGAATCATGGGATCATGCAAGAGAGCTCCTTGAATCATGATAACCGGATGCAGAATCAATACCCCAACCTTTTTTAGCTTGTGATTCTCGGTTGAAAATCCTTGAAAGAGGTGTGAATTTAATGAGTTGTGTTTTGATGGATTATTCCTTAATATATTTCTATATCATTCTATGGATTTTACGGTGGAGTTAGTTCAATTTTTTGGTGTCTCCGAACCATGATATTATTATATTACAAATATTGATATATTATAATTAATGAATGTGCATCATTTTATTTTAAATGGTCTTCCAATTTTTGGTGACCTTCTATGGGAATTCTAGGACCATAGATTATTCTAATATGTGGGGAATAACCTTGTAATGACCTAATGTTGACTAATGTATGATGTTATTTTGGAGGTTATTGTTGATTGGTTTGTTTAATGAAATAAATTATTTTATTGATTTGTTTTAATAAATGAACTAACAAATAATAAACCAATATAAATACATCATTATTATTTTTCTATAGTGTTATCCACATAACCCTACGAGGATAACATTAGGAGATAATTCCTCATTAGTATTGGAAAACATAAGGATGTTGATCAATGATCATCTCTAAGAGGATCAAGAGGCATGCATCGAGCCCAATAGACCATTTTAGCTCCGTAGAATGAACTCTTCACTAATGGTTTATCCATAAATGAGGTAGGGATTTTATTTTTTATTTCTATCCTTTCGATTTGGTAGTTATTGAATTTTAATTCTACTTTTAATTGATCATTAATTACATACACCTCACATTAGATCATTTAGTAAATTAGACTATTGAATACTATTTATTTGGTTTTTAAATTCTTCAAATATATTTTCAACCTCTATTAATAATTTTAAATTATTTGATTTTAAAATTACATATTTACCTAATTCTTCCACCCAACCCCACCCCAATGTTCATATGATTATTCAATGTCATAAAATTGGGTCATGGTTCAACATTCTCAAGGTTGGATTGGTATTTATCAAACCCGAAAATTCATTGGGATTGAACGAACAATAAGAAGATAAATGATTTATAGATATATCAATGTTAGATGGGGGATGTGGTTGATTGATTTCCTGATTTTGGATGTAGGGTTATGATGAATGGTGATGGGAAGCACAAAAGCTTCATATAGATTATTGGTTTTTTATTTCTCTCCACTAGAGGCTGGAGATAGATGGTGGATCTTTGTTCATTATGAATAAATATAGTTTTTTTATAAATTTTCTGACTACATGTCTTGTTTTGAAAAAGAAAATGATATATGTTTTTCAGTTTTTATGATTTATATGATTTCAAACAAATTTTAGGATCACAGACCATGTGGTAGATACCACAAACTATGTGACCCTTACCAATTATCCATTACCTATGGCGTAGGTACATGCCCTTTTTCCCCAACTGTTCAGACATGCCATGTCATCATAGGTACACACAATGTGGATATTGATTTCCAACTAATATGTGTGCTAGGTGTACATGCATATGACCCTAGGCAGATATACCCACTGTGTGTCCATGTGAACAATTTGGGTATTCTGACATGTGTTCCCATGTTGTGTCTAGTGGAGAACATGCTCATGAGATGAGGAAAGGGAAAACCCCTTGTGCCCCTATTTACATGCTACGTACTTTTCCCAGTATCCTTTACCATTTTTATCACCTTCTTCGGAACAAATATATTGTCCCTTGAGTATCGTATACTATCCATTTATATCAAATTAAATGATGGTAGATTAATTTTTTTTTTTGAGATGTGATGTAAGGTGTTGCGAACATGACATGTTTTTAGCATTTTTTTGACCGAAAGAGTGATTAGGAAGAATCATCAGATATATGTCTTGGTTGTCCACCCATATTGTAATAGGTAGTGGGTCCCTTATGCTCTTTACTCATATTGATTGGCTCCCACAATTACACTAGGGTGGGGGTCATCTATCAACTGAGTGTAACCCCATATCACACGAGGTTATAGGTCCTCTATGTACACAGTGGCACCCCTATCACACCACGTTATGTGTTCAAAATCGACTATGTTCTCCCCACACTTTACACTAGGGTGTGGGTTCCCGATTGAATATTATTCCCCCTCGTTTTGTGGAGAAGTGGTGAAGTGTAAGTCCACTACATTAAACTCAAGAAAAGACACTCGAGATGAAAGACATCAAAGAAGGACCATAAGATATATATGAAAACTCAATATCCTTAGTATGGTTGTGGATATTGAAGTCCCCATTATCTCTTATATATGTTTTTTATGTACATATATCATGGAGTTTTTCCATCTTCCTATGGGTTGATCTAATTTTTTTATATCTTTATATTTCTATCATTGTGGTTTTTAGGATTCCTTCTGGGTATGAATATATTTACCCATTCATGGAATTTTACCACACCTTTCATGTCCTAGGTAGATGATAGAATGACTAGTGAGGACATAAGTGGAGCTCAGTGATACTTGGGTGCATTGACTAGGTAAGGTGTTCATAATTAGTGATAAAAATATGGGCTCTCTATGGCATTCCATTTTACAGTTATTCTTAGATTAAGGATTAATTTTGGGTTAGAAATATATATTTTCCCTTTATGATTTAGTTTTTATTTTCATACTCTAATGTAATACCTAAAGGTTATTGCATTCATGGTTATACTGTAGATGTTTCCACATTTTATTTTTTCTATACACTTTTGAATGGATATGGTTGTATACATGATTAAAGGTACCTAGTATAAGGCCCCCAATTTCATTTATACCTTGTCAGTGACTTTGTTCATCCCCTAACCAATTTTACATGGACATGGTTTTTTCACTCCAAACATTACACCAATCAGGTGAGCCCCAGTGGGTTATCCCCTGATATTAAAAATATATTCTTATCATTTTAGAAATCTAAATTATTTTTTTTCAAATATAAATTATTTGTAGTTATATTCCATTAATCAATTATGTAAAACAATACATATCATTTGGTTTGAATATAAAGAAAATTATTTCATCTTTAACAACACATAATATTAATAATTCTATTAGAACCAATATTATAACATATTTTCTTGTAAAATATTTTTTTATTCTTAAAACTATATTTTATCTAAAAATAATATTACATCACAAATAGAAAGTTTTTAATAAACTATTTTTTTTCCAAATTTCAATGTTAAATATGTTAAAATAGATTCCATTTATAGAATCTTTATATCCAAATTTTTTAATGAGTCCAATTTTTTTCATTATTAATATTATCTTTGAAACATTTAGTTACCATCATAGTGGTTAAAATAGGTTTAAAGGGATGAAACTAAACTAATAAAGTTTATAATGACATAAAACTATTCTAAATCCTATTTTATGTTTATATTTTTACCCAATATCATCTATTATTAAAATATTGGTCAATTTGGATCATCTTTTCTTATGTAAGAAATTTATATATTTTATTCATATCCAAAATTAGATGTGTTTCATCTCCCTCAACTATAAAAAGAAACAACCTCTCATCTCTTCCTAACACTTCATGATACTTATTCATTATAGAACCCATCATATTACAAATACTGGAATCTATCTTCATGAACTATATCTCCATGTTTTATAAAAATATGAAACCTAGGAGGATTAAGTTGTATGTAAAATGGGTTTATAAAATTTTGAAGTAAAACTATAAGTCGATTGTTTTCATTTTATTTGTTATTATAACTATTATAATTATATTCAAAATATGATGATATAAAATCATTATCCACTTAAATATAATAATATGTTATTATGACAATTTTGTAACAATTATTCATCTTCCTATCTATCAAATGGGAAATGAAATCATCGTTTGTGCATATGTCAGGACTACCACCTCATAAAGGGATGAATCTTTTCATCACAACCATTTTTAGATGGTAATAATGACAGATATATTGTATATATATTATATTTATTGAATTATTATGATTCTTAAAATAAAATATATCATTTGACTTCATTCCATTCCAACTATTGAAAACTAATAATGCCACTCATGTGTGCATGTGGACTACCACCTCCAAAAGTCAATTTGATTAATTTTTATATTATCTATTAAAGAATGATTCAATATGTTTTTTTAACAATGATCAATATTCATGGATTTCTTCTATCAAAGTGAAATATTCATGAAAAATTATTCAATTAACACTAAGAAATGGAATTTTTTATGGAATTATTAACAAAAGAGTAATGAAATGATATAAATGGAACACATATGAAAGAATACATATTTATTTTTAAGGTATATAATGATAATAAATTTATACATATTATATGATAGGTTAAAATCACATAAAAAACAATTTGTTAATGAGGTAAGGGATTATTTCATAATCTCATCCTTATTTAGGAGTGTTTACAT
Source organism: Viscum album (assembly GCA_963277665.1). NCBI lineage: Eukaryota > Viridiplantae > Streptophyta > Magnoliopsida > Santalales > Viscaceae > Viscum > Viscum album. The sequence continues at coordinate 64,962,680 of OY728132.1, read as the reverse complement.
TTAAGATTCTTTTAAAATAATTATATGATATTTCCATATTAAAACCAATATATTTTGTTAATCTATTTTTATTTCAATGGTATTCATTTATTAGTTTAATTTATACCTTTTTTCTCAATCATGAATATCAATATAATTTTTTAAATGATAACCGATTTTTTTTTTCAATTTGCTCATAAATCATTTTATTTATAGTCCAAATTATATTAAAAATGTTTTCATAAATGTTTTTAAAATTATCTAATGAATAATTGAATTAATTTCATTGAATTTTTTAATTTCTATAATTTTACTTTGAAAGTAATAATTTTTCATTTTTATATCAATGAACTTTTAACAATTGAGGTGATTATAATTTTTTCTTAAAAGTTTACCAACTGAATGGAATCATAGATAATAAAAAATATTTTTTTAAATGAATATTCCTTTCAATTTTTTAATTATTTCATTCAATTAAATGTTTTTTGATAAATTAAATAATTATTTAATTTTTTTATGTGATTTCCGAAAGAGAATGGTAATTTGATCCAAAAATATTCTTGTGATCTTTTAAAAAAATTTCAACAATAAAAAACACAAATCAAGGATTATTATACTTTATTAGGGATATACTATAATAATACCATATTACATATAAATTTGAATGTGTTTTGATCCTATTATAAATATTTTTTAAGTAAAAAAACATAAATATTCCAGTTTTTCAATAAGAATGTGTATATTAATTTCGTATTGAATTATTATTCATCACATTCATATGATGAATGCATTGAAATTAGTAAGTGGAACAAAGATCCTATTACAATCTATATATGAATTAGTAAGTATTATGAAACAAACTAGTTTGGTTAATTGGAATATTATTTACCAATGTAGGATGTCTTGGAATAAGGCATTTACTGTAATATTATAATGATTTTAATTAATAATTATATCATTATAAAGATCCTCTTTCTTATCCATGAGATTAATCATTTTTTTCATCCCTGTATTTCTTCCCCTTAATGATATAATAACATGGTATATTTTATTGTCATTTATCTACATAATTTTATATTTTCATTATTTATTCTATGACAGATTTTGTGGTATGTTATCATTTGTTGAGAATTTGATGTCACCCTTTATTATGTTTTCCTTCCCCCAAGATACCAAAATTAAATATATGAATGATTGTAATGATTTTCTAGATGAAATAATAAATTTTTTACTCTAACTTTAATGTTTTATATCATGTTTTTTATTTAGTATGATAATCATATATGTATATAATCACATAAAACCCCAAAGGTATTTTATCCCATGGGATGTTATCCCTTGTATTTCGTAACACTAATGTAAAATAAAAACTCTCTCTATATTATTAAACTTAGGGTGTCACAATTTGTATGGAATGCTATTCATTTTGACATGCTATGTTAGATTATAGAGATAAATAATTCATATTCAACTGTTAGAGTGAATTTAAATTTTTATATATCAATGAGTTCATACCATTTACCATTTTTAAAAAAATATGATACTAATTAAATACGTAAGTGAAAGATTTCATGAAAATATTATTGAAAAAAGGAATAAATTTAAATTCGGGATTCTAAAATTGTAAATAGATATGTATATATATTTCCTAGTGTTTTTCTTGAGCAAGATCTTGATATTAAAATTTACATAGTTCCTGATATTATGATAATTTCAAAAACTGCCTATAAAATGGAATCATTTGAGTTTTATGAATTTAGAAGTAAATTATATGTTTTTTTTCATAATTTTTTCACCCACCTATCAATTCAAATTAGTGTGATATAGTTTTTTTTGTTAAAAAATGTCGGTACTATAAAGATTTTAATATATTAGAGATCACTCAATTATATTATACTTATGAACAAGTATCCATCGACTCATTCTAAGTATCTATTTGGTTAGAAACTACGAATAACTATTTTCCAATTATTGAACTCTAAAGTGGACAGTATCCACTAAAATTGAAGGAATATAACATTATAATATTGTAATTTTAGATAAGGTGTGGTCATTATGAGATTGTGGTTATGATTATCTAATTAAAAAAAACTCACTGTATTTATTAATCAAATGAGTATAGTTTCCCATAAATTTAACACCCCGAGCTTCCACGATACGCTTCTCTTTCAATAATGCAATAACGTGCATTGTACGCAAGTTCGAGATTTTAACACACTACAACCAATCAAAATAGCCATTATGAATAGTAATGCCCACTTTTTGAAATTATATATATTTTATATTTCAAAATTGACTTCATTTTTGTATTCTTAATATCTAAATTACCCTAAGTTTAATTATTTTTAATTTTCTGAGAACTTCCAATTTTTTATGAATAGTGAAAAATACTTAAAACAACTTTTTTAATCAAAATAATTTATAGTGATAAATTATACTATTGAGTGGTTTTAAATTATAATTAGAATATATTTTTTCCATTTTATCCAATGGTGTTCATTATAATTAATTTAACATTGAGATTGGACATAAACAATTGCCAATCTTTTGATATATATTGTTTCTTAAAAACACGCTATTTGATGTGATAATGGGAATTAATTATAAAATTAATTAATTCAAATTATATGTTTGGAATTTTTTAAAATAGACATCATTTTTGAATTCGGAATATCAATTATAGCTTAGGGTTAAATTTTGGCATTGTTCTGAAAAACTTCAATTTTTGATGAATAGTGAAACCACTAAGTGGTAGTTAAAAAACTGATTTTTTGTTTAAATGAAACATTACCACTTCTGTGATTTGATTTTCGAAAATTCTACATACATGATGGTTATTAGGATGTAAAATGTGGTTCAATGGGATTAAAATAATTTTTTGGTGAATAGTAACTTTTAAGTTTAATTAATCATGATTAAAGGTAATTAGTGAAATTTAAGGTAAAAATGATATTATAAAAATATTAAAATACCTTTACACTTGTCCTACCCCTATATGATGTGTCATGTCCGACCAAGACAATCCATGGGTCAACATGGGGACCCCATGGTGCCACTTTGTTTGGAAAATGACATAAATAACTTTTTATTTAATGTTAAAATAAAAATCTCACAAACATAAGTTATTTTACTAAAAAAAATTTAAATTGGGTTATACAAGTCATATTTTTGACTGTAAATATTAATTAGAAAGATAAACCTATTTCCTACATCATGATTATTTTTTTATAATTTTTAGACAATAAAACAAATAAATTATTTATGACACCATGATGATGCAGTGATTACCTAATTAATTAACGATTTAAATAAAATAAAAAGATAATGTAAAATATAAGACTTATAGTTGTCAAAAACCTATTGGATTAGTATATTTCGGACCCTTATCACTTTATCCTCGAAATATAAAAGTTTGGGACCTTTAAAATCCGAAACTCATTATATAATAAAGTAACATTTCATGACTTTCCAAGAGTGCCCCTCCTCTCCTCTTATAAAAGGCCCCCACCACTACCACCTTATTCACACCTTCAATGCCTTTTTGGCTCAGCCAAACTCTTCCCAAATACTCTCTCAACTTCCCTATATTACTCCTAGAAGCCTCACTTTGGTCATAAGTCTTCCCAAGGAAGCCTTTGAGCTCAAATCAAAAAGAGTTACCCGTTTTAAAGGTAGTGTTTTCTCTTGTGTTCTTTTGTTTTATTTTTCTTCTCCAACCCCTTAAAATCTTTTTATTCCTTTATTTTGTAACAACACCAGTATCTTCAATATACTTGGATGTTGTTAAGAGAAGTATTTTATTTACAATTACAAACACCTTCGTCTAATGGTTAAAGAACATACTGTTTCTATGGGTGGTGAATTGCTGCCTCACGAAAAGATGATTGTTCAATATTTTTTTTAACACCTATCATGGTGGCCATTATGATGACACTATTTTTATATATGATATATATTATGTTTTTTTATTTATGATTCTGTATTTTTTATTTATGGCATATCTTTATGATTTTCATTATGGGTAAACGCGATATCTTCATTTTAGGAAGTGCGGACTACCGCCCCCTCAAAGTGATTTGAATCGTTAATGCCATATGTGGGATGTATAGAGGATGGAGTAAATAGTATTATACATTATATTATACTGGAATTATATTATACCTTTATATAATTATAACTTCATTCCATTAAATATGAAATAGAAATGAAAGTAGCGTTCATGCGTACGTACGACTTACCGTCTCCATGAACGGTGCATTTCATTTCTTACCTATCAATGTTATGTAATATTATAAATTAACATATGTACTGTATATATATGATGTATATGATATCTAAATCATGAATATAATTATGTATATAATGTATATTTGACCACATGAACAAAGTGTAATTATAAGAAGTTTATTTTTGACTCAAGTTCCTAAGATCGACAAAACGACCGTTATTAACATAAATAATTACATAATCTTCATAACATGGTAATAAGTGATATAAAAGGAATAATGAACTTGAAAAAGGTTCTTAAGAAGGAAGATATTAACTCTAATTTATTATTCAGGAGGTTAAAGAGTGGTCGAGTCATGTCGGACACGAGGTAAGGGAATTTCTTAACCCAATATCCATTATTTGGGTTAATCTCCTACTTTCAAATTATGTCATGATATTATTATGTCCTAACTTGTATTTGTACTTTTTTTCTGTGTACTTATAGTGAATACACAAAACAGATCTATTTTATTTAAAAAAATGATCTTTTTAAGGGAACTTCTTAACCCAATTTCCATTCTTTGGGTTAATCTCCTACTTTCAAATTATGTAATGATATTATTATGTCCTATCTTGTATTTGTACTTTCATTATGTGTACTTATAGTGAATACACATAATAGATATATTTTATTTAAAAAATGATATTTTTAAGGGACATCATCTCAATCTCCTTTCATTGAGGCATATTTGGTTTTATACAAAACATTCTTTTATACGGTGTATAAACCCCTTTGACTTTTACTTTTATTCAAAAGGAATATTTTTATACGAAGCGTTTTTACTAAAAGACAAAATGAATGTTTTTTTACGTATGCGGAGACAATGACTTCTCCTCCGCTGTGACTATTATTTGAGTTTCGGCTTCCTCTATATGGCATATCTTTTTTTTAAATGAAAAATAAATACCAAGATTTACTTATCTTTTATTTTGGTATTGAAAATGGTTTTGAAAGTGTTTTTTATTTTATCAGTGTGTTGTATTGATATCTTTTGATTGAAATGTGGAAATGTTATGTTTCCTTTATGCATGTTTTATGTTATACGATTATGTTATGGCTTATGATATGTTTAAACCTATTCATATGAGGAATTCATTGGACTTAATAAGTGATGGGTGGAGCCCGCTATAGCTCCTCAATGCATCGATAGGTCTCATGAGACAAACTAGTGTCTTGGCACGAGGCCTTGACAAAATCTTGTTTGTAGTCTTGGCACGAGGCTTGGCTACGTGGTTATGATAGTCTGGCATTATGCATTCCATCATTATGATAGTGGTTATTGATATTGCATGTGATTATTCGACCAGTAGAATATCAATGTGGAGAAGTAAATGGCATTATCTCATTTTACTTTTTCCATATTATGTTTTAGTTCATGTTTAAAAGGATTTTGTTTTAGTTATACATTTCCTTAAATGTTTACATTTATTTATGAAATCTTCCTCTATATTTTTATCCTTACTGAGCATCTGAGCTCACCCCTTTCATTGTTTTAATTTTTTTCAGGATGTGAAGATGTATTTTAGGATTGGCCTGCAGGGATAGTCTGAAGGGGATATGAGTGTGGAAAATGGAGACTATGTTATTATAGTTTTTCAATTTATGATGTAATGTAACATTTATGAATGTATCTAGTGTTTCCAAGGCTACTAAACTCATCGGTCTATCGAGACTTGATCTTTTGTGATCATGCCAATTTTACGAAGTAATGCACCGACTGTGGGTAACCGGGGTCGGGGCGTTTCAGTTGGTATCAGAGGTAGTTTAGAACTAACCTTGGAAGCTAGATTTAGATAAACTCTGATTAGAGCGCATAGCGATAAGATAGACTTTGAGGATTAGTATAGAATAACTTCCTAGAATTTTGTTATTGTAGATATTATGTGGGTTTTTCGAGAAATACATCCTTGTTTGGATAAGAGCAGGTAAAGGCGGATCTGGCACAAATGTACCTAGGGGTAAAACCCGAAAACACCGCTTTGAGCTAAGACTCAAACGGGAACTGGTGCACGACAACAGGCCTTGCTGCACTTTTGGTTACGACACTTCCGAGGGATATGCTTAGGATAATTCTCATTTTCCTTACAAACAATTATGAATGGTTTATGAGTATATACTTTCTCAAAGAAAACATTTCTTTATACGATTATGGATTTTATCCATAAATACTTCAATTTATGTTAAGTGTTTTACAAGTATGGAATTATGTATTTCGATTCATAAACTAATCCAGTTTATGATATTTTTTAGAAATGGCGCCTAGTGGAAGGAATGGAATCTGTATCAATGCACGCACTCCGTGTAGGGATTTCCCTCCTGCTCAAGATAATTATTGTGGAGCTGGAGATACAACTGGTGCTGATCAACTTTTTACCATACTGGGACAACTCACTCAGGTTATGAATAATAAAATTACTCGTATGGAGCACCCTGATCCGCAACATGGAAGATCAATTTTAGACCACTTCATGAGGCAACAACCACCAAAATTTAATGGGGCTAAAAATCCATTAGTATGTGAGAAATGGATAAACTCCTTATAGAAAATATTCCACGCCTTGGGGAGTAGCGAAAGGGAAAAGGTTATCATGGCAGTTTACCACCTCACTGGAGATGCCGATCAATGGTGGTCATTGATTCAAAATACAAAGGAAGATGAAGAAGTATCAAGTATGGAATGGAGAGAGTTCAAAGATCTTTTCTTAGAAAAATACTTTCCTCATGACCATCGAGCAGATATGGAAAGGAAATTTTTGAGTCTGAGACAATAGGAGGATGAGAATGTCGCAAAGTATGAGGCTAACTTTACAAGGTTAGCGAGACATGCAGTAGATTATATATGTAACCCATTAAGTAAGATTGATCGTTACTTTTATGGGTTAAAACCATTTCTCCGTCGAGATTTAGTATCAAAATCCTTCTCATCGTACGAAGATATTGTCTCGTGTGCTATCAAGACAGAAACGGAATTCTCTAAGTCTTATGACAACAAAGTAAAGAAAGAGAAGAAGAGAATGGTGGAACAAGAGACAGATAAAGGGAAAAGGGAAAAAAGGATTTTCCATTATGCGATAATTGTGGGAAGAATCACCCTGGTACTTGCCTTAAGGGAATTGGAGTTTGTTGTATGTGTGGAGAAAAAGGACACCAAGTGCATGACTGCAAGGGTAATAAAAAGTTTTTAAAATGTACAATGCTTCATCTACAAGGAGTAGGGAAACTACACAAACAAATGTCCAAATCATCAGACTATAGCCCAAATGATTTTATTGGATAATAATCAAGTTATGATACTACCACAGATGTGGAGGAATGATTAGAGTTCTTATGTTGTTATTAAAGAATTTTTTCATTTGAGTGTTGTATCAATGATGTACTGGTTAAAATAATTATGGAGTATATAAAGATTATACTGTTGTACTATTTCATCAAGGACTTGAGATTGTGTGGAACCAAGAAAAGTGACTCCACAGCAGGTTAAATATTTGGAAAATATATGGTTGAGAGAAAGATAAAACATAATACGGTTCTGATACCGAGATAGTGATTTTGGAATACTACATGATTGATTTGGATAAATTATATTGTATATTCTTAACATCCTTGAAACTGGTTAAGGATTTGTATAAATTTTTGGATAGAAGGAGTATATCTAGTATTCTATAAGGAATAAGGGATCATGAATGTAATCAATAAGGATTTATGGTAATTCAGAATGATGCAGTGTTTTAAAAGAATACACGATGAAGGTGTTCACATGTTGTTACGCGGAAAAACAGATCTTCATTATGTTTACCTTCCTTATAACATTTCGATTGTGTGTTGGAAATAAGTACTTTGGATAACTATAAAGGTTAGAATAGATTATGTTGACCCTTGGATAGTATTGTTTAAGGTTAAATCATTTATTAATAATATTTTTGGAATATAATAATACTATAGTTTTAAAAAAGGACTACCTGTAGGTTGGGGGATAACCCATCACATCGGACAAATATGTGGGAATCGAACCCACAACCATAGTGCGACATGCCTTTATTACCTACCACTTGCCTATAAGATGTCCTGAGTTATTACAAAAAAGATTTCCTAATCTAAATGGTATGTGTTAATATTTGGAACCTTATAAAATTAGGATAAATAGAATATTTTTGAGTTCTATTACCTTTTGGAGTGAATGATGGGTTTGTGGTAAAAATTTATTAAAGAATGAAAGTCTACATGAAAAGTAAGTATATTTCCTTACGTTCTTAGTAAATCTCCTAAATAAATTCCTCAACTTTATAAAAGGTAACATAAAATAAAAACGTTACTGGTTAACTTTTCCAACTAGGGATTCAATGACCGTTTAGCCTATCACAAGTTTTTGATTTTCTTGTTGTTAACTTTCTCCTAATCCAGTTTTCTACAACTCTCCATCAGAACTTGATGGTTTGTTTTTCATCCATATCCATATTTTCATAGAATCCTAGTATGGGCTATCTTGAGTGAACTTTGTACTTATCATTCTTTATTTTAAAGTTATATTTTTATTAACCTTATTTCTTGATGTGGGTTTTCCACAAAGGCATTTTCTATTTTCAACCTTTTATTTTCAATGAAAATTTTCAAATTGCGAGGACGAAATTTATTGAAGGAGGGAAGAATGTATGTCATGACCCGTCCTCGAAGCTCGTGCCGTGACTACCCCAAGCCCACCTTCCATAGTCCAGGGGCAGACGACTAGCACCAAAGGCGTAAATCCCGATAACTGGGAAGGAATTTCCTTTATAAAAGTAAACAAAACACCACAGAGTACAAGCAGAAGTAAAACACTAAGTACAAAGAGAAGTGATGAAAGGTAAATGGGCCAGAATAAAAACCCAAATGAAAGTAAAACTACAACTAAACAAAGTACAACAACTGGAAGAACGGAAGCGGCTCCTGGGTCGTCCTCCTCAGATCCTACCTGAAGGGTAGGTACAGATGGCGTAGCTCCTGGATCGTCCACCACAGATCCTAGCTGAAGGGTAGGTACAAATAGCGTCCTCAACGCTCTCACCCGTCAACCTCCTCCGAGTGTCATCTCACCATGAAGTCCACCTCTGGATACTAACTCGTCGTGTGGTCCACCTCCGGGTACCGTCCAGTCCTCGATCACTCAGCCTCCGTCAGCACTGCCCGTCGTCTGTAACAAACACAACGAGGTGCGGGCATAGCCCGTGCAGGGCTGAGTATAACGATACACAGTAGGGTCCCCGAGACCCCCAAGGTCTCACTAAAACCAACATGTATAACCACAAAGAAGATCTCAACAGATAACCTCTACTTAGGTATATGCCCATGCATATACCTAAGTTATCAAGTAACTCATCTCAATCATGAGGAAACACAAAGATTATGAAATCAACGGATAACCACTACCCAGGTATATGCCCATTCATATACCTAAGTTATCAAGTAACCCATCTCAATAATGAGGAAACACAAAGGTCATAGAATCAGCTCAAACCAGGATTTTCATTATCAAAACTGTAACTGCTAAAGAGCCCCATCTCTAGAGTGTACAGTGGTCCTGTCACGACTCTGAGGTACTGCTCACTAATCTAAGTCTCTGAGGTACTCCTCCTGTCGAGTACCGCGGGTCTGCTGCCAAATACTGGGTGCTCCGTCCGCTGTGGGTCTGCCGCCAAATACCGGGCGCTCCCTCTAATAGCCTACAGAGGTACTCCTCTAGTAAAGTACCGCGGGACTGCTGCCAACTACCAGGCGTTCCGTCCGCCGTGGGTCTGCCTCCAAATACCGGGCGCTCCGTCCACTGGGCTAGTCGACTCACTCCAAGTCGAGTCGGTCAAGCAGTCGTCAGGTCTCAGTCGTCTACATAGTCTCCGTACTTCGTAAGCTCGTCTCTAGGAGGGACCTCTCCACGAGCTACTAGTCAATACTCCACGTATCACAATGTCCCAAGAAGATGTATCTCAAAGGACTGCCTCGTCATAAGGGTCTCAACGCAACAGACGGCACGCCAATCAGACACCCGGTCTGGGAGTTATTTGCCTTTTCATCCCAGGAGCCCGGTTGGTTTCGAGTGCGAACCAACCCGGCCGTATCTTAACTGTACCCTGAACTCTCATAGGGTATACACAAAGGGACCGTTTCTCCACGTGATTACCAACGCCGCTGACGGTTCGTCACACGGACGTCCAGTCTGAAGATAACAGCTTTTCCGTTCCAAGGGCCCGGTTGGATTTCGGGTACAATCCAACCCAGCCACTATCCAACATCAACCAAAACTAGGGTGAAGTATGCCAAAAGTTATGTCTCATCAAGAGGAATTCAACGAGACAGACGGCGCGTCAATCAGACACCCGGTCTGTGAGTTATTGGCTTTTTCATTCCAGGGGCCCGGTTGGTTTCATGAGAAAACAAACCTGACCGCACTCCGACGGCATCCAAACCTCGATCGGAGTAAGCCAAAAGATCCTTCTCACTTAGAGTAATCCATGAAAGTCGACGGTACGTCAATCGGACGTCCGGAGCTCAAGATATAAGTGTTTCCGCTCCGAGGGCCCGGTTGGTTTCGTATCCGAACCAACCCGGCGAACCCAAAGTATTACGAATCCTTGAGTGTAATATACCGAAACGACCGTCTCGATCCAAGGATCGCATCGCTGCTGACGTTGCATTGATCGGAGGTCTACAACTTAGGATATGAGCGAAAGACCGAAAAGGGACCGAAAATGGGGGTTTCGGGCCCGGATCGACCCGGCCCGAGACCCCCTGGGTCGGCCCGGCCCGGCGGCCCGGTCCAGTGGCCCGACTACCCGGCGCGCGGCGCCAGCTGGCTCGGCCGAACGGCCGAGCCGTTCGGTTATGCAGGGGGGGGGGGGGGGCGCTGCCCCCCGCCGTTCGGAAACCGCGACCCCAATTAAGGGGCCGCTCAGCTGGCCAGCCAGGGGTTTTGACCCCCGACACTTTCCCTGTCCAGCCCGCCCGCCCTGGCCGGCAGTTTCATGCTCCACAGGACCGGCGTCGGCCGGTCCCCACCTTGCTCCGACGCCGGCGGGCCATCTCCGGTCTCCGATCACCTTGCTTCGTCGCGGCCCGGAACCGACCGCGGCCTTGGTCGACCGGTGCAGCGCGACGGCGCTGTTCTCTTCCATCGCGGCCCTGCTCCGGCCGCGGTGTCTTTGGGTTTCTCCAACACGGCACGATGGCGCCGCGTCCTTGATCGTTTCCATGGCGCGGCGCGACGGTGCCGCGCATTCCTTGTCGCACGATCACACGCAGAGCGACGACACCGCACTATACTCGTTTCAAAACACAAAGAAACAAACACATGGATAAGGGAGGAGGGTCGGCCGTGTTTGTGCAGTCCGACCCCCTCTCGTTAATCGATAGCATTTGGTCATATTATCACAAAGAACGAAAAAGTGGTAAACACGAACAAAATAACTAAATAACCCCTACCTTGAGCGTAGCTAGAACGGGGGTTCGCTGCGGAAAACGACGCCGTGAGGTGAAGCTCCGTATGTTGACAAAGAACATCTGAGGAGGAAGTGGCGTCTCCTTTTCTTTGACATGGGAAGAAGATCGAATGAGGGTGCGTCGTCGAACTTCAGAAAAAGGGGGTCACACCTCGGCTGCAGAGAGGAGAAGAGACGGCACATCGATCTCTTCTTACGGTGACGACGTTCTTCGTCGAAGTCTTGGTGTTCTTCGTGATGAAATGAAAACACCAGAGAGATCTCTCCTCAATTGTCCACACACAACAACAAACCAAAATAAAATAAGGCTCATCCTTATTTTATTAACTCATGCCACAATTCAAAAATTCAAAACTTAATTTAATTAATTGAATTGGTGAGTTGGCATACTTAAAGAGAGGAGAGGAAAAGTCACCCAAATTAAAGGGAAGTTTAAATGTTAAAAGTGTTACACAACTTAAGTGGGGGGGTTAAGAGGAGTTAGGGAGTTAAGGAAATTGAAAAGGTGGGGCTCGTGTGGGACCCACCTTACCTTTAATCCACTTAAGAGAAACTATCAATCAGTGGGTCCCACCCTAACTCTTACACCTAGGTTCTAACACATGGAAAAGAGAAATAAAATTCTTAAAAAAAATTTATTTCACTCACACTTAATCCACAAATTTAAACAACTCATAAAGAGAAAACACAACTCTAGAAAAGGCGTTCCTAAGCAATTACCAGCACTGTAGTTTCATCGGTGCCCTCAGAATTCGATTCCGAGCACCAGTTCAAAAGTTAGAATTTCCCACTCGTTCGTTCCCTGAACGTACCCGAGCTAAACTTCGGATAGAAATTCCGGGCACACCGGGCATTGGAATCCAGTGCCGTCAGAAAATACGTTCTTGTAAAATCCCAAAGAAAATTAAGAAGAAATTTCCCTTGAATTTTATGGGTCTTTACATTACTCCCACCTCAGGGACGAAAAGAATAATAACTCACAGACCGGGCGTCCGATTGACGCGCCGTCTGTTGCGTTGAGACCCCTATAATGAGGAGGTTCTTTGAGATACTACTTCGTGGGACATTGAGATACTTGGAGTATCGACCTGTAGCTCGTGGAGCGGGCCCTCCCAGAGACGAGCGTGTGGAGTACGGAGACCGTGTAGCTGACTAAGTCCTGGCGACAGCTTGACCGACTCGACTTGGAGTCAGTCGACTAGCCCAGTGGATAGAGAACTACCTTGTTTGGGTGCATACCAATGGCGGACGGAGCACTAACTATGTGACAGTGCAGACCTGCGGTACTCGTCTGGAGAGTACCTCTGCAGGCTACTAGGGGGTGTGCACTACTGTGTTTGGGTGGTATACCCCGGTGGGAAGCACTACTATGTTTGGGTGGATGGCCCGCAGTACTTGACAGGAGGAGTACCTCGGTAGTCTTAGGTTAGTGAGCAGTACCTCGGAGTCGTGACAGGACCACTGTACACTCCAGAGATGGGGCTCTTCAGCAGTAACGGTTTTGATAATGAAAATCCTGGTTTGAGCTGAGTCTTTGACCTTTATGTTTCCTCATGATTGAGATGGGTCACTTGATAACTTAGGTATATGTATGGGAATATACCTGGGTAGTGGTTATCTGTTGATTTTATAATCTTGTGTTTTCTCATGATTGAGATGGGTTACATGATAACTTTGGTATATGTATGGGCATATACCTAAGTAGAGGTTATCTTTTGAGATATTCTTTTTGGTTATCCTTGTTGGTTTTAGTGAGACCTTGAGGGTCTCGGGGTCCCTACTGAGTATCGTTATACTCACCCCTGCACGGGCTATGACCGCGCCTCGTTGTGTTGGTTTCATATGACAGACAGTACTGACGGAGGCCGAGTGTTCGAGGACTGGACGGTACCCGGTGGTGGACCACACGACGAGTCAGTATCCGGAGGCGGACTTCACGATGAGATGACACACGTAGGAGGTTGACAGGCGAGAGCGTTGTGGATTCAATCTGTACCTAGCCTTCAGGATGGATCCGTGGTGGACGATCCAGGAGCTGCGCCATATGTACCTACCCTTCAGGTAGGATCAGAGGAGGACGACCCAGGAGCCGCTTCCGTTCTTCTAGCTGTTGTCTTTTTATGTTGTACTTTGTTCAGTTGTAGTTGCACTTTCATTTGGGTTTGTATTCTGGCCCATTTACCTTTTAGCACTTTTCTTTGTACTTAGTGTTTTACTTCCGCTTGTACTCTCTGGTGTTTTGTTACTTTTATAAAGTCAATGCCTTCCCAGTTATCGGGATTTACGCCTTTGGTGCTAGTCCCCAGACCCTAGCCTATGGAAGGCGGGCTTGGGGTAGTCACGACCCGTCCTCGGGGCCCGTGCCGTGACTACCCCAAGCACGCCTTCCATAGGCCAGGGGCTGGCGACTAGCACCAAAGGCGTAAATCCCGATAACTGGGAAGGCATTTCCTTTATAAAAGTAAAAAAACCACCACAGAGTGCAACCGGAAGTAAAACACTAAGTACAAAGAGAAGTGATGAAAGATAAATGGGCTAGAATACAAAACCAAATGAAAGTACAACTACAAAAGAACAAAGTACAACAACTGGAAGAACGGAAGCGACTCATGGGTCGTCCTCCTCGGATCCTACCTGAAGGGTAGGTACAAATGGCGCAGCTCCTGGATCGTCCACCACAGATCCTACCTGAAGGGTAGGTACAGATAGAATCCACAACGCTCTCGCCCGTCAACCTCCTCCGGCTGTCATCTCGCTGTGAAGTCCACCTCCGGATACTGACTCGTCGTGTGGTCCACCTACAAGTACCGTCCAGTCTTCGATCACTTAGCCTCCGTGAAAGTAACCCCATCGCCATCGTCCAGCTCCTCATGGTCGATGATATGCGAAGGTTCGAGCACGTATCTCTTCAGTTGAGATACTTGGAAAACGTCGTGCACCTATTGCAACTTAGGTGGATGGGTCAAGCGGTAAACCACCTCGCCTACCTAGCTGAGGACCCAGAAAGGTCCGTTGAACCTCGGAGATAACTTTCCTCCTTGGCCACATCTCAGTAAACCTCGTCGAGGTGAGACCTGTATAAGGACGTGATCATCATCCTCGAACTCTAGAGTTCTCCAATTCCTGTTAGAACTGAAACTCAATACGACTGTTGCCACGAGGGTAAGTTTGACCAACTCAAGAGTGATCAGTCGCACCCTCCTGTGCACGAGTTTATCCAATGCTACCTGGGGTTTCCTTTTCATCGGCCAAGGAAAACCCATCCCAACATCGTAGTTAAACCACAACCTTATTTCCTAATACCGTCAATTTTAGTATGAACAGTTATTGCTCATTCCATACTCAAACTAACGTCGTAAGGCCTCGACGCTGCCACCAAGAGATTCCAACAAAAACTCTCACCTCGAGGGTCTGAACACACCGTCGGCCTAAGTGTGATTATCGAGTCTTCTGCCAAGGTATCTCCAGACGTGAGGGTCAAGTCCACGACTTACCGGAAACTCTAGGTCTAGAACAAGATTTTTGAAAGCAAAGAATGATTCATATCGACGTCTGTTACTACAACATCTAGTAGTGGACAAAGACTATCCCTTGAATCATTTTTAGAGCCATTGGGTCACACTCCTTGACCACATGCATCCGCACTCTTCCTCCACCCTCCAGCTCCATGAGCATGGCGGGGATAACTAAGGCGGGTGGTTGTTTCATGTTAAGATGTACACCACCTCATGCTTCTCTCCTAGCTCTGCCTCCATGTCTGCTGCTCCGCAGACTCATCTCTCCTTAAAGATTCCTCTTCTTGAAACTATTAACACGCTCAAGTCTTTAAGACTGGCGATGGTTTCCTGTATCTTACTACACTGTGCAGTCTTCATCCGCTCCTGGTTGATCTGCACCTTCTTTTCCTACGATCTGAAAGAGCTGCTAAAATTTATCCTTTACCGAAAAGTGAAACTCAGTCTCATCCCCTGGATGAACCACGCCCATTGCCTAATACAGTAAATCCTGACATGAATGATGTATTCATTCCATGGATGACGTCGTAAGGCCTCGACGTAACTACCAAGAGATCCAACCGTCACTCTCGCCTCCATGGGTCGAGTCACGCTGTCAGCATCAGTGTGAGGTCACTGGGTCTCCTCCAGTTGAAATCTCGAATGTGAGGGTCAAGTCAACAGTTTTAACTGGGACCTCTCAGTATCAACCAAACAAAAGGACAGGAAAGAAAACATCACAAAGATAAGTGTATTTTTTTATTGAAGCTCATAGTACAAAGACATGAATACAACATCAACATGGAACTAGAAGAACAAGGGACATATCCACTTGTTCCTCTCCTGTCCACCTGCTCCCGGAGCTCTACTGCCTTGTCCATTGCTCTGTTGTTTCTCCAGAACCAGCCGTTGCTTCTGTCTTGGTGGCTCCTCCAACACCCGCGGATCAACTGTACGAGGATTCAGACACTCACGTGCCAGGTGACCCTTCCTGCCGCATTCATAAAACTTCTTGCTTCTCGTACGGCAGGCTCTGGTCCTCTTGGACCTCTGCACCATCTGTCTACTGCCCACAAATGACTCGTCTACTGATCAAATAACACGCGTAAAAGGCAGCAGATCCTGAACACGCTCGGGGTGTAGAGCAACTGGCACAAATTCCACCCTGAAGAAGGTCTCGAAGTCTTCCCATAAGAATGTCATCCCGTCGCAAAACTGGAACAAGTGGCTCCACCACCTGCCTGCTGCTGCCTGAAGAAGGCTGGAAGAAAAGATCGCCATGAAGTCTGTCGGCGTCCCCACTAGCCTGAAGACTCTCACCATAGCCACCAGCCAATCCTCAGCCGCCTGCGGGTCCATCTATCCCCGGAACCTGGGTGGCCTCTGGCACTGGAACTCGTGCAGCGTGCTCAAGTGGCGTGCATCGCCTACTACAAGGGTTGGAAGCATCGGTGGCCCAACGCATGGTAGTACCGCTGGTGCCTCCGCTGGTGCCTCAACTGCAAGAGGGCCCTGTACCGAAGCCTCGTTTCTCGGCAGGCTATTAGTATGCACAACCCTCTGGGCTCTAGCTGGTCGTTCGTGAAAAGGCATCCTGAAAGAATCAACGTGACACAGTCAAACGATTATACCTAGTGAGCTGACCTGGTTTGAGCTGAATTTTAAAAACTTCTGGAAACACACACACAATCAGTGTTTTCGTGCACAAAGTCGGAAATCAGTAGTCAGGGTCCTGGTGTATGGATACGTCGGCCGCCCGCACCAACACTGGACTCCCTGAACTGAAAACCACACTCGGTACTCTTAACACTATTGCTTCACAGAATGAAAACATCAGAGTTATAAGTTCTGTGGTAGAACCGACTCCTTTGATACCAATTTTTCACGACCAGTCCACGGGGCCCGTGCTGTAACTACCCCAAGCCCGCCTTCCATAGGACAGGGGCTGGCGACTAGCACCAAAGGCGTAAATCCTGATAACTGGGAAGGCATTGCCTTTATAAAAGTAAACAAAACACCACAGAGTACAAGCGGAAGTAAAACACTAAGTAAAAAATGAAGTGCTGAAAGGTAAATGGGCTAGAATACAAACCCAAATGAAAGTACAACTACAACTAAACTAAGTACAACAGCTGGAAGAAAGGAAACAGCTCTTGGGTCGTCCTTCTCGGATCCTACCAAAAGGGTAGGTACAGATAGCGCAGCTCCTGGATCGTCCACCACGAATCCTACAAGAAAGGTAGGTACAGATAACCTCCACAACGCTCTCGCCCATCAACCTCCTCCGAGTGTCATCTCGCCATGAAGTCCACCTCCGAATACTGACTCATCGTCTGGTCCACCTCCGGGTACCTTCCAGTCCTCGATCACTCAGCCTCCGTCAGCACTGCCCGTCGTCTGCAACAAACACAACGAGGTGCGGGCATAGCCCGTGTAGGGGTGAGTATAACGATACTCAGTAGGGACCCCGATACCCTCAAGGTATCACTGAAACCAACATGGATAACCACAAAGAAGATCTCAACAGATAACCTATACTTAGGTATATGCCTATGCAAATACCTATGTAATCAACTAACTCATCTCAATCATGAGGAAACACAAATATTATAAAATCAACAGATAACCACTACCCAGGTATATGACCATATATATACCTAAGTTATCAAGTAACCAATCTCAATCATGAGGAAACACAAAGGTCATAGACTCAGCTCAAACCAGGATTTTCATTATCGAAACGATAACTACTGAAGAGCCCCGTCTCTGGAGTGTACAGTGGTCCTGTAATGACTCCGAGGTACTGCTCACTAATCCACGTCTCTGAGGTACTCTCCTGTCGAGTACCGCGGGTCTGCCACCAAATACTGGGCGCTCCGTCCGCTGTGGGTCTGCCGCCAAATACCGGGCGCTCCCCCTAATGGCCTACAGAGGTACTCCTCCGGTCGAGTACCGTGAGTCTGCTGCCAACTACCAGGCTCTCCGTCCGCCGTGGGTCTGCCGCCAAATACCGGGCGCTCCGTCCACTGGGCTAGTCGACTCAATCCAAGTCTAGTCGGTCAAGTAGTCGTCAGGTCTCAGTCGTCTACACGGTCTCCATACTCCGTATGCTCGTCTCCGGGAGGGATCGCTCCACGAGCTACTGGTCAATACTCCAAGTATCACAAAGTCCCACGAAAATGTATCTCAAAGGACCGCCTCGTCATAAGGGTCTCAACGCAACAGATGGCGCGTTAATCGGACACCCGGTCTGGGAGTTATTAGCCTTTTCATCCCAGGGGCCCGGTTGGTTTCGAGTGCGATCCAACCCAGCTGTATCTCAACTGTATCCTGAACTCTCATAGGGTATACTCAAAGTGACCATTTCTTCACGTGATTACCAACGCCACTGACGGTTCGTCAAACGGACGTCCATTCTGAAGATAACAGCTTTTCCGTTCCAAGGGCCCGGTTGGATTTCGGGTACAATCCAACCCGACCACTATCCAACAGCAACCAAAACTCGGGAGAAGTATGCCAAAAGTTCTGTCTCATCAAGAGGAATTCAACGAGATAGATAGCACGTCAATCAGACGCCCGGTCTGTGAGTTATTTTCTTTTTCGTTCTAGGGGCCCGGTTGGTTTTGGGGGCGAACCAACCCGACCACACTCCAACGACATCAGAACCTCGAGCGGAGTATGCCAAAAGATCCGTCTCATTTATAGAAATCCATGAAAGTCGACGGTACGTCAATCGGACGACCGGAGCTCAAAATATAAGTGTTTCCACTCCGAGGGCCCGGTTGGTTTCGTATCCGAACCAACCTGGCCGAACCCAAAGTATTTTGATACCTAGAGTGTAATATACCGAAAAGACCGTCTCGATCCAAGAATCGCATCGCCACTAACGGTGCATCGATCGGAGGTCTACATCTAAAGATATGGGAAAAAGACTGAATAGGGCCCAAAAACGGGGGTTTCGGGCCCAGACCGACCCGGCCCGAGACCCCCCAGGGTGGCCAGAACCGGGTCGACCCGAACCAGGTCTGGGTCGGCCCGGCTGCCACAGACAAGCCCGGCGGCCCGGCTACCCGGCGCGCTGGCACGCGGCGCCAACTGTATCGGCCGAATGGCCGAGCCGTTCGGTTATGCGGGGGGGGGGGGGGGGGGGGGGGGGGGGCTGCCTGCCCCCCGCCGTTCGGAAACCGCGACCCTAATTAAGGGGCCGCTCAGCTGGCTAGCCCGGGGTTTTGACCCCTGACTCTTTCCCTGTCCGACCGGCCCGCCCTGGCCGGATGGTTCCTGCTCCACGGGACCGGCGTCGACCGGTCCCCTCCTTTCTCCAATGTCGGTGGGCTGTCTCCGGCCGCCGGTCACCCTGCTTCGCCGCGGCCCGGAACCGGCCGCGGCCTTGGATGACTGGTGTAGTGCGACGACGCCGTGCTCTTCCACCACGGCCCCGCTCTGGCCGCGATGTCTTCGCGTTTCTCCAACGCGGATCGACTGCGTCGTGTCCTTGTTCGTTTCCACGACGCAGCGCGACGGTGCCGCGCATTCCTTGTCGCATGATCACACGCGGTGCGACGACACCACGCCATTCTCATTTCAAAACACAATGAAACAAACAAAGGGATATGGGAGGAGGGTCGGCCGTGTTTGTGTGGTCCGGCCCCCTCTCGTTAATCGATAGCATTTTGTCGTATTTTCATGAAGAACGACAATGTGGTAAACACGAACAAAATAATCAAATAACCCCTACCTTGAGCGTAGCTAGAACGGGGGTTCGATGCGGAAAACGACGTAGCGAGGTGATGCTCCGTATGTTGATGGACAACGTCCGAGGAGGAAGTGGCGTCTCCTTTTCTTTGACACGGGAAGAAGATCGAAAGAGGGTGTGTCGTCGACCTTCAGAAAAAGGGGTCACACCCTGGCTGCGGAGAGGAGAAGAGACGACACGTCGATCTCTTCTTACGGTGACGACTTTCTTCATCGAAGTCTTGGTGTTCTTCGTGATGAAGATGAAAACACCCAAGATCTCTCTCCTCAATTGTCCACACACAACAACCAACCAAAATAAAATAAGTCTCATCCTTATTTTATTAACTCATGCCACAATTCAAAAATTCAAAACTTAATTTAATTAATTGAATTAGTGAGTTGGCATACTTAAAGAGAGGAGAGGAAAAGTCACCCAAATTAAAGGGAAGTTTAAAAGTTAAAAGTGTTACACAACTTATGTGGGGGGGTTAAGAGGAGTTAGGGAGTTAAGAAAATTGAAAAGGTGGGGCTCCTGTGGGCCCCACCATACCTTTAATCCACTCAAGAGAAACTAACAATCAGTGGTCCCACCCTAACTTTTACCCCTAGGTTCTAACACATGGAAAAGAGAAATAAAATTCTTAACGAAATATTATTTCACTCACACTTAATCCACAAATTTAAACAACTCATAACGAGCAAACACAACCCTAGAAAAGGCGTTCCTAAGCAATTACCGGCGCTGCGGTTTCATCGGTGCCCTCAGAATTCGATTCCGAGCACCGGTTCAAAAGTTAGAATTTCCCGCTCGTTCGTTCACTGAACGTACCCGAGCTAAACTTCGGAAAGAAATTCCGGACATACCGGGCCTCGGAATCCAATGCCGTCAGAAACTGAGTTCTTGTAAAATCCCAAAGAAAATTAAGAAAAAATTTCCCTTGAATTTTACGGGTCTTTACAATGTAACACCCCGAGCTTCCACGATACGCTTCTCTTTCAATAATGAAATAGCTTGCATTGTACGTAAGTTCAAGATTTTAACACACCGTGACCAATCAAAATAGCCATTATGAATAGTAATACCCACTTTTTGAAATTATATATATTTTATATTTGAAAATGGACTTCATTTTTGTATTCGTAATATCGAAATTACCCTAAGTTGAATTTTTTGTAATTTTCTGAGAACTTCCAATTTTTTTATGAATATTGAAAAATACTTAAAATAAATTTTTTAATAAAAATAATTTATAGTGTTAAGTTATACTATTGAGTGGTTTTAAAGTATAATTAGAATATATTTTTTCCATTTTATCCAATGGTGGTCATTATAATTAATTTAACATTTAAATTGGACATAAACAATTGTCAATCTTTTGATATATATTATTTCTTAAAAACATGCTATTTGTTATGACAACGGGATTTAATTATAAAATTAATTAATGTAACTTATATGTTTGTAATTTTTTAAAATAGACATAATTTCTGAATTCGGAATATCAATTATAGCTTAGGGTGAAATTTTGGCATTGTTCTGAAAAACTTCAATTTTTGATGAATAGTTAAACCACTAAGTGGTAGTTAAAAAATTGATTTCTTGTTTAAATGAAACATTACCACTTCTGTGATTTGATTTTCAAAAATCCGATATACATGGTTGTCATTAAGAATTAAAATGTGGTTCAATGGGATTACAATAATTTTTTGGTGAATAGTAACTTTTAAGTTTAATTAATCATTATTAAAGGTAATTCGTGAAATTTTAGGTAAAAATGATATTATAAAAATATGAAAATACCTTTACACGTGTCCTACACCTATTGGATGTGTCATGGCCGACCAATACAATCCATGGGTCAACTTGGGGACCCCATGGAGCCACCTTGGAAGGAAAATGACATAAATAACGTTTTATTTAATGTTAAAATAAAAATGTCACAAACATAAATTGTTTTACTAAAACAATTTTTAAATGGGGTTATACAAGTCATATTTTTGACTATAAATATTCATTAGATTTATAAAACGATTTCTTAAATCATGATAATTGTTTTATAATTTTTATACATTAAATAAATTAAATTATTTATGACACCATGATGATGCAGCGATTACCTCATTAATTAATGATTTAATTAAAATAAACATATAATGTAAACTCTAAGACTTACACCTGTCAAAAACCTATAGGATGAGTATATTTCTAACCCTTATCACCTTATCCTCGAAATATATATGTTTGGGACCTTTAAAATCCGAAAAGCGTTATATAATAAAGTAACATTTCATGACTTTCCAAGAGTGCCCCTCCTCTCCTCTTATAAAAGGCCCCCACCACTACCACTGTATTCACACCCTCAAAGCCTTTTTGGCTCGGAAAAACTCTGCCCAAATACTCTCTCAACTTTCCTCTCTTACTCCAAGAATCCTCACTTTGGGTAGAAGTCTTCCCAAGGAAGCCTTTGAGCTCAAATCAAAAAGAGTTGCCCGTTTTAAAGGTAGTGTTTTCTCTTGTGTTCTTTTGGTTTATTTTTCTTCTCCAACCCCTTAAAATATTTTTATTCCTTTATTTTGTAACAAAAACAGTATCTTAAATATACTAGGATGTTTTATGAGAATTATTTTATTTACAATTACACACACCTTCGTCTAATGGTTAAAGAACATACTGTTTTTGTGGGGGGCGAATTACTGCCTCACGAAACGATGATTGTTCAATCTACTTTTAACACCTCTCATGGTGGCAATTATGATGACACTATTTTTATATATGATATATATTATGTTTTATTTTCTTATGATTCTGTATTTTTTATTTATGGCATACCTTTATGATTTTCATTTTGGGTAAACACGATATCTTCATTTTAGGAAGTGCGGACTACCGCCCCCTCAATGTGATTTGAATCATTGATGCCATATGTGGGATGTATAGAGGATGGAGTAAATGGTATTATACATTATATTATACTGGAATTATATTATACCTTTATATAATTATATCTTTATTCCATTAAATACGAAATAGAAATGAAAGTAGCGTTCATGCATACGTACGGCTTACCGTCTCCATGAACGGTGCATTTCATTTCTTACCTCTCAATGTTATGTAATATTATAAATGAATGTATATACTGAATATATAGGATGTATATGATATCTAAATCATGAATATAATTATGTATATAATGGATATTTTCCCACATGAACAAAGTGTAATTATAAAAAGTTTATTTTTGACTCAAGTACCTAAGATCGACAAAACGACCATTATTAACTTAAATAATTACATGATGTTCATAAAATGGTAATAAGCGATATAAAAGAAATAATGAACTTGAAAAAGGTTCTTAAGAAGGAATATATTAACTCTAGTTTATTATTCAGGAGGTTAAAGAGCGGTCGAGTCATGTCGGACATGAGGTAAGGGAATTTCTTAACCCAATTTCAATTCTTTGGGTTAATCTCCTACTTTCAAATTATGTCTTGATATTATTATGTCCTAACTTGTATTTGTACTTTATTTATGTGTACTTATAGTGAATACACATAACAGATCTATTTTATTTAAAAAAATGATCTTTGTAAGGGAACTTCTTAACCCAATTTCTATTCTTTGGGTTAATATCATACTTTCAAATTATGTAATGATATTAATATGTCTTATCTTGTATTTGTACTTTATTTATGTGTACTTATAGTGAATACACATAATAGATCTATTTTATTTAAAAAAATGATCTTTGTAAGGGACATCGTCTCAATCTCCTTTCATTAAGGCATATTTGGTTTTGTACACAACCTTGCTTTATACGGTGTATAAACCCATTTTACTTTTACTTTTATTCAAAATGAGTCTTTTTATATGAATCATTTTTACTAAAAGACAAAAGGAATGTTTTTTTACGTATGCGGCTACAATGAATTCTCCTCCACCGTGACTATTATTTGAGTTTCGACTTCCTCTATAAGCCATAAAATTTTTTTAAATGAAAAATAAATACCAAGATTTAATTTTCTTTTATTTTGGTATTGAAAATGGTTTTTAAAGTGTTTTTTATTATATCAATGTGTTTTATTGATATCTTGTGACTGAAATGTGGAAATGTTATGTTTCCTTTATGCATGTTTTATGTTATACGATTATGTTATGGTTTATGATATGTTTAAACCTGTTCATATGAGGAATGAATTGGACTTAATAAGTGGCGGGTGGAGCCCGCTATAGCTCTTCGATGCATCGGCAAGTCTCATGAGACAAACTAGTGTCTTGGCATGAGGCCTTGACAAAATCTTGTTTGTATTCTTGGCACGAGGCCTTGGCTACGTGGTTATGATATTCTGGCATTATGCATTCTATCATTATGATAGTGGTTATTGATATTGCATGTGATTATTCGACCAGTAGAATATCCATGTGAAGAAGTAAATGGAATTATCACATTTTACTTTTTCCATATTATGTTGAAGTTCATGTTTAAAAGGATTGTGTTTTAGTTATACATTTCCTTAAATGTTTACATTCATTTATGAATGCTTCTGCTATATTGTTATCCTTACCGAGCATCTGAGCTCACCCCTTTCAATGTTTTAATTTTTTTTAGGATGTGAAGAAGTATTTTAGGATTTACCTGCAGGGATAGTCTGAAGGGGATATGAGTGTGGACAATAGAGACTATGTTATTATAGTTTTTCACTTTATGATGTAATGTAACATTTATGAATATATCTAGTGTTTCCAAGGCTACTAAACTAATTGGTCTATCAAGACTTGATCTTTTGTGATCATGCCAATGTTACGAAGTAATGCACCGACTGTGGGTAACCGGGGTCGGGGCGTTACAATAAATGTTTGGAAAATATTTTTGTCATTATTTATGGTATTATAGTATATTATAAAATCTATTATGATCATTATAAACATCTAATAATTGTATTACATACAATACTAGAAAATTTATTGAAATGAAAATATAGTTAAAGTGAATTTTGGTCATAATAGATTAAATGTCACTACCCACCTTCACCAAAAGGAGGGATGGGTCGGCAGGTTGCCAAGCCCTTCCTAATTTAAGTTGAAGGATAGATAATGACCCCCGAAACCCGCCTCCTATATGTCCCAGAGTGGCGACTAGAACCAAGGGTATGGGAATTTTACACAAATGGAAGGCATTACCCTTTTTGTTTTATAGGATCAGGAGATAAGATGATGAAACCCAACAAAACCAAAGTAAAAGAAAAGTAAAGCCAAAAGTATACCATTCCCACATGCATGTTCGAAAAGTAAAAGCCAAAAAGTAAAAAAGTGACTACAAGGGTAAGTACCAAAGAAAGAAAGAAGCAACTACGACTACCCCAAAGGTCCGAGCTAGTATGGTCCTGCGCGTTCCCCGATGTCCTCCTGGAAACCTGAAAGTAGTTTTATATACATAGGGTTAGCATACAAGTACAATCAGTAGGGAAAACCAAAGACTCTCATGCACAAGTGGGGGAACGTACTAAAGTCACATGAGAAAAGGAGTAAACCAAACACCTATCAAGGTAAACTATCCACCCAAGCCTCACCAAGGCACACTCCCCAAATAAAACAAGTAAAGTAAATGTATAATAAGAGAACATCGATGTTTGAGTACCCCGCACCACTTTACCATAGGTTATTGAGACATCCTACGCATCGAACCAATCCCTCCATTCTCACTACAGTCCCACTACCACACCCACCCGCACACACCTGGGCCACAACCACATGCAGTCCCACTACCGAATCCCGCCCGCAAACACCTGGGCCACAACTATCACACGCAACCACGCATACAAAAACCTAGGCCAGAACAACCACCACCTCACTCGAAGACACCTGAGCTAGAAGATTCACTGCCACGACCGAAGACACCTTGTCCTCATCCCGAAGAAACTTGGGAAACCACCTGCCTGCTCACACGTTGGCTACAACAACCACAATACCCCGCCCGATGGTTTTGGGGCTAATAATGGACCTAAAGCCATCACAGCCTGCCCGAAGACACTTTTTCTATCTAGGAAAGGGAGCAGAAAAGGAGCTAATAACCATCCACTAATAATAGTGTTGCGAAAAAACACCCTCCCCCATGAAATGGGGGTGTTCGTCACTATTTTCTATACTTGGATGGGGCGTGAATAAGAAACAAAAAAAATACAATTATAAGTATTGGTATCAAGAACTAACCCATTTTTAGGTTTTTCTTCATCCAGTCTAAAGGACAAAAACATCACTCAAGTCTGATTCATGACTCTCGCCAACAAAACCCAGTTGTCCCATTCTTGTTTCATGTTCAGTAATAATGTTTAAATAAGTTTAAGCACTAATGGGGAACTAACACCATAAGAATAACCAAGGAAAAGAAACCAGCCAAACGACAATTTAAGTATCCGCACCGGTTCTCTTGTAAGGTCACAACAACACAAGAAATGTAAGATCCCTCGAAGTACTGGAACCAAATACACCCCCGAGCCACTACCCTGTGTCCCCAAAAATGGTTTCTCATCAACATAAGATCCCACCCCAATTCGTGATATAAACAAGGTAACCAACCGGTATTAATACTCGCAACCACTAAATCCATAACAATATGGGACCCCATCTCCAATTCCATATCTCCAGTAATGGGCCTGTAAAATAAAAAAAACCAAACCATTACCACCAACACCATGCAGGGCTATACTGGTATTTTCAGATTTAAATGATTTACCACACTCCATGATTTCAATTTCCGTGTGCTTTAACCGGGGGTTATCATAGAAGGATTGATCCTGGTGCTTTCAATTTATTTAGCCGGGTGTACGTGATTAATTTATTTTTACTGCAGGAGATCACAACCACAATCAAACCACATAAAAACATCATGGGGGGGGGGGGTTCATTAGTTCACAGAGAAAGACCACCAATGACCATGATTTTCAGTAGGCGTAAGCCCACACAATTCAGAAAAAAAAATCATAACATAAAACAGCATCAACGATCATAGCCCCCCTTCTTTCTTTATAGAATCTGTTCAATATCTTTATTTAGGTATGCTTTATTCAATTCAACAGAATCAAAAGCACGCCCACCCCCATGATACACAAAAGGGAGGGATGAAGCAAAAAATTCCCTACTTGTTGGTCAACGATCGACGCTGAGGCCTGGCGTGGAACTTCACAGATAGCGATGTCGCTCGCCTGAACAAAAATTGCCTCGTCTATCAATGCTTAGGCCGTGTGCAGAACATCACTCATATCGAAGAGGCTCAGAATGGTAATCTATCACAGGGTGAACGAGAAAAGAAGAAACCCATGGTTAACCCTTTAGTTTATAAGGGCCGGGGGCAGTTGAGATAAGAACGTGAAACCACGTAAGGAGCGGGGGTCGTGGGTTGACCACACAACCCCACACATTATTAATGGGTTCAGGTGGTTTAAACTGATGCACACACCAGGGTAATTCATTAAATACTTAACTAAAACATTTATGGTTGTTACCGGGCTTTAAAACATGCTTAAAGGAGTCAAAATAGGGTTTAAAACCCTAATTGTGCAAGAAGGAGCGCCACTGGAAAGAACCCGCTGGGGTAGGCTAGAGCCACCGGTAGTTAAGAACTACCAGTGGGTGACAGCTACTGGTAGCCGAGCTACCGGTAGGCTGCAGCTACCGGTAGACCGAGCTACCGGTAGACAGAGCTACAAGTATCTTTAGCTACGGGTAGACCGAGCTACCGGTAGATAGAGATACCGGTAGGCTGAGGCTACCAGTAGGCCGAGATACCGATAGGCCTACTACCGGTAGGCTAAGGCTACCGGTAGGCCTACCGTTGGACAAACTTCATCGAGATTCCCAGTCCAGAAAACCGAACATGAGATTTTCACAATGTAATGGACCCCAAAATCCCGAGCCATTACATCAGATACCTCTTAAACAATTCTCATCCTCGAGAATCAAATCAAACCAGAAGGAAAGAGAGGGTCTGAACAACCACCTCGAAAGATACCTCTTAGGAGTGAACCCATGCTAACTAAAAACACTTTTCTGTCATGAATTAAGAAATATACCGTATCAAACTGCCCAGGCTCGTGGGTTGGGGAGTCTCTTCCCCCATGTCAACATATTATCCTCTTTGGGAAGCACTGACTCACCCACACGGGTTTAATCACATCCACTTTAATGTGTCTTGATTAGGGGTTGGGTTATCTCCTCCCCCATAGCCAGGGATTTTCACACACATTCATAGGAAAGAAAACCAGTACATTTTATAGCCAAAAAAACAAAACGTTCTACCACAACAGGTGCAACAACGAACAAAACTCAAAACAACTCTGGGTACTAGGTACACATTTGTGATTCCCTCTCCGACATACTCTCCTCGAGCCCACCATGTCTCCACAACACATGAACCAAGGGAATGGTTTTCCCATGAAGCACCTTCTCCTTGCGATCCTCGATCATCACTGGTCTCTCCACAAAAGCCACGTTGTACTCGATGTCTAGATCACCCAAATCAAGGACGTGCGAATCGTCGTGCAGATACCGGCAGAGCTAGAACACATGGAATACATCATGTATCCTTAGTAGTGGCAGGGTAATGCTAGCTGATAAGCCACTTCGCCGACCCGCCACAACACTTCGAAGGGTCCGATGAACCTGGGAGAAAGCTTACTCCCCTTGTCGAACCTCCACTGCCCACGCTGAGGGGAGACCTTCAAGAACATGTGGTCTCCAACCTCAAACTCCAAGGACCTACTCCTAGTATCTACATATGACTTATGTCGGTCCTGGGCTGCCTTCATCCTTTCCCGTACAAGATGAACATTTTCTGTTGTGCTTTGTACCACCTCTGGTCCATGGATGCATGCCTCTCCTACTTCGGTCTAACACACAGGTGAAAGGCAGGGCATCCCGTAAAATGCTTCAACCGGGGCCATACAAATGGTATAGTGGTAGATATTATTGTAGGAAAACTCTATCAGGGCATGTATCACACCAATGATCCTCATGAGTCCAGAACACATGCCCGCAACATATCCTCCAACGTCTGGATGGTGCGCTCTGTCTGCCCATCTTTCTGGGGGTGGAAAGCAGTGCTAAGGCATAGCTGGGTGCCAAAAGCATGCTACAAACCCCTCCAGAATTGTGAGGTAAAACGTGCATCCCTATCTGAGAATATAGACCTCGGAACTCCATGCAACCACACCACCTCATCCACGTACTTTCGCACCAAAGCATCCACTACACTCGACTCCCTGATTGCCAGAAAGTGAGCCGATTTCATAAACCGGTACAATACCACACAGATGGAGTCATATCCCCCTTGGACCTTGGGTAGTCACATGACAAAATCCATCGAGATGTCGTCCCACTTCCACTCAGGGACATCTAGAGACTGCAGTACACCGCCTGGAACTCGGTGTTCAGCCTTCACTTGTTGACACACTATGCACTTGGCCACAAAATCTACCACCGCTCACTTATCTCCGGGCCACAAAAACTGTCTCTTTAGTCCCTGGTACATCTTGGACACTCTAGGGTGTACTTCTAGGGGTGAGATATGGAACTCATTGAGAACCTTTCCGTGCATCACTTCTGGAACAAACAACATTCCCTGAAAAAACATCCGGTTCTGACCATCCTCCATCCATCCTTCTAGAGCATTGCCCTAGTCAACTTGGTCACACATCATTTCGCACTCTGGGTCTCCCCACTGAGACTCCTCCACTTGCTGAAATAGAGATGACTACACTATCATCTGATATAGGAAACCTCTACCACTATCCATCATTGCATCTAGGCGTAAGGCATCCAACTCCTCCCTGGCCTTCCATGCATCCGTTGACTCTCGGACCACATCCTTCTGCATCCTCCAGATCAAGGCATTGGCCACTAAATTGCACTTTCCCTCAGTATAAGAGATCTTGAAGTCCTAATCCTGAAGGAACTCCACCCACCTCCACTGTCGCAAGTTTAGGTCCTTCTGGGAGAAGATATACCTCAAGATTTTGTGATCTGTGAAGACCAACAAGCGTTCTCTGATGTGGTAGTGTTGCCCTAACTTCAGCTCAAAAACGACTACTGCAAGTTCCTGGTCATGGGTGGCGTAATTACGCTCATGAGGGTGTAGCTGCCTGGACTCATAAGATACCACCCCTTGTCACTGGATCAACACATATTATAGGCCCTGTCCTGAAGCATCACAGAACAACTCATAGGCTGCCCCTTCTTCTGGTAATGTCAGCATTAGGGCACTAACCAAATTCTCCTTCAGATAGCTGAAGGCTGACTCACACTTCTCACTCCACACAAAAACCTGGTCTTTCTTGGTCAGGGCTGGAAAAGGGGTTGCTACTCGGGAGAAGTTGGGTACAAACATCTGATAGTAACCTGCCAGCCCAAGGAAACTATGGACCTCTGCCACATTCTTGGGTTATGACCAAGAAACAACTACCTCAACCTTTGATGGGTCCACTGCTACCCCCTGCTCAGACACCACATGCCTGAGGAAGTGCACTTCTCGTGTCCAGAACATGAATTTTGAAAACTTCCCACAGACCTGATGATATCGGAGGACCTTCAAAACTATCCTCAGGTACTCTACATGGTCCTCCTCTGATCATGAATATATTAGGATATCGTCGATGAACACAACCACGAACCGATCCAAGTACTCCTGGAAGATGGAGTTCATACACCCCATCAACACAGCTGGGGTGTTCATAACGCCGAAGGGCATAACTACGAACTCGATGTGCCCATATCTGCACCTGAACACCATCTTAGGGATGTCACTTTCCTTCACTCTCAGCTGGTGATACCCAGACTGTAGGTCGATCTTCGAGAACCATCCTGCCCCTTTCAGCTAGTCTAAAAGATCATCTATCCTTGGAAGAGGGTAGCGATTCTTGAACGTCACCTGATTCAGCCTCATGTAGTCTATGCACAACCTGAGACCACCATCTGCCTTCTTTGCGAACAAGACTGGAGCACCCCACGGTGATGCACTTTGCCAAACATAACCCCTCTTCATCAGATCGTCAATTTGGATCCGCAACTCCCATTGATCTGAAGGTGCCATCCGGTAAGGAGCCTTCGAGATCGGACGAGCGCCGGGCTGCAGGTCTATCCCGAACTCAATATCACGTCGAGGGGGTAGAGTCATCACCTCCTCAGGGAAGACGTCCATAAACCCACGAATGATCTCTGGAACTTCCACCATTTCAGCATCTACTAACCCTACTGACAGCTCAGCTAACAAGGAGAGGAGGGGTTCATCTCACCTATTGCCCTTCGGACTGCTCCGCTCTCCGGTGAAAACAACACGTTGGCCGCCCAAGTCTGAGAACACGACCCTTCTTCGGAAGCAGTCGATGACGGAACACACAGAGAATGGCTAGTCAATGCCTAGGATGACATCGTATGGCTTTGTCTGTAGCAGAAGAAGATCCCTAACTGACTGATGTGTCCCTATCATCAGTTTTCATCCATGACAAACAAACAACAAGTCGGTCTGACCCCCGACTGGAGTGCTCAACACTAGGGGCACTGGGAGTATCTCGGCATCTAGACCCAAGGCATAGGCTAGACTGGGTCCAATAAAGGAGTGTGAAGCTCCGGTATCGAAGAAGGAATAAGCAAGGTTACTAAACAAACTGATCATACCTCGAACAACCTCCGGGCCTGCTAGAACTGCTGCCTCTGCGGTGTGTAACTGTCCACGCCCAGCTCCTCTGCCCCACGACTATCGGCCACCTCTTCCCGGTCAGTTCTCTGCCAATCAGCCAAGGTAGTCTGCGGGGCCCTGATCGCCTGTACCACACGCGGTCTCATTCCAGGTGCTATAGCTGCAAGGTAAACAAGGAGTACCTAATTCCAAGTAGTGCAAAATATTGTCTTTAAAATTTCTTAAAATTTTAGTTTATTCTTAATTCCCAGAACACCCTAGAAACACGAGAACACAAGTCATTATGA
The DNA here is from genome assembly GCA_963277665.1 of Viscum album. Classification (NCBI taxonomy): domain Eukaryota; kingdom Viridiplantae; phylum Streptophyta; class Magnoliopsida; order Santalales; family Viscaceae; genus Viscum; species Viscum album. Next base: position 64,930,760 of record OY728132.1, on the reverse strand, counting down.
TGTATGTACCATTCCTTGGGTCTCTAACCTGAAATCAGCGTGGAATTACTTGGTCGTTCAGTAGGTCCAGAGTCCTTGCGTCGGATCACGAGGGGACCTAAAATCTCGTGTCCTAGCCGGTCTTCCCTGCCCTAATTCACGCACCGAGGTCACCCAACACTATTGCCCTTCCATCCCATGCAATCCTCACTGTGCATAACTCCAGAATCCATCATATCTCTCAACCTCCCTCTGATACCATTCTGCCATGATCTGCCTTCACCAAAAGGAGGGAAGGGTCAGCAGGTTCCCAATCCCTTCCTTCTTTATGTTGAAGGAGAGATAATGACCCCCGAAACCCGCCTTCTATATGTCCCGGAGTGGCGACTAACACCAAGGGTATGCGAATTTTACAAAAATGGAAGGAATTACCCTTTTTGTTTTATAGGATCAGAAGATAAGATGGAAAAACCCAACAACACCAAGGTAAAAGAAAAGTAAAGCCAAAATTAAACCATTACCACATGCATGTTCCAAAAGTAAAAGTCACAAATTAAAAAAGTGACTACAAGGGTAAGTACCAAAGAAAGAAAACAGTAACTACGACTGCCTCAAGGGTCCGAGCTATTAGGGTCCCGCGTGATCCCCAAAGTCCTCTTGTAAACCTGAATGTAGTTTTATATATGTAGGGTGAGCATACAAGTACACTCAGTAGGGAAAACCAATGACTCTCGTGCACAAGTGGGGGAACTTACTAAAGTCCCGTGAGAAAAGGAGTAAACCAAACACCTATCAAGGTAAACTATCCACCCAAGACTCACCAAGGCACACTCCCCAAATAATGCAAGTCAAGTAAAATTTATAATAAGAGAACATCAATGATTGGGTACCCCGCGCCACTTTCCCACTAATTATTGAGACATCCTACGCATCAAACCAATCCCGCCATTCCCATTGTAGTCCCACTGCCACACCCGCCCGCACACACCCGGGCCACAACCACACGTAGTCCCACTGCCAAATCCCACCCGCAAACACCTAGGCCACAACTATCACACACAACGCTGCCTGCAAACACCTAGGCCAGAACAACCACCACCTCGCCCGAAGACACCTGATATTGAAGATTCACTGCCACGCCCGAAGACACCTAGGCCTCATCCTGAAGATACTTGGGAAACCACCTGCCTGCACACACCTGGGCCACAACCACCACAATACCCCGACCGAAGGTTCTTGGGCTAATAATGGAGCTTAGGCCATCACAACATGCCCGAAGACACTTGGACTATCCTGGAAAGGGAGCAGAAAAAGAGCTAATAACCAGCCACTAATAATAGTGATGGGAAAAACACCCTCCCTCATGAAATGGGGGTGTTCGGCACTATGTGCTCAACTTGGGTGGGGCACGAATAAGAAACAAAAAACTACAAATATAAGTATAGGTAACAAGCACTCACTCAAGTTTAGGTTTTTCTTCATTCATCCTAAAGGACACAAACAACACTCAAGTCCAAGTCACGACTCTCGCCAACAAAACCCATTTGTACCATTCTTGTTTCATGTCCAGTAATAATGTTTAAATAAGTATAAGCACTACTGGGAAACTAACACCATAAGCATAACCAAGGAAAAGAAACCATCCAAACGTCAATTTAAGTATCCACACCCGGTTCTCTTGTACGGTCACAACAAAAAAGGAAATGTAAGATCCCTCAAAGTACTGGAACCAAATACAACCTCGAGACACTACCTTGTGTCCCCCAAAATAGTTTCTCATCAACAGACATTCCCACCCCAATTCGTGATATAAACAAGGTAGCCACCTGGTCTTAAAAGTCAAAACCACTAAATCCCTAACAAAAGGGGATCCCATCCCAAATTCCACATCTCCAGTAATGGGCCCGTAAATGAAAAACAACCAAACCATTACCACCAACACCAATAAGGTCCATAGTGGTATTTTCATATTTAAACGATTTAACACACTCCATGATTTCAATTTCCATGAGCTTTAACCAGGGGTTATCACAGAAGGATTGATCTTGGTGCTTTCAATTTATTTAGTCGTGTGTATATGATTAATTTCTTTTTACAGCAGGAGCTCACAACCACAAAAAAAACACGTAATACATCACCAGGGGGGGTCATTAGTGCATAGAGAAAGACCACCAATGACCATGAATTTAAGAAGGCGTAATCCCACACAATTTAGAAAAAAAATCATAATATAAAATAGCATCAACGATCACAACCCCTCTTCTTTGTTTATAGAATCCGTTCATTATCTTTATTTAGGTCTGGTTTATCCAATTCTATAGAATCAACAACACTCCCACCCCACATGATACACAAAAGGGAGAGAAAAATGAGAAAAGTCCCTACTTGTTGGTCAACGATCGACGCTGAGGCCTGGTGTGGAACTTCACAGATAGCGATGCGGGTCGCTGGAATGAAAATCGCCTCGTCTATCAACGCTTAGGCTGGGAGCGGAACTTCACGTATAGCGATGTGGCTCGCAAGGGTAATCTAGCACAGGGTGAACGAGAAAAGAAGAAACCCATGGTGAAACCTTTAGTTTATAAGGGTCGGGGCGGTTGAGATAAGAACGTGAAACCGCGTAAGGAGCGGGGGTCGTGGGTTGACCACCCGACCCCACATGTTATTAAAGGGGTCAAGTGGTTTAAGCTGATGAAAAAACTAGGTTAATTCATTAAATACTTAATTAAAACATTTATGGGTGTTACTGGGCTTTAAAACACGCTAAACAAATTCAAAATAGGGTTTAAAACCCTAATTGCGCAAGAAGGAGTTCCATTGGAAAGAACCCACGGGGGTAGGCCAGAGCCACCGGTAGCTGAGAGCTACCGGCGGGTGACAGCTACTGGTAGCTGAGCTACCAGTAGGCTGCAGCTACCGGTATACCGAGCTACATGTAGACAGAGCTACCAGTAGCTACATCTACTGGTAGACCGAGCTACCGGTAGACAGAGCTACCAGTAGGCTGCGGCTATCGGTAGACCGAGCTACCGGTAGGCCTGCTACAGGTAGGCTAAGGCTACCGATAGACCTACTGTTGGCCAAACTTCACCAAGATTCCCAGACCAGAAAACCCCACATGAGATTTTCACAAATTAATGGACCCCAAAAACACGGGCCATTACATTAAATTCCTCTAATATATTGTTTCTAAACATAGAATAATATATGATCTAGGTTTGACTATTGAGGTGTAATGGAATAGAAGACTTATAAATTTAATATATATTTCATTTTCCATAAAAAATGGGTTATAGACGATGGATTGATGAAAACATTACTCAATTAGTTAGATGCTAAAAATGTTAATTGGAAAATTATTTATGTTTTTCAGGATTGTGGAATGTAATAAATGTTATTAATAAATATAATGAATATTTTTTAATTCACTTGTGTTATCCTTTCCATATTTAAATGGGTAGTCTATTATTTACACTGATGCTTTGTTGATGGGCCTTTATTGTGTGTTTATGCAGGTTGATCGGGTTATGATGTATGAATCTTTTAAATTAAAACTCAATGATTATAATTATCCAATACATTTCCTTGATATTTATTGATTTATTTTTCTTAAAAAATATAGTCTTCGTTAATATATGTGAAAATATGAAAAATATATTTATCATAAATTTTTTAAAAATATGTTTACTCTAAAAGAGTTGATCTTGAGGTAGATAAGTTGGACAAAACATAATAATGATTTTTATTTCAAAATAAAAAATCATCTAGGTATATAAAACATGGTAGTAGATTCCTTGAGTCAATAAAAATTATTTATTAACTTCGATATGATTGGAACATGATCCTTTAGTAAATGATGTAATAAATTCAGTCATGGAAGTTAATTATATGGAGAGTCCTATTTTTCATCAGGTATTAGTGTAATTATTATTGATAAAAATAATTAATGAGGATTGTAAGGAAGATCATTGTCTACCTGAAAGAGTATAATTTGATAAAAGGGTATATTATCAAGGATTTATGTTGATGAAAGAGGTAAAATATGATTTTTGTAATAGGTTATGTGTTCTCCTTGATTAACATTTGAAGAAGGAATTGTTAAGTGATGCTCACAAGTATTCATATTTTGTTCATACTATAAGCACTAAGATATGTTGAAACATAAATTAATATGATATGTGGTAAGGAATTAAAAAGTATATATATTATTTAATGATAAATTTTTTTACTTTTTAATGTTTTATGGTTAAAAGATATATATAGAAGGGGATGCTTTAACCATTGTTATTTCTAGAATTAAAATGGGAGAGTATATACAAGGATTTTGTGATGGAATAACCAAAGACATATCAAGGTAAAAATTTTATTTGGTTTATTATTGATCATTGGATAAAAAATATACATTTTCTACCAATTCGTGAAACTATTACTTTGTATCATATTTATTTACATTATCTTAATCATATTGTCCGATTACGTGGTGTTCTCCTCTCTATGATATATTATCATGAACCCATAATAACATAAGATTTATAGAATTGTATTTAGTATTCAATGGAAACCAATTTATATTTCAGTATATATATCCATCCAAAATCTATTAGAAAATGAACATTTTCAATTTGGTGTTTAGTGGACATTTTCTCAATTTCTAATTAGATTAACTGGTAATGTGAGAATATCAAATTTCTTTAATATGTGTTTCTTATACATTTTGTTTCTATTATATTATATATATGTGGTACCTTTTGATGAATTACAAGGAATTGGATATTTATCTCCACAATGTTGGGAAAATTTTAGTTAAATGGATTTTTCAGATTATAATTGGTAGAAGAATACCCTTTTGATTGAAAAGATTATTCAACACAACTTGAGGGTAACCCAATATTTGAATGAATATTTTTCAGATAATAAATATAAATATATATTGTTCGATGTAAGAGATCATGTTTTAAATAATGTGGTCATTTGAAATTTGTTGATCATTTAAGAATAAGCAAAAAATTATGTCCATGGCTTATTGGCTCATATAAAATTCTCGAAATGTTGGATGAGATGCATAATGAGTGGCCTTAACATTCACATAATATTAGGTACATGGTGATTTTTCTGTTTAATTACTAAATAAATATTTACCTCATTAATATCAATCATTCCAAGTAAGTTTTTTATAGAGAAACCAAAATATTGAGTATGTAACATGGGAATCTGAAAAGGCAATGAGGGAAAAATACCCACACCCATTTAAGTAATGATTTAAATTACACTTAAATAATTTTTTAAATGGGGAAGAATGTGTCATCCTAAATAATCTTAATAATTACTTAAAATAAACTATAATTAATATTAATGATTTGGTTTTATTTATTTAAATTAATTGAAACCATTTACTAATATTTTATTAAATCAAAAAAGAAAGAATTTTATTCTAACTATGTAGTGTATATGTGTTATAAAAAAATATATATAAGTAATGTTTATATGTTTTAGAATGAAAAGTTGGAAAATAATCCAAATTATTATATAATCATATCATATTTATATTAGGATGAACATTTAGGATTATTTTTTGAGAAGATTGATTGGTTTGTGAATAGTGAAAATATCGATTTTAATATCATATATCATTTCTTTTCATATATTTAGATATACCCATTATATTTTTGGTTTATTTTTAAGAGAATATTATCTCATTTTATGAAATTTAATACAATAATTTCTATATGAATCATAATTATACTTTATTTTTTCATAAATTCGTTATTAATAAAAAAATGATGTTTTCTAGAAAATGGATTTTGTTGTATTTTGTGAAAATATATTAAAAATAATTTCATCTAATTCAATTATTTTAATCCTATGAAATTTATTTTATAATTTAATCATGAGGTTAAAAATTATCAATAATTTCAATTTGAATTTTGTAAAAAATTAATAGATAACGGGAAAAAATTATTTTCCCTAATAAAGTGTAAAATCAGTTAATAAAGGTAAAAATTAATAGATTATATCAGAAAATATAATCTTAATTATTATTTTATTTTATTATTTCAACCATTATACCCTTATATTTTAAATTCATCCCACTTAGTCCCACTTTCACTTGTGTAATACGTTTATAAAATCTAAATAGTTAATGATATTTACCATTGTGCCACTCCCATAACATATAAAAGTAAATTTTCTCTCCTAACATATTACAAAACATTGAACACCTAGATTAGAAAATACCTACTAAAAACACTTCCAAACTAACCTCTCCATATCTAATAGGTCATAGTTGTATCCAAAGTCCAACTCTTTTAGGCTCAATGTGTTTGATAAAGGGATATTTTTGAATAGGTTTTCTAAGACCTAATGAACCTTTTTAAAGTTCATTTATTCTTCGTCTTCTAACATATAATATGTTCTAACAACTATTACATTATAAAATCATTATGTTATCTGTACTGAAATTTTTTTTTTCAGTTAAAACTCATTTCTATATTTGATCCGTTGGATTGTAAATAAAAACAATGCTCATGTGTACATATTAATAACCACATCCACAAAGAAATATATTTTATTATCCATCACTAACCAAAACAGAAGCATATAAAGATAGAAGTAATGACTATATATTATAATTACTAAATTATTATGATTTTTTCAAAATAATATACAAATTACCTTCTTAACCTTTCATCCATTGTAAAATGATAATGATGTTTGTGAGAATGTTTGGACTACTACATCTACAAAGAGATTTGAATCATTTTTCATGACCTCCTTAAAATAATTGGTCTATAAGTGTATATAATATGTAAAAATAATAATTATATATTTTTTCATATTTATTGTATAATGAGACCATGACCTCCTGAACCATGATCAATGCACCGATGATATATAGATGTTTTAAACCAAACAATACTAAAACATCCAATGTAAAATTAATTGATTTTCTATAAATATAAAAGTTTTTGATAAAATAAATAATATCTTTTATGATAAGGTGTAAAACCTCAAATTAGTCATTCATAAATTATAATATTAATAAAATTTTATTATTCAGTAATGTAAAGTGTATACATGGAAGGTCAGGATACAAGGTAATGTAGTTTATTTTAATTTTATAAATGTCTTTATTCCAATTCATTTTATACCATGTTAACATTCATTTAAATTTTTCAAAAATTTTATAGTTTATGATTCAATGAGTTATAATGAAAATTTTAATCTATTTTTTACATTGATTAAAAATGATTGAAAACGAATCTTTTTAATGTTTTCTATTTATGTTATTTAATATTTTTCGAAAATGTGATAAATTAATATATTCAAGATATATATTTCTAGACCTCCAATTAATATTATCAAAGAAATTAACCATTATCAATAGTAAAGGTAAATTTTAAATGTAATTTCAATGAATATTATATTCCAATACTAATGGAAAATTATAACATCTGAAATTATGTATAAGGAAATGTAAATTTCAACTCAAGATAACTAAAATTGTTACTTCTTATGGGTTTGAATATTAATTAAAAAAATATTTATATCTATTGTTAATGATTTTTGTGTTTCATTAGTTCTATTATTTATGAAATATTTATATTAATGATATGTTATCCTAAAATAGCTTTGATTATTGTTGATATTGATTTACCTCTCAAATGCTTTGGGTAAAGTGATATTGTTTTCTAGTGATATGATTCTTCTGAGATGTATGAAAATTTTTAAATTAGTTGATTCCATTGTACAGTTACATGTGAGGGTAAAATTATGGTTTAGGTCCCAAGATACAAACATTGTTCTTAATTCTTTCTCTGAGTCTTAATATAAATATTATTATTTAATATTTTAGATGAATTTTCTCATGACTAAAAGAAAGAATATGATTTTCTGAAGTTGAATGGTTTATTTTAAGAGTAAGTAATAATTTTTTTCAGTTCAAATTTTATTACATAATAATGGAAAATTAAATTATTATTTTTCCTGAATTGTCAAAAGGAATAATGATTTTTCATATATTAATATATCCATTACTGAGATTCTTTTACTAATACCACTTTTTAAAATCTTTCTCAAAGGAATAATGTATGTGTATACATTTTAATAAGTTCAATGATAAAAGAACCTTAATGAAAAAAAATAATAATGAATGAAACAATACTGCAAATATAGGAACCAAATATTTGATGTAAATATACAATGTTGGTAAATGTCCACTATGCTATGTAATAGTTTTTATAATTGGGTTTATTTATGAACCTAAAATATAAAGAAAATATAAATTTTATCCCTTATTATAAATCATATATTTAGAGGTTTATTATTTTATAGTGTAATATAAAAATTATGATTCTCCTAAGGGAATATGATAAAGCACATCTCATCATTTTCGTGATGTTTTGGTTTATTAATTAACTGATTTTAAATTTTTAACCATTAATGTATTTAACAATCCATGAAATATAATATTTTATGATATGTAACACATGGATTCATTTTTCACATTTCTAATTATTATTTATGAATAATTTGTGTTCAGTTTTTTTGATTTATATATTTTATGGGACAATTTATATACAATTAAATTTTATAAAAATAATATATAAAATAAATTTTTGAATTATAAACATGTCATTTATCTAATGATAATTAACCATAAAACCATGGGTGTTATAAGATCCATTTTTGTAGCGAAAAATTTAAGAACACTAAGAAATGTAGGATTCAGAACTCAAATCATAATAGTATAATATAGAACACAAAGAGACATGAAAATAAAGAAATTACTCAGTTGAAAATTAAAATACATTATATTAACAATGAATAATTTTAATGACGAATCAAAAATAATTTCAAATTACTAAATATTTTAGTAATGTATAATTAATCAAAATTCAACATAAAATAATTTTTTATAATCAATCTAAATAATTAATTTTTGAAAGGGGATTGACTCAATAGTCTTTAAATTTTGGATAATTAAAAAACCCAAAACTATATATAATATATAAAATAAACTATTGTATCAACTTTGATAAGAAAAAAATATAAAATTAATGTTTCATATTTCATGAGAAATAAATAGAGATAAAATAAAAACAAAAATACACCATTAAAAAAAGAAAATAAATCTCTCCATGTTTCAAATGAATATTATTTTGAAAATAAAATTAACAAAATGTAATATCATGCAAATGATAGTAAAATATAAATTATTTTATTTTGAAACTGAGAGAAAAATGTAAGAAGAATTAAATTACCATTATTGTGTGGTATTCTCCCCTTAAAACCATGTTTCAATCGTTTTACCAAATATGACAGTGAATTTTTTATAGTAAAAACTTTTCCTACACAAAACTATAACCAAAGGTATGAAAACATAATTAAATCCCTCAATTAATATATTTTTGAAATATATATATATATATATATATAATTTCTTATATAAATTCTGTATTTAAATACCAATAAATATCATCTTGTATAAATGAGATGTTTGGGATTCTATTATGACAATATCATACATAATATATTAAATATTCACTATAATCAATGGTTTTATAAAAATATTACCTATTTTCAATCTATAGAATCCAATTCTAAAATGATATCTCATTTCATAACATGATCATTATTAAAATTATATCTCACTTAAATATGTTTAGTTATGTATTTTTGTGTGGGATTCATTGAAATAGATAAAGAAAACTAATTTTCAAACATATTAGGCATATTTTTATAATAAATATCAAAATAAAAATTACTTAGTCTAATTTAATGAATCTATGCACAACATATCGTTGTAGCTCAATACCCATATTCAACAACAAATAATGCTACCACTTTTTTCATTGAAATCTATAAAATTTACCTTTTTCAAGTATATTAAACATTCTATAAGTTCATGATTTAAATATCTTTCATCCATATAAATTATAATTGGAATAAAAAATCAAATCAAAATTATTATTCCATGGTAAAAAAAATACAATAATTAGTTTACCTTCGACATATTTAATTATCTTATACACTGTTGTCAAATAATTTTTGTTCATGTTTTTTATAACTATTTTATCTATATAATCATTATTCATCAAAACATTTCTACAAGAAATTAGATGCATTAGACATCTAATCATTACATATAACTTTTTTTTTATCAAAATACATTCTAGTAGAGTCATTATACAATCTACAAAATGTACATATTGTAGTATACATACATTTTCAAGCATCATGTTTAATAATTTTACTAACTCATTTGAAAACATTCTTTGATTTAGAAATATTCTGTGTTCCCACTAATAAATATAAAATATTAAAATGAAGTATAATTATCTTGTATGACTCATATAAAAATCATTAGTGACCAAATATAGAAATTATTTAAAAATTAATTCAATTAATGATAAAAAAATAATATCATCATTATAAATTTGAATAATCATAATATCCTTTGAAAATATTTTAATAGATAAAGAAAACAAAATTTTAACCTTAAAAAAACCATTCCTTATAAGAAACTAAGGTATCCTTCTATACAATATTCATATTGTAACACCCTAAGCTTCCATGGTACGCTTTCCTTTGAATAGTGAAATAGCTTGCATTGTATGCAACTTCGAGATTCTAACACACCGTGACCAATCAAACTAGCTGTTATGTATAGTAATACCCACTTTTTAAAATTTTATAAAATTTATCAATCAAAATGGACTTCATATTTGTATTTAAATATCAAAATTATCTAAGGGTGAATTTTTGGTATTTTTCGGAAAACATTAATTTTTTATGAATAGTGAAAAACACTGAGTTATAGATTAAAACCGAATTTTTATTTATATAATTATTTCTTTTATTTAAATTTATTTTAGGTCAAAATAGATAAATAATACCTATATAAGTTAAATGTAATTAATTATAGTTAGTTTATAATAATTTTAGATATATAAAAATATTATTGAACTTTTCACCGTCCTTTACCCATCTCCTAAAAGAATTTGCAAATTCACATAAAACTTAATTTTACCGCTTTTGTGAGTTGAATTTTAAAAATTCTAGAGGAACGATTAATTTCAAGGAGTAAAATGCGGTTCAATAAGATAAAGATAATTTTTGGTGAATATTAACTTTTTACTTCTATTTACCACAGTTAAAAGTAAAAAGGGTAATTAAGGGTAAAAATGATATTATTATTACCCTAACACATGTCCTTATTCTGTTGGCTAAGTATAATTCTACCAAAACAACATTAGGAATAAAATATGAACCTCTTTGTTCCCCTTGGATTAGATTTGGACATTTATTATTATTTAATTCAAAGAAGAGTTAAAAGAGTTAAAATCAATGTTTAATAAATAAAACATTTTTAATATATGGTTATACATAAGATAAATTCGATTATAAATATTAATTATATAGCTAAAAAGATTTAATACATAATGGTATTTTATTTATAATTTTTAGACATTATATAAGTTAATTTATTTATGACATAATGGTGATGCAATAATTACCTAATTAATGAAATATTAAAAAAATTGATATTATAAATTTCAAAATAAATGAAATTTGGGTCTTTTTATGAATTAAACTAATTTTATAGGTTAATATGACATATTAGGGTTGGTTAGATTAATTTTTTTCATAATTAATAATGCTGTTATGAATTTAGATAAAAACAAAATACCAAATAGTGTCAAAATTGACAAAAAATAGTTTTTAAAACAAATATTATATTATTAATTGATATTCTATTTTAAAAAATCTATGGTTCGGCCAAATGACTTATATAATGATATTTGTATTACTAATTAACCACTTTAGGTTCTATTGGATGTATATAGTATGTTTATTAACTATATAATATAAAAATACAAAGAGACACAGTATATGTCATACTATTTAACTAAGAGTTAAATCTAAAAGATAAAGTTAATATAGTATCCCAAAGCTATCTAAAACCTATTTGTTGAGTATTTACCGACCCATGCTCACCTTATCCTTTAAATAATCCATTATGGAGCCATTATAAACCTAAATTAATTTATTATAAAATAATATTTCTAGTTTTTTAAGGTGCTCCTCTCCCCTCTAATAAAAGGGCACTCACCGTTATCAGAAATTATCACCATAAAAGCCTTTTGGATATGCCAAAAACTCCCCAAATATCCCCTAAAATTCCTTTAATTAATCCTAGAGGCCTTACATTGGTCAGAAATTCAACTTGAGGAGTCGTTTTGATCAAATCCAACGGAAGAACCCAGAGAAGAGGTAATAATTTCACCACTCTCTTTCAAGTTCTTTTCTTCTTCCACTTCTTCTTTCTTTGTTATTTCAATCCTAATATAACATCTCCAATATATTCTATATAATAAGATGTTATTATAAATTTGGTACAGGCATATTCATTATTCTATCAATCCTTTGAATAACATGTCACCATACGTGCGTACGTACGGCTTACCGTCTCCACATCGTGGTGTAATTGTTATTCAATGAATTATTTTTTGGATAGATATAATAATGATGTGCAATTTATGTAAATAATAAATATAACATGATAATTATTCGGTATATTTAATATACCAACCAATTATATATTATTTAAATATCAAAATAATGATATTGTCTCTCGTGCGTTTGTACGGATTACCATCTCCACGAACGTGATAAGATTAATTTCCCATCATATCCATAAAGACTAATTTTTATTAGATGATTAAAAATAATTTTTAAATACTTTATATAAATATGGATATGAATAAGATACATCCCATCCATAAAAAATATGAATCACATAACAATGAATATAAATGAAAATGGATCTGTTAACAACCAAAACAATGATAATACTAAGATATTATTTTCAAAGAAATGTTAAAAGGACACATATGATATCATATTAATGTATATTATTCTTTTATAATTTAATAAAAATTATTTTACCATTATACATGAGGTTAACCTACCTTCTACCAAGGAAAATTGTATGGTAAGGGTTTATTTCACAATCTCTTCATTATCCGAGGTTGTTTATACGTAATTATCTATTTGGACCTCCTTATCATCCACATCCATGTTTCTTAAAAATTTATTTCAAAACATTCTTACTATTTTATAGACTATGGTTTAAATTCATTTATACCCTTGTTTGAATTTTTCTAATATGTTTATAAAGTAATCGTTCTATCATTTTCCAAACAAGGTCCTTTTTAACATTTCCGACAGAATTAAGGTAATAATGACTTTTTTAACTTATATGGTGAGGGTGGATATTTTCCATCATTATAAAATCGTCGAAGCTTCCCTTAAAAGTTTATAAGAATATTTTAATAATTAATCATTTCTTTATAATTTTGTGACTCTTAAATTATTTCAAAATAGAATGAGATATTTCTATAAAAATGGTTTTGATTTCATCTATGTCAACAACATTTTATGGAGTTTAAGTTTATTTGAAGTTAATTTATTACGATACAAAACTTCAATATTTTATTGAAGGTTTTGTGATATGTATGACTAAGGATGTTCTATTTTTATACCATTCATGGTTTATAGTTAAAGTATTGAAATTTCATACGCTAGTTTTTCTTTGAATGTTTATGATATGTTTAAACATTTTCATATGAGGAAGGTAATGGACTTAGTAAGTAAGTGACAGGCGGAGCCCGCTGTAGCTCCTCGATGCATCAGTAGGTCTCATGATACAAATAGACTTGGAATTGGCCGATCCTTTCCCAATTTGATATATGGTTTTGGCCAAGGCCTTACCCATTTTCAGATGTCTTGGTAGAGGACTTGACAAAATGTTTCAGAATATCTTGCATTATACATTCCCTCATTATGAAAATAATATTGATGGTAAATGTGGTCATTTGACTAGTAGAGTACCCATGATTATGTTTTATTACAGTGTTATTTACTCAGCTCATATTCTTTCAATAAAATTATTCATGATTATTATTTGGTAAAGGCATGTGGTTTAAATTATTCACCATGCTTAATATTTATGTTATCTTCTGCTGTATTTCTTACCCTCACTGAGTGTTTTAGCTCACCCTTATCGTATGTTTCATTTTCCAAGAGATGAAGAAGTTAGTTATGAGTGACATGCATACATTATCTAGTAGGATTGGATGTTTCCAAATGAATAAATTAGTGTTGTATTTATTTTCAAGTTGTAATGTTGAACTTATGTATGAATCTTATTTCCAACAATACTAAACTGATCTGTCCTTCGAGACATGATTTCCTTGTGATCATGCCACTATTATGTAATAATGCACCGCCTCTGGGTAACAGGGGTCGGGACATTACAGTTGGTATCATATGATGTTTATTTCAAAACTTGGAAACTAGATTTAGATAAAATCTGATTAGAGATACTAGCCCTCAGATTGACTTTGAGGATTAGTATAGAAGAACTTCCTAGAATATTTGTATTATAGAGATTTTGTTAGTTATTTGAGAAATACATCCCTTTATGGATACGAGAGGTTAGAGGCGGCTCTGGCACAAATGTATCTAGGGGTAAAACTCAAAAACACTGCTTTGAGCTAGACTCGAACGGGAACTTGTGCCCGACAACAGGCCTTGATGTACTCTTTGTTATGCCACTCCTGGGGGATATTCGTAGGATAATTCACTTTTTCATTACAAAACATATGAAGGGTTTATGAGTATATACATTCTCAAAGAAAACATTTTTATGATTATGGATTATATCTATAAACTTTTCAATATATGTTAATTGTTTTACATATTTGGAACTATGTATTTCAATTTATAAACTAATCTAGTTTATGACATTGTTTAGAAACGACACCTAGTGGAAGGAATGGAAACTGTATCAATGTACACACTCCATGTAGGGATTTCCCTCCTACTCAAGATAATTATATTGGAGTTGGTGATTCAACTAGTGCTGATATGCTTCTCACTATACTGGGACAACTCACTCATGTTATGAATAATAACCTTACCCATATGGAGCACCCAGATCCACAGCATGGAGGATCAATGCTAGATCGCTTCATGAGGAAACAAACACTGACATTCAATGGGAGTACTAATCAATTAGTGGCCAAGAAATAGATAAATTACTTAGAGAAAATATTCCACACTTTGGGGAGTATCAAAAGGGAAAATCTTTTCATGGCAGTTTACCACCTCACTGGAGATGCTGATCAATGGTGGTCATTGATTAAAAAGACAAAGGATGATGAGGAAGTATCAAATATGGAATGTAGGGAGTTTAATGAAATTTTCTTATAAAAATACTTCCTCATGACCATCGAGCAGATATGGAAAGACAATTTATGAGTATGAGGAAAAAGGAGGATAAAAATGTCGCAAAGTATGAAGCTAACACTACAAGGTTAGCGAGGAATGCATTAGATTATATATGTAACTGAAGAAGTAAGGTTGATCAATTTTTTATGGGTTAAAACCATTTCTCCGTCGAGCATTAGTATCACAATCCTTCTTATCGTATTAATATATTGTCTTGTGTGATATCAAGACAGAAAAAGAATTATCTAAGTCTTATGAATTTAAATAAAACCAAGAGAAGAAGAGATATGATAAACACTCTGGGAAAGGAAATATGGAAATAGGGAATAGAGGATGAATTGAATTTCCACCCAATGATAATTGCGGAAGGAAGCACCCTGGTGCCTGTCTAAAATGAAAAAGGATTATGCTACAAAAGTGTATAGAATGGCCATATTGTTGGAGATTGTAAGAGAAATAATGATGCTGCCAATGTTCAATGCTACAACTACAGGGACATGGGACATTATGCAAATGAATTTCATAAGCATCAAGGGAACTTAACTCAGAAAAGGCCAATTTTATGCAATCACTACTGCTGTGGTTGAAGCTATAAAAGACTTGGTGGCAGGGAATTTAATGGTTTCCTCACGTTTTTCAAATGCTTTATTTGATTCTGGATCATCGCATTGTTTCGTATCTTCCCAGATTTATAATAAAATTAGATATTTCCAATTTTATTTTACATGAAATTTTTGAGTTAAAACTCCAAAGGGAAGTATCATTGCAACAACGTTTTGTGAATATGTTCCCATTAGAGTATATCAATAACCTTTATCTGCTGATCTCATCGTCATAGCAATGATTTAATTTGATATAATCCTCGGTATGAACTGGATTCCAGACCATGACTATGGGTGAGGAAAGAAATGTTCAAATAGAGGATGTACATGTTGTGAGAGAAAATGTTTTTGATTTTCCATAATATTTACCTGGACATCCTCTAGAATGAGAAATTGAGTTTTCCATTGATTCAATTCATAGATCAAGGCCCATATCGAAGACCCTATATAGAATGTAAACAATAGAATTAGTGGAACTAAAGAAACAACTAGAGTAATTGAGTAATAAGGGATTTATTCGCCCAAGTTTTCCTCCATGGGGAGCCCATGTCCTATTTGTTAGGAAGAAAGATAGATCCATGAGGTTATGTAACGACTACAGGGAGATCAATGTTATAACAATAATGAACAAGAATCCCATACCTCCCATTGATGATTTATTCAACCAAATTCATGGAGATCAATATTTTTCAAATATTGAAATTTAATCTGGATATCATCAGTTGTGTGTGAAGAAGGAAGACATTCTGAAAGTAGCATTTTGAACTAGGTACGGGCATTAAGAGTTTAGAGTAATGCCTTTTATATTGACTAATTCACCCTCTGTATTCATGGATCTAACAAAAAGAGGTTTCATGGAATATCTCGATGATTTTTTAGTGGTATTTATTGATAATATCTTGGTATACTCCAAAATAACAAAGATCATGAAAATCAGTTGCATATTATCCTGAAGACTCTTAGAAGACAAGAATTATATGGGAAGTTTAGAAAGTGTGAATTCTGAATTCATGAGACTTATTTTCTTGTCCATATTGTCTCTAAGGATGGAATATCTGTTGATCCTTCTAAGACCATGGAAATGCATGAATGGCCAGTACCGATGAGTATAACTGAGGTACACAGTTTTATTGGTTTAGCAGGTTATTATCGACATTTCGTCCATAATTTTTCCCGATTGGCTAAGCCATTAACGAAGCTCACACGTAAATGGGTTAAACTTGTTAGGAAAAAAGAGTGTGATGAATGTTTTGAATAATTGAAGGGAATATTATTCAATGATCCTATTTTGACTCTACCATATGGGAATGATGGGTTTGTTATTTTTAGTGATGCAACGAAGAAAGGACTTGGTTGTGTCCTTATGTAGAATGATATAGTTATTGCCTATGCATCATGAAAGGTGAAAATTCATGAGAACAACTATCATACTCATGATATAGAGTTATCAACTGTAATATTTTCTTTGATGATTTAGAGACACTATCTCTATGGTGAAAAATGTGAGTTATATACTAATCACAAGAGTTTGAAGTATATTTTCTCACAAAAAAAACACAACATGAGGAAATGGCGATGGATCGAACTAATCAAGGATTATTATTGAACTATACACTACCACCCAAGAAGGTAAATAAGGTTACAGATGCTTTTTGTAGAAAGGATTATGGAGTTTTGAACAAGATGAGAGATAAAAAGTATCATATATATATGGATCTAGTAAATATGGATATGGGAATCAAAATGGAAGGTGAAACATCTATAATTTTTCAAATGGTTATCAAACCATCATTACTATAAAAAATAAAGAGTTCTCAGACTGGTGATGAAGAGTGTCAAAAGAATATTAAAGCTATGAATGATGAGATATTGAGTGACATTGTGTATGTAGATGGAATATTGAAATTTGGAAGGAGACTTTGTGTTCTTGATAAACCTGATCTAAAAAGGGAATTGTTAGATGATGCTCCTAGCTCTAATTTCCCTATACACCCTGGGAGCACCAAAATGTATAGAGATTTGAATGAAATTTTTTGGTGGGACCACATGAAGAGGGAGATTTCTGATTTTGTGTCAAGATGTATTGTTTGACAACAAGTGAAAGTTGGAAAGCAACAGCCTAGAGGAGTCATGAAACCCCTTCCTATACCTGAATGGAAATAGGATAATATCACGATGGACTTTATCATGGGACTACCAAATACTCCTTGAAGGAATGGTGCAATATGGGTCATTGTTGATCATTATACCAAGTTAGCATATTTTCATGCTATAAGAGAGGATCTACCACTTGAGCATCTAGAAAAGCTATATATTAATGAAGTTGTGAGACTTCATGGAGTACCCCTATCAATTGTTTCTGATCGTGATCCACGTTTTACATCAGGATTATGGAAGAGTCTTTAGAAGGCCTTTGATACTAAACTTCGTTTGAGCACTGCCTACCACCCCCAAACCAATGGAAAATCATAATGGACTATTCATACCTTAGAAGACATGTTGAGATCATGCTCCCTTGAATTTCAGGGTACATGGGATCAATATTTACGTTTGGTAGAATTTTCCAATTACAATATATTCCATTCCAGAATTCAGATGGCACCATATGAATCGTTATACGGAAAGAGATGTCGCACACCAACCTGTGGGGATGATGTTGGTGAATGAAAACTTGTAGGCCCAGAACATGGTGATGAAACGATGTAAAAGTGAAGGTAATCCAAAACCACATTAAACAGCTCAAAGCAGGAAGATGAGATATGCTAATAACTGAAGAAAGGATTTGGAATTTTAGGTAGGATATCATGTTTTTTAAGGTATCTCCATGGAATGGAGTCATAAATTTCAGTAAGAAAGGTAAATTGAGTCCCAGGTACATTGGACCATTCGAAATTCTAGAACGAATTGGGGCTGTAGCTTACAGTTTGGTAATGCCGCCAAGTCCCTCCAAAGTTCACGATGTGTTCCACGTATCACTTTTGAGAAAATACATACCTGACCAAACACATGTACTCACCTATGAGGAATTAGAACTGGAACCCGATCTTTCTTATTGTGAAGAGCCCGTCAGGATTCTTGATACAAGAGAACAAGTGTTGAGAAACCGAACGAATCGTCTAGTAAAGGTTCTACGGAGAAACAATAACATGGAAGAGGAAACTTGGGAACCCGAGGAACTTATGATGAAGAACCACCCATGTCTTTTCATGTGATAGTATTCTAGAAATTTTGAGGATGAAATTATTTGTAGGAGGGGAGAATGTAACACCCCAAGCGTCCATAGGTAGCTTCCCTTTGGATAAGGCAATAGCATGCATTGTACGCAACTTCGAGATTCTAACACACTGTGACCAATCAAACAAGCCGTTATGAATAGTAATACCAACTTTTCAAAATTTTTATAAATTTTATCTTTCAAAATGGAATTCATATTTGGATTCGGAATATAGAAATTAGCTTAGGGAGAAGTTTTGTAATTTTTCTAATAACTTTCAATTTTTGATGAATATAGAAAAACATTGAGTTATAGTTTAAAACCAAATTTTTAGTAAAATAATTATTTATTTTCTTTAAATTTATTTTAGGTCAAAATAGATACATAATACCTATATATTTTCAATGTAATTCATTGGAGTCAGTTTATAATTATTTTTGATATATAAAAATTTTAGTGAACTTTTCACTGTCTTTTACCCTCTCCTAGGAGAATTTGAAAATTTACATAAAACATAATTTTACCAATTAGGTGAGTTGAATTTAAAAAATCCAAGAGACATGATTAATATCAAGGATTAAAATTTGGTTCAATATGAAAAAATAATTATTGGTGAATAGTAACTTTTTACTTTTATTTACCACGGTTAAAAGTAAATACGGTAATAATGGGTGAAAATGATATTATTATTACCCTAACGCATGTAATAATTCTGTTTTCTATGTATAATTCGACCAAAAACAACCTTAGGAATAAAATATGATCATATTTGGTCCACTTGTATTAGATTAGGACATTTATTATTATTTAATTCAAAGAAGAGTTAAACGAGTACAAATCATAGTTTAATAACTAAAACATTTTTAATATAGGGATATACATAATATAAATACTATTATAAATATTCATTAGAAATATAAAAATATTTTCAAAATAATGGTATTTTATTTATATTTTTTAGACATTAAATAATTTAATTTATTTATGACACAATGGGGATGTGGTAATTACCTTATTTATAAAATATTAAAATAATTGATATTATAAATATCGAAATAAATGTAATTTGAGACTTTTTATGAATTAGACTAATTTTATAGGTTAATATGACATATTAGAGTTGGTTAGATGAATTTTTTTGAAGTAATAATGTTGTTATGAATTTTGAAAAAACAAAACACCAAATAGTGTCAAAGTTGAAATAAAAGAGTTTTTAAAAAAATTATTATATTATTAATTGATATTCTTTTCATAAAAATCTACAGTTCAGCCAAAAGACTTATATAATGATAGGTGTATCATTTATGAACCAGTTGGGGTAATATTGGATGTATATTGTAATTTTATTGACTATATAATATAAAAATATAATGTGACATGATAAATTTCAAACTAATTAAATAAGAGTTAAATATCAAAGATAAAGTTAATATATTAACCCAAACCTATCTAAAACCTATTGGTTGAGTGTTTTTCGACCCATCACCACCTTATCCTTTAAATAATTGATTTTTTAGCCATTTGAAACCGAAAATGAATTTATTATAAAATAATATTTTTAGTTTTTCCTATGGTGCCCCTCACCCTCTTATAAAAGAGAACTCCCCATTCTCTCTAATTCACACCGTCAAAGCCTTTTGACTCGGAAAAACCCTACCAAAATATCCTCTAAACATCCCTAAAATCATCCTAGAGGCCTTACATTAGTCAGAAAGCCATCTTAAAAAGCCCTTTTGATCTAATCAGAAGGAATAACTCGAAGAAGAGATAATAATTTCACCAACCTCTTTCAAGTTCATTTCTTCCTCCACTTCTTCTTTATTTTTTATTTGAATCATAAAATAATAAATCCAATATCATATATATACTGAGATGTTATTATAAATATGGTACATCCTTATTCATTATTCTATCCATCCTTTTAATGACATGTCACCATACGTGGGTACGTACGACTTACTGTCTCCACGTCGTGGTGTAATTGTTATTCAATGAATTATTATTTGGATGGGTATAATAATGATGTGTAATTTATGTAAATAATAAATATAACATGATAATTATTACATAAATTTGATATAAAATCCAATTATATATTATTTTAAAATCAAAATAATGATATTGTCACTCGTGCATACGTACGGATTACCGTCTCCACGAACGCGATAAGATTCATTTCCCATAATATCCATAAAGAATAATTTTTATTATATGATTAAAAATAATGTTTAATGACTTGATATCATTCGGTATATAAATAAGATACATCCCATCCATAATAGATATGACTCACATAACAAAGAATATAATGGAAAATGAATCCGTTAACACCCAAAACAACGATAATACTATGATATTATTAACTAAGAAATGTTAAAAGAGAATATATGATATCATATTAAGGTTTATGATTGTTTTGTAATTTAATAAGAATTATTTCACCATTATATAGGAGGTTAACATTCTTTTTTCCAAGTAAAAGTACAAGGTAAGTGTTTATTTCACAATCTCTTCATTATCTGAGGTTGTTTATACATAATTATCTTCTAGGACCTCCTTATTATCCACATCCATGTTTCTTAAAAATGTATTTCAAAACATTATTACTATTTTATAGACTATGGGATAATGTAATTTATACCATTGTTTGAATTTTTATAAGATGTTTATAAAAGAATTGTTCTGTCGTTTTCCAAACAATGTCCTTTTTAACATTTTCGAAATAATTATGGTAAGAATGTCTTTTTAAACTTATACAGTGGGTGAGGCTATTTTCTGCTGTTATAAAATCGTCGAAGTATCCTTTACAATATTATAAGAATATTTTCAAAATAAATGTTTTCATTAGAATAATGTGACTCTTAAATTATTTCAAAATAGAATGAGATATTTCTCTAAAAAGGGTTTTGATTTCATTTATGTCAACATCCTTTGATGGATTTTTAATTTATTTGAAGTTAATTTATTACTATAAAAAACATCCATATTGAATTGAAGGTTTTTTGATATGTTTGACTATTGATGTTCTATTTTTATACCATTCATTATTTATGGTTAAAGTATTGACATTTCGTATTCTGGTTTTAATACGAGTGTTTATGACATGTTTAAACCTTTTCATATGAGGAATGTATTGGACTTTGTAAATGATGGGTGGAGCCCGCAATAATGTCTCGATGCATTGGTAGGTCTCATGAGACAACTAGACGTGGAATTGGCTGAGGCCTTTCCCAATTTTATATATGGTTTAGGCCAATGCCTTAATCATTTTTAGATGTCTTAGACGAGGCCTTGACAAAATGTTTCAGAATGTATGGCATTATACATTCCCTCATTATGAAAATAATATTGATGGTTCATGTGGTCATTAAACTATTAGAATACCCATGATTATGTTTTATTATGGCATTATTTAGTCATCTCATATTCCTGCCATAAAAGTATTCATGTTTATTATTTGGTAAAGACTTGGGGTTTCAATTATTCACCATGCTTAATATTTATGTTATCATCCGCTATATTGATTACCCATAGTGAACATTTGAGCCCACCCCTTTCATATGTCTCATTTTCCAAGGATATGAAGAAGTTAGTTATGAGTGAATTTTAGGAATTATCTAGGAAGATTGGATGTTTCCAATGGAATAAATTTGTTTTGTATTTATTTTCAAGTTGTAATGTGAAGCTTATGTGTGAATCTTGTTTCCAATAATACTAAACTGGTCGGTATTTCGAGACATGATTTCCTTGTGATCATGCCAATGTTATTTAATAATGCATCAACTCCGGGTAACTGGGGTCAGGGCATTACCCATATAGCTTTTTGGAGTTGATATAAATCATTTAAAAGATTCATCACTTATAATGGATTATTATTTTTCACAAAATAAGGTTTTTTTACATAAAAATGTTCTAAAATAATTTCCTTAGAAAAATAATATTTGAAATATATTTTATAATTATTAAATCCTTCATGTATTCAAAATCCATGACAATCTAATCCACTTCTAATATTGAATAAAGTGATATTGTTCCACCATAATAAATATATTCTTGTGGGTACTAACCTTGATAAAATAATTTAGACTTATTACTTATAATATGTCTAGATTAATCATTTTTTAATTATAATAACTTATTTATCATCATGTGTAAGGACCAATCCCCAAAAATCATATCAAATAAATTTGTTTACCTATTTATTAATAAAAACCCCTATATTCAATCTTTCAATTATTCTAAAATACTATTCAGATCAATATCATAAATAATAACATAATGGGAACACGAGTTTCAAAATCAATATTTATTATGATCCATTAAATTAAAATCCCCAAAAATTGTTTTTATATGGTGGTATCCATGACACTTCCAAAATATTTTTTGATTAGGTAGATACCCCCTTAAAAGGTTTATTAAGATATTCTCTAAAATTAAAATATTTAGAGTATTCTTCAATATGATAGTCAATAAAATAATTTTATTTTTAATAATTTTCATTAAAATTATCAGGAACACATTCTTTAAAAATAATTGTAGATTTATTATAAATTATATATGATTTTCTAAAACATTAATATCCAAAAAATATTTCATCATTTTGTTCAACATAATATTTTCCGAACTACCCTTATTATTAAGAATACAATAATTACATAAAAAAACTCTAAAATATTCTAATTCTGATTACATTCCATTCAATAACTCATATACTATTATATTAATAAGTCGTATCATAAGAATTTTATTTGATACATAGAATTATATATGAATATCTTCTACCTAAAAAAACATTGGTAATGTAGTCTCACAATGAATAGTTTTGGTTATTTTTGTAATTTTTTTATTTCCTTCTAAAACAACATTTTCCTGAGGAGCTATGGTGTTACATCCCCACATTAATTCTATTTATGAGTTTTTATGGTATTGAAATTGTATATTGCCTAATAATTATTCACAGTTTTAAATTTATTGGACATTAGATTTTATAGTTAGATGTATTAGGAATCAAAAATATATAGTGATGATAGAAAGCATGTTTTAACATTACAATAAAGATTATATTATCCTACCAATGGAGTAATTATAGGTCTGCATGAAATGGTGGGCTTCTATCAGCTCATAAGTGGTGCCATTACCTCACTAGTGAGGCCCACTAACTCACCCATGTAGTTTGGATGTATGTGCATTAAAATCATGCCACATGTTTTCATTCCCAACATGTTTTGAATTTATTTACTACCTACTTACAACCTAAAAACCCTTGTTTATTAATAATGAAGACCATCCCTTTCTAATATATTTCCGTTATTCATATCTTCTTGGTTATCCAATGATAGATCAATCATGTGATGAGAATATTGTATGATATCTCTAAATCTACACCAAATTCCCATTACTCTATGATAATTGATATTGAATATATTATAGATCTAGGGATACTATGTCGATTAAATGATGAATTTATTCATTCATCATAGATCAATTATTGGTATAAAAATTTAATGATTCTTATTGATCATATTGATATCTACCATGAATTGCATGCATTTTATGTATATATATATTTTAATAATTATCCTAAACAACTTATTGATTGTTTATTGTCTGTAAAACTATAATCCATTGATGTTATATTACTTTATTTGTGGTAAATTAAATGTCTTAAAAAGATTCAATGAAGCAAATATTGATTCCTCATGAATAGTGGATGGTTCTGGGGAATTATTCATAGATCAATAATATTAGAAATCACTTATTCTCGAAACTAATCATGGATCCATTTTTAATTGATATATTGTTAGTGGATAAATGTTAATTATATAGAATTGTTGTTAAAATATAGAGTTATTGATGAATATGTAATCATTTCATGATTCGATAATGAATTTAGTGAATTGGAATATTATCCTTCCGTAAGCCACAAAACTAGTTCTGTTGAAAAAATCATTGAAGTATTCGATTCTAGAATATCCTCGTTGACTATGAATTTTGTTGGTCTCATTTATAAACCTCTTTATCAATGAATCAGAATCCATTTCTGCCATCATAGACTTGAGGGAACAGTATAGGCTAGGATTTTTTTACTTTAATGAACATTGGAGTACATCTTCAACAATATTGAGGTGGGAAGTTCTTTACCCTTTGGGACTATTATATACATTTTTTCTTATTTATTTTCTAATGTCTCTATAGTTTTTGGAACATTAATTGTATATATGACATGTGGGTGCAGGTGTTTGTCTGTGTAGACTTTGAGACTTGATTATGATGATTGATTCAATGAGAATGCAAGTTAATTTTCTAACCATGATTGTTAAAGATCCCATTTATTTTATGTCTCTTCTATACATGCTTGATGTTATCATATATTTTATCTTTTATTATCCATAAAATTATTTTCTCAGCCATGCAATTAGAGGTTTTCTCCTTGGAACTCGAAATAGGTCGACATCTTGTTATGAATATCCCTTAGAGGGGGAGTATACATCACATGAGATGATGTTAACATTGACCTCATCAAAGGGTTTGGGCAGAAAGGCTAGGACTCCTGACCTAATAGTGACATTAGGGATATAGTTTCCTAGGGCCCTGACCCAAGACATAGATGGGGTAAAAATATTGTATCCAAACCCAAGGCATGGATGGGGTACATCACCCTAGGGAATGACCTGAGACATAAATTAGATACAACAACACAAATTATTAACCCATGATAAATCCTTGATATAATGTTATAGAGCCATGATATGACTTTATGACTCGAAACTACTAAAAGAAGTGATTATCATCATTGTGTCTAGTTTAGGATCACTTGTGGTGTACTATGATTATATTTTCATCATAATTCCAATGTAGGTATAGTTGGAGCTCATGGCCTATTTTTTAACACACAGATGATCAGTATATTATTTTTATGTTTTTTGTGCGACTATTATATCATAGAATATAGCTATAATAATTCTGAAAGATTTTTAATGATGAATTCTATGGGTCTTGTTGGGTTATATAACTCACAACCTAAACATGAATCAGGATGTGTGCGCAGGCTTCGTGTATAGTGACTTGAGAAAGGGTAAAGGGTTAATAGAAGACATCTATGTTTTGGAGTATGGATATGGAGGTTGAACCAGGACATAATTTTGTGGATTTCTGCATACTTTTATTTATTTATCTTCATTCACATATACTCTTGTTTTTATTTCTAGACTAGAATAAAATTTATATAATTCTACAGCTTTTGTACCATCCATTATTACCTTTTCAATTAGTCTTTCTTGTTATATTAATATTAGAATATTGTTATTTATATTTAATTTTTGAGTATAGTTATGAATACTGGAGTGTATTATCTCCTAACTAATAATGATTGGATGCTCATTGTTTGTAGGTAACCACAAACATACATGGAAACACACAAGAGGTATTATGACCCTCCGAATCTAACCAAGTGATTCATGTTGGGGAGTTACAGAATGGCATCAATGTAAGCTGTCTTATTATTTTTAATCAACTTGGGTCTTGGTAGAATGGGGTAAAATTTAATGGGTCCTTTTAGGGGAGTTTCCATGTTTTTTTAATTTTCATGTGTAATTGACCATGGAGCTACTACTAACTAGATTATTGTTACTATTTTAGTGGATCTTGGTGTGTTAATGAATCCTGATTAGGAATGTAGGATAACAAACCACATATATACTAGTTGTGAACTATATATATGTTATTTAATTTAATGTATTGATCTCTATTATATGTGTGGGGTAGACAACTAATTTGGAATATGTGTTATATATATATTTTTAAGATATTATGATATAATTATTTTAATTAGTTAGTTGAACTAGAGTTTTTTTATGTCTTGTAAATGGATGTGACTATGACTAGAAACATCAATGTGGAGTTTGGATTATGTTATGGGGGATTTATGGTTTGTTATGGGTATACTCAAATGAGGGCATTATTTTATTTCATAGAGTAACTAGGATCCTTCTGAACAACTTCTGGTTTTTATTAAATTTTTCATTAATTTTTTATAAGAGGCAACCACAAAGGATATTTATGGTCTCACCATCTGACGTGGGTTGAGATGATCCTTATATGTATAATTCCTATGTTCACCCTCCTACTATATAAGAGGTTGGGGTAGATAATTATCTTACGCCTCCAATAGAACAAGTAGATGGTTCTCCTCATCCGGGAGTCTAATCTCTTATTATTTCTAATGGGGTAGGGGTAAGGTGGTCCATGGTTGTCTATGTTAGGGAAAACTAACACGAAAATCTAGTATAATATCATGGAATTGGAGGGATTCATGTTGTATTAGATTGGATAGATATCATTGAGGGTGTCTTTTCCCTCATTGCGGCACTAATGGAAAAATGGAAATTCTAGAAACATTCATTCAATTGGGATCGACCATGATATGGTGGGGTTTGATGGGTTAGGATGGAAGGCATGAGAGACTAACCTCATTGGAATTCAAGGATCTATTATTAGAATAAAATTTCCTAAATAGGATTGATATGGAATTATCATAGGAATTTATGGAACTTTTATAGGGTCCATGATTGTATTAAAAAACTATAGTTTTTCATATAACTAGTTCACTTTTCTTCTATCATGGATAGAAAAGAGTCATATCATCATCATCATCATCATCATCATTGTATATTTTATTTTCGAAAAAAAAAAAGGCAAAGCCCAAGAAAGGGCGGCTGGATCTAAGGGGGTCTAAAGTAATTCAGGCCGAGGGAATCCCCTCTAATCAGGTTCACCCCTTCAGGTTTAAAACAAGAGATGTTATGGAGACATGTGACCTCAAATGTTTGTCCCGCCTGAGAAGCAAGATGGTCTGCTACTTTGTTCCCCTCTCGCCAGGTATGGGTTACTTTAATATTGTTGGAAATGAGCGTCTTGCACCGCCTAATGGTGTAAGCTATCGACCAAGGTGTGGGTCCTCTTCCAAGAAAGGCATCGTGAATGATCATTGAGTCGGTCTCCACCTGAGCGAGGCGAATCTGCTTTTGCATGCAAAGATTGAGTCCGGTTAGGACTGCATTGGCCTCTGCTTGTAAAGAATTTCCCCTCCCGTAGTGTGCCATGAAGGCCAGAAACGTACTTCCTGTGTAGTCCCTCACTACCCCACCTCCTCGTATGATACCCGAGGAGCAGGAGCCGTCAATATTCAACTTGAGCCCATTCGTTGGGTGTATCCAGCATACCCAATGGCCCTGCTGCATGGGGTGAGGGGCAGGCGTAACACCGTGCATGAGCCGGAGTGAGGGTGCGTCTCTCCAGCTGCTGATGTGGGTTACCCAATCAGCTATCAGGTTCCTTGTGCGCACAACGATAGATCTTCCAGTAGACCTAGACCCCTCGTATCTTGCACGGTTCCTGGCCTGCCATAAACTCCAGCATCCTGCATTGAGAATGATGGTTCTCGCCATTCTTTCCGGTCCTGCACTGTCCGCTCCCCTGTACCAGTACTCAACAAAGGATTCATCATGAAGGTCCCAATCCTGGTACGCCGTGAAGCCACCGAAAAAACTCCACAGTTCGTGAGCCCATCCGCCATTGAAGAACAGGTGATGTGTGGTTTCCTCGTGGCTGTTGCTGCAGCAATGGCATCTTGAGGCCATCTTGATCCCCAGTTTTTTAATGCTGTCATCCGACGGGATGGCTTGGTTCCTGATCCTCCATATTAGGAATCCGTATTTCATGGTTATTTTCGTACACCATACGACCTCATGCCACCTATCGACCTGGAGCTGGGGGGCGGAAAACCGTCTGAAATCCTTCAAGGTGAAGTGGCCCAAAGATGAAGGGGTGAACACGCACCTGTCCGCCTCCGAGTTGAGGATGATCATATCATAGGCCTCTTGTTGCTTTTTATCCAGAACCAGCCTGATGAAACGAGGGTGGAGGCTCGCCTCCTTGAAGCTGATGTTGGGAGCGGGGCAGCGGGGGAAGCCGATCACATCTCCGGCCCAATTATCATGCCAGAACCGGATGTTTCCCTCTCCAACGATCCATTGGGAGTTCTGGCGGAGGGTTGGGATGAGGCTGCTAACTGAGGACCAGAGGTGGGAGCCGGGGAGAGGGGATGCGTTGTCCGTGCTCCTGCCGAGGCTGCTCGACATGGTCTTTCCCCACAACGTGCACTCCTCGATCACGACCCACGCCAGTTTTGCATGCATGCTGTGGATGGTAACTGCCAGACTCTTCACGCCAATACCTCCGTCCTGGATAGGGGTTGCCATCCGCTCCCAAGCGACCCAGCGTATCTTACCTTCCGAAGAGGCATCCCAGATGAATTTAGAGAGCATGTTATCAATACTCTTAATGACCCCTTTAGGTACATTTGAGGCTGCCAGAGCATGGACAGGTATCGCGGATAGGACACTATTGGTGAGAGCAATCCGACCTCCAAAGGAGAGGAAACAGTTTTTCCAGTTGAGCACCCATCCCGCAATTCTGCTTACCACCTGGTCGAAGTCTCGAATCCGCGTCTTGCCGGAGGATATTGGTGTGCCGAGGTATTCCATGGGGAAGGCTCCCCGTTGCATGCCCAGCCTGCTACTCAGATGTGCAGCCCTCCTATAGTTACAGCTACTTGAAATATAGAAGTGGCTTTTATCCTTGTTAATAGATTGTCCACTCCAGTGGCTGTATGCCTCAAGGATCCGGGTGATCCCCTGAATCGACTTCTTGCCCGCATTGATGAAGATGAAAGTGTCGTCGGCGAACATCATATGGGAAACCGAGGGAAGATTCCCTTTCATGCGATAAGGTTGGATGGCACCATTGGAGATCTCTCTGTTGATCATCCGGCTGAGAATATCCTGAGCGATGATGAAAATGCTGGGTGATATGGGGTCACCTTGACGAAGGCCCCGGGTTTCCTTGAAAAAACCCCAGCTTCGCCCCATGAAAGTGATAGCCAACCAGGATGAGCTGTAACACCTGAACAGGAGGTCGCATGCCCAAGACGAGAAGCCGAGTCTCGCCAATACCCTGTTGATGTATCCCCATTCCATACGGTCATAAGCCTTATTCATATCCACCTTGATAGCTATGTTGGAGCCATGCGTTCTGATATTCAGGTCCCTCACCATTTCTTGTGACATGGCTATGGCTTCTTGGATCGAGCGCCCCTTAACGAAGCCATGCTGCTCAGGTGCGATCCACCGTGGTAGAAGCGGAGATAGTTGCGCGTTGAGAATGCTGGCCAGAATCTTGTACGGGAAATTGCACATGCTTACCGGTCGATAGTGGAGGAGGGAGGAGGGATCCTTGGTCTTTGGGATGAGTACGAGGGTCGTAGCACAAGCCACACGAGGAAGGGAACCGCCTCGGAAGAAGTCTTGTATTGCAGCAGAGATATCATCTTTAACCACCTCCCAAGAGCCCCTGTAGAACGTAACTGGGAAGTGGTCAGGGCCGGGTGCACTCTCGGGGTTGAGCCTCAACATGGCCTCACAGATCTCTTCCTCCGCAGGGACTCGCTCAATAGAAACACTCTCATGTCCAGAGACGAGGCTAGGAACCTCCCCCCAAAACTCCTCACCCCCTTCCGGATATCCATTAGGCATTGTGGAATTGGGGCCTGCCAGGAGGTTTCTGAAATAACTATGGGCCATTTCCCCTACCACGTTGCTGTCATCAGTGTACGTTCCATCATCCAGAAGTATGTTGGGTTTGATTGGCCTTCTCCTCTCCTTGATGCAGGCATTAAAGAAACCTGTGTTTTTGTCACCCTCATGGAGCCATTTAATCTTCGAGTCCTCCCTTGCCCAACGTTCCTGGGCCAGAACCAGTTCAGCCAGACAGTTTTTTTTTACCAAGAAGCTCCTCAAACACCACATCGTCCCAGTCCTCTTCCAGTTCGGTCTCCAAGCATTCCACATCCCTCCTGATCTCTTCCATATTCTGATCGACAGGAGGAAGATCCCTAGCCCACGCTTGTAGCCTTTGCTTCAGCTTCCTCAACTTGTTGTGAATGGCTGTCCATGAGTGACCCTGAGTCGGTCCTCTCCACACCTCCCTGACCACTTGTTGGTAGCCCGGGTTATCGTTCCACCGACTGCTAAATCTGAAACAATCGTTCGTGGCCTGTGCTGGAGACAGAGAAAGAAGAAGCGGCGAGTGATCGGATATACCGCGAATGAGGTGGCTGACCTTGGCCTTTGGAAATATGGACAGAGCGTGGATGTTAGCAAGGCATCGGTCCAGCCTGCTCCAGCAGCGGCTATTCCCGCGTTGGTTGTTACACCAGGTGAAAGGGTCGCCCACATACCACATATCCATTAACCCATTGCTAGCCATGAACTGGACGAAATCTATGCTCGGCTTTCTGGGGAAGCCTCCTCTCCCTTTCCTCTCCACTGGTTCTGTTACTACGTTGAAGTCACCCCCGATGATCCAAGGCAGGTCCGCTGGGTCGAAACCGCTGAGTTCCTGCCACAGGCTCTCCCTCCTTTGCGCATCACAGCTGCCATAGACGAAGGTCACCAGGATAGTCTCCGTGCCATGGGTTACGCTGGTTGTAATATGTTGCGTGCCTGCCTGGATGAGAGTAACCAGAGTATCCCTATTCCAGAACACCCAAATGTGTTTGTTGACAGGGTCTGCATGCAGTGAGCCTTTCATCCTGGTTTTGCGAGCAAACTCCTTGATCTACCCGGGTTGCTGTTTGTGTTCTAGGATGGCGACTATATTGGCCCTGTGTTTCCTGGATTCCGATACGATGAAGTCTGTTTTAACCCGTGCCCCGATGCCACGGGAGTTCCATATGAAAATGGGAATCATTTGGGAAAGGGAAGCCCGGCTTTGGCCCCAGGCGACATGGTCTCTTTGCATAGGGAAATTGCGCATTCCTGGATCTGTTTTTTCTTCAAACGGAGCCTTGTACACATCCCCGGGCTCTGCGCACCCGGTTATGGGGATGCCCGTTGTGGACGTGGTGAGTGTTTGACGGATTTCCCCTTCACCCCACTCGCCGGAGACCGAGCCAAAGGCCCAGGAATTTCAGTTAGCCGATCATCTGGGTGACCCGGTTTTGCCTCTAGGCATATGCTATACCGCCCACTGCCCTGAGCCACCTTCCGTAATGCGAAAACAAGAGACCCGTGGCCACTCCCAGCCAGTATCCAAGGAGCATCGAGGGGAGTATGTGTAGTTTCAGTAGCAGGGGCCAAGAAGTTGGGGAGCGACCGAGGGCCAAACATCAGGAAGCAGCCTGGGAGAACTCCATTCTGAAGCCACTGGGAGGGGGTGCATAAAGGAGGTAGATAATCAGTGACCGCAGGGGGGTCATGCGTGTTGGATGGTATCATTTCCAGGCTATGAAGCTGTTCCCAAAAGCTCGAGGGAGAGTGGGGGTCCTCTGTGTCCCCCGGATCCAGGCCATTCCCCTCAGAAGGAGGGAGTGCAATCCCTGGCACCCTGCGGCCATACACAGGGCCATGCCCTCTGGGCGGGGAAACCTCACCAGCCGGGGGACCTCCAGGTGCAGGATGCCGGGGACCAAAGCGCCTATTCCTGCAGAGTTGAAAAGAATGCCCCTGGAGTTGACAGGCAGAGCAATACCTGGGAAACACTGGGTAGACGACGTCCTGGTTCCAGACGAACGAATCTTTCACCTTTAGGGATAGTTTCTCCGGAATGGGAAGCGATAGATCTAACTCCACACATATCTTGGCCATCGCAGTCTCATCTCCCCGGCTTGTGCGATCATCAGTACATAGAAATCCACCGAGTGAATCCCCTATCGCCTTGAGGAAGGCGCCGTTCTGGAAGGGCAGGGGGAGGCCCGGCAGACAAATACAGACCGCGGCATGCGAGTGCTCCTTGCCCCTGTGAACCTCCATGGACCATCGGGACAAGCTAAACCTCCAGCGCCCCCAGCTGCGAGGGGCCTTGCACCATGCCAAGACGAGATCCGCGTCCGATGCGAGAACCAGGAAGAACGCGTTTCTATGAAGAATGGATATACGGGCCGGTTCCTGGAGACCCCAGGAGTCGACAAAACGCTTGAAAATGGGTAGGGGAGGAAGCGAAGCGCCGAAACGAGCTACCAGCGTCCACCGGAGCTCCGCCGAGGCTTCCATGAAGGCCGAAGCACTAACCTCCAGCGAAACCCTATAACCCTCACGCGACACCGAAGGATGGACCGGGCGGGTCACCAGGAAGCAAGGAGGGAAGGAGACGCCGGGAGGACCGCAGAGAGCCTCTTTGAAAGATAACGTCGGACTGTGAGCCTTGAAGCCAGAGGGGGAGCCCCAAGGGGGCGGCGGATCATCCCCGGGGAGAGCAGGACCCAAGACGGGAGAAGCCGCAGCCAGCGAGGCTGCCGGCGGGATGCCAACGGTGGGAAAATTTGAAATTTCCCAGGCGCGTGGGGCGCGTTCTTTAGGGGGAGCCGCTGAATCCATTTTTTCCTACAATGATATTATATAGAAAAGAGTCATATAATTGTAATACTATTGACATATGTTGTCACCAATATGTCATATGAAAAGTATAGAGTTTTGACATAGTGATATAACATATGGTTATTCATAAGGCCTTGACTATATGGATGGTCATAGAAGATGATCAACCAATATTTCTTCTTTTAGAATTAATTTTTTTTTGGTGGGTGGACCACCAACGACTGTGATGAGTTCCTCTTCTGGGATTAGGATGTTGAATATTTGGAATGTGTAGATTGTTAGTGGTATATTGATGTAGTATTTTACAACTTCTTCAAACCACTAGAATGTTATCCAAAGTGATTAAAATATGGGTAGATCAGACATTATTTTATGGTCTTTACAACACCTAATAGAAAGTGTCGACAATGTGTCATAATTGGGACACATCTTCAATTTTTTCACATTAAATTCTGGATAGATTTCCATCGGTGAATGAAGTAATTTTTTTTAGAGAACTAGGTATTTGTTCCTGGTCTTATAGATTAAGAATAAATGAAAATAAATTAGGAGACTGACGTACTTAATTTATAGGTTCACAGAGTGGAGGAACACTCTCAATATATAGTGTTTCAGAAATTACTGGATGGTGGTGAACCGTTTTATATTGAGTTTCATTCCCTTGATACACCATTCGTAATTAATGTTTCCCATCATTAGTGATTTACATAGTTTTATATAAGAGTTTTTGGTTATTGATTTCTATGGACCTTCATGATATTTTAGATGATGTTCTTTGATATGATTTTTTTAAAGGATTGGATGGCCAAATATCAAGTACACATTAACATCTATCGGTGATGGTTATCCTATAAATAACACATTGGAAAAAAGTATTTGAAGAATGGTGGGTGATAAATGGGATAAGGTATATTTGGTATAGAAATAATCGATCTTGGGATGATAATGCTGCATATTATACTCTTTACTCTTTTTGTAGGTGTAGTGGATGACCCCTTATCTTTATCATGACTTATCTATCTCAATCTAGAAATATTCATGGATGAAATCACCTCAATTTTCCATGTTAGAGTATTTTAGTTCATGATATAAATTATTCGCGATGTACAAACAATTTTTATATCCCTTATCGTATGGTTTCGACTGATTTTAATTTTCTCTAGTTGAGGCTCGATGAAATGGAACAAAAATGATTTATATGGCCAATTACGCCATAGTAGCATTCAACTTTCTTTTTAACCTAGAAGAAATATGACATTATTATAATAATTATATATTAATATAAGATTAATTGTTTGAGGTAATGATTAGATATAATTTCCTAATGATTGATCATATCCCCTATCTATAACAAGGATCCCAATGGATCTCAAATATTGATCTTCGATTAGGCTATCTCTAATTGTGGGTTATAGGGGAATTAATATTGAAGACATAATTATAGGTTCATTATGTGATATATGATTAATTGGTGATTGTTTTTGGATTAATGATTTTTTAACCATATTAATGGCACTTATGAATATGATCATCCACTAATATCTTTACTTGTTCATCATGGTATTCATTGATGATGCCCTATTTTACATGTATACTTTGGAGAATTATTCCAAATACATTGAGATAGTGATGAGTATGCATTGAGTAAATTGTATTTATATTATTATGTCAAAGAGTCATTTTTTAATTTAGGATCCTTAATTCTTCAGTCATATAGTTTCTGAGATTGTTATATAATTAGACCTGGAGAAAGGTTGAGCAGTGATGTATTGAAAATATCCCTGAAATTTGTTTGATATTAATACCTTTATGGGTTTAGAGGGATACTATTATAATTTTATTAGGTACTTATCCCATTTATCAACTCCTATAACTACACTGTATAAACAATTAGAGATGTTTCAGAGATTATAATCTTGAATATAACTCCATTATTGATTCTTTTTAATCTTGAGAAAAAATATATCATATATTACAAGGCATAAAGAGATAGTTTGAAACAATATTGATGAATATGAAGAATGTATTTTCTTATTATTCATGTAATATATGACCACTTGAGATGAATTGTAATATCATGTTTGTTTCGATGTATTTTCCTATTTGAGGTTTTTACATATTTTAGTTGGGTTTTACTTATTCTTTTAGCCTTGGTTTTTATGTCCCTTTTGGGGATGAGAGATTTTTCTAGGGAAAATGGAATAAGTTTGGGGATATATATATTTTATTAATTACAAAAATCTAGGTATAAATGTTAAAAATAAATTTTGAGGGTGATCCATGAGTTTTGAAGGTTTCATAGGAGGTTCATGGTCTTCCGTAGAAGATGACATATGTGTTTTATACTGCAAATTTACAACTCATGAATTTGTTACATGATGTGTAAATGTTTTGAGGTAGACATCTTGAATTGGTTCCTAATGTGAAATTGTTGCACAATATGGAACTAGTTCATGTTATCTATTGTTAAATTGAGGATATATTATTTTTAGGAGATAGGTTTTTATAGTATCTCATTAATTAATAAATACACTAAGTGAAAGGTTATCAAACCATGTAATTCTTTGGTCCAGTGGTTTTAAACCCCTATATGGATTTGATTTATTTTCACGTACATGTGAAAAAATACTCTAAAAACCCTAAAATGAATCTATGTGATATTTTTCTACACCTTTCATACGTCATGATAATTCATCAAATACATAGTGACTAGTTTTCATTTGGTTTTCCCTTATCTTTCTCTTGTTTTTAGTTATATCAGTGGAATAGGTTGACTATGGTTGTTTCTGGATTTCAACAGTATGATCATTGATCTAGGATTTATTCATAATCACCATTGAAATCATCATTTTTTGGAAATTTCTTATGGATGTATTTTATAAGGCCTCGACCTTAAACCTTACATAATATTTAATTAAATGAATAATTCACATTGAGGATCTTTTCAGGTTTATAGTTTTAGAGAATTATAACATAACTATTACATCTCAAAAGATTTACAAAGTAGACACTTCTACCAAGTTTCCACAGAATAAAAAAAACTCTTAAAAAGAAATATTCCTAGTTCCATGTTTTATATAGCATGACTTTCCCTTGATCCCATCCTTGACCCTATTCCACATTAAGTCATGTGAAAAACATTTCAAAAAAAAAACTTGGGGTGAGCATAAAAATCTCAATAAGGGATACACAAAGAATAAAAACTGTTAGTTTATAAAAAAAAAAGTAAACCATGTATACTTTATCAAATTAATACTTTTCACCTTTATGAAGTAGTAAAAACTCTTCACTGAATAAAAGATCATTACTTACCCTTTCGTAACCAAAATATTACCATAAAACCCATATAAAGAACACATAACATATAACGGTAACTTGGGACATAAAAATACTTAAGTGGAATAACCATACGGTCGACTTCCACACATATCACTTAATGGAATAGCCATACGACCAACGTCCATACATACTTAATGGAATAGCCATACGGCCAACTTCCATACCCAATGCATTGGAGGTTATAATGTAACCACACATCCTAGTATTCACGGCATCACCCGTCATATGGTTTATCATGTAACCACTCGTCAAATGTCAAAGTACCATTATAAAAATCATAAGACATAAAACAAATATAATGCAAAGAAAACATTTCCACACTATGATCACAATATATCACATAAATATATTGACATAACAAATACATTATAAAAACCATTTTCAATACCAAAATACATAAAAGTGTATATGGTATTTATTTGATTTTAAAAACATTACGGCTTATTGAGGAATCCAAAGATTAAATAATACTCGCGGCGGCGGAAAAGGTCGTTTCCACCGCATATGTTAAAAGAAACATTCCTTTTTGTCGTTTTGTAAAAAGCTTCATAGAAAAAGATTCTTTTTGTATAAAAGTAAAAGTCAAAGGGGTTTATACACCGTATAAAAGAAATTTTTGTATAAAACAAAATATGCATCAATGAAAGGAGATTGAGACGAAGTCCCTTACCTCGGGTCCGACTTGACTCGATTGTTCTTTAACGTCCTGAATAATAAACATGAGTTAATTTCTACATACTTAAGAACCTTATTCAAGTTCATTGTTACTTTTATATCACTTATTATCAAGTTATAAACATTATGTAATCATTTAAGTTAATAATGTTTGTTTTGTCGATATTTGGTTCTTAAGTCGAAAGTTGACTTCTTCAAATTACATGTTGTTCGTTTGGTCAAAGGTTCTTTATTTCCAGAATGACAATGCTGATTTGGATATCATATATATCATATATATCTATCATATACATGTATTTATAATATCACATAATCATTTAGAGTTAAGAAATGAAATGCACCGTTCATGGAGACGGTAAGCCGTACGTATGCATGAATGCTGCTTTCATTTCAATGTCATATTAATGGAATTAAAACTAAATGAGAGGTATGTATATTTTAATTCCAGAATTATATTCATCACTTATATTTAACATACATCATATATATCCATTATATATATGTACTTATAATTGTACATTACATTTGGGGATAAGAAATGAAATGCATCGTTCATGGAGACGGTAAGCCGTACGTACGCATGAATGCTACTTTCATTCCTATCTCATAATTTAATGGAAAGAAAATAATAATGATATAAAGGTATATTATAATTCCAGTATAAAATCATATTTTATTACTTTAAATCCATCCTTTATACGTCCCACATATGGCATTAACGAATCAAATCACTTTGAGGGGGCGGTAGTCCTCACTTCCTAAAATGAAATTATCGTGTTACCCACAATGGAAACCATACAGGTATACCATAAATGAAAAATACAGAAGATTAAGTAAAACATAAACATATTATATATCATATATAAATATAGTGGCATCCTAATGACCACCTTTGAAGGTGTTATATGAGTGTTGAACAATCATCGTTTCATGAGGCAGAAATTCACCATCCACATAAACAGTATGTTCTTTAACCATTAGATGTAGGTGTGTGTAAGTGTAGTTTGAATAATTGTTATAAACACATCCTAGTATATTAACGATACTGTATTTTTTACAAAATAAATTAATAAAAAGAGTTTAGGGGGTTGGAGAAGCAAAATAAAACAAAATAACACAAGAGAAGACACTACCTTTATATCGGGTAACTCTCTTTGGTTTGAGATCAAAGGCTTCATTGGGAAGAATTCTGCCCAAAGTGAGGCTTCAAGTAGTAATATAGGGATGTGGAGAGATAAAATGGGCAGGGGTTGGCCGAACCAAAGGATCTGGAAGTGTGGGTAAAGTGGTAGAGGTGGGGGCCTTTTATAAGAGGATAGGAGGGGCACTCTTGGAATGTAAGGAAATGTTACTTTATTTTAGAATGAGTTTCGGATTTTAATGGTCCCACATTGATTTGTTTCAAGGATAAGGTGATAAGGGTTCGAAATCCACCCATAAAATAGGTTTTGGACATGTGTAGGTCTTAGATTGTACATTATCTTTCCATTTTATTTAAATCGTTAAATAATGAGGTAATTACTGCATCATCATGGTGTCATAAATAATTTACTTTATTTAATGTCTAAAATTTATAAACAAAATACTATTATGTATGAAAATATTTTTACCTTTCCAATGAATATTTATAGTCAAAATTATGATTTCTCAAAATTATGATTTGTATAACCCCATGTAAATTTTTTTTAGTAAAATAACTCATCTTTGTGACATTTTAATTTTAACTTTAAATAAAAAGATATTAATGTCATTTTCCAACTAAAGTGGATCCATGGGGTCCCCAAGTTGACCCATGGATTGTCTTGGTCGGCCATGACACATCCAATAAGGTTAATACATGTGTCAAGTTCATTTCATATTATTAAAACATTATTTTTACCTTAAACTACACTAATTACCTCTAATCGCGATTAAAAACATAATAAGTTACTATTCACCAAAAAATTATTTTAATCCCATTGAACCACATTTTACTTCTTAATGAAAACCATGTATGTCAGATTTTTGTAAATTCAAAACACATAGGTGGTAAAATTTCATTTAAACAAAAAATCAGTTTTTTAAGTACCACTTAGTGGTTTCACTATTCATCAAAAAATTGAAGTTTTTCAGAAAAATACCAAAACTTCAACCTAAGATATATTTGATATTATGAATTCAAAAATGAAGTCCATTTTAAAAAATTAAAAACATATAATTTTCATTAATTAATTTAATAATTAATTCCTGTTGTCTGAGCAAATAGCTTGTTTTTATGAAACAATAAGTATCAAAAGATTGACACTAGATTAAGTCCGATTTCAAAGTAAAATTAATTTCAATGACCACTATTGGATTTAATGGTAAAAATATATTCTAATTTAACTTTAAAACAATTTAAATAGATAATATAATCATATAAATAAATTATATTAAAATGAGGTTTCGAATTAAAATACAACATTTTACACTATTCATTAAAAAATGAACTTTATCGGAAAAATACCAAAAATTTACACAAAGTAAATTTTGATGTCCTGATTATAAAGAAGAGTTTTATTTGGCCCAATAGAATGTATAAGAGTGAACAAAACTATATTTAATGACGGTTCACCATCAAAAGACGATAAGTGAACCTTTAGTGAAAAATAGGGCATAAACGCCTAAAATTGAATTCTTTCCATATTTTCAGCCTTTATCTTTTATTAGATTAAAGTAAAAACATTTAAAAAAAATATATAATCATATTTTAGCTATTTATATTCATTCCTACCAATACAACGACTATGTGTTAACTACCATTTAAAATAATATTATTTTATTACTAGTGTGCAACGTAAGATTTCAAAGAAACTCTTTGTTGCGTATCAGGTACACTATCGAACATAGAAACCCCTTTAAAGTAAAATTAATATTTAATTAGTAAATATTAATAAATATGAAAAAATATTTTATTCATTATTTAACTAGGATGTTACATATTTAATTGATCTCTTATAATGGTAGGTCACCAAAATCTTATACTTTTTAAATTTAATAAACTATAGTTTGTGTGATATGTGTGATCATGGTGACCTACCCCACGAGAAACAAATGTAATTATATAAACCTAATTAAATAATAACCCTTTTCTTTAGACAACCCCTAAGAACTAATATGGTCCATATGCATGGATACTAATACCGATGTACACCTGGTTGGTTTGTCATCCATAGAACTTATTAAAAATTGGC
Organism: Viscum album; assembly: GCA_963277665.1. Classification (NCBI taxonomy): domain Eukaryota; kingdom Viridiplantae; phylum Streptophyta; class Magnoliopsida; order Santalales; family Viscaceae; genus Viscum; species Viscum album. The sequence continues at coordinate 64,890,013 of OY728132.1, read as the reverse complement.
CAGTTTTATATTTGACACTCTGGATAAATTGGGAATAAATAGTTCGATTGAGTCCTTTGTAATTTTAATTTGCATGACCTGTAATTTTTGTGATTTAGTTTTAGTATAATTACCCAGGATAAGTATCTATTACTAGTTTTATAATAATCATAGAGCATAAATCATAGTGAATCATGTTTTTCATAATTATGATGATAATTATGAACCTGAATTATGGAAAATATATGGTCATAAAAATTATAATTTGATGAATTAATCCTCGTGTATTATGATGATATATATTTTATTCTAGTTAACAACATTATTATTTTTCATGTTTATCTATTGAGACAATACGAAATTGTTGTGATTTACATGTTAGGGTGGGATGATTACTGGCATGTTCAGTTTTCCAGAATAATAATCATGATTTATGTTGATGCCTGTGGCCTAGGTACATCATTTTGTTCTACCGGTGGGATAGGTACATTGGTACTAGATGGTTTTGGGTAGATTATATGATTATATTGTCTGTATAAGGATTTGATTCACAATCTCATGAATCCAAAGGATGAGATTCTGGATTGCCATTCTATAGATACATTTTTTTAAAATTTGAAGTTTTTTTCCTCTTGGGAGAATCTTCCACTGATTTGGTGGTCTATTATGATGTAAGTGGATCCTCCCCTAGATAGAGATATCTAACTAGGTTCTAAAGTAGGTTTTGGGATATCCCCAAGTGTCACCCTAGATCACAATGGTTAGAATTTTTATTTCCCATCATGTACTAACATATTAAATTAAAACTCTTTTATACACTATATTTCATGAACTATTTTTCTCAGATCATATTTCATTATACATAGTGGTGTGGACCTATATATTTATACCCACAACCTATAATGGCCTTCATGTGTTACCCAAACATATTTCATAGATATTTATTTGGTTGATGTAAAGGGACCATGTTGTTGATTCATGTATTTCTAGATAGATTAAATCATAGAGATTGGATAAATATAGGATTCATTACTATGTTTTTGAAGTTTTTTATTTTATTTTACTATTTAATTTATCTATAAAAATTTCATATTGTAATTTAGATACATTAAAATTATCATTTCATCATCCTCTTATTACTTTTATTTATTTAGTTGTTCATTTATCATCTTTAGTTGTATGAATATTAATTCCTATTGTTTCTTCTATTTCTACTAAACCAATATTCTTTTCTACTTTTATTAAAACTGTTTACGACATGGTAAACTCACTAAACTATATTATTTATACCATCTCTACTAGATGGTATCCTCTACTATATGGGGAAGAACTCACTTGGTCACATAGCCAACTGGATTAGTCACATAATGGAGGGTTAGGTCGAGGATGTTAGAAAGTGGTATTCGAGGTATCAGGTTTCCTTTTATATTTTGTCACTATTATAAAATTGTAGAAAGGATACTAATGCATGTCAAGATAAGGAAATTATGTTGTTCAATTGAGTTACTAACCCATGTACAATGGATATGTCAGTGCTTATGGATGGGATTGTTGTACATTCTTATCTCTTGTTACAGATTGATGGTATTTCACCTTAGGTGATTTGCATGTGGTTTTATGTTAAAATTATTGTTATATATACTCATTGACTAACAAGGAATGAGATTTGTTTCCATGAATCATGTTATGAACCTATGGAATGACATTGACATGTATTTTTCATTATAGACACATATTTATTTCATGTGAAAAATATTCCTATACAAACTATGAAATAAAATAAATTTTATATATGATATAAAAGAAAATAAATGAACTATTATTTCATTCAATTTCACTAGTTATGAAATGTTTATAGAAACCATGAGCTGTAAATTATCTTTCTGTACTGCCTTTTGGGGTTTATCTTTTTAGTCTATGTGTTTGATGGAGTTTATTTCTCTAGTTGAGAAAATGTATCATCAAAATATTTAAATTGAGCATTTGGAGATAGAAAATCTGCATGATCATAAAATTGAAAGAATGGAGTATCTTGTACCTCTTGAAAATAATTTCAATGTCTAATTTTGTGATATCTTCTAGATGGTCAAGAGATCTACGGAAAAGAATATTGTTCCCACTGTTACATCAATGTCTGAGCTGATGAGAATGTTCCAGATTGTGCATCCAAATATGTCTATTAGGGCAGTGGAGCCTATGTAGTTCAGGCCTAGATGGAGATAGTCCAGATTATCTTCAATCACCTTAATAAACTCTTAGATATGAGGGTTAATCTTTTTTATTAAAATCATTATGAACAATCTAAGAATTTGTGGGACATTATGGAGAATGTCAATCAGTACAAAAAATTATCCTCGGTAGACATTGATGAATGGTATTTGATCAACATCTATCATGAGATATTGATGGATGAGATAGATTATCATTTTTAACATATAACACAAGAGGTCCTCTCAATTATATAATATTCTATATGGTTCACCATCCAATAACACTTATCTCTATCGAGAGATGCTGATGAGATCACCAGGGTGAGACCATCAGATATACGCCAAACAACTTTTAGGAGGAGATATGACATATATGATTTTGTATTGATGATATTCATATTACTGAACGCATTGGGGGAAGTAATGTACTTATTGACTTATATCATTCACCCTTTCCATGATTAGTTTGTGAAAGATTTTGTCGACAATAGAATAGTATAATCCATATCGGCATTTGATCATTCCAAACATCTTTACATTATCTTTTTTACACTTAGGGGAATCTTATTTATGATAATATATCCAAAAATTTGTTTCTAGGTTGATATAAAGGAATTATTAAGACAAGTTATCTCAGAGGATAGAGTTTCAATGGACCTAGGGAAGGTTTCAGTCATGTTATCTTGAGAGAATCCCAAGAATGTCTTTGAGAATATGAGTATTATTGGTTTGTTGATTTATTACCAATACATCATCCAGCACATATACCATATGAAAGAATTGATAAACAAGCATACCGGGAAAAGGGTTTTATTTTTTAAGTGAGGTGTTTTTTAGAGAGCTTTCAGTAGATAAAGAGAACACTAACCTCAACCCCAATCCTAACCTATCTTGAGACATGTAATTAGAATACTATGTATTGTGATGCATCTACAGTCTGAATTGGAGACTTTATAATACCGGAGGAAACTTTGGTCAGTTATAGATCTATATTGTTGAGAAAACATTAGTGGAATTATCCAACTTATTAACTGGAGTTATATGTAGTGGTATATTCCATGAGATTTTCAGATACTATATTTTAGGAGAGAGTTATTTTATGTACATGGACACCAAGATCATCAAGTACATATTTTATTAGTGGGTACTAATTCATTAGTAGATGAGTTGGGGTCACTATATTTTGTTATTAAACTTTGATATAGCTTACACACTTGGAAATCCCATCATAATTATTAATTAATTGTATTAGAATACACATAAAAAGGTAGTAAATTAATCTGGTGATGGGTGCTAGTTGCTGGATCTCGTTACAAATATGCATATTTGTTTTTTTTATTACTATGGATAAGTATCTCTGACATTGTAGTCATTTACAATATTTATTATTTACTGGATCAATACAGAGATATCATATGGTCATGAGGGCTTATCTCTAAGGGAAAACATATAAGGTTTGGAGCTACTGGTATGTTGGCCTCTCGGGGGTAGTGATGCTATTTTCATTCTTTGAAGAGTATAGGTTAAAACGTTTTTATACTAGAGGATTATGATATGGTTACATTTTTCTAGATTGGATGTAATAATAGGTCTGAAAAATATATATCCTGATTTTTTTATTCCATAATAGTGTTCATGGATGAAGAAAGAGATAACAGGAATCATGGTAACATATTTAACATGTTAGTGGGTGATGTATGAGAATCAGAGGCTATCTTGGTTGTTTCATCCTCTTGAAATTATGTGGTTTATGTGAGATGATGTCACTCTGTATTTTTTGATAGAAATACCATGGAAAGCATAAAATAATGATTTATTATGAGTGATTTTGGATCAACTAATGATGTTATCCTACGTACTGCCTATCATAGAAACCATCTCCATTAATGATATGAGGAGTCTTTATGTGAGGGAGATATGTCAATTTCATGATGTTCCAAGGATTATTACTTTTGATATAGATCCACGTTTCACATATCAATTATAACAATGTATTTAGAATGGCATGGAATCATAGGTTTATCTAAGAAAAACCTATCATTAAAATTATGATGGTCAATCCAAACAGACTCTTTAGATTTTGGATTACATGTTACAAGTCAATGTTTTGTATTTTGGTAGTTTATTAGAGAATAATTCAAAATTCATGGAGTTCTATTATAATAAAAACCTCCATCCATCGATTAAAATGGCACCTTTTGAGGATCTTTATGGAAGGGCATTTCATTTTTATTTTTATTTGTTGTGGGATGGAAATTCTGTACTTATTGAACCTATTCTTCTATAGGAGAGTTTCTAATTGGTATAGTTGATCAGGAAATGGTTGGTGAGAACATATAGAAGGCTTAAATATGACGCTGACTTGGGGAGAAAACCTCTCGATTTTGAGGTTGGTCATCATGAATTTATTTTAGGTGTTAACAAGTTTCAGACATTTTCATATTAGTATTAAGGTAATGTTAGCATTGAAGTTTGTTTGGTTCTTTTAGAGAGTGTAATGGTTCATTCCAGTGGCATACCAATTAAGTAATCTACAATTATAATGTTCCATGAATTACATGTTTCACATTTAATAGATGTAGAGATATCATCTTAACTGATCTCTTGTGGAAGATGTAGAAGATGAGGTGTTTGGTGAAGATGTTTCCATTGAGGTGAAAATGGTATAGATTATATAATTCCAAGAAAATATCAATAGGGAATCAATGAACAAGAATTTTGAGGGTTGTGGTATCATAGACATGTTCAAGATAGGGATTGGCAGATGGATCTTGATATGCAATCACAATGGCCATTGTTATTCACTATGACCCAACATAGATGATTAGAAATGTTCAAGTATGATTTAATATATGGTGGGGAGGTTGTAATATCATGTAAATTTTTAAGGTACATACATCATTGTGTCTTTCAAAACTCATTTTATTTGGAATATCTTATTCTTTATAATATCGTGGTTGAGTCCCTTTTTGGGGTGGAGTGGTTTTTTATGAAAATTACTTTATTTTCTAGGATTTATGTTTATTTTAATTCATATATTTTTAGTGTTAACATGTAAAATGGAATATGGGGTTCTCAAAGAGTTTGGAATTATTGGGAGGTGGTTCAGGATCTTCTATACAAGTTTTACTATGTTTTGTTTTCAGGGAATTTACACACAATTAACAAGTTCCAAAACAAGTAAATGTTGCTAAAAAGACATCGTCAACTGGTTCATGACATGAAATGGTTACATGCCATGAATCTATTTTATATCATGTAATGATCGATCATGGTAATTTTATCCAAAGATGATTCATTTTTTATCTTATTTCATCATTCAGTAAAAACACAGCATGAAAGGGTGCCATGCATTGAAATATCAGCACCACCAATTTTAAACCACTCCCTTCATATGATGTATTTTCTCAGCATCATGAATCCCCTCTCCCTCCCACTATAGGGTGGATCCAATCAATTTTAGAGAAATTCTTTCCCTTAGTGATGTATCATTCTAGCATCTGATAGCCGTTGAGTGGTTACACTTTGGTCTTACCATCTCTTTCTCTAAATCCCCATTGTTTTTGTGGAATACTATAGACAAATTTTTTTGGATTTTAATATTGTTTTTGAGTGATCTAGGTTTTCTAAATGATCACCATATTCTTCTTCATTGATCTCTAGTTAATGTGCGTGATCAAAATCATCTCCCTTTTTTTACGATCTAATTAATCCATGGTATGTGTGATGTGCCTAATCATGCCCCCACACTTCACATGTGAACAAATTAATTGGATAAACACTATCAAATTTAATCCTTTACCTATAATATCCATCTAATAAAACTTGCTCTATTGGCCAATAGAATGATTCCAACATCCACTGGATAGGTGTTTCATCACTGTACCTTGGTGATACTTATCAATTTTTACATTATAGACCTATGAAAAATGGGAATATATTGTTTTATTTTTGGATTAATCTTTTCAATTGGAATAACAGGTATACTTATGATGTGTTATTATAGAATCAACTCAGCTAAATTTGGATAACTTATATAATTATAAACCTTGCACCAATATCATGGAAAAAAAGGTTTCATATAAACATGATGATAATTAAGAATAGAAATTAATGAAATATATTCTTTTATATTAATGATAATTTTATAAATTGATCATTTTTTATTATGATGAAATACCGGGATTGTGTGTTAATGAAATTATTTATTTTCTTATTTTTATTTTGAGCTTATGTGACATTGATGTGATTCAAACCTGAGGGTGAGATTCTTATTAGAATGTAGAGTTTTCTGGTATTTGAATTAGGATTTGTGCTGACTCATGTATAGTATGTGTTTGTTTTTGTATAGCTTTGGGCCAGGTTCTATGGTATTCAATTCCTATGGTTGAAGTATATGATTATATTGGAAGTATTAGGACAAGAAGCACTACCTTTGGAAGTCTGGGGGTGAAATTTTGGATAACCTATGGGTAGAAGACATTTTTAAAAAATCAGATGTTATGTGAAATTCATCATAAATATGAGAATATATCACTGTTTTGGTAATCCAACCTGGTGGAGGAGGAACCTTCACTATATAGGTATATCTAGTAGGGCACAAATTTTTTTTTGGGTTGTCCTAAGGTGTCACCTCAAAACTTTTGGGTGAACATGTTTATTTCAGTTGACGTACTTATAAATTTAATTAGTAATCAATTATTCACATTATTTCATTCACTATTTTTTTCATACATTCTTTTTTTATACATGGTGGTCTCGACATAATGAGTTTTACTCACACCTTAGATAGGTTGATATTTTTTTCCTAGGAAGATTTTGTTAATTCAGCTTTTGATAAGGGAAAGGGAACATGTTTTTGATTTGTGTGTTACAAGATGGGTTAGATCTGGGATATGGGACCGACATGGGGATTAGGAAAATGGTTTTTGGATTTCTTATTTGATTCAGAAAATTATTTCATAGTAAAGACTTTTATCTTACAGTTTATATACATTTATCTTGTCATTAAATTTATTTCTTAGTATTAATATTTATTCACTATGTATTTTATCTGTATTGGATGTTTCGTTATTTATTCATATTTGTTTTATGATTTATTCTAAAATAATATTATTTTTAACATTTTTTAACTATTTACTAGATTTTATAGTCTCCCACTATAATATTTATACCCTAATTTCTAGTTAGTAGAATCTATCGATGGGGAGGCATGCCTGAGGTCATCTAAACAACCAGATCAGTTACATAAGGGAGCACTAATTGGGAATGTTACAAAAATTATCCTACCCATGGATTAGAGATGGTATACATGGTCATTTATTTTATGTGTTTTAATACTATATATTTCTTGAATGTTTTGTTTCCTACAGTGGCTAAAAGATCCTTCACAATATCATTACACATTGGGCACTAAAATTGTGTTAGAAGCACTAGGTAGAGTAACTTTAGATGTTTAATATTGATATGTAACAAAGGAAATGTAGTGTCATTGCAGATACTAATAACCTTATTATAAAAGTATCTAAAGAGTTTACATAATGGCTTTCATAGGAAGAGTAAAGCCTTAAAATCTAGTTTTTCAATTAGCGGGTGGAGGATTCTAATTATAATGAATCTATGATAGGGGATCCAATAGTGAGAAAATAGTCTTTAATAAATTTTGTGAAGTCTTTAATGAAATCCAATCATGAATTTGTTATGATGTCATAATATCTAGCTGGCGGTTACCGGATAAATAGGTATTCATTAGATAATAATAATGTGATACTAGTATATGGGAGGGTTCTATTCCCTTATTCCATAATGGAATAACTAATGAATGTATTCCATACCTCTAAGAGGAAATGATATTTTGGATTGATAAAGATGTAAACTAAATTTTTGTGGTATCTCTGGTAGATCGAGATAAAGTTTGATATTATTGGATTTGTTTCTTAATGCATCACATGAAAAAAAGATAATGTCTAAGAACAAGAAACATGATTGTTTTCTACATCCAGTTCAGGCTTCCATTTGTAAGTGAGAGGATTTCATGACGGACTCTATAGTGGGGTTATCTAGAACTTTAAGTGTCATTTAAATTGTTTCCACAATTTTTAATCAACAAATTAATGATTATAATTTCATACCTATTTGTGAGACTCACTCTGTTGATGATGAGTGAAATTAATATGTCTATGATAGAATATTCATTCAGAGAATTTCTATTATCATTTTATCTAACATATCTACAAATTTAACATCATATTTGTAGAAGGAATTGTAGAAGGATTGAGGGAATCATCTGATAACAAGCATAATGTACCATCACTAGAAAGAAAGATAGTCAAAATGAAGAATATTATATTGGATTATATGCTTCACGATTTCTACCTAGACATCATAGGATCTTGGGGTTATTTCTTAGCCTTTTTGAGTTTTCATGAAAAAATAGTTACCTGAAATTGATTCATATTTCACCTTGTTAGGATCCTTGTGGTAGGCTATGTGATTTAATGATATATTGGAATGAGGCTGGTGAGGGAGTAGTTATAGGGCCTGGAATGTTACCATAGACCACCGAGAGTGAAAAAATTGTTTAGAAGATCTTGGTCACATCACAATTCAGGAAGAAGGGTTATGTGAACCATAGTAGGATAACTTTTGAGTTTTTTATATGCCAATGAGTTTTTCTGAGATTGACTCCTCTTTTAGGATAATTAAATTTCAGGAAGTGAGGGATGTTAACATCACACTACTTTAGAAATATTATGATCATCGAGCACGTTGGGATGGGGGGTACATCCTAGATCATACTTATCACTACCAAGTTATGTAGGACATGTTTCATGTGTCTCAAATCTAAAAGTATATTCCTAATCATACACTTTTCATTGACTTTCTGAATGGTGGGATGGTGTCTAAAATTTCATATGTGGATCACTGGTATGGATTTTATAATGGATTGATACATTCCTTCAAGGGAAGATGTCACCACTATATTAGATCTTTTTGTCATGGATCGATCCATTTGAATACATGGGTGTGTGAAGTTGATGTTCATGATCAATTTCTATTCATTTATGAAAAGAAATGTAGAAAATACTTCTTGAGAATGATAAGTCATTAAAGGTGTAGAATTGTAACAACCACACATTAGTTAGAAGTAAGAGATTTTATGTTTTTGAATTTTATAATTCCATTTTGATTCTTCAATGTTTTTGGTTGTCTGGATATAGGTATTTATATATAAAAGGTTCAATAAAATAAGGTTGTATTTATTGGAAAAGGCATGTATTAATGGTTGTTTAAAACAATAACTAGATAGCCAATGGATACTACTAGCTAGAAGGTGGACTTATTATTAGGATAAAGAAAAATGTAGACCCCACTAACCTCTGGATGAGGATCCATGGGCTAGATGATGGGGTTCCACCAGCTTGCTGATGAGTCCCACAGGCTCACTATTATTGTTTGTATTGATGTGCATTAAATTCACCTAGTAGTATTTAATTCCAACATTGTTTTGACACCCTTTACTACCAAATTACGAATTTAAACATCTTATTATAGATTTTAACCCTTCCCTTTTATCACATGATCTCTCACATTCATCTCCCTCAAGCTTTTCAATGTTGGAACTATCTAGTGATTCTTGAATCGTACTATCTCTATATATTTTCACAAAATTATTCTTCATATTTACTAGTTACTCATGGATATATGAAGGACATTTCCTTTCTATGCTATTATAAGGATGAATTCTTATTTCCAGCTTATATCAGTATTGGATTTCTAATTTCAATGAATTATCTTAACCATATAATGTTCTACAATCAATTACAGAGGGTGTATGCGAATTTTCTTATAACTCTTCATCCTAAGCCTCGGCTTGAAGGTGTATTGTTGATAAAAAATAATTTCATTTTCATTTGGTATTTTGGTAGTGGATTAAACATTTTAATGAAATAATACTGATTGTAAAATGATACGTTATGATCATTGACGGATTATATGAAATTATTATTAGATCAATGATCTTGAGTCTCTCATATTTTTTAGTCTCAATATAGATGAATATTTACTTAAAGGAATGTTGGTTGATCGATGTTCATTGTTTGTACCTGATTTTTTATTATATGATAAAAAAGTATTTAATTATGTATTCTTGAATTGAAAATGGATTTGGGTAATTGGAATCCCTTACATCATTATAATTGGGAACTAGTATTATTGATGGACACCATAAAGATTGTGATTCTATAACAACATTATTGACATGGAATATTCTTATTTATCCATTATAAACATATATCTTCATGATTTAATGCCTTATTTCGGAATCCCATTATTGTAAGATAGTACTTAATGGTTGAAAAAAATGGTTCGGGTCACAATCCTTTGATTAAATTTAAACTACTTCATCAACAACCATGTTGTAGGAATGTTCATTACAATTTTAGGGGCTTGTCCAAAATAGCTTCCTATGTATATTTTTTATTGTCATATTTTTTTTAACAATTCATGATAAATATTAGTTGTTGGTTTGTGTGGTTGTGTAGCATGTGAATCTTGCTTACAATGTTTAACTTCGTTAGTATTAAATTATCTTATTTGACTTATTTTGATATTTATCACATTTATTATATATTCAAAAAAAATTCTAAGGATGTTATTTTATGTTTTTTTGTATATTCTACATATATATGTGTGTTACCATTATTTTATATGTTTAATTCTTTTAAATTTAAATAGGTGGACCATGGTGTTACGATTATCCATTTCCATGGGAGTTTGTATGTCTTGAGTAATGTCAATGATGAAATTAAAAACTAGTTAGTGGAATGGATACCGAGATTCCTAACCCATGATAGTGGGACTAGGTGTACTATGGATTTGGGTTATGAATTGAGGAATAAATAGGGTATAACACCCTGGTGCATGGCCTAATTCATAGACATGGTATAAAGGCGTGATGGAAGAGATCGTGATGAATATAAGATATGACTGTCTAGATAAATGATCTAATGTAATGCATTTAGACTATCGAGAGGCATTATTACTAGTATTGTGGAATGTTCCGGATCAATAGTGATATGCTAAAATTATCTTTCTGGAATGAAGTTGAGCCATGTACATCCAGGGATCATGATGGCTTGGTTAGCATATGTTTTGTTAGTATATGATTTTAGAGGATTGTATTCATATTTTTGATATCATGGAATACAAATGATATACATATTAAAACAATTTATGGTTTCACTGGTGGTTTCATACTAGGTTTTTATAGTCACACTATAAAAATGTATCTCAATGAAAATGTCTACTTCTTGTATTTGGATTTATTAAAGGGAAAGAAGTCATGGAAGACATATAATTTGTGGACCTTGGAAATAATGGAAGACCAAGGAAACACATTATAGGATTTACACAATTTTTTAATATTTTTATCTACTTTCACTTATAATTTGGTTTCACTTTTCACATTGGAATCATGCTTATATATTTGTTTGACTTATGTTCCATCAATTATTAAATTTTATATTAGTCTAATTCTTAATTTTTTTATTACTATATTGAAAATTATATTTATTTTTCGTGAATGAATATTATTATCCGAGGGTCACGTCTCTGCCCAAATGGGTTTGGAACCTCAGTACCAGTTAGCCGCCTCTTTCTTCCAAGTATTCATGTATAAGGTAGTGTTGGTTTCCACCTCGAATCCAATGGTTGATGTCAAGTTGTCCCATCTATGGTTATGAAAATTAAAATATTGAAAATTACATTCATAAAAAATTTCAAATTATATTTTCTTAAAATATATTCCGCTTCCACTCCTAATAAAATTTACCACATACCCATTATAATTATGAAATAATTTCTATTATTCACAAAAAATTGGTAAATTATCACTTTTATATGTACGAAAGTAAAAACTAAATCAGGTAATTTCAATAAAAATAATAGAAGTATATTTCATACCACTAAGAATTTCTATTTGAATTGGTCTAAAAAATAATAATAAAGAAACTGTAATGGGTTTTAAATGTTCATATCCTTGACTGATTTGACATTTTTAGGGATTTTCACATTTTATGAATGACATATACATGTAATATTTTCCTACATCAAGATAAAGTAACTACAAAACATTTAATGTTTAGATATATTTCATTTAAATTTAATATTTTCATAACCAATCATTTTAGGCCATAAAATATTATCTATCTATAAAAAAAATTAAAAACATCACATATTGAATCATAACTTATTCAATGTAAATTGAATAAATCATATCCATTTTATTAATGTAAAATATTATAGAATTATATTTATGAATAATTAATTTTTCATATTGAATTATAACTAACATTCCATCATCATATAAGTAGAAAATAAATATAATGTTATTTTTTAAACCATTAACATAAAAATAATTAATATAATAAAAATGATAAAACTACTAACTTCATTGAAAGTTTTAAATTTTCCTTTACATTTTTAACCAAAATTATTTGTGCGTAAATCAGATTGAATGTAAGATATACATTTTTATGGATCTACGTTAATGTTCCATGATCTTCTATTATCCTTATACCGTATATATTTTATGAGGATGCCTTGTGATTTTCCATAAAAATTAAATTACAAGATAGTTTTTTCAACTATGATGACTTTGATATGTTTTTATTAGTCATATTGTTTTTATAACCCATTATAGATTATAAAAAATTATTACTAGGTTATATAGAAGATGATGATTTAGAAATAAATTTATCAATGTGACTTAAATATTATGGAAATCTAAATGGCCATTTAATATAATAGATTCCATTAATTCTACTTTGAAAACACATAATAATAGAAATACCACATGTTAGACTTTTCCCAAATAAATTATAGTAAATATAAAGAATTTATTGATAATATACATCAACACTCATATTTTTGTTCAATTTTTTCATAAAACCCATTTTATCATTTGTTTCATACTGTTAATATAAGGAGTCATATAATTATTCAATCATGATTACAATTTATTTCATTATATATATATGGTATTGAAAATATGATAAATTGATGTTTTTTCCATATCTTTTCAATTTATTCATACATAACACTATTAATATGGTTTTTTTGTTCTTCATTCATAATAGGATGGAATTGATGAATCATTTTAAGAAATTGTATTACCTTACTTGTTTCTATTTTAATCATCCCATTGACAATATTTATTATTCCATCTTGAGAATCCTTAATTTCTTTTTTAACATCAAGTCACCATTCACAAGTTGTAAAACTTCATCATTTTAACTCTATTGAAGATCTGAATCATAAAACTAAAAAAAAGCTTTAAAATATTTTAAATATATACGTATAATTTATATAGTATTCTTTTGAAAACTATTATTTAAATATAGTTTCTATTTAAGATGTCAACCAATGAATTACAAAAGTTTGTATTTATTGAATTTTTTTCTTTCATCATTTGAATCCATTATGGAAATTCAATTATAGGGTAAAGTTACTAAAACTTTATCAACTGGGTTTTTGATTTCCAATGAATCATTAAGAAATATTATTCCAATTACTATAATCATAGTAATCTATTGATTATCTAACTTATACTCATTATCTCCAATATTGAAGTCTTTAAATTTAGTTTTCAACAACCTATGATTTATTCTCTTTAGTTTTTCTATTTTATGGTGGGTGTCATGAAAAACTATACAATATTATTGATCATTTCGTATTGATGTTTCATGAATAAGGGAATTTATATGAACTAAAAAATATAAAAAAAAACAAAATTTATAATTTAAATGGTCCTTAGGCAAAACATTCCAACGGAAATAATCATGGTCAATCATAGGTAGTTTTTGTGATTTTATTCGTATATTCCAATGATCAATTATAAGATATTTTAGGTAATAATTCAACCATGATTTTCATATAAATATAATCGTCTTCATTAAATCATGATTATCATTAAACAATTAATCCATTATTCTAATTTTGAAAGCCCATCATAAATGATCATTCCATTAGACAAACAATTATATGAAGTGGTTGGAAACATATTGTAAATAAAAATAATAATATCTCCTATTGTAAGAAAGGAATGAAATGTTTTAGAAATATTTTTCTAATAAAATATTATTATTACACATCATGAGTAGTGAATTTTAAAATATAATAATTAAAATGAAATTTTAATATTTAACGAAAATAATAATATCATCATATGAATTTTTTAAAGTAGTTAGAATAAAAAATATTATATATATTATTCACATCCCTTAACTCGTTAATATTTATAGCAAATAAAAAAGGAAAATTCTTTTAATGGGAATTTCTAACAAAATTAAAACCTTTCTATTTGATTGGAGGAACACGAACACACAACCTAATTTTTCAAGGGATGTTTCTGACCAATTAAAAGCTAACTTTTCTAAAGGACGGAAAACTATTTAAATAAATACATATCATATAGGTTTAATAAAAAATCATTCATTTTAAAAAAAAATAATGTCGCATAATAAACATAACATAAATGGTAAATGAATACAAAACTAAAAAATAAAATTTTTGAAATGAAACTTTATCCGTGAAGAAGCTCGATCACTTTTTCCACGTGTATATGTTTGACAATGTTAATTTCCATATATATCATCAATACTATAATAAAAAAATAATTCTTGTAGACTTTAACTCATGTCTCATTCTTTTTTTTTTGGTTTTTTCAAGTCACTATTTAAGGGGATATATTAATAGTATTTAATTTAAGCATTCTTGGGAATTGAATCATTTCATTATTAATAAAAACTGTCATGCATGTAGATTTTAAAGTAACTGAACCTTATTAAGGATGATATTTACATTTTCCAAAATCAGCATACTATTATTGGTTTGATTTCCCAGGATGCGCACATTGAATTAATCTCTATAATTATGTCACTAAAAATATTTATTAAAAAACGTTGAAATAAATCCTTCTACAATTTAAATGAAAAATATATTTCAATTAAGAAAAATTACATTTAAATCAATAAATATGTATTTTATCACACTGCAACAAAAATAATTAAATATAATTTTATCACAAATAATTGAATATAAAACCATAAGTGTAATCTCACAATACCACTAAAAACATTATAGTCAATCAATGTTTTTAAAAAAGATAAAATATATATAAACAAATAAATCTTATGAGTAATTTACATTACAATTTTTATAACACTCAACATGTGTAAAATATTCTTTCTAATTCAAATTGAAAACATATGAGTAAATTACTTTGTAAAATATTAAAAAATTAAATTCAATATGTAATTTATAAAAGTAAACACTATGAATGTTAAATTAATTATTTTATAAAAATCATGAGCATGAAAAATCAATGGAGTATAACATGCATCCTCTATAATACATTATAACCATTAACAAGACATTTATGTGTCTTTCTCAAATTTAAAAGAGCCATTAACTTAATGTTAATTTCCGTACCAAAAATATATAGATCTCTGAAAAGTTTATGAATCACTACTCACATCCTAAGAGTAAATAATATAACTTTATGACACCCAAAATTGAAAAAATTCATGAATAGAATATCAAATAAAAAAACATTATTAAGAAATAATTAGAACAGTGAAATAAATAAACAAAAATTACAAAATATGTGAGGTAAATATAAATAATAAAGGTTAATATAAAACATAATTTTCCGAACATATAAATGAAAATGAAAAGGTTATCCACTCACATCCTATTTCATTCATGTGATATTACTGATTTATAACTTATTTTAAAATCCTATAATCTATGATTATTGAATTCTATTTTAGAATTAAGTGTATAAGAATTAGGTGTGTGTAGTAATTTAAAACAAAAATCGATAATTTTTTCCAAAATTCACTTAGATAAATTTTATATAAAAATTTTGAGTCTTTAGATTGTTTAAAAGTTTAGTGATGTTAAATAGGAAAATAATTTAATAAAATAAGAATTTATATTTTTTCAATGGAATTTTGTTGAAAAATAAATTGTAATGGAATAACACCTCATATATCCATATTAAAAGAAAATCACATACGTCGTTTTTAGCCAGAGAAAAATGGGAAATTAATATACATCTTAATGTATTTTAGATTATTAGGCACTAAGTATGTAAGAAAAAATGAAAATCTATAAAATATGTGAAATAAAATTTTGAGATCGAACTACCCTAACCATACTTTCATTCACTAATTATTTCAATTATCCATGACATATCATTTATACTTTGTATGTTTTATTTCTAAATTATCCACTCTGAGTTAATATTTTCTTAACAAATTCCAAAGTTTGAAATCATCAAAAATAACGTTGTAACTATTTATCATGGGAACAACATTTAGTTAAATATTGAACATATATTAAAAAGGGGGGAATTTTACTTATAAAATTTATATTAAAATAATATCATGGATGTGAGAATCCATACAATAGATGGGGAAATGTAGGGGTTTATTATTTAATGTCATACATAATGGGACCATGATTCACTTTAAATAAGTTCATTTTAGCATTCAAAATCCTATGATGAAAAGTAGGGATAATGTCAGATTTTTTTAAAACATATTGAGATAAATTAATTAAGGATATTTAATTACTTATGTGTGGGGGAATTCAATTTTAAAAACAATTTCATTGTTTTTAGTTTATTTTTATGTATATGTGGTGTGTTTTTATACATTTTTTTGAGTTTATAGAATTTTGGTTGTTCCAGAATTTATTTCTGACGTTCAAGTTTTCATAAATTTATATTCTTTATGATATAAATTTAATGTTTATAATTTTTAAAATGAATTATAGTTTTTTTTGAATTACCTTAAAATAGGGGAATAAGTACTGAAAGAAGGAAAATAATATGGAAAAACAATTTGAGTAAAAATATATATTTAATGATAAGTTTGTGAGACATGTTTAATGTGTGGTAAAAATTAAGTATCCATCCTAGTTATAACACATATATGAAACATAATATTCCAATGTTTCACCATAATGAACCATGAGCATCCGTTGATATGAATATCATATTTTATTAAAGAGAGTCAGATTAAATCAAGGAAAAAAATTCCAACATGGCGATTTGATATCACCTTTCCAATCAAACACAATCATGTGGTCATCAATACAGGGTTACATCTAGTCATTAATATATGATTCATGATTTATCAATACAATGATATCTCTAACACATTTTGGTTGAAACACTTGAGATATCATAACCACCAATAGGACTACACAACATCCAATATAGAATACCCTCAAGATCCAACATAGTGTGATGGGACAATGTTAGTTAGAATTTCAAGGAAACTCTATTATTATTGAAATACTATTCATCTTAGAATCTGGAAATTTTATATTTGAGGTTGCAGTAATCCACCATGACTCGTGTCATAAAAAAGGATATTCCCATATCAGTTTATTACATGTAACATAGTGATGATATGTATATACTATAATCTAATATCTTGAATTAATGCATGATACACCTTAATTCCAACATATTCATGAGTAAAAAAATTTGGGATTATATTTTGTATCTGACATAATATTGGGCGTCACAAATTTTTTTTCCTGAAAGCATAAAGTAGAAGGAAAGAATAAAGATAAAACATTTAGTGTCTTTGAACAATGTATATTTTATATGGTTAATATTTTCCTCAGTTTACATATGTATTTAAATTTTTTAAACCTCCAAATTGATCAATGTGAGTTTATTTTGATCAATTTTATATTTATAATGTGTTTTGGGATAAAATGTTAAAATTGATTAATCCTAGAATTTTACTATATTTTAATCCCATGGGTATTTGGGATTAAAATTTAAGTTATTTTGAAAATTTATGTTTTTTAGGATTCCCTGATTTATGGGATTAAACATTTTCTTCTATATTAAGAGATAATTCAATAATCCAGGGGCCTAAAAAAGTCAATCAATTTGAAAATTTTGTATTCAGAGAGAGTGTACCCATCCTCTGGAAATGATTCATAACTTGGATAAACAACATTAAATTGAGGTTATTACAAATGTATATGAAAGATAACTCATAGAATCATTCTAAATATAAATTCCATAGAGTAATGAAATATTTAAGGTGGACATTGAATGATATACATTGAAAGAATATTTATGGAATTCTCAGATATAAAAATTCATAATCATTATAAATTACATATCATCATATACAAACATAAAATTAATGTGATATTTTGATTGAAGATATAAACTTTGATTTGGATCATCCAATAAGAATAGAACATTGGGTGATTCTAACATATAGAGTACTAATTAGGAGGTGACTATCGGAGTACAGTTCTCGGAGGGATAACCACATCACGATTTTCTTTTCATCACTTATTATTATATTTATTCATTTCAAATTAGTTTAAAATTGAAGGTTATTTTAATTTAGTTTCATTTAAATAAAATATTATTCATTAATCCTTTTTATTTTTATGTCCATCATATTAAAAATTATTTTTCTTAGATTATTGTTGGTCGGAGTGGACACTCAAGAGGGGGTTGAATTGAGTTCCAATAAAAATTTTCGTTAAAACAATTTCTCTTAAAATCCCCCAATTTTAAAAAAAGTTAAACTGTAGTGAATCTATATAGAGTGTAAATGTTCAATTAGTTTCTCAAAGACTGATTAGTTCTCAGTTAATTTTAATCTGAATATTAAATTCACTTCTGAAACAAAATTACTGGTTTACAATAAGTATAAACACTTTCTAATTTAACTATCAAAGTAACTTTAAAAAAAATTATATTTCAAAGTAGCTAGCAGAGGAATATGAAATATGTAAAGTATACTTATGACTTAAACTAAAATGCACAGCATATGTAACCAAGAGGTTCAGTCTCAAGCTGAGACTTAGTCATCTCAAATAATTTATAAAAATTGATCCACACCCTGGATCGGGGTTAACAATAGTATAATACTGTCCAGTTCTAAAAACCTCTACCACAGTTCTACGTGGGAAAACAAAAAATAGCACATAGATGTCCCAGTCTTACTCGACCTCTACCACTTTCCACAGTGGGAAACAAGAGAGATATAGATTTTGAATTAGGATTTGAGAATCCTCCAGCTTAACACAAGAGGCAGTGTGTGTGTGTAAAATAAACAGGGTACACACACTGCTCGAAATGTAAATAAAAGAATCACTAAAAACAAGTATTGATGAGTTTAGAAAAGTATTAGATATTGGAAGTGCAACTTTGGATTTATTTGATTGGATAGAAAAGCTTCTGAGTCCTTCTCTAGTTTCTGTCTGAAAAACACAGCATCGTTTTCTTCCTTGGTTCCAGGTTCATCTTATCAGCCTGAGTGCATGAAGTGTTTGTTGTAGTCCTTCATTCAAAATGCAGCTTGTGTTCTCCTCTAGAATAATTTTCTTCATTTATGTCCAGTGTTCTTGGAGTATGGATGTAGCCATGTATTAATACACCATGTTTGAATGCTGTTGGGCCTTTTTATTTTTCACCTTTGTGTGCCTTCTTAGTTCCTTGGTTCTCTCTAATTCATTACCACGATGACACATTCCAGCAAGGCCTTTATCTTCCTTTTTATATCTTTCAACTCCGGAAAAAAGGAATGATTTCTTTTTTCATGTGTACTAGGTACGGTTCCCTGACATGCCAACAGATATCATTAAATAACATTAAATGCATTAAAAACATCAAATGTAACTGTTAGCTTAAAAAATAAATAGTATTGAGAGTATAGAGTTTGACTGGTTTGTCAATCATTGGTATTCTATTGGTAAATGTGTACTGTGGACTGTGTAGTAGTAATATTCTATCGGTAGCTCTTTGAACTTGTATCGGTAGCTTCTTACATCAGTAGCTCTTAACATATCGATAGATCAGTAGACATTTTCTATCTGTAGCTTGGTAGACTTGTTCTATCAGTGACTCTGTCTGTACTTGTATCAGTAGACTTACTCTATCTGTAACTTCCTGTTGACTTATGCACATCGGTAGCTCCATTCTGTACTATCGGGAGAATTGTTTTATGCTTACTGGTAGCTCTATTCATATCGTTAGCTATGTACATATCAGTGACCTTATTGTATTGGTGACTCTGTCTATCGGTAGACAAAGTCTATTGGTAGACTGAGAACAAGTATCTCTGTATTAGTAGTTATACGCAGATCAGTGACTTAACACTTATCTGTTTTATGCAAAACAAATCTTATTGGGTTTGAATTACTTCAGAACTCATATAAACATAGATAACAAATTATTAACATATTTCCGAGACTATTTTAATATTATTATCATCTTGATAATTGAGTATCATAGATTGAAAGAATTAATATATAGATAAACATTAATTGGGATTATCAAAGTATATGAAAGCATAATTGGGATTATCAAAACAGGTGAGGTCAACAATCTCCCCCTTTTTGATAATCATAACTTATGATATTATCATTTTAAAATAGTGAGTAATTGTATCAGTGGATATATCATTAAAATTGATTGTATGAGAAAAAATAGTATATTACATAGCATAAAGTATCAGAGATAGAATTAAATGCAATGGTAACAGAGAATTAAATGAAATGGTATCAGAGAATTAAATGCACTGGAATCAGAGAATTAAATGCAATGGTATCAGAGGGGGAAAGCATGATAGCTCTTCCTTAGATAAAATTTCTCCCCCTTCAATACTTTCTCCCAAATATTTATTCTCCCCCTTTTAATATCTCTCCCCCTATATATAATCTTTGTTGAATATTTCTCCCCCATTGTGATAATTAAAAATTAGGAAACAACAAAGAGAAGTGGAACATAATGAGAAATAAAAGGAAGCCACTTGTATTAAATGTTACAAAAATATACATAGACAGAAAACAAAATACAAAGGATTCCTATCAATCATCTTAGCCACTTGATCAATCCACATCCTCGATGTGAGATTTTCCCTTGGGATTAGTATCAGATTCAGGTGATGAGGATGCTGGTGAAGGCTTAGGAATTATAGAAATGATCACTGGAGGCTGAGCCACTGAAACTATGCCTGGTCGATATTGAGGAGTTCATTGAGTGATCATGGGAGTAAGGATTCAGATGGCTTGAGCAGAAGTCATCTGAACTGGAGAAGAAGTAGAGGCAGAGGCAGGTATGGTTGGAGGTACAATCACTGGTCTAGAATCAACATGCAGGAAAGGCAACAACCGATTTTTGAAATCCACAATTAGTCCTCCTCTCTCCATAGTATATATGAATTCATCCTTGTTCTCCATGAATTAATCCAAGGATGGATTCCATTCCCTTTGCTTGTTGACTTTCTATCTAAAGGCTTGATTAATAGGAGGTATCTTTAGGTTTTCCAACTGAAGTTTGAAGTGATTATTGAGTTGATGTTTGGTGTAAATCTTTTTGATATAAGAGACCACCTTGTCTTTCACTTAATTATGAGAAGAAGAGGATTCTATCATATATTCTTTGACTATCTTCATTATTTATCTAGATAAATCTCTAGCAAAAAGCACAAATTTTCTCAGATCGGATGAGTCTATAGAACCACTGGTTGAAGATGAACCAATATCCTCCTTCACCACAGCTCGAATTTGAATCAAATCCACTGAGAGTCTAGAAGAAATAGAACCAACAGAGAAAGATACAATTTCCTTGAAGTTTTTGGTCAACCCATTAATACGATTTTGAACTTGGGAATCCTAGGATTTAACATGATATTTCATGGATGTTTCAAAACCATCGAACACAGAAACCATCTGGCTTACAACACTTTTGACATAGGCCAAATCCTTGTCTGTTTGGGATTTTGAACTCATATAGGAATCTAAAGAGATAACCAATTTCTTTAGATCCTCAAGATCTAATTCCATTCTAGATACTTGAGTCTAGAAGTCTTTAACTTCTTCCAGTATTTCGGCCATAATGGTTGGAAAATTACAACCAAGAGAGAGTTCAAAATATCTTTCCAACATAATCATCTCTTCAACCAAATAGTGTTTCCACTCAGCAATATAAACACTGAAGGACTCTTTCAGCTCATCCTTTAAGGATTCAAGGTCAGCCTTGGTTATAAAATCAGCAGGTGAAACTGAAACAGATGCTACTTCAGAGGCTATAATGGATACTAAGTCAGTCATAATCGATTGGATTGATGACACCAGTGAAGATTACATTTTCCTTGTCTCTTCCACAAAACTGTCCTTAATATTTTTCTTAAACTTCTCCAGGACATGAATTCTAACCACATCATCAGGAAGCAACTCAGACTCAACATCATAAATGATATTTGGTCTATTTAAAGATGCCTCGTTATCAGAATCAGGATAGTCTAAACCACATACCACAAAACCGGGGTCTTCTACCCAATCATCAATTTCAACAGCCAGTGAAACACTTCAAAAATTGGTTTGATGCTCCCCCTAAATGGGTGCATTCCCATGTATAGAAAGAGAATTCTCCACAGGTCTTTATTCATCAGAAGAATCTTCTACTATCACTTCCATCTCTACAATAGCAGGAGGGTCCACTAAATTTGGTACAACTTCTTCCATTTATCCTACTACTGCTTCAGCAGGCATAACTGAGCTTCCAATTAATGGAATCAAACATAAACTCATAGAATCATATGCTTCCGATTAATTCTCCTTTTCTTCTATATGATTAAGGATTGACTGGTCATCCTCATCTGCAGGTGTTTATTCTTCTACTAAAGCTTCCTTTTCGGAAGATACAGTTTCAGCAGTAGAATTTTGAGGCAAGTCCATATCTCTTCCATCATCTTTAGAGGTCTCTTCTTCTTCAGTCTCATCACTGTATTTAGGTTCTTATTCATCAGGTCCTAGACCTAGATCCCTCAAATCCTTAGGTCTTTAAGGATGATCCACATGATTGAATTTATCATACACCTTCTTGTCATCATTGACCCATTCTCCTCTCCCTAGGTTCTAGTTTAACTTCATGTATTTGCAAACTATAGATGTGATACAAAATTTATTCTTTTCTACCACTGTCTCATCTTGAGACTCAGCTACCCCTTTTACTTTGATCATCACAGAGATCATCTTAGCAAAGAATAGGGCATTAGCCTTTGATTTTGGCCTTGTCAGGTCTTCCATTTGGATCATCAGCAATCTGCACAGATTCACTTTTACACAATGTCTCAAGTGATGAAAGAGATAGATATCATGATATCTCAAATTCGCAAATTATCCTCTCCTTAGTACTAAGACATGCTGAACAAATTTGAACAACAATCTATTCTCTCCATCCATCTCAGCGGATACCAATTGTCTTTGATTTCTATCACTAGTAAGCCATTCCAAATCAGTCTCATAATCGAAAATATCAATAGTAGGTGGTATAGATTTCAAGACATATCCAGATACAACTTCATGTGGAACTTTTAGATATTCATCCCACTAAACGGATGAAAACAACATCTTCTTTCCATTCACAAAAGAAGTCACTCGGTTTTCATTCTCAGATTTCTCAAAGCTTACAAACTCATAAAACTATTTCACTGGCTTCGGATTGTAGGGACCATTGTTGTTCGAAAAAAAATCTACCCATTTTTGATCTTCAAACACTATGAGCACTAACGACTTTCTAGGCAGTAGTCTTTCCATGCAGAGCTCAATTTTGGTCACAATTACTCTATTCTCAAAATGAGGATTCATTGGTCACCTCCCCAACCTGGTTCTACCAACACTACCACTTTCTCCTGGTTCGTACTTCTGCTTCTTTGAATTCGTCTCAATAGTGTCATCTCTGATGGTAGGAAGTTCTGTTTTTTCCATAGTTGGTTCGAGGGATTTAGGGTTCTTGAAAGATTCAGGAGCTAAAGTTTTAGGGTAAAGGGTTTGAGGTATGGTGGATTGAGAAGTAGCTAGGACTTAGTTTTTATCATTTATAAATCATAAAATTAATTAATAAAATAAAATAAAGTAAAAACGATTCAGATTCTAGTGACATAAAGAAGTTTTAAAATAGCACACTCATCAGTAGAGTTTATCATTGATAGTATCTATCAGTGAGGTCTATCAATGAGAATTTACATCGATGAGGTATTCAAATCGGTGAGGTTACATTGCTAAGGTATTCACATCAGTGAGGTTACATCGGTGAGGTATCATCAGTGAGGTATCATTGGTGTGGTATCATCGGTGAGGTATCTATCGATCAAGGTTAATCATTCCTAACTCATGTCTAATGTAACTTAACCTATCCGAACATAAAGGTTTGGTGAAAATATCAGCTAATTGATGTTCAGTACCAATAAATTCAAGATTAATATCACCCTTTGGATAATGATCTCTCAAGAAGTGGTGCCTTTAATCAATGTTTTTTGTCATAGAGTGAGATACAATGTTCTTTGAGATGTCAATTTCACTATTGTTGTCACAATTAATTGAAATTCACATAACGTCATATCCATAGTCCAATAGAGTGTGTTTCATCCACAGAATTTGTGTACAATAACTACCAGTAGCTATATACTCTACTTCGGCAGTGAAAAAAGCTACAGAATTCTATTTTTTGACTACAACAAGATAATAAGGATTTTCCCAATAAATGACATGTTCCAGATGTGATTTTTTCATCCAACTTGCTACCAGAAAAGTCATCATCTGAATAACTCATTAACTCAAATGATTGTCCTTTAGGGTAAATCAAACGTAAGTTTACAGTGTGTTTATGATATTTAAAAATTCTTTTAACAACAAATAAATGATATTCCATAGGATTAGCTTGTAATCTTGAACACATACACACACTAAACATTATATCTTGTTGACCAGCAGTGAGTAAAACTAAGCTTCCAATCATACCTCTGTAATTGGTTTGATCAACTGGTTTCGCAGTTTCATCTGCATCAAATTTAAAGATAGTACTCATAGAAGTAACACATTCCTTAATACTATCCAAACCAAAACGTTTTAAAATATCCTTTGTATATTTAATTTTATTCAATATAATACCATTTTCATTTACAAAAAATTGAAATCCAAGAAAATATTTAAGTTCTCCCATTAAAATAGTTTAAAATTAGTTTTTCATGCTCTTTGAAAAATAAGTACATAAAGAGTGTTTAGAAAATCCAAAAATAATATCATCAACATAGATTTTTACTATTAAAACATCTTTAGAAATTATTTAAATAAAATGAGTTGGATCAGAATTCCCTTTAGTAAAACTTTTTGAAATATGAAAATTACTAAGTTTATCATACCATGCTCTTGGAGCTTGTATTAAACCATATAATGCTTTAGAAAGTTTAAAAACTCGATTTGAAAAATGAGGTTTAGTAAATCTGGGTGGTTGTTAAACAAAAACATATTCAATTATAAATCCATTTAGAAAAGCACTTTTGACATCCATTTGATATAACATGAAATTCAGATGAGCAGCATAGGCATGTAAGATCATAATGTCTTGTATTCTTGCTACAGGTGAAAAGGTTTCCTCATAGTCTATACCTTCTTCTTGACAATATCCTTGTGCATTTAATCTAGAATTGTTTCTAACTATATTTCCTGATTCATCAACATTGTTTCTAAAAACCCATTTAGTGCCTTTTGTTAAAGTGTCCCTGGGTCTATCAACTAATTCCCAGACTTTGTTTCTTTCAAATTAATTTAACACTTCTTGCATAGCCATTACCCAAAATTCATTATTGATGTCATCATTGACATTTTTAGGTTCTAGCTGTGAAAGGAAAGCTAAATGTTCAACCTGGTTTCTTAGGGAAGCTCTAATCAGTTTACTTCTATCATGATTACCAACAACAGAATCCAGACGATGATTCTTTAGAATCCCAGTTGATCTAGTAAAGGTAGGACTAGAAATTTCAGGTTCATCTATAGGTTTGGGTTCAACAGAAGAAGATTTTGGAATATGTCTAGAACTTGATGTTTTTTTTGCAGGTTCTTTAGATTTATCATTAAGGTCCAGAACACTCAAATCTTCTTCAAGATTTTCAAGAGAGGTTTTAGGCTCATGTGGATCAATTTCATCAAACTTGATGTGAATAGAATTGTTTACACATTTGGTCCTTCTATTAAAGACTCTATTGGATTTTCTAGTTAAATAATAACCAAGAAAAATTCTTTCATCACTTTTGGAATCAAACTTGTCCAGATTCTCCTTTTTATTAAGAATAAAAACTTTGCAGCCAATGACTCTAAAGTAACTAACTTTCGGTTTTATATTATTCAATAACTCATATGGGGTCTCCTTAAGAACATGTCTTATCAAGACTCTATTAATAATATAACAAGTTTTATTCACAGCTTCAGCCCAAAAGTAAATAGGAAAGTCATTGTCATTAATCATGGTTCTTGCAATTTCTTGAAGGGTTATATTTCTTCTTTCTACTACACCATTTTGATGTGGTGTACTAGGAGCAGAAAAGTTATTACTACAGCCATTGTGTGAGCAATAAGTTTCAAACTCATGATTTTAAAACTCACAGTCATGATCACTTCTCAGGGTTTTAATCTTAAGTCCACTAAGGTTTTCTACAGATTTGGGGTATTTAACAAATTAAGAACAAGATTCACTTTTGTGAGCTAAGAAGTATAACCAAGTATATCTAGAAATGTCATCTACTAAGACAGATACATAGTGCTTCCCATTTAAACTAGAAACTCTTGAAGGTCCAAACAAGTCTATGTAAACCAACTCGAGAGGTTGATAGGTTGAGACTTCATTCTTTGATTTAAAAGAAACATTTTGTTGCTTTCCCTTTTCATAGGGATTACAAACTTTGTCATTTGGGAATTCAAGTTTATGTAGGTCTCTTACTATGTTCTTCCTATTCCACTTTCTATGTGATTGGATGTTGCAGTGTCCTAATCTTTTGTGACAAAGCCATGATTCATTATGAAAAGCATTTAAACAAGTAACATTTTGTTTGGCAAAAGAATTTAAATCAACAACATAAACATTATCATTTCTTAAAGCAGAAAATACTAAAACATTTTTAGAATTAAAAAAATCATAGGATTCAATTTCAAACATAACATTAAAGCCAACATCACATAATTGATAAATACTTAACAGATTATACTTAAGTCCATCAAAAAATAATACATTAGAAATTAAAACTGAATTAATGTTACCAATCTGGCCTAGGCCGATGATTTTTCCATTAGAATTATCACCAATGGTGACATGACCTCCATAAACCTTTATTAAGCTTTTGAAGCATGAAAAATCTCCAGACATGTGCCTTGAACATCCACTATCCAAGTACCACACCTTCATACAAGAACTCTTTAAGCATGTTTCTTACAAAACAGATTTAGATAGAAAATGATTTTGGTACCCAGATCTTCTTGGGTCCAGAAAGTTAGAAATCAGAGATTTAGGTACCCATATTTGTCTTATGGGTCTTAAATAATCTACATAATCAATATATTTTGAAAGATAAAAATTATTTGATCTATAACCATATGGATAAGTAGTTTAAGGATGTAAATTTCCAGAACTGGAATAAGCAGAATTTGGTCCATATTTAGAGATAAATCAATTTTTAGTGAACTTTCTCTGTCGAGGTTGGTATCCGAAACCAGTAGTGTATTTTGGTGCGACTTTTTTCCCTAACATTTGAGTAAGAGTATCCTTTCCATTTGTTAATTTTTCTAAGTCCTTTATAAGTTTCTCATTAGATATTTTCAGTTTTGTACATTCCTTAAACAGTTGATCATTCTTTTCATTTTCTATATCAAAGGCAGATTTAACATTGACATTAAGAGAATGTTGTTTCTTTAATTACTTATACTTTTCCTTGAGTTCATTACATGTTACTTCCACCATATTAAAATATTAAAAAAGTTCATCCTTATACATATTTTCATCATTATGTGAATCACTATTATTTATAGAATAATAATCATTTAGAATAGGGGAAATAGGTACCTTAGAGGTATTGGTCATGAAGAAAATGTTGGCACGATTCTTTTCAGAATCAGAAATTTCAGATTCACTTGTGTTGTCTTATGAATCACTCTAGGTAGCTTTCAAAGATTTCTTGTAGTTCTTGTCCTTATAATTATATTTCTTTTTTAACTTTAATTTCAGATAGTCAACCTTGATGTGTCCTTTCCTTTTGCATTCATAGCAGACTACTTCATCATTCTTGTCATCTTTCTTCCAATCCTTCTTCAACTTACCTTGTTGATCATACTTACCCTTTTAGTTTGGTTTTATGAAAAAAAAATTCTTCCTATAGAACGTCTTAAATCTCCTGGGTATTTGATCCATTTCTTCATCACTATATGTATCTGAATCTTCACTAGTTTATCTTTTAGTAGGTACATGTATTTTCCCCTTGTTTTTGCTCTTTGAAGCAGTAGACTTAAAAGCTACAGATTTTTTTGGGTTCATCATCTTCCTCTTTATTTACCTTGAGTTCTTATACATCATTAGTTTACCAATAAGCTTTTTTATAGGGAGAGATCCAATGTCACATGATTATCTTATTGAAACAGAAGTGCCTCTCCATTGGTCTAGTAGACATCTCAAGATTCCCATGATTTGTTCCATTGCTGGAACAGCCTTTCCGAGTGAACTCATTGTATTGACTATCTCATTGAACATGAGATACATATCAGAAATAGGTTCATCAATTTTCATTTTAAAATTATCATATTTAATAGTATATGTATTCAATCTCATTTCTTTAACATTGGTTGTTCCTTCATGAGAAACACATAATGTATCCCATATTTCATAAGAAGTTTTCCAAGTAGATATTCTTTTGAATTACTCATATCCTAAAGCACAATAAATTGCATTCATAGCCTTATAATTATTATTATAAGTTGTTTTTGTATGCCCATCCCAAGTATTCTTTTAGTTTATGGAATTTTATATTGAGACTCTATAGTAGTCCAAATATCAAAACCAATACTTTCCAAATTAATATTCATTTTAAGATTCCACTGGGCATAGTTGGTACCATTAAAGAAAGGTGGTCGGTTACTAGTAGCACCCTATAGTCTATTGTCTATAACTAGATTTTAGAAAAATAATTTCAAAGAGATAAAATTTAGAACTAACAGAAATTTAAGATCATTAAAGATGGAACTAAAATCACAGTTGAAAAACATATTATTTAAAAAAATCATTTAACGAAAACAAACCTCTGATACCAAATGTTGGTCGGAGTGGACACTCAAGAGGGGGGTGAATTGAGTACCAATAATAATTTCTATTAAAACTATTTCACTTAAAATACCCCAATTTAAAAACAAAGTTAAACTGTATTGAATCTATACAGAGTGTAAATGTTCAATTAGTTTATCAAAGACTGATTAGGTCTCAGATAATTTAATCTGAAGATTAAATTGACTTTTGAAACTAACTTACTGGTTTATAGTAAGTATAAACACTTACTAATTT
Organism: Viscum album; assembly: GCA_963277665.1. Taxonomy (NCBI): domain Eukaryota; kingdom Viridiplantae; phylum Streptophyta; class Magnoliopsida; order Santalales; family Viscaceae; genus Viscum; species Viscum album. The sequence goes on along the minus strand of OY728132.1, from coordinate 64,860,391 downwards.
TACTATCAATGTAACTTTAAAACAAATTATATTTCAAAGTAGTTAGTAGCAGAATATGAAATATGTATAGTATACATATGACTTAAACTAAAATGCATAGCAGATGTAGCCAAGAGGTTCAGTCTCAAGCCAAGACATAGTCCTCTAAAACAATTTATATAAATTAATCCACACCATGGATCGGGGTTAACAACAGTACAATACATTCCAGGTCCAATGACATCTACCACAGTTCTACGTGGGAAAACAAAAAACAGATCACAATTGTCTAGGTCTTACTCGACCTCTACCACTATCCACAGTGCGAAACAAGAGAGTTATAGAGTTTGAATGAGGATTTTAGAATCCTCCAGCTTAGAACATGAGACAATGTGTCTGTAAAATTAAAAGGGTAGACACACACCTCAAAATGTAAATAAAAGAAACACTAAAATAAAGTATTGATGAGTTTAGAAAAGCTTTAGTGATTGGCAGTGCAGCTCTGGACTCATTTGATTGTTCATAAATGCTTTTGAGTCCTTCTCTGGTTTCTTTATGAAAAATAGATCATCGTTTTCATCCTTGGTTCTAGGTTCAGCATATCAGCCTGACTGCATGAAGTGTTTTTTGTAGTCCTTCACTCAAAATTCAGCTTGTGTTCTCCTCTAGAATAAGTTTCTTCGTGTATGTCTAGTGTTGTTTGAGTATGGATGTAGCCTTGTGTGAATGCACCACGTTTGAATGTTGTTGGGCCTTTTTCTTTTTCACCTTCTTGTGCCTTCTTAGTTCCTTGGATCTCTCTACTTCATTACCTTGACGACACACTCCATCTAGGTCTTTATCTTCCTTTTTATAGTATTCAGCTCATGCAAAAAGGAAAAATTACTTTTTGCATTGGTACTAGGTATGGTTCACCGACATTCCAATAGATATCATTAAATAACAATAACTGCATTAAAAACATCAAATGTAACCGTTAGCTTAATAAATAAATTGTATTGAGAGTATAGAGTTTGAATGGGTTTTCAATCATTAGTATTCTATTGGTAAATGTGTACGGTGGACTGTGTAGCAGTGATATTCTATTGGTAGCACTTTGAACTTGTATCAGTAGCTTCTTATATCGGTTGCTCTTTATATATCGGTAGTTTGGTTGAATTGTTCTATCGGTAGCTCAGTAGACTTGTTCTATCGGTGACTCTGTCTGTACTTGTATCAGTAGACTAACTCTACCGGTAACTGCTGGTAGAGTTATGCATATCGGTAGCTCTATTTTGTACTATTGGAAGACATGTTTTATGCTTACCAGTAGCTCTGTTCATATCGGTCTCTTTGTACATATCTGTGACCTTATTGTATCAGTGACTCTATCTATTGGTAGACTAAGTCTATAGGTAGACTGAGTACTTGTAGCTCTGTATTAGTAGCCATATGCAGATCATTGACTTAACACTTATATGTTTTATGCAAAACACATCTGATTGGGTTAGAATTACTTCAGAACTCATATAAACATAGATAAACAATGATTAACATATTTCAGAGAATATTTTAATATTATTATCATCTTGATAATAGAGTATCATAGATTGAAACAATTAATATATAGAAAAACATTAATTGGGATTATAAATGTATATGAAAGCATAATTGGGATTATCAAAATAGGTGAAGTCAACAATTATTCTTCTTCTTTTCATTAATTCTTCTCTTCTTAGCATCGTGAACTCTTATAATCATTATTATGAGTAAATAACCCACATAATGTCCTAGTAAATTGATATTATTTTTGAATAAAAGAATGTTTTTGTTCTGATTTTATTTAGTAATAAGTATAATTTATCATGTTTGTAATCCTCTATATTTTTGTCTAAATTTTAATGTATTTATCAGAAACCATTTTCCTATGATTTAAGAGGTGGTTAGAGGGTGTGCTTGGAAATCGTTATGTACACTTTTCAATCACATCCATGGTAGATTGAGGTGTTCCCACAATGATATACTATTATAAATAAGTATAATTGTAGTTGGCCAATGAGGGTTCACCCTAAAAATTCACTCAGGAGAACTTCATTTATTCTCTAATTTTAGTGTGTTTAGAATTTTATAGTAATTTAGTATTGAATATTAGTTTGATATTATTTTCATTATTCAATATATTTTATTAAATTATGTTTTTGTAATAAGAAAAAAATCAATACAAATAATTATTTTATTGGTGAATTATATTAATTAGGTGAAAAAATGAGAAAACTTCTCAAGATATGTGATTTTGGTCAGCCTTTTTACAGCATTTGGAGTATAAATTTTATATTTTACATGCCCTACAAAAGGAATGAATCAGGATTCCATATACAAAACATGGAAAGTTCATGGGGAAAAATAAAATCCTCATAATGATATTTATAATAAAATAAAAAATGTATTTATGAGTCCAAAATATTGAAACATACCCATGAGAGGTAAGATATTCATGTAGAAAGTTTGGTGGAGCATAATAATGTTGAATGAATGTTTTTACCTTTGTGAAGTGATTTCGTTACATTATAATCCCTGTGGAATGATATAAAGAAGTTGAACGATACATAAATATATGATCACTTGGATATGAGGTGGTTTATAAAATTGTATTGAGGTATTTCAGAAGGGTCATTTATTTGAAATGAGACACTTGTTCTTGGGGACTTGCCCATTGGAATAAAATACACAAATGAGCATCATTATTGAATAATCTTCATATCATATTTTTTAAAATCATTTTAGAATAATTATGTATTCTTAACAAACTATTAGGGTTAGGGGGATGTATTGTTGTTGATTTTTTTCCCAATGACTTAATTAATCGAATTATATTTATCACAGTTTTCTATACTAAATGATTTTCTGGCATGATCAACTTGTATATGATCATAAGGGAATTGGTGAAGCAAAAAAAATTTAAAATCCAATAATATAAACTTGAAGAAATAATTTTGGCCTAGAAAGATAGATATCGTATTAAAAGGATCATTTAAAAAATAATTATAAACCTAGTGAAATTAATTCTCTTAATAAATTTGAAAAAGTAATGTTACCGGGAAATATGATTAAACTAAGAAATCAAAGACTGACACGAGAGAGACTATGTACTAAAATAATGAGGGTTAATGATATGAACTAAATAATTTTTTCATAAGTAATTTTAAACATTGACACCAGTCCAAACACCTCCACTATTTTGTCATTTTATTTAAAAAACATATAAATCATTTCTTTTATGATTATAAAATTATCATGATATTATCGATTTAGTTTTTGTGATATTTATTACATGAATTTTTACTTCATACACATATCATTACGACTATTTAAATTATAACACTAGTCTATTTAATTGGTGAATTTTTTATCCTTGTATATATGACATGGGGTCACTCCTGGTAAATGTTTTTCTGGAGTATATTCAATTTTAAGGATGACATGTAGTTATACTAAAAAATTTCTTCATAGTAAATTTACCATCATATCCCAAACAAATATACAATGTTAATACAATATATTTTTTAAATAAATGGTAGAAAACTACTTTTGACACTGATAATCGTGGGAATAAATCTCAGGAAACAAAATTAAGTATGAAATGTTTACTTTCCTCTTTAGTAGAGAATGATTAAACCTTTTTATAACTCCTTGAAACAAGGATATATATCATGTATAAAACTGGTTTGAAAAATAATTTTCAAGGAAATAAAAAGATGAAACACCTAAATATAGTGAAATTTTTTATGATTTACATTCAAGAAACATTTAAATAAGTTTTTTTGTATTATATAGACAATTTAAATGACTTATAAGCATAATTAGATAAAAATCTAGATATATATATTGTTGATATAAAATCCAGAGGAAATACAATATCATTCTCTGGTAAGTGTACTCTGATTATCATGAGAGGAATAAAGGTATTACATATATTATCATAACTAATGTGGAGTATATATTATACACAAATTCATTTACCAAAATTTTGTGGATGATAAAATAACTAATGTGTATTTATGATGGTGTAAATATTACAATGGTGATTCATTTTGATAACAATGTTATAATTGGGCATATATGAAATATGGAATATTATTAATGAATGAATCATATTGATATTCAAAAAGATTTTTTAATGATAATTTTTTACAAGTACTAATTAAGATAGTACATGTGGGTATAAATAAAAATGTATCAAAAATTTCATAAAATGGTTGGTCATAATAAAATATAAAATGCATAGATCATACAATGGGGTTAAACTATCTGATACATCTTCAGGAGGACTGTATAATATCCTCTCCCTTATACATTACATTTCTAAGTCTGATGTTCATATCCATAAGTAATTTATCCTTTAGGTTTTTTTTAAAATACGGAGATGTGAAATGTAAGTGAAATTCATCATTCATCACTGGAGGGATGAAGAAGGAGGTTAAATTCAAAGAATGAGTGAATAAAAATGTCAAGGTAGAGTCTACCATTGATGGTATGTTTAAGGTATGAAATAATTGGAGAGTTACAGTTCATGGGTATATGATGATTTAGCGAAAAATATTGGAAACATTGGATTTTAATGATATTTCATGTTTTTATAAATAGTTATTACTTATGCTTGGGTAGTTTTGTTGGTGATGATTATAGTAAATTATGTAATTCAATCTTTATATCTTGTTTTATATATTAATTAGTGCTGCTATGTGCACTGTGTATCAACCCGTACTCTAGAAACCCAAATCCATTTGTTATATTAAATTATTGGTTAAAAAAGCGATCACACACAATCCAATATTTTATATGTGTTGGAAAAAATATATATGTAATTATAACATTTTCAAACATAAGATAAAATATGTACACGTTGTAGGAACTTGATTAGTCATTCCTTCATATCCTTTAAATAATTAAATAGTTCAATTCTAGGTATCCTAGGTAATGGAAAAAAATAAGGGTGAAATTTGATTCACTACAAAGAGTATCATAGGGCGGAATGATTCATAACATACACAAGGAATAAGTGATTTGAAATTAATAAATGAACATCATGAATCCATAATCAATTTAAACTAATGGCCTGCTATATCATTCAAATTAAATGAAAACATCGATAATAATAATCCCTGATCTCATATTGATGGAATGATTAATATTTGACATAAAAACATGATTTCAAGGCATTATTTAAAGGAACTATCATATTATGGAATGTTTTATAAGAAAAAACCCATTTTATTTTCACTAATGTGGATTTTTTTTGTATCAAGGGACCATAAAATTCTTTTTCCCACTCTTCACCTAATTATGTTCAATGCATTCACCCTAATAGTCACTTAGACTATTCAAACCATTCCCTATGGAACCTCTACCATAATAAAAAACTGAATACACAAATAATTATAAAAAAAACATTCAAATTATATTTTAAAAATATGTATTTATAAGAGAAAAACACTTAAACAATGTAGATGTTATTGTGTTTAAAAAATGGAAGAGGTTGTACCATTATAAATTAAATATATAGGCTATGGTACAATTAATGTGTTGTGAAATCAATAGAATATAGTAATTGGCTTCGATAGTTTTCATTGGTAAGAGGATAAGGAAATGTTGTGAAATTTCCTTCATCATTATTCCCAAATATTTTTTAAATTTTCCAAATTATATACCCTAGGAGTGTCTCTCATGGTGTGAAGCCATAGGACCATTAATCCTAAATATGTTTGATGATTAGGAAATTTAACAAAAATATATATTAAAAGGTGATTAATCATCAGTGAATCTTTACCAAAACACATCCACATTATAATAGATTTATAGGGTATTATTTTATATGAAATTCCCAATTTTACTTTTCCAAAACATATGATTATTTTTCCACCATTGAAAATATTGAGTTTTACTATGGTATTGTAATTCTTGATCAAGAAAATATGAGACAAGGATAATAATATAGAAATAAATATCCCTTAAAATTTCATCAATAATGTGGATATAATTATTTATAGGAAATTATTTCCAACAAAAAATAAAATATGTTTGGTATATAAATGTGCCTGAAAGAATGGAAATTGAGATGGAAATCTCCCACATATTTCCTGGGTAGAATCTTAATAAAACTAATGAAATAGAGGAATTAAAATTTTTCTTTATATTACATGAATAATTTAATTTCATGAAATAATATTTAAAATATGGTTGTAAATACACTATATAATGGGAATTAATTTCATAATGAAAACCTGTCGCAATAAGAGGAATTATAGATGGAAATCTATTTTTCATGCTCACTTTGATAAACAGACATAAACGTCATGTATCAAAAAAATATATCATAATAATATTATTAAATAGAATAGTAATATCAATTTTAATTTTTAATATTCCTAAATAGGTGTTATCTATATGATTCCTACATATTTTATGCGCCAAATGTTTATTGTTTTGAATGTTTGTACTAGTTTCATAATAGTGGTGTCTGTATTAATTTTCCTTATATTGGTCATTATTAGGAAGTCATAAAGTCAATATTTTGGATTTTATATAATTATTTAAGATGTTTCTTATTCTTTTCAAGAGTTTTTTGTCTTATCCTTGATGATTTAATTGAAAAAAGCATGTTTGGATGATTTTTGTTGATCAAATGATGATTTCAATGTTAGTGAATTGGATATTCATATAAAATCTCTAGAAACAAAAAATAATAATTTCATACACATTTATATTATATGATACCATTAATTGTTTTCTCATAGTCATTAATTATATAAATTCATTGAATTTTTCAAGTAGGTGGTCAATCTATCCCATAAATTAACATACCATAATTAATCAATAATTAAGAGGTGACATTGTAACAATATAATTAAACCAGTAAAGTAATGATATCATTTAGTTTTTATTATTATGATATGTCATAATTATAAAATATGTAGAAAAATAATTAATTTCATTAAAAACTAATTAATTTTAATATGACATTATGATCTAAGTATGCTTGTTTTAATTGATTAATGTTACAAATATCATTTTATGAGCTATTCATTAATTTATTATATAATTTTTCATAATAAAATCTTAATGATGCTATAAAAATCATATTTATACATTAATACTATCCTCATATCCATCAATGTAAGGTGTTAAGGAAAAATATTTCACCATGAAGTTAATAGTTTGTACAACAAATGAATAATAATTTCATTTTTCTTAAGGTAATGTGGAAAGGTGGTTATTGTTTTTATTCAAAATATAAAAACTTTCAATATACTATAATTAATTAATTATTAATATGTTATTTTAAAAAATAATTTTTAGAAGGAATGATAAAAGGAAAATATATAAGCAAAAATATTGAACATATGTTGGGAATACTAGGTTTGTATTGAATGAATCATTAGAAATGATTGATTATATAAGTCTATTGGAAAATAAGACAATGATAGGGAAGGGGTATTGAAATTTTAAAAAATATAAAATAGATTTAGTATTAAAACAAAATAATTGAGTGGTATTGATAGGTTAGTGAGAGGCCCTTATTTATTAGTGGTGACAATGGTATTTTTGTAAATATTTTAAATGAATATAATGGGATATGATGTTAAACATAAAACATGGAATAAAAAAATAAAATAATTCATTGGATGGTGAGATAATATCTAAAATATGTCTAAAAAAATTATAGACAATTTTTATAATGTTTTAATCCATTTACTACTTTAATTATTTATTTTTCCATTTTAGATTACAATACAATAACTTGTTTTTTTCTAATGGTAACATAATCATTATTCTCATAGTAAAGCGGTCCTTAGTTGATTATTTTGAGCTAATGATTGTAATTTTTGAATAAATAATTTCTGATTCAATTTCACAATGTTTTACATGTTTATTTTAATATAATTGAAGTATAATATATTAGAACACTTACTGAGACAAATATTACTTGTGTTCCAAAATATCAATCCTGAGTTTGTAAACTATAATAAATATTTTAAAATTTATATTTTAAATTATAAATGAAATAATTTTTTAAGGAAAAGAGTTTGATAAATTTATATAGAACACATATATACTAATAATTGAATAAAATTAACAAATTTGGTAAAAATATAATATTTCACTATTCAACTAAAATTATGACTTTTTCGTTTAAATTGAAAATTTCAACTTAACATGATATCATCGAAATAAAATAACAATTTAATCTTATTTTGGAAAAAATATATACTTCAAAAATAAAAAATTAAAATATTCTCATGAATAAAGGCTCTTTGTAATTTAAATTTTGTGATCATTTCTTATATGGGTTTTACAAGATAAAGTTGGTCTTGTTTATTACATTCTTCCCCAAATAAAAAACATCATTCAAGTTATTATGTTATATATCAATTATTGAATAAATGTAGCTATTTATTTATAAATTCATAATTAGGCGATTGTGTATCCCTTATTGGTTTTTGGTTTCTCTTAAATTCTATCACTAATAGAGTTTTCCGATTCTAAAAAACATTTTTTAGGTCTCAAGAATCTTCCTGGGAACATCCTATTAAAAAACACAAGCTCCCCATATAGTCCTTAAATGTGATTCGATGTGTTTGATCGAGCATGTATTTCTTTAGTAATGAATCTTGTTAGACATCAGGTACTTCTGAATGGTTTGGAGGTTGAACGAAATAGTAATCTAAGAATCATATTCTTTATAAAATTTCAAAAGGCCTAATGTTACGTATTATTAACATCCCATATTTGAAAAATATTTTAACTCCCATCCCTGAGAAAAATGTCATGGATATGTTATCCCTCACATTAAATTGAAATTATTTCCTTAAATATTTGACAAATTTCTTTTATTCATTTAGTCTACATTGATATGATCTTAAATTATCTATGTAATAATTTTTATCTCATCTATAAGATAATTGTGAAATATATTTATTTCTATAGATTCATTTTAATATGTTGGAGTATGATACCTCATCACATACATTTCTTCATATAGTTCCATTAGGATACCTGAATAGAAGTTATTATTGAAAACAAATTCTACCAAAAGAAGATATTAATCCTACATAACTTGGATGCTATGTGGAAATCATCTCTATATCTCTTCGAATGTTTGGATTGTTTTTTTATTCTATCTATAAGTTCAGGGATGATAAATTGTTTTTAATTGTATCTCGATTTAAAGATTCCTTTGAATACGCTTCCTTAATATTCATCTGAACCACAGGTCATGATTATATATAATTGATAGAGGATACCCATGAATCATTGAATTTCAATAATATATATTTTAGAAGGAAATCCATGTTATAATGTTTTCTCATTTCTATGAAATATGGAAAGATGATCTGATGATTAAAAATGACCAATATATAGTCAATTTACCAAGGAGACATTGAATGTTATGTGGAAATTCACATTGTAACATTTTCTCATTTCCATATAGGTATTGGTAGAGGTTTCATTATATCCTTTGTATGTTGTCCTTAGAATTCACATTATAGAATACTATGAATTGTGGCATATTGTCTATAATTTTCCACTCCATACCATCTGACCAGAAATGTTTGGGGTGTATAGATTAATCATTGTTCTTCATATAGAAATTACATCCTCAACTCCGGTGCAGATGGAACACATAACCTCTCCCCAATCATAAACACTCCATCACTATATACTATTTATTTGAATATCCCATCACTGGATACATTATTTTTCCATTATAATTTCTCTTAATTCTACAAAGGCATCTTCATATTTTATAGTGAGGATGGTTTAAAAATTACTTGTAAAGATAATGATGGATCCCCTTTCCTAATAGTCACTATAAACATCATTACTAGATCATTATATATATATTCCATAACAATCCTTGTGATGGATATAACATTATGCTCCCACAAAATCAACGTGTCAACGTCAATTTTTTGTCTTCCTATGGTGTTATTATATCATGAAATTGTCACCATTGAGTAGTTTGTACCATCTTCTTTACCACATGTTGAGATCCTGTTGAGATATTATATACTTCATACTCTTGTTTTCTGTATATATATATATATATAGTATCTTTTACCATAGAGTTATTATCTCTATTTTTTCAATGAAAATATTATTGGTGTATTGTCAAGGGGATGATTTAGAAAATTATATATATGGAATATAATTTTATTTGATGCGTAGGAAATCACACCATCATTTCGAAAAATGATATAGTCAAGTCCTTTATTTGAGATATCCCTATATATTAAAAATTATTCCATATCAGAAGGTTATTTTAATATTATTTCATTAATCAGTATCTTATTAATGTATTCAAAACATTCATCACATTCCATTTACAATGAAAATTTAACCCCATTTCATATTGACTTGTTCAAAAATTTGTCTAATTTGGAAAACTCATAATCAAACTTTTGCAAGTAACCTATTAAAACAATGAAGCATCAGATCACAGTTATATTTTTTATCTACTATAATGATAGATAAACTATCTATTTGGATGATAAAAACATATATTATTCCTAGAGACAATATGGAAAATAAAATTAACTCCATTAAGCCAAAATTCACACTTACTATATTTCTTATACAGTTCCTCTTTTGAAGGATTTCAAGAATTAATTGTAATAGACTCTCATTATCTTCATAGATCATAGATTTTATCAAAAATTTCATCAATTAATACCGTCATATAATTATAAATATATTCCTTGAATACTCTATTTATTATATCCATAAATATAAAAGATTGATTAGTTAATCGAAACGGAATTACTATAAAACTATAATATACTTATCTTATTCAAAATATAATCATTAGTATATCATGCCACTTCACTATTAACAAATGATAGATATATTAAAGATTTATATTTTAAATGGATTTGTATTTTTAATTCTTATAAAAAAGTTTTAAATTCAGGTTAAAGATATTAATTCTTCCTCGTAATGGAATTGATCTCCCTATAATCAATGAAAAATATCATAGACCCCACATTATTTTTTTAAAAATATATTTGGGACTCCCCATGGTGAAACATTGGACCATATAAATCTGATATCTCTATACTATTTAATTTTCTCTTTAACCCCCAAAATAGAGTGGTTATATTTTACAATGTGTTTTAGATATAGCCCATGCCTCAGGAATGACTCAAATAGAGAAATCAACTTCACGTTGTAGTGGGTTATAAGGTAGTTATCCTAGAAAAACATCATTTATTAATTGTACCATATTTATATAATCTATTCTAAGGATATATTCTTTATCTATAGACCACACTAGATCGTCCTCTATTATTAAAAAATCATTAAAAAGGGTTACAAGGGGATGTATCCAAACATGATTTATATGATAGTGTATCCTATATAATGACAGGAGATTAAACCTCAACATCATTAATGATAATATATATTCCATGAAAGAAATTTAATTATAATGTCAAATCTAATCTATAATAAGGATCATATCAAAATAAGGCATCATTATAATAACAATGCTTGAAAATAGGGTACCCCTTGCCTACCGGAATAACCCGAAGGCTTTCGATTTTTATTAATTTTTTAAAATCCTCCTTTTAATCGTTGAAGGAGAACTCGTACATGACCCATATGCTTGGTGACATCACAAGACACAAATGTATTAAGGAATTCATCCCATAAAATGACTAATATAAATTTACTGCCCCGCTGTCTACATCATGATTAGCACTACACCTTCACATGACTGGTTGGCTAGATGTTTGATGTAGGGATGCACATGCCTGGTACTAATTGAAATGTCATACCATATCATTCTTAGAAGTTATTTTTTCTATGATATACTGAAATCGCTTACTATGAATCCCCATCGAGGTCCTTATTCCTTGTATGTCATTCTGGTACATCGGTAATTCAATTTCCCCAAAGGCATTGAGGTGGGCCATAGTCCTTGAGGTGGATAGACGCATCAATGTTGTGATAAGATTTCCACTTATTGAATATATTGATAATTTCCTTAATGGGTTTCAATGGAAATATTTATTTAGTCTTGAAAACATTAAAGATATAAATTCATTTTATGGTATATAATGAAGTGAAATATTAGCTAACATTGAGGAAATTATCAAAGTATCTTCCCCAAAACAATTAAAAAATATGACTTATTTTAAAATAACTTATGTTAACCTCACACTATTGGGATATAAGGAGGATAATTTCTTCAAATTTGGGTAATTGGTTTTCATAATGTCCTTTATAATTATAGTTATTGATATTATTATCAAAAAATTCTCCCCAAAAATTTTACTTTTGAGATTTATGGAACTCTTCTATATACATTTAAAAAATACATTTTCCCATCCTACAAGATCTAGGGTTTTTGTACATATATTTATCACACATGACAAATCATGTCATTTATTTTATCCACATTTCCAAATTTTTCTTCCCCTGATGCTCAAAAAACCTCTTCTTCTCCTGATTTCCCTTGAATACATACATATTGAATAACTCTTTTTTATAATTTTTAATTTATATTAGTCTTCATAAGAATAAATTTTATGAGATTCCAATGTCTTTAAATGTTTCAATTTTTAATAATAAATGAATCATTCAATCATTTTTAATGTTCTACCTACATATTTCACAAACTATTTAGCTATACTTATAAGGTTATCTTCATATAAAACAAAATTTTCTTATTCATTATATATAATATTGATTAAAAACATTTCATTTCATCTATTTTCTATTGAAGAAAGTATTTTTCATAAAATATCTCTTTAAAAGTTCACCATACCATGAACTTCACCTCATATTCTTATTTAGTGTACTAATTAGAGACCACCATGGTTTTACATCTAACTTTTGAAAATAGAATTCCATGATAACTTTTTCAATCACAGTACTACACATGGTGAGAAATATTGTCTCTTGAAACTTGATCCATTACTAATCTATTAAGGTATTAGTAGTTAAATTGGCTACTTGTGGTTGTTGTGTAGTAGATAGGCCCAACATAGTTACACCATGTTATGGATTGGTAGGTACCTCGATACAGATGAGATTGTTTTTCATGACCTGGGTAAAAAATATAGATATTTTTGTGGTCTAATTATCCTCAACTCCAGCTATATTTACCTATTAATGGGAAACAACACTATACTAAATATTGGTGTTGATATATTTACCATTCTTTTAGTTAGTGTTTATCTTTATAAAATGGAATTCGCATAATTATCTCATGAGATTAAATTACCAAATAAAATTCATATAAACTTATCTTGACTATTCCATATAAATCATATGGATTTTCACAGTACATGTGTAATCTTATTAGGTTCAACCTTAATCAATTCAGTTAGGTTACTACTAATCATTCTCCATTACCTATTATAATAGCTTACACTAAAGAAAACTATATCTAATATATATATTACATTATTTATAGAGATTACATTAGTTACCAAAGGATCTAATAGTGTAGTAGACTTGGAAGATTAAACAAATACTTACATAGAATATTTAAACTTACAATACAATATGAATAGAATATAAGAATAAATTTTTTCAAATAATCATATTAATTAAAATCACATATATTATTTCTCTATGGATCTGAGGTAATATAAAAAAATATCTATGACCTCAAATTTATAGTTAGGAGTAGCATAGAACTGAAGAATTCATAACATAAACATTACATAAGTTATATGGTAGGAATAAATTAACAAAATGAATCCATAATAGGTTTAAAAAAATTCATGATGTATCAATTATAATTAATGAAAACATGAATAATATAAATCATTGATCTTGTATTGATGGAATGAATAATGTCAGACATCAAAACAATATTTAAAGTCTTTATTCTAAGAAACTATCCTCCTAGAAGAAGAGTTATATACTAAAACTTACACTTTTATTCTAATGAGACCAATCATTGAATTAAGGGTATATATAATTTTAGGCCCCAACCATTACCTATTAAAGACAATTTAATTCCACATAAAGTTAATCAATACAATTAATATTCTTTACTACGTAACCTATAGATGAATAATATTTAATCATAAATATTTTAAAAAATACATCCACGTTAAATTGAATAATATTGATATCTAGGACAACATTAAATGATGAAATTAGTTAATGTGACGTATCAATGAAGTAAAAATTAAGATCTCAATCAAATAAATATAGGGTTTGGGTACTTTCAATTTGGATGTTAAACCATAAAATATTTTAATTTTCAATAACATATTAAATTAGAAGGAAACCAAAGAAATGGTAGAAAAAAACCTTCATCATGGTTGATTAAAAACATGGAAATATTCGAAATTGTATCCATCGGGAGTGTCTCACCATGCGCGCAATCTAATTCCCACTCATTTTACATTAGAGTAATGATTATTAAATTCTCAAACTACCCTTTGAGGTTTATTACCTCAAGTTTCATCTATGTTATACCCATATTAACCATCAATTAATCATAAAGGTATTTATTTTATAGAAAATTATACAAAAAATTTAATTTTCCAATTTATACGATAGTTTTTCAACCATGGAAAAGATTTAGGTTTATAATGTTATCGGTAACTCGGGAATCAAAATAATAATATAGTTGGATAAAAATATAGACACTAAAATACATTAATTTTCTGGAATAATTTGTAAATAATTCATCCAGGGAAATATATTATCCACACAAAATGAAATTGTTAGTGATTATAACAGGAGTCCCAATGAATGAAAATTGGGATGGGAAAACCCAAAATTGGTTTTGGTAGAAAGTTAGTCCAAACTCATTGAAATAAATGACATAAAATTGACTTTAAATTTTATTAATAAATTAATTTTATTTTATAACATCTCTAATAGGCAATATATACACCATATAATGAAAATAATATTTGTATAATATTAAAAATGTACCAATGAGAGAAATTTGAGATCGAAAACCCATTCCCCTTTCTTGAATTCCATTATCATATGTTATCCACCTGAATTAATGAATTATCTATATTAATAAATTAATTCCAATACTTTATCATATCTATTTTCATTTATAATCATCATAAATTTTCATTCTTTAAAAGAATTATTTCTATTTTCCATGTCGTATGTTTGTTGATTTAATTATGTATACTAGTTTCATAATAGGAGAGTTTTTATTTATTATTATTCCAATTTTAGTATTTAATTGTTCATTTAAGTTATTTTTATAAATTTTTTAATAATCTATTTTTTCGGAAATTCTATTAATAAATGTTTTATTCTTAACCCTAGAAGATGAAATTGATAACAAGAACATTTCAACGATTCATATTAGTCGAAGGGAGTTTTATTAATTATGAAAATAAATATTTAATAACATATCTAGAATAAAAAAATCATTCTATAAATATTTATATTATAATATAACAATAATTATATTCAAATATTCATTCATAATATAAATTCATAGTATTGTACAAATAGGTAGTCAAACCAATCCAAAAAAATAGGATTAACGAATGATTAGGCAGTGATTTAGTTCAAATATCACTATATTAGTATACTAATTATATTATTTACTTCTTATTATAGTGATATAAAATAAATTCATTGTTATTATAAGATTTATTTAAATATATCAAAATATTATATAATTTGAATAAAATATTATCCTCATCGTACACATATATTAAATGATTGAATTAAATTTTACTATTCATCGATCATATCATTAATATGTTCTCTAATTTTCAATAAAATAATCTTGAGGATATCATAAATAATTACATTTATCCATTAATTCAATCCTTATATCCATAATTCTAGGGGAATGAAGGATAATTTAACATGTTGTGTCCTGAAGATGATAGACAATACAACACATGAATCAAGGTTTTGTTTTTATTAAGGGAAAGGTGGAAGGTGGTTTGTTTTTATTTCCAAAATATAGTAACTGTGAAATTACTATACATACCAAAGTTATATTAAATTATTACGAATTATAAATCTGAGATGGAATGATAAATTGAAAATATCTTAGAAAAAATATTGAACTTATGTTGGACATGAAGGCATTATCTTGGAGGATTCATTAGAATGCAATGTGTTATTATAATAAATTTGGACCAAAATTTTATCAGGGTTAAATAGAATTATAGGGTATGTAATATGGGAATATTTTAATTTTTAAGTTTAATATTTATATTTTTATTGAGGGTGGTGAGGGGATACTTTTATTAGTAGTCAGAATGTCATTGTTTTAAATACATCATCTTAAAATAAAGGGATCACATGTTAAATAGGACAGGTGGCTCCTAAAATAAAATATAATTTAATTTATGGTGACATTAGGTCAAAAATATCTCAAAAAACCAATTCAATAATTTTTTTATATATTTTAATCCCTTACCTACATTAATTATTACTTTTACCATTTATGATTTTACCATAGGGATTATTTTTTTAAGGTAACATAATCTTTATGCCTAAAAATAATGATACCCTTATTATATAATTTAGATATAATGATTCTAAAATTTGAATACATTTTTCCTTATATAATTTTAACAAAGTATAAAAACTAATATTAATATAATTTACGTGAAATATATTAAAACAATTTTTCATAAAAATAATACATGAGTACTAAAAAATCAAATATAGGATTGAAAGTTATTATTAATAATTTAAAATAAATAATTTCAATTATAAACCAGTTATTTTTTCAAAAAAACTTCATAAATATATATTTAATACATATATTATAATATTTATATTAAATTCACGGTATTGGTAAAAATAGAATATTATATTATTACCCTTAAAATATATTTTTATCAAAAATAATCTTAAAACCTCATCGTAACCTAATATCATTACGAGGAATTCAAAATTTAAAATTATTTTGACAACATAAAATTTTGAAATATAGATATTACACTTTTTAAATTCAAAAATGAAAAATGTTTCTTTAGAGTGTTGATTGTATGTTAATTTAAAATACAGTGTTTTCCTACCATTATAGGGTATCATGTATTACACATAGAATAATAAAATATATTTTTGATCATTATCTACCTTTTATTCTTATGAAATTAATTAATCCACCTTAGATTTCAAACAAACCCAAAGAGGGTAATAGATTAACCAATGATGTTAAAGATGGATATGGGGGATGTTGGTACATTTAGAGTTTTGGTATATTTCTTAGAAAATGTGATATATATATATGTAAAAGTGGATTTATTGGTAGTTTTATATGATCAATAGAATATTTTAGATGTTTGAAAGAGTGTTGAAAAGAATTGTGGATAATCATGTTAGTGATAAAGAACCCCAAAATACCACAATGGTCACATCATTGTGGATGGAAACATAATAATAAAAGGTATGGTTTGGATTTGAGTAGGATAAAAATGTTTTTGTAAAAAGAGATAACCTCATGATGTAACCACCATGGATACACCATATGTCTGGATGCTTAATATTATGTAAAAGAATGTGATGATAGTTAATACATATATAAAAATAATTAATCTCACAGTTTATTGATATACATTACAATGAGTATCCCATGTAAATTTAATGTTATTATATCATTAATTTTCAAAATATAGGCATAAATTTTTTTACTAATTACATAATAGCATTATGTATATATGATTAAAATTATGGATTGTTGGAAGAGACCACATCATAATGAAGGGATTTTTTTAAAAATACTCTTTAGTGAAAAATGGATAGGTTAATGTCACAACACAATTGACTATGCCACAATAGGTTTGTAATTTGAGAAGATTTAAGAGGAACCTAATTTGATTGACAAGGAATTTTAAATTATATTTCATATATATTTCTTGTGTATTTGGTTGAATATGTAATCAAAACATACTGTATGATATCAATATATATTTTGGTGACATCAAACTATATAATTATGAAATTGGGAACATCCGAACCTAATTTTCTATTTTCAATAGTTTCTTATAATTAAATATTTCCCATAATTTGTTGGATTAGAATTGAATTTTACATTATTAATTAAAGGTTTCTGATTTATTTTGAGATCTACTTAATTAATGGGGGGTGAAATGTTCTTGGGGGAAAATTTAGACGTTAAATTTGATGATATTAGAGGAATGTATTAGTTAGATATAAGTTATTAATGTTCTTAAAAACATTATAATACCTATAAACAAGAGGGTAATTGACCATAAGTTTGGTAGTAATCTATTCTAAAATTTAATATTCATATCTTATTTTTGGATAAATCCTTAGGAACATTGATACAATAATTTAATATTATATTTTGAGTTACCCTAATTGGTTAAGCATGTAAAAACCTCTATCATAATGTGTTTTCATTTCATACATTATTGTTTTGGTTTTATGGTTTCTTGTGAAAGGTTTGTCATATTATTTCAAGTATAAGAACAATATCGATCATTTTTTAAGGAACATAAAAAACCCTAATATATCCCTAGGTTCTATTGGGACTCTGACTTTAACAGTAGTTTCATTTTTAGGTTTGGAGTACCGATGATAATGACATAAATTTTTGTTGAATATTCATATTTCTCTTCAAAAGAGTTTATATATTTCATATCGATTTGGGAAACCAGTTAGGAACATATCATGGAAAATGATCTGAGCCCTAATATAATAGAATCTTTTACTATTATTGACTTCATGAGGTGAAATACTCAACATTTTATTATAGACTGTGAAACTATGATACACTGAGGTGAAACAACATCATAGCCAGCCCTATTTTAAAAAATATTAGTTTTTGATATATTATTTTGTTGTACATATATTCCATATACATTTAATTAATTTTTTATGTTTTTTTTTCAATTTTTGAATGACTCTTTAAATAATTTATTCCCTCATCAAATTGAGTTTAATTACTCTAAAATTGTTATAAATATTTTCTTGATACCTTCCAAAAAATATATATTATTCATTATTTAATTTAATATTGTTTATTAATTAATAAAAAATTAAATAATGATTGAGTTATATTTTATCAATAGCTAATAGTCTATTATCATGTATGAAAACAATATTACAAGGACAAGTACTATATATTTTATAGTGAAATAATTCCTAATAGTATTAATTTAATTTATAATTATCATTTTAATTACCTAAAATATCATTGATTTATAATTGCATTACTAGGAGAGTTAAAATTGTAGTATTTTTATGATAATTGAGTAAATCAAATTTTGAGAAATAGTTTTGATTTATCACATTCTTTTATGGATAAACATAATACACATATTTGTATTTAATTATTCTTTTTTATCAAATGGATTGAATTAGATTAATTAGAAACAATATATATGATCATAAAAAAATTTATATATTTTTAACAAACATGTAATATATCACACACCTTTTCAATGTAGGTATATTTATTTTATAATATTTTAATTTAGAATGGGGTAATTTAGTTTTTATAATTTTTTGAAAAAATATTGTGTTTTCTGAAATTTTTCCTTCTTCCCACAATTTGGGGAACACATTTTAGGTGAATTCATGAGGGTACATATATATTGGGAATTTTATTTCTTATTTTGAATGCTTATGGTTTCATTATTACATGCATCAATCATTTTGGATGACGTTATATAGAAACCATTTATCTCCCAAACATCCACGAGATTTGTATGTTTCACTCATTATGAATGACAAATTGAAATGTGTGGAAAGTAACTAATATAGCCTTATAGTTTAATAGATTTGTTCTTGAAATTCATTTTATGGTATGTGGACCATTTGAAGAAACCGTACAGATGTTTTTTATAACCTGTGAATCTTTCATGTTTTTCACACTCTTTACCTAATAGAGTGTCCAAAAATATTAGAATATATATATATTTAAATGTTTTTTCATTATATTTTTCACATTAATGATTTATGTGGTTTTTGTTCTTGTCAATTTCCTCTAGTTTTAACTGATCTTGGGCTTGTCTTGTAGGATTATCTCATAATACATGGATGATTTCAAGACTCTCTAATGTTGTTTACTTCATATTTCTCAAAGTAAATCCCCTTATCCTATGGGTTTCTCTATTCTCTTTCTCTATATATCTTCAGATTGTATCATTCTCCTTTCCCATAAAACCATAAAGTGTGATATTATTGGATTGTTTGTTCATGGGAAAATTATCTTAAGGGTTCTAGTTTTTATGTCTTTCTCATGGACCCTATAATTATTGTTTGAATTTTCACCAATGCGGGTGATAAAATCACTACTGGAAATATGATCTATAACAAAAGTTTTGGACAAACTGTTTATATAGTTAACTTATATGGACCTATACCAATGTTTTGGCCAAAACTATTGGTATAGGTCACAAATTTGGACATATAACAACATTTTTGGACAAACTGTTGTTATATGGGGGGACATATAACAATGGTTTGGAGAAAACTGTTGGTATAGGTCAATAATAGAGACTATATATCAACAATTTTCCCCAAACCATTAGTATAGGTCACCCCTATACCAACGGTTTCTCCAAAACCGTTGGTATATGTCCCAATATAAAATAATCTATACCAACAGTTCTCAAAACCATTTGTATAGGTCGGTACCATTGGTCTTGAGAACCGTTGGTATAGTTACATGTATTTTTTATGGATTCTTCTTATAGAGAACAATAAATAAATCAAAATTTAAAGTATTTATGATAATACAAATATATATTTATGAAATTATATTAAAAAATTCTATTTATGTTCATGGTTAGGTCATTCAATCATTCATAGGATGTATTGGTTGGTTTAGTGTCGTGGTTTTTTATATTTCAATCATCGTAGGGTATCATTTAACTCAATAGAGAGCATCATTTATCTATTTAAGGGTGAGTGGGATGTCCATGATAGATGATATGGATCATA
This sequence comes from Viscum album, assembly GCA_963277665.1. NCBI lineage: Eukaryota > Viridiplantae > Streptophyta > Magnoliopsida > Santalales > Viscaceae > Viscum > Viscum album. The sequence goes on along the minus strand of OY728132.1, from coordinate 64,839,499 downwards.
GTGATATGGGCTAGGTTGAGTGACCTCTTATATTTCAAATCTCTTCAATGAAGATCACATTTAATGACAAGCTAATTTCTCTCCAGATGTGGATCTTTTCAGGGATTTCACCCCATACGATTTATTTCTCTTACCTCTAAAGAGATAGGTATATATTATAATTTATCTTTTTTAGGATTGCCTCCATTCTCTCTTACTCCATAAAATATGGTACCTAATGTGTTTTGGGAGATCAAGAGGCTGTTAGAAGATTTTGAGGCAAAAGGTTTTATATGGAATAATATATCTTCTCGGGGTCTGTAGGTGCTTTTTTAAAATAATGAGGATGGAAGCATTCATAAATGTGTGGATTACATAAATTTTAACCCTATTATGGTCAAGAAATGGAATCCACTTCCTCGAATAGATGATCACATTGACTAGCTACGAGTAGCTATGGTCTTCTCTAGGATCGACATGAGATTAGGTTATCATCAGGTGTGATCCATACCATCTGACCTTCCTTGTACATCTTTCCATAGGAGGTATGGTATGTATGAATACCTAGTTATCTTGTTTTTTCTTAAGACTATTTATTCCATTTTCATGGATCTAAAAAATAAGTTTTCCACCCCTCTTTAGACAATTTTTTCGTAGTCTTTGTGGATGTCATTCTGGTATATTCACACACTCATAGACAATGAAAAACATCATTAGATCATTCTAGGTACAGTAATTGACCATAATCATTAAAATGATTTATAAGTGCAACTTATGTATGAAAAAAGTCCACTTGATGGTTCATATTATATAACAATCAGGCATATCTGTTGACCCATAATAGTTAGTGCTGTAGTTTCCTGGGAAAATCCCAAGAAACTGTTTGACAAACAGAGTTTCCTGGGGCTGACTTGATATTACATGAATTTCATAGAGGACTTCTTATGACTTGTTTCTCATATTAATATTCATACAAAGAAGGGTGTGGATATCATATGGTCAGAATAATGTCAGAAATCTTTTCAGATGCTTAAAGGGAGGCTTATAATAGTGCATATTCAGACTCTTTCGCATAGAGGCATAGGTTATAATGACTTCTATAATGAATTAGTCATTGACCTAGGGGAATTTTTTATGTAGGAGGATAGAATAATTTTATATGTATATCTAAATTTGTGTCCGAAAGAGTGATTTTACACAATGCATGACCCTAATCAAGCAGCAGTTGTCCATACTTTTTGTTTTGGAGACACTACCTTGTGGGTGAGATCTTTATAGAGTACACAGACCAAAATATTCTCATATATGTCTTTTTCCATCATTAAATAAACCTCTTCAATGGATATGGTTCGTATAACTACATTCCATTGATTTTGATCTTTCATATATACCTTGGAATGAAAATGTGGTTACAGATTCACTTAGTTGGATAACAAAAACATAGTATGTTTGGGAAGAAAGTGATGAAAAAAATTTAATGGGACTTTTTTATAGATGTATTTGGAGATTCATGATAGTCATGAGGAGTCTGACCTATTATATTTTACTATTACCCCTTCCCTCCTAGAGAAGGAGAATTGTAAAAAATTCTCATATCTTAATGTCTTAGTTCTCTGGGAGAGTATATCTAGAGATAACCAGCCCCCAGATTAGTCTGTGAATATAGATGACATCCTACATATCCAGGGAAGTGTTTGGGTTCCTACAGATATGACAGAATAGTTGATGAATGATTCCCATGCTTCTCAGTGGGAAGTTTATCCAGGAATCTCTGAGACGTATTGAGAAATGTGATGCCAGTATTGGTGTCCTAGAATGAAATGTCAGATATCAAATTTTTTCACTAGTATTTCCACTTATTAGTAGATGAATCCCGACAACCAAAGACCTGTAGGTTTGTTACAACCACATCCAATCCTAGAATCAAAATGGGAAGATGTTTCCATGGACATGGTTGTTTGTTTTCCTAGTTCGTTGAATGGTATCAATGGTGTATATGTATTCATTGGTCGAATAACAAAATCATCATACTTAATTCATATTCGGGAACCATTCTTAGTTGATGAGCTGGGAATACTATATGTACGGGAGGTCATACACCAATACTAGGTTCCACATACTATCATTTTAGATAGGGATACTCATTTTACATCACTATCCGAGAATGGATTGCTGAATTATATGGGAACATAGGTTATTTTAAGAACAACTTTTTACAGTCACACAATGGACAATCAAACATACAATACAAGTTCTAGAGGATATGCTCTCAACATGTGTCCTTGATTTCAGTTGTTCTTTGGAAAAGAATATCATTCTCATTGAGTTCTCCTATACTAATAGCTTTTATGAAACAATTCATATGGATAATTTTGAATCATTATATGTTAATTCGTGTCTTTCAACCCTGTGCTAGATAGATGAAGGTGAGGCAACCATACTAGGTCCTTATATCATTCAGGGGACATCAAAGAAGGTTCAGTTGATTAGAAATCGTATGACTACTGTTGAGTCAAGAGAGAAATATTATGTCGATCATCATCGACTAACTCTTGAGTTAGAGGCCATGGATTATGTATTTTATTTTCCTATCTCCCATTCTATGGAATAAATAGTTAAAAATCAGGGTATGTTACCTCCTCGTTATGTAGGGCAATTTGAAATTTTGGAGAGAATCAGGTCAGTAGCCTATCAGATTCTATTACCTCAGAGGTATCATTCCATGCATTATGTCATCAATGTTTAACAAATTATCTTGTATCTAGCCAACCCTTATCATACATTTGATCCTAAGGATGTTGAATTAGATGTTTATTCTACCTTTGATGAGTCTCAATTATGCACCATCAACTGAAGCACTATAGTTCTCTAAGGCCGGCATGTCCCTCTAGTACAGGTGCAATGGCCGCATTGCTGAGTGAAAGTCGAGACTTGGGAGAGGGAGGCCGAAATAAAATCTTAGTGGATATATTTTTTTCTCAATCAATATTTCTATACACTTGGTATGTGAACTTGGGGTTGAGTTCTTTTAAGGTGGAGTACTGTAAGAACCCATTTTTTCACTCATGTATAGTTCCTTGAAATTTTCATGTAATTCTTTATTTGGGACCTAGTATGGACTTATAATGAGTTTACAATGGTATCATTACTATCTTGGGCTTGTTTAGATAGTAAAACAGATTTTTTTGGGGAAACTAGCCATGTCTCATGGTTGGTGCATGGTTGGAACATGGTTTTCTTAACGGTACAGATGTTGTTTCTCAGACAGAACCATATAACATTGATTGTGTATGGCAGAGTATCCTAACAATAAAATTCCCCTTCTTCTTAGGTAATTTTTCCCAAAACCCATGTGGACAAACTATGCATAGGATAATATCCAGGTAATTTTATAGGTTTTCCCTTCGTGGGCTAATTAAGATTCCCTTTACTTCATAATCTGAGAACCAGTGGGATTAACATATTTTTCGATGAAATTTGATATTTTTTGAAGGCCAAAGCTCGGTATTGAATGATCTATTTATTCTAGGATCCAATTGATCATATGTTTTTCACATTTGATGCAGAATGATTAATACTAGAATCTATTTGATCCTTTCTCCTTCTCTCTTTCTCTTAACCAAGATATCGAGGTGTGAGTGTTTTTCCTTTTTTCATAGATCTACTCTGATCTAATCCATATTAGTTGTGAGTACCATATAATGGGAGTCTTAAAAGCCTAAGTTGGGTGGTCTATAACTCATCCCCCAAATTTTTTTATTTTGGAATTTTCGTATGGGGCCCGCTGATTACATTGGTTAACATTTAGAGAAATTATATTCCATGATTATGATCATTAGGACTGTATCGTTATGATCCATCAATATATTTGATTATTTTATGGGGTTTACACCCAAAACTTCATCCATATCATGTAGGATGCTAATCCATAGTTGAGTATTTAGTATTGGACATGTTTGATCCAATATTTCAGTGTGATGGGGCCTTGACCCTTCTAAGGGTAATTGTTTCGACATTAAATGGTTTGATTTATATTATAAATTTCATAATGGAAAGTACCATATATGCTCACCACTGGACCCACCTATGGTAAGTGCTTCAAATTGATCATTAAATGTAAAAAAGGTATATTTTCATTTATCCAAAGTATAAGACTTGACCAGATTATATGTGAATGATTAATAGGTTGAATTTCCATAACATGCCTTACTAATTTAATGGAAGTCAAAATTATTAACATAATTATTTTATATTCCTTAAATGGGTTTAATAAAGGATTCTTGCTACTTGTCCTCCTCACACTAATGAAAGGAAAGTCTTGAACGAAATGGACTTATTGATTAATTATTACTTGAAGAGGAGGTTACATACTACTTCAACTTATAATAGTAATAAAAAGAATTTCTTGAACCAAATGAAATATTACATAACATCATAATTAAATAGTATTGGCTTGACTTGATTTTACCGTGGATTCTTATCAGAGAATTCCATGATCACTTGGGAACCCCATTCTAATTCAAGGATATGGCATTCTTAGGTTAAGTCCCACCAAGATCTCAATCCATGTCTATTATTTGGATGCCTAGTATGACATTGTAGGATCCCTTCAATAATTTTACGGGATGCCTTGGATACACTCTTTTATCCAACATTCACATGTATGTTCATGGTTAAACCCATCTGGTATAGTGATTTTTATCCCCATTTTACCTTGAATGAACTCATTGGACTCCGTAGGCATGTTATTGTGTAATTCCATGGTCTTTGATCATTGGATTACACTATTACCCTTAGAAAAGGCTACATTTATTACTAATATGGTTACCCTTGAGTTCCATGATTCATTGGTTATTACCTTGCAACATCATTATTAAATGGAATTACAGGTTTCCTATTCCTAACATAGAACCTTCACTTTTTTAACATGGTCATATTTATAAACTGGTAATAATAAATTAATGGGCTGGTTATGTTTAAATTCCAACTGAGGGATAAACAAGGTACTTAGGTATTTAGGTACATAGTACCCTTATTCATTATATATATATATATGCCTGGACAGTATTAAATCTCCATTACACAAGACGAATGATATAAAAAATATTGGTGGTTACCCACTAGGATTTATATAACACCCTATCCAGGAGATGTTTGGTAGCAGGAGTAGATTTCATGGTTGAATGTGTTGACAAAGGGATGAATATGACTTAAAACAGGTGATTGCTTGCTGTTTAGGATGGATCATAATAGTAGAAGACCAAACCAGAACTCTGGATTCTTGGGATAGTCTTTGATTTCTTTTATAATTTTTTGGAACATTTTATTCCTACTATCATGTATACTTGTTCTCCAATTTACTAGATACGTGACATGTCAGCATCTGTTGTTTAATTTTATTCCCATTATTTCAATTATTATAATTGTTGTCTCTATTTTCCATTGTACCTTCTGTTTATAGATATTTCTTCTATAATTTACATTTTTTTATGTTCCTCTGCAATTATACACTTTTTTAATGAGGTAATAGGATCCCCATACACACATCCAAGGTCCTCACAACTAGTCACTGGCCTCTGTTGTGTGTGGAGATGGCCTCGAGGCCATGTTATCCACCAGGCTTGAGGAACCCATTAAGCAGAATCCAGGTCTGAGATGTCAAACAAATTCTTTTGGGATATGATTTAAATATGAAAGTGGTTGTTTATGCTCATCCCATGTTGTAAAATGTTTTTCACATGACTTAAATATGAATAGGGTCACAGATGGGATCAATGAAAAGTCATTGTGTCTAAAACCTGGAACTAGACGTTTTAATCTTTTTAGGAGTTTCTGTTTTATGAAAAAAATGGATTGTGATTAGAAGTGTCTTCTTGAAATATTCAAGTTGTTTTATATAAGTTATGACCTAAGTCTCTAAATATCTAAATCTTAGAAAATCCTCAATGTGAATTAATTACTTAATTTAAGATTATGTAATATTTAAGGCTAGGAAATTACAAAAATTATATCCCAAACATCATTAGTTTCATTCTATATATTCCGGTTCTCCGAAGATACCATCCATATGGTACCTAAGAGGAGATCCAAACGAGGTTTCTTTTAGAGGAGGAAATTATCTTAAAAAAACTCTTTCATTTGATTTCTTATTTTCTTCCATCAATTATGTATTAACACATAAAATTTAATAAAACAAGTATCTACCATAAAATGAGGTGTGAATTTTTTATTTCATAATAATTATCCTTCCGCACTTCCATCAAATGGGTTAGGAAATCATCATTCATGTGTATGGTGGACTATAACCTTGTGAACCGATGTCATTCATTTTTCCATTACAAACTCTCAAGATTGGATATAAGGTTGGGTTTACAATATATATATATATATATGATATTGATTTTATTATTATACCACTAGAATTTTAATATTACACAAACCTTTTTATATTAAATGTCATTTAAAATACAACAATGTCGCTCTTGTGTACAACATACTACCCCCTCATGATGAAATGTGATTCAATATTGAATTACACTACACATTAAATGTAATAAGGGTAAAATTAATGAATATATTCAATAAATATGGGAAAATATTGATTGTTTAAATTTATTATGTCACCCACTTCTTAACTCTTTCTACCATTAGAGGAATGTTCTTTTCACTCATACGTACGTACGACCTACTGTCTCCACGAAGTAATGCGAATCATTTTCTATGAACATATTTTATAAATGATTAGAATAATTTAACTACTAAGTAAATAGAATAATTTTAAAATTAATCTTGTCCAATACATTTTTTATAAATATTATATTTAAATGAATCAGATCTTTCCTCACAAAAAATGCATGAGAAAATAAGGAAATTAACGACCAAAATAATGAAAACAATAAAATATTATTAAAAAATGGGTCATAAAATGTAATAAAAGGAACATATAAGAAGTTATAAATATGAATATGGATATAGTAGAAATTAATAAAATTTTTGAAACCATTATTTAGGATTTTAAAGAAAATTTAACAAAAGGAAGTGTGAGGTATGAGATTTCATCTCAATTTACATTCTATTGAGACTAAATTGTTATTGTGCGCCAATTCAATTTAATGTGATGTATATATTATAATTTTTGAATGTAATATAATAATTAATTCATAATACAAGGTAATTAAGTTTAAATTTTGATTATTTCATCTAAGGGTATTTTACCTGAAAATAACCAAGTGGTAAAATTTAATGTTCAATCTCACTTTCTTTTTTTATTATAATATTTTTCATGAAATGATCATTTTTTGGGATAATTATTCATTGAACATCAATTTTATTTCAAATATACAAATTATTATATTATTTATATGTTTATTTCTTTAATCATATACTCTTTTTATATACTATGTTTACTAATAATTTTATTTAAATAGGTTGGGAAATATTGATATATTAGTATCCTTTACTCAAAATAGATATTTGATGATGAAACATATTAGTTGATGAATTAAGTTGATATTTTTTTATATGAGAAAATATTTTGAAATGTAATGATGGGTGGGGCCTGTATTTAATATATACCCTCAATCCATCAATTGTCCTCTTGAGACAAATTAGTTGCATAACCTTTGAGTTTCTCCATAGTAGTTTTAAACTGTCTTGTGAATGGTCTTTATGGTAGATGTATGGTTGGCCAAACCATATTTATTTCTACGTAGTTGTTTTAGGTCGTGTGGTGAAATGTCCTCACAATATATTTATCATGTTCTTATGACATTACATCAAATAATAGATCATTTCCTTAATTAATAATTCTGTTTTTATTGTCCATGATATTTTAACAATGATATTATCTATTAAGGAATTTCATTATCAATTTAATTATTAAATGGAATGTGTTTTCAGTTATTTACAATTTAATGTTGATTATTACTTTTTCAGCTATCACAGTCATTTTATTTATTAAATGGAACATGTTTCCATCAATTTACCTTTCTATAGATTATGCTAGTGAATTATTTAAATGTCATGTTTATTAAAATTTTAACCTTTAAATAATATTCATTCCTTATCTATTATGATTCTTTTAATGATGATAAATTATGATATACTTAACTCTTACTTAGAATTTTATCTCCCCTTATTCTATTTCCTTTTCCATGAATCCATGACATGTTTTAATAATTAAATGAAGTGATATTATTGAGATAATAATGTTATTCTTAAAAAAATGTTTGAATTTTTGTTTTCAAATTTAGTATGGGAATCATGATTGTACCTAGTTTACCAAGACTACTAAACTGTTTGGTCCTTTAAGATTTTATTTCCTATATCTTATGACAATGTAATAAAAAAGGGACCAACTATGGGATACTCGTGCCTAGGTCGATACATTGAAGATTGAATGATGATTTTGAGCCCGTAATAGGTATGCTCAAATATTGATGTACAATATTTTTGGTTTTGTTCATGAATTAATATATATAATGAATATCCTCATTAAACGATAATTAATAAATGCAATGATTATATGTTGAATTAATAGTGAAATAACCCTATGATAGTGTAATCACATCTCATTTAGATGATTTTTTCTTATTGAAGTTTGTGGGAATTTTATTCCAAAAATATTTTCATACTCCCTCAAGTGGAATTTGTTGTTATATTAAGAATAAGTTAGATTTATCTATATAAATTTGATATAAATTAATGGGGAATAGGAGTCAAATTTAATATTAAAATAGAACCTATTAAAATATTTTAGTGTGATGATAAATATGAATATATGATGTAAATCACACCCATTGTATGTGTTTCAATTCCTATACAAAGGGGGGGGGGTTTCTTATGTGATTGGGAATAAACTAAGTATCAATGATATGCCTATTTCACAAGACATTATTGATATATTTCTAAAATTGTTTCCTAGGCTTCCATAAAATATTGATGTTGAGTTTTCTTAGAACTCTTACATAGGGCCACACCTATTCCATAGACTCCTAATAAAATGGCCTCAACAGAGTTGTATGAATTGAAGATGAAAGTCTATGAGAATATTAAAAATATATTGATTTAGATATGTGTTCCACCATGGGGTGAACATTCTCTTTTATTTATAATTAAGGATAGATTGATGCGACTCTGTATTAATTGTCAATATTCGAACAATATCATATTCAAGAATAGGTATCCTCAAACTAGTGTTGATAAATTTTTTTATCAGCTATGTAGAGCTAAATACATTACCATGATTCAAATTTGTTCTTGATATCATAATTTGATGGTTAAAAAATAGGATATACATAAGAAAAAATTCTATACAATGAATATACCCTATGAATATATAGTGATTCCATTTGATCTTAACAATTCCCCTGTTATCTTTATGGATTTAATGAATAAATTATTTAGAGAGTACCTCAATAAAATCATGGTAGTCTCTATATATGGGATTATAATATATTCAATGTGAATGTATGATCATTATTACAACGTAAGAATTTTAATAAATAATATAATTAATGATAACCAAAATGAAATAATTACCAAGTGGAAATTTTGGCTGAATGAAGTTTCATTATTGGGATATATAATCTCAAGAGATGGTATATTGGTGGATTAATCATAGATAATGGAATTTTGATGTTGAACCATACCAACCATACTGAAATTAAATAATACCTTTTTTTAGTTGGATATTATTAATTTTTTATAGATATGTTCTCATGACTATCTAATCCTTTGAAAAAGTTAACAAAAAAGGGAAACATGCTCCTTTGGACAAATGAATATAAGGAACATTACATGGAACAAAAGTGAATATTTTTCAAAGAAGCTATTATTATATTACCCTAAAATGAAGAACGGTATGTAATCTATAATGGTGCATAAAATATGGGATTAGGATGCATTATTATGAAGAATGATATGGTGATAACATATTCTTGATGACAACAAATGGTTCATTGAAAAAAATTAACTAACTCGTGATTTGGAGTTATTTGCAATGTAAAGATATGGATACAATATCTTTTACTATAAATGTGTTATATATACACTGATCATATAATTTTAATGTGTATATTCACATTGAAAGAGTTTACTATGTTCTAGAGAAGATAATAGGATCTAATTATTGATTATGACAGATCAATACACTACAACCCTATGAAAGCCAAAAAGGCACTAGATGATTTTATTCAAAAGGATATAATTATCTTATCTATTATAAGGATAATAAAATGCCCAATATTTTAGTATTTTTAAGGGATAGATCATAAAATATAGATGGAAGGTGAGAAATCTTATCTTTCTCAAATAAGTGTTCAATCATCTATATTCATGAGGATAAAAGAGGAATAGAAGTATTATATGGAGTTGAAAAGGAAGGTGAGAAATGTCCACAAGTTCAAAAATTATTATAATAGAATGATAAGGTTTGGAAAATTTCATTGTGTTCCATACATACTTTATTTAATGAAGGAGCTATTAGAAGAGGCTCATTGTTCATTATTCTCTAGTTTTCCTTGATGTACAATGATATAAAAAAATTTGAAAAGGTATATATGGTTGGATAAAATGAATATTGATATCACTTTGTTTTTATCATGGTTCTTGGTATGTCATCAAGTCAATGAAGAGATACAAAAGTCCAAGGGGATGTTACAAGCATTACCCATTCGAGAATCGTAATGGGAAAACATCACCATGGATTGTGTTTTTGGAATCACTAAACCATATAAAGGGCACAATTTTCTGTGAGTTTTCGTCAATCACAGTATAAATTCTTCACCCTTGATTACTATTAGATATGGGTTTTCTCCAGACTATCATACTAGAATATATATTAATGAAGTGGTATATTTTCATGGAGTACCACACTCTATTGTATCTTATCAGGATATGAGGTTTTCCTCAATGTTTTAGTAAAATGTTCAACATGATTTGGATATAGAATTCCATTTTCGTAATTCTTATAATCATAGTAAAGATAATAATTTTGAGTGAACAATTAATACCCTAGAGGATGTGATGAGATGTTTTTTAATGGATTTAGATGGTTTTTGGGATCAACACCATCCTCTAGTTGAGTTTTCATACGTCAATATCTTTCAAACGAGAATATATATGAATCATTATGAAGATATCTATGAAAATAAGTATATAAATCCACTATATTAAGATGAATTTGGAGAAATTAATCTACTGGGGGATATGGTAGCTGAATAAAAGGCATATAATGTTATAACAATTCAACAAACCACAAGGTCAATACAATGTTATAAAAAATGGTACGATGATAATCTATGTCGTGAATTAGATTTAGAATTTGGATATGAATTTTTTTATGAATATATACATGGACGAAGGTATTTTGATTGGGAAATATGGATAAACTAAGCAATAGTTATATCCGTACCTTAAAAATTAATTATTGTATCATTGATGATTGTTTATTGATTACAACAGGCACCAAACCTCTCTAAATGATCATCATTACAAAGTAATTATATAAATGATCATCATTACATAGTAATTATATAAATGAATTGAATGAATAAATATGATATATGTTACACTAATACCATTCTGGATATAAGGTATCTATAACCTTAAAAGAAGAATAAGAATTTATTCGGCAAAACACGCATAAGAACAAAAGGCAATAAAGACCCGAGTAACAAGTAAAAATGAAATATTACTAACAAGAATCTAAGAATATGACCATATATGATATCACATCAATATGTATGATTCTGGAATAAGTCAATAACATTATTTAAACCATTATACAGGAGCTTTGGACACGTACAAAGCAAATCGGACCTAAGGTAAGGGAAGTATCACAATCTCACTTTTATCCGAGATTGTTTTTACTTTGGTAATTACTAGGGTGTATTTTATCATCCAAATCCATGTTCCCTCAATATGTAATGTTATTTACATCCAACTACAATTGTTTAAATCCCATTTTACCCTTCGGTGAGTTTTTAGTAAAATATATGAAAGGAATCTTTTGTCATTTTTCATACGAGGTACTTTTTGACTTTTCCGACAAAAGTACGAAGAATGTTTTTTTTAAATTATACGGCATGAATGGATTTTTAAAACATTATTTCCAAGAAGCTTACTTTACAAGTTTTAAAGTTTATTTTTAATCAACTTCTTTTAGTTTAGAATTTTATGACATTTTAAGAAAGGAAAAGTGTTTTTGAAGTAGAAAGGATATTTTCCTCAAGAATGGAGTTCAAATGTTTTATCAAAATTATTTTCCATCTAAGATAATATAGGGTTTTGTTTTTATCCCTATTATTACATTGATTTGATTATGTTTTGAGGGAATTATTTTTATGATGTCATTTACCTTATATGACTTGTTTTATGATGTCATGATGTTTCAAGAATCCCATTTTTGTTACATGTGTTATGCGATGATGTATGATTTATGATTATGTGGAACACATAAGAAAGGATTAATTATAAGATGAGTGGGACCTATATCTCCCTCCAAAGCATTGGGTAAAGATTTATATCTCATGAGATAGACATGGCTGGAACGGAAGGTTATTTCGGTTCAGTGATACAGGACTGAAACGAGGAGTGAACTCGGTTCAGAAATGGACTTTGTCTGCTAATATAGTCTTGGAAATGAGTTATGACTAACAAGAAATGATTTTCCATGATTATGTGTACATGCCACAAGGTTTCAAGTTTTATGTTATGATTATGGGGATCTCATTTTCACTTCTATGATTTATTCCATGTTAAGATATTATAATCTCTTTTGTAGGTTATGCTTTTCAAAAAGATATGATATGATTTATATTTCCTTTATTTTCCCTTGCTGAGCATTTGAGCTCACCCTTTTATGTTTTCTTTTCCCCAGGTCAGGAAGATGGATATTAAGTAGAATATGCTAAAAGGGATCCTATATATGATGAAATAAATGGGAGACACTGTAGAAGATTTATGAACCAGTTGTTTATGTTTCCCAGTTTCTAAAGACATTATACCTATACGGTCTTTTGTGGTTTTGTCATATGTTGTAATAAGTGTGCTTAAATTTTGAAGTATTAACAATGTATGTAAATTATGGGTCGTTATTGTTGGTATCAGAGGAAAGGTATAGTCATCCTTTGGAAACTAGGATGTGAAAGTCTTAGTAAGAACCCTAAGGATAAGTCTAAGAATAGAACACAATCTTAGTGTTTTAGAAATGGCCATGAATACCCTAGGATATGTGTGAAATTTTATCCTTGATTATGTGGTTTTCCTATTATAATTAGTGTTTCTCACACTATTCTTCTTGGTTTTAGTCAATGGCTGGAACCCGAAGGAACCGTGTTAATGCGGAATGCGATGGGAAATGCAATGATTGTCCCCCTGAGCAACCAAACGATATGGGAGCTGGAATGCAAAATCTTGTAGCCATGCTCACACAACTTTATCAAGCTATGAATCATGCAGGACTTCCAAACGAGCAAAGGAAGGAGCAACATTCTGTTGAATCCTTCATGAGGCAGCGTCCACCTTCTTTCAGCGGGTCTACTGATCCATTAGTTGCTGAACAATGGATTAGTACTACTGAAAAGATATTTTCAGTTCTTCAATGTTCTGAACATGATAAAGTCATCCTAGCAGTGTATCGTTTGGAAGGAGATGCTGATCAATGGTGTAATCTTATTAAGAATACGAGGCAAAGGGATGAAATTGAGTCTATGGAATGGGACGAGTTCAAGAACTTATTTTTCAATAAGTACTTCCCTCATATTCTCCGAACAAAGATGGAGAAAGTGTTTCTTGAACTGAAGCAAAGGGATGATGAATCTATTGGTACCTATGAAGAAAATTTTACAAGACTTCCAAGGTACGCTTCTGGTATTATTATCCAACCTGAGAGTAATATCGCTCTATTCTTTAGTGGCTTAAAACCAAGTCTTCGAAGGGCGTTAGCCATAAGGGACTTCAATAGCTATGAGGAAATCGTTCGATGTGATCTCAAAGTCGAGATGGAGATTGGAGTCACCCATCAGTCACATGGGTTTGATAAGAAGAGGAAGATGGAATTCAAAGGAAAATCTAAAGAGCACACTGAAAAGAAGATGAGCTTTCCCTTATGCTCAAAGTGTGGAAAGAAACATGGAGGGAGTTTTCTTAAAGGGACAAGTAAATGTTTCAAATGTGGAAAGGAAGGTCATCGGCCATTTGAATGCCGCGATAATGGGATGAAGATGTCAAATGATGCAAAAAAAGGAAGGGATACACAGAATTAACCTACTACACTTCAATGTTTCAAGTGCAAGGAGATGGGGAATTATGCCAATCAATGCCCAAATCCAAGGGTTGATGATGATGGTCGACGTCAACAAAATCTTAAGGCTAAAGACAAAGGAAAGTCACATGCAATTTCTATCAGCGATGTGGAGTATGATAACGAAGTGGTGAAAGGTACACTTACCATCCACTCTAAAGTAGAAAATGTTTTATTTGATTCTGGATCCACCCACTCTTTTATTTCTAAAGAATTTTCTAAGGGTATCACCGTATTACCTCAACAATTAGAAGTTGAGTTAGCTGTGACAACACCTAATGGAACAACAGTCGCATCAAACGTTTATAATTCTTCTCCGATCGAAGTTTGTGGGAAAGTGCTTCCTGCAAATCTTGTGATCCTTCCTTTTGTGTAATTTGATGTGATTCATGGCATGGATTGGCTTTCTCTACATGGAGCTCATATCAATTTCCAAAGAAGGGAAGTCACATTTCATATTCCAGATCAATCTACGATCGTCTATCAATGCAAGGATGAATATAACCTTCAAGTGGAAATTCCTTCCATCTTATGGGTCTTGATTCCACTAAATGAAGGTTATTTATCTCAAATGGTTGGTGAGAAACTTATGATTAAGAATATTCCCATCATACGAGAGTTTGATGATGTCTTTCTGGAGGAATTACCGGGTCTTCCACCAAATCGTGAAGTTGAGTTTTCAATAGAACTCGTACCGGGTGCTTTGCCTATTTCAAAGACACCTTATAGAATGGCCCCAATTGAGTTGAAGGAATTGAAGAAGCAACTCCAAGAGAATCTTGATAAGGGATTCATACGCCCTAGTGCGTCACCTTGTGGAGCACCTGTTCTATTTGTTAAGAAGAATGATGGATCAATGAGACTCTGCATTGATTATCGAGAACTTAACAAGATCACTATCAAGAACAAATATCCTCTCCCACGCATTGATGACTTATTTGACCAACTACGCGGAGCTCAATACTTTTCCAAGATTGATCTTCGTTCAGGGTATCATCAATTAAGGGTCAAAAGGGAGGATATACCAAATATGGCTTTCCGTACAAGGTATGGACACTATGAATTTATAGTGATGCCATTTTTTCTTACTAATGCCCCTGCTATCTTCATGGATCTAATGAATAGAGTCTTTAGAGACTATCTTGATCAATTTGTGGTAGTCTTTATAGACGATATTCTTGTCTATTCAAAGAGCAAGGAAGAGCATGAAGATCACTTGAGAATTATATTGAAGACCCTGATAAAGGGGAAGCTTTACGCCTAATTTACCAAGTGTGAATTTGGGCTTCAAAAAGTTGCATTTTTGGGTCACATAATCTCAAAAGAGGGGATATAGGTGGATCCAGCAAAAATAGAGGTTATCGAAAGATGGTCAAGACCAACAACAGTAACTGAGATCTGATGTTTTCTTGGTTTGGCTGGATATTATCAACGTTTTGTAAAAGATTTTTCATGATTATCTAATCCACTCACCAAGTTGACTCGGAAAGGAGTAAAGTTTGTTTGGACAGAGGAATGTGAAGAGAATTTCAAGGAGTTGAAAAGAAGGTTATCCAGTGCACTTGTGCTCACACTACCTTGTAGTGGAGAAAGGTTTGTGATCTACAGTGATGCATCCAAGAAGGGATTGGGGTGTGTTCTTATGCAAAATGATATGGTGATAGCTTATGCCTCACGGCAGTTGAAAATTCATGAGCAAAATTACCCAACACATGATTTGCAGTTGGCTGTGGTAATCTTTGCATTAAAGATTTGGAGGCATTACCTTTATGGTGAAAGGTGTGATATTTATACTGATCATAAAAGTTTAAAGTATATTTTCACACAAAAGGAGTTTAATATGCGTCAAAGAAGATGGTTGGAGATGATTAAGGATTATGACAGCTCAATCCATTACCACCCTGGGAAAGCAAACAAGGTGGCAGATGCATTAAGTCGACAAGAACATGCTAGTTTATCCATGATGAGGATCACAAAAGATCCAATATTTATGGATTTACAAAGGATGGATCTTGGAATTACAATGGAAGGGGAAAAATATTATCTTTCTCAAATGAATGTTCAACCATCTATACATGTGAAGATTAAAGAGGCACCGAATGAAGATGTAGAGTTACAAAAGAAGGTGAGAAATGTTCCTGAATTCATCCTTGATTGTGATGGGATAATAAAGTACAGAAATTGGGTTTGTGTTCCTCCCATCCCCGAATTAAAGAAGGAGCTGCTGGATGAGGCTCATAGTTCCTCATTCTCTATTCATCCTGGAAGCACGAAGATGTATATGGACCTGAAAGAGTACTTCTGGTGGGATGGCATGAAAAGAGATGTCGCTGAATATGTCTCTCGATGCTTGGTTTGTCAACAAGTTAAAGGTGAGAGACAGAAGTCTAAGGGGATGTTACAACCATTACCCATACCCGAATGGAAATGAAAAAACATCACTATGGACTTTGTCCCAGGACTTCATAAAACATCCAAAGGCAATAATGCTATCTGGGTCATAGTTGATCGTCTTACAAAGTCTGCACAATTTATTTCTATTAGAGAGGATTATATCTCTAGATCAGCTTGCCAGGATATATGTAAAGGAAGTAGTAAGATTGCATGGAGTACCACTTTCTATTATATCTGATCGGGATCCGAGATTTACCTCGAAGTTCTGGCGAAGTCTTCAGCATACTCTGGATACAGAGTTGAGTTTCAGCACTGCTTATCATCCCCAGACAGACGGTCAGTCTGAGAGAACAATTCGAACCCTAGAAGATATGTTGAGATCTTGCTCTATGGATTCCAAAGGAGGTTGGGATCAACACCTACCATTGGTGGAATTTTCTTATAATAATAGATTTCACTCCAGTATTCAGATGGCTCCTTATGAAGCTCTCTATGGAAAGAAATGCAGGACTCCAACTTGCTGGGATGAAGTTGGGGAAAGAAAGATACTAGGACCTGATCTCGTTGATGAAATGGCAGAAAAGGTCAGATCTATTCAACAACAAATAAGAGCAGCTCAGAGTCGACAGAAATGTTATGCCGACAACCGAAGAAAAGACCTAGAGTTTGAAGTGGGTGATAAAGTGTTCTTAAAAATATCTCCCTGGAAGAGGGTTATGAGATTTGGAAAGAAGGGGAAGTTGAGCCCTAGATATATCGGTCCTTTCGAAATACTGGATCGTGTTGGAAAGGTAGCTTACCGATTGGCGCTTCCACCGAATCTCTCTCAAGTTCACGATGTGTTCCATGTATCTCTCCTGAGAAAGTACATACCTGATCCTTCACATGTACTCAGCTCAGATGTTGTACCACTGGAGCAAGATCTTTCTTATGAAGAAAAACCGATAGAGATTCTGGATCGTAGCGAAAAAGTCCTACGAAACAAGACCACTCGATTGGTGAAAGTTTTATGGAGGAACCACCAACTTGAAGAAGCTACATGGGAGCTTGAGGATATGACAAGGGAGAAGTATCCTCATCTGTTTGTTACAAAGTGACGAATTTCGAGGGCGAAATTCTTTTTATGGGGGGTAGAATCTAACACCCGATATTTTTATGATTAATATTTTGTTTTTATATATCATCAAAGGAATCTTTCACTAAATACTAGCTTGGCTTACTTTACACGCAATCACGACCTTCCTCGATAGCTTGCGTCGTACGCAATACCGAGTTTCACTAAACAACGATATGCTATTAAAATATTATTAAAACTAGCCGTTATGAATAGTAATAAGCACTTTTTGAAATTTTATAAATTTTATTTTTTCAAAATGGACTTCATTTTTGGATTCGGAAAACCGAAATTAGCCTAGGGTGAAATTTTGGTATTTTTCTGAAAACATTCAATTTTTGATGAATAGTGAAACCACTAAGTGGTAGGTTAAAAACTGAATTTTTCATAAAACATAATTTTACCGCTTCTGTAAATGGAATTTCGAAAATCCGACAGACACGGTTGATATCAGTAAGTAAAATGTGGTTCAATGAGATAAAAATAATTTTTTGGTGAATAGTAACTTTTTACTTTTTTTACCACGGTTAATAGTAAATAGGGGTAAATATGATATTACTGTTACCCTAACACATGTCCTAATTCTATTAGAGAAGTTTAATTTGACCAAAAACAACCTTATGAATAAAATATGACCATTTAGGCCCACTTGGGCTAGATTATGACATTTATTATTAATTTATTTAAAGAAGGGTTAAAATAGTTAAAATCAATGTTTAATAAGTAAATCATTTTTAATATGGGGTTATACATAAGATAAATTAGACTATAAATATTCATTAGAAAGCTAAAACGATTTCCTACATAATGGTATTTTATTTATAATTTTTATACATTAAATAATTTAATTTAGTTATGATACAATTATGATGCAGTAATTATCTTATTTATGAAATATTGACATAATTGATGTTATAAACACCAAAATAAATGTAATTTGAGACTTTTTATGAATTCTAATAATTTTCTAGGTTACTATGATATATTAGTGTTGATTTAATAAACTTGGTTAGAACATATAATTCTGTTATGACTTTCACAAAAATCATATATCAAATAGTGTCAAAAATGACACAAAATAGTTTTTAAATCAAATATTATATTATTAATTGTTATTTTATTCCTAAAAATATATGGTTCGGCCACATGACTTGGATAAGGATATATATATTAATAATAAATAATTTGGGGTTCGTTTGGCATGTTATAGTAAGTATATTAACCATATAGTGAAAGAAAACAAAAAGACACGGTAAAAGTTAAATTATTTAACTTAGAGTTTAATCTAATTGATAAGGTTAAAATAATACCCTAAACTTGTCTAAATCCTATTGGTTGATAGGATTTCGACCCTTCCCCACTTTAGCTTCGAAATAAGACCCTTTGGAACCATTATAAACCGATTTTGACTTTAATATAAAATAATATTTTGAGATATTTCTAAGGTGCCCCTCTCCTCCCTTATAAAAGGGCACCTCCTCCCCCTACTCCTCACACCAATTTGAGCACTCAAGCTCGTCCAACCCCTACCATGATCTCCTCTCCACTTCCCTAGAATAATCCTAGAGGTCCTGGTCTTCTTCAAAGACCAATCTTAGTTCCCTAAGTGGAGGATTCAAAGAAGCGTTCAAAAGAAGAGGTAATATCCAATACCGATCTTTTCAATTTCTTTCTTCATCAACTTCTTCTTCTTTAGTTGTTTCATGATAAAGTAATAACATAAGGTTTACTTACATACTGATATGTTATTATAAATATGAAACAACCCTAATTCACCTTCTATCCATCCTACGGAAAAATGAAATCACCGCGCGTGCGTACGTACGGAATACCGTCTCCACGCCGTGGTGTAATCTATTTTCCACCATCACCTTACAAGGATGGGTATAATGGTGTAATGAGTAACTATTTATGATTATTATAAAGTAATATTGATACTGAAATAATATATATATACTCCAATACAATTCCACGATCATAGGAACGATATCATCACTCGTGCGTACGTACGGAATACCGTCTCCACGATGTGATGCGACTCGTTCTACATGATCATCATTAAATAGTAATTATATAAATGAATTGAATGAATAAATATGATATATGTTACACTAATACCATTCTGGATATAAGGTATCTATAACCTTAAAAGAAGAATAAGAATTTATTCGGCAAAACATGCATAAGAACAAAAGGCAATAAAGACCCGAGTAACAAGTAACAATGAAATATTACTAACAAGAAGCTAAGAATATGACCATATATGATATCATATCAATATTTATGATTCTGGAATAAGTCAATAACATTATTTAAACCATTATACAGGAGCTTCGGACACGTACAAAGCAAATCGGACCAAAGGTAAGGGAAGTATCACAATCTCACTTTTATCCGAGATTGTTTTTACTTTGGTAATTACTAGGGTGTATTTTATCATCCACATCCATGTTCCCTCAATATGTAATGTTATTTACATCCAACTACAATTTTTTAAATACCATTTTACCCTTCGGTGAGTTTTTAGTAAAAGATATGAAAGGAATCTTTTGTCATTTTTCATACGAGGTACTTTTTGACTTTTCCGACAAAAGTACGAAGAATGTTTTTTTAAATTATACGGCATGAATGGATTTTTAAAACATTATTTCCAAGAAGCTTCCTTTACATGTTTTCAAGTTTATTTTTAATAAACTTCTTTTAGTTTAGAATTTTATGACATTTTAAGAAAGGAAAAGTGTTTTTGAAGTAGAAAGGATATTTTCCTCAAGAATGGAGTTCAAATGTTTTATCAAAATTATTTTCCATCTAAGATAATATAGGGTTCTATTTTTATCCCTATTATTACATTGATTTGATTATGTTTTGAGGGAATTATTTTTATGAAGTCATTTACCTTATATGACTTGTTTTATGATGTCATGATGTTTCAAGAATCCCGTTTTTGTTACATGTGTTATGCGATGATGTATGATTTATGATTATGTGGCACACATAAGAAATGATTCATTATAAGATGGGTGGGACCTATATCTCCCTCCAATGAATTGGGTAAAGATTTATATCTCATGAGATAGACATGGCTGGAACGGAAGGTTATTTCAGTTCAGTGATACAGGACTGAAATGAGGAGTGAACTCGGTTCAGAAATGGACTTTGTCCGCTAAGATAGTCTTGGCAATGAGTCATGACTAACAAGAAATGATTTTCCATGATTATGTGTACATGACACAAGGTTTCACGTTTTATGTTATGATTATGGGGATCTCATTTTCACTTCTATGATTTATTCCATGTTATGATATTATGATCTGTTTTGCAGGTTATGATTTTCAAAAAGATATGATATGATTTTTATTTTTTTTATTTGCCCTTGCTGAGCATTTGAGCTCACTCTTTTATGTTTTCTTTTCCCCAGGTCAGGAAGATGGATATTAAGTAGAATATGCTAAAAGGGACCCTAGATATGATGAAATAAATGGGAGACACTGTAGAAGATTTATGAACCAGTTGTTTATGTTTCCCAGTTTCTAAAGACACTATACCTATACGGTCCTTTGTGGTTTTGTCATATGTTGTAATAAGTGTGCTTCAATTTTGAATTATTAACAATGTATGTAAAGTATGGGTCATTATAACAACTCCCACCTCAGAGATGACGTGTCCCAATAAGTGGGCCTCACGTAACCATAACTAACACTTCAAGAGCTTTCCATAAAGCTGGTGCTCTCGGAGTGTGTCTAGTACAACCCGAAAGTGGTAGGTGTGCTCCTCCTCAATGATCGAGTATATCAATATGTCGTCGATGAAGACCACGACAAATTGATTGAGGTATGGCTGAAAGATCCTGTTCATGACACTCATGAAAACTGCTGGATTATTGGTTACGCCGAAAGGCATAACCAAGAACTCATAGTGGCCATACTGACATTTGAAGGCCGTCTTCTGCACGTCCTCGTCTCGAACTCTGAGCTGATGATAGCCTGATCTAAGGTCTATCTTTGAGAACCACCGTGCTCCCATGAGATAATCGAAGAGGTTGTCAATCCTTGGTAGCAGATACTTGTTCCTCACGGTCACCTGGTTCAGGTGAAGATAGTCGACACAAAGTCGCAAGCTCCCGCTCGCCTTCTTGGTGAACAATATCAGGGAAGCCCAGGGTGAAACACTAGGTCGGATGAATCCCTTGCCCTGTAAGTCCTCCAACTATACCCATAGCTCTCAAAGATCAGAGAGGGCCATCTGATATGTTGGATTGGATATTAGGGCTGTCCCGGGGTACAAGTCAACATATAAGTATACCTCTCTGTGAGGAGGTGGTCCTGGGACATCATCGGGGAAACGTCTCCATACAAATCCACCACTACAGGAAAACTGGGACTCTGCATGTCAACTTCTCCTAGGACGAGGCTAGCCAACTGATGGGTGATGGGCTGTCCTTTCCTCTACGTGAGTCCATCATGTGCTGCAAAGGCTCCCTTCTCACCGGTTAAGGTTAACATACTCCCGTCAGTGCGTACACACCGCACCTTGCGCCTAATACAGACGATCTGAGCATGGACTGTAGATAACAAATCCATGCCCAAGATGACGTCGTAAGGCCTCGAAACTGCTACAAGAAAATCCCAGCCGAAGCTCTCGCCTCCTATAGTACTCTTACACTGCTGGAACCAGTGCGTAATCATCGAGTCTTCTCCCGTAGGAGTCTCTATCCGTAAGGATCGAGCCAACAGCTCAGTCAGAATCTCCGAGCTCTGAACAAGGGCAACAACAATAAAAGAATGACTCGCTCCTATGTCTATAAGAACTGCAGAAAGGGTGGAGTAGACACAGATAGTACCTCAAATCATCTCTGGAGCGCTGTGGTCATAGGCCTCGGATGCCTGAAGCTGAGCCTGTCTCTGCCCGCCACCTCCCTGTGGTCGGGGAGGTCCTCCTTGTGGTGGTGGTGGTGGTAAAGCCTCAAAGCGTCTCCCACCACCTGATGCTCGTCCAGCTCCCCTGGATCATCCTCCTGCTCTCGGCAGACTGCCACGGTCGACCCTATACCTCTTCCTGAGTGGCCCCTCAACCGTCTGCTGCTCCTCTGCACAGCGGGTCGGGCAGTCACGAGCCATGTGGCCCTGCCCGCCGCATGCGTAGCACTACCTGCTCCTCGGAAGGCTAGCTCTGCGCCATGTGCCCCGCACCTCTGAGCCTGTGTCTTGAGGTCGTCTGCCCAATGGTCCGGTCCCCCTGGACCCCTGTGACATCCGTCGGCTGATAGCTGCAGACGACTCTGCTACGTGCCGCCCTGCGGTAGGTCTCGCTGCTGGCGTAGGTTCACCAAGAAAGCTCTCTATGTGAAGAGATCACTCCAATACTCCTACCTCTGTCGGAATTCTGAGGGAGATCATCAACACCCTGATCTCACGCCTCAGTCCCTGCTCGAACGTCTGGGACCGGAAGAATGGGTCTCGTACCATGTCCATCGAATAGCGCAAGAGATCGGTAAATCTCACCGAGTACTGGGCGACCGTCATGCTGCCCTGCCGCAGCTGTATAAGCTCCTGGATGCGCACCGCACGGAGTGTGGCTAGGATGAACTCCGAGTGAAAGAGGCTCCCAAAGTCCGTCTAGAAGAGTGATGCCTCGTTGTGCACCTGGAGCATCAAGATCCACTATCTGCCTGCTGCCTCGTGCAGGAGGCTCACTGCGAGCATCACCATGAGGTCAGCTAGTATCCCCACCGCCTTCAGCCAATCCTCGGCTGCCTGAGGGTCCGTCTCCCCACAGAACATGGGTGGTATCTGTTGCTGAAACTCATAAATCGCACTAAGCCGACGTGCACCATTAGCGGCTGGGGCTGGTAGCATCGATGGCTCGGTGGCTAGAGGTACCGCCGGTGCCTCCACTGTCAAAGGGCCCTGCACCAAGGCCCCATCGCTCAGTGGGATGTATTCTCGCACAACGCTCGGAACCCTAGCTGGCTGCCGTTGTGGGGCCATTCTGAAAAGAAACAGGTGAAACACGGTCAAAAAAATATACCTGGTGAGATGAAACAAAGTAATCACAAAGAAAACTTTTTAAACACACATGCAATCAATGTTTTCGTGCATTGAGTCAGAAATCAGATGTCAGGGTCCTGGTGTACGGATACGTCAGCCGCCGCACCAACACTGGACTCCCTGGACTGATAACCATACTCAATACCCTTAACACTATTGCCTCAAATAGAAGAAAGATCAGAGTCATGTGTTCTATGGTATAACCGAACTCTTTTGATACCAATTTGTCACGACCCGTCCTCAGGGCCCGTGCCGTGACTACCCCAAGCCCGTCTCCCATAGGCCAGGGGCTGGCGACTAGAACCAAGGCATAAATCTCAACAAAAAGGGGAAGGCATTGCCTTTTTAAAGTAAACAAACACCACAGAGCAAACCAGCAGATGTAAACAATAAGTAAAACCGAGTACAAAAGTAAGTGCAGAAAGTAAATGGTCCAGAATACAAACCCAAACTGAAAGTAAAGTACAACTGGAAAGAAAGTACAACAACTGAAAGTAAAGCAGCAATGTCGAGCCATCCACTGGAAGTCCCACCTGAAGGGTGGGTACAGATAGCCACCTCAGCTTCTCGGGTCAAGTCGTCCACTCCGTGTACGTCCTGCCCAGTGGTCCACCTCCAAGTACCGACTTCTCCACTAACCTCTACCACAATCAGTGCTCTCCGTTGTCTGCATCCAACACAACATAGTGCGGGCATAGCCCGTGCAGGGGTGAGTATACGCTACTCAGTAGGGACCCCGAGACCCCCGAAGGTCTCCCAGAATCCACAAAGGATAATCCAAAAAAGAAAGATACAACCACGAAGTAACAACCAACACTACTTAGGTATAAGCCCATACATATACCTAAGCCATCAATTCCAGTTCGGCTCCAACACCTGAGCCCAAGTTCGATCACGTCCACACAGGATAGTACAACCCAATCCACATAGGAAAGCAAGTCAATCATATCGAAGA
The DNA here is from genome assembly GCA_963277665.1 of Viscum album. Classification (NCBI taxonomy): domain Eukaryota; kingdom Viridiplantae; phylum Streptophyta; class Magnoliopsida; order Santalales; family Viscaceae; genus Viscum; species Viscum album. The sequence continues at coordinate 64,814,705 of OY728132.1, read as the reverse complement.
TAATGATTGAAAGTCAAGACTCAGCTCACACAGGTATACTTCTTCGTAAGGTGATAGAGATGATCAGATATAGCCACCGATTCATCTATGCTGGGACCCACGTAGGATACTAAACCAGCCAAGCTGCCGAACCCACAAAGGATTTCAATGCAGTCTTCATTTTTGTAGAACCCACATATGATTTCAGTATGGTCTTCATCGCTTCCAAACCCACATAGGATTTCAGTGTAGTCTTCATCACCGTCAAACCCACATAGGATTTTAGTACGGTCTTCATCGCTGCTGAACCCACATAGGATTTCAGTGCAGTCCTCATCACCGTCGAACCCAAATAGGATTTCATTACGGTCTTCATTGCTGCCGAACCCACATAGGATTTCAGTGCAGTCTTCATCACCATAGAACCCACATAGGATTTCAGTACGGTCTTCATCACTGCCGAACCCACAAAGTATTTCAGTGCAGTCATCATCACCGTCGAACCCACATAGGATTTCAGTACGGTCTTCATCGGTCGCAGTTGTAGCCATCTCTAGGGTTCCGCACACAGCAGGCTCGTTCTGAGAGGGTCTGCTCCACGAGCCAAGGGGTCAATACATCAACTGACATGTAGTCCGGATTTTATGTATCTCAATGTTCCATCTTGACAAAAGGAACTAAACGTGATAGACGGCACGTCAATCAGACGCCCGGTCTGAGAGTTATTGGCTTTTTTGTTCTAGGGGCCCAGTTGGTTTTCAAGTTAAAACCAACCCAACCACACTCCAACTGCATATAAACCTCGAGCGGAGTAAGCCAAAAGGTCTGTCTCACTATGAAAAGTCCGACAAAGTCAACGACACGTAAATCGGACGTCTGGAGCTCAAGTTATAAACTTTTCTGCTTCGAGGGCCCAGTTGGTTTTGTGATCGAACCAACCAGGCCATACAGAAAGTTCTCCTAATCCTTGAGTGTAATATACCAAAACAACAATCTTGATCCAAGGATCACATCGCAACTGATGGTGCATCGATCAGAGGTCCATAGCCCAAGATATGGGCGTTTGAACGGAACTGTCTGGAAATAGGGGGTTTAGGGCCCGGACCGACCCAGCCCAAGACCCCCTGGGTCGGCCCGAACCGGGAGACCCAAACGGGGTTCGGGTCCGTCCCTTTAGGGCGCGGCGTAGCATGGACAGGGTGCGACCCGGTCCGTCTTGGAGGTGACCCGACCCAGACTGGGCGCGGCGCATCCCAGCCTGGTGTGCGCTCGCGGCCCGCGGGGCCAGCTCGGCCACGCCGAGCTGAGCGGAACGGGGGGGGGGGGGGGGGGGGCGTTGCCCCCCCTATTTGAGTAATCACAGACCCCACGTGGGGGGCATCTCCTTCGGCCAGCTGGGGGTTACGACCCCCGGTTTTCTGGAAGTCGGCTGGTCGGTGCTGCTGTCGCCGGACCGTCGGGGTCCTGCCCCTCGGAGGCGCCGACGGCCGGTTGTTCCAGTTTCCCGGCCTTGCACCACCGCGGCCTTGTCCGACCGGCGCGGCGTGATGGTGCCGTGACCCTCCTCCGCTGCCCCACTCCGGCCGCGGTGTCTTCTTGATTCTCCGGTGCGGCGCGACGGCACCGCGCCCCTTCGCTAAGGCCCGACTCCAGCCGCGGGTTCATTCGGCCTCAATGGCGCGGTGCGACAACACAGTGCATCATTTCCATATTTCTCCATGATTCCACGCGGTGTCGTTGCACCGTTCCACCTTCTTCTGAACCGCAACAACATAACAAAAAAAGGGGAAGGAGATTTGGTCGTGTTCGGGTTGTCCGACCTCCTCCCGATAAGTTGATATCAAGTGGCCCAAAAATAAAGACGAAGAACGGAAAAGGATATTTCACGAACAAAATGTAACTAACCCCTACCTCAAGGTGTCGTCGAACGAAGGTTCTTCGCGGGAAAGAACGTCGCGGAAGACGACGCCGCGGTACACGGTTTCGCATCGTCGATCTTCAGGGAACTAGCGTTATTCGTCATCTTCCGTCAGAGTCCAGCGTTCTTCATCGTTCTTCGTGCTCTCCAAAGAATAAGATGAAGATTCAAGGCTTTCAGTAATTCCTCCAAATACTTCTCGTAGAACAAAAAAACCACAATAAAATAAGGCGTTGCCTCATTTTATATATCATGCCAACCCTTAATTGAAATTAAAATTAATAGACGGTTTAATTATCAAGCGTTGAATAATTAATGAGACGTTTAATAATCCAATTAAACGCGAGAGTTGACTTGGCATTAATGAGGGGGGGGGGTGAGTTACCAAAATAAATGTGCATGGGAGGTAAAAGGAAATTAAAGGGGGTGGGGCTCCTATGGGCCCCACCTCACTAATATCCTACCTAGGAGTTAGGATATCAGTGGGTCCCACTCCAACCACCATGCCTAGGTTAACTGTACATAGAATAAAAATAAAATCTATTGCACAATATTTTATTTTATTCTTTAGTTAACCCAAACAATTATTAAACTCACCCGAGCAAACGCAACTCCAGAAAAGGTGTTTTTAAGCAATTAACGGCGCTTCCGTTCCATTGGTGCCTTTGGATTTCAATTCCAAGAACCTGTTCAAAATTTAGGAAAACCCCGCTCGTTCGTTTACTGAACGTACCCGAGCTAAACTTCAGAAATTGATTCAGGGCACCCCGAGCTTCGGAATCAGGGGCCGTCAGAAATTGCGTTCTTGTAAAATTCCAAAGAAAATTATGAAAAAATTACCATGAATTTTATGGGTCTTTACATAAAGTTTAATGACCAATCCTCCTATGACACATAATGTCATCTATGTAGGTTCCGAGCATAGCAAAAGCACGGTTGGGCCGACACCCAACATTAATTTTTACCACGATCATTTATTATTCTACGATCAATATGACGATGAACGCTAGTCTCCAAGTAATAGAATCAATGATTTAGATAAAGAAGGAAGAGGATCGAAACCATTTGTGCGGATCTTTCACGTCATATTTATAACTAATTTAATTAATTTCATAAATAAAGGAATACCAGGATCTTCGGTATGTTTTTCATTAATAATTCTGATCGTCTGAAAAGACCCTTTAAAACTATTTCATTGCACTTGCAAGGATCCAAACCAGAATCCCTCTACTGTTGATCTAAATAGGATTCAATAGCCTATGATCGGCACCACTCATTCTCTGACAACTATCACTAAGATGCAAGTGTCTTGTGTCGGTCATTCTTGATTGATTCTTCTACAGCCTTGAATAATGTCTCTCATTCATGAGAGGGTTGGTAAGAGGATCTGAGATAGAATTATTTTTATCTCAACAATTCTCAATTCCATGGGTGTGTGGTTTTGTTACATGAAAAAATAGATATTTGTGTCTATTTATCGACATGGGGCTTCAGTTAAAATATTTAATTGCATAAGAAAAATTAAATACATTAACAACCTTTGAGATAATACAAGATTTTAATAATAATACCTTGTCATTAGTTTTGGTGCACCAACTTGTGCAAAATGAAATTATAAATAAAATTATGTATCACAAAATTATAGTAGCGTTAATATTATTATATTAATTTTTTCCAAATTGTTAAATAATTATTTATCATCTTGAAAATAATTATTTTACTACCGGACTAGCCTTGGTATGCTCGAACACCACTTCTATTTATTGAACACCCTGATAAATAAATAAATAATATATTCTCTTAAATAAATATTTTATTTATAAACATGTAATGAAATATTTATTAAATTTACAATAAAATAAATAAATAAATTTTACCCACAATCCAGTGAAAAAATAATTATTTAATTTATAAAATCAGTTTATCTTTATTAAAATTTTTCACAGTATTGATAATAATATTTATTTCGTCAATTAAATTCAAATAGAATTAAACAGAGATCACCAATAACACTTAGTGTGTGACCCTCTAGGATTCTTTCTCATTGGAATTAGGCAGGCTTGCCCAAAGTCCAAGAGTAATGTCTAGAAATGGGTCATGGAACCCAATAGAAAGAATATAAAGTAGAAACCATAACCTCCAAATACAGATGCTCACTATGTAATATAATCCCTTTGTCGAAATATCTCATCAATAAGGATTCATGATAGTGTCATCAACTTTTATGCATGATACATCATTTTTTGAATACATGAAATAAACTCGTCATTAAACCATGGCCATGGAATTTCGCACGACGGTTCTATTTCAATCACAGGGATGAGATATCAGCTTCCATAAATGGTAGGGACAAATCCTTCCTCCACTTATCCATTAATAACATGCCACTCATGATGCACCCAACTTACCCTAATTCCGGCCAACTGTCCGTGTAACAGTTTTCATCAGTAAATCAATGTGGGCGATTGGTGACATTTATTAATGATAATACGAAATTATAAGGATCATTACACACGCTCGTTGATAGATATATCTGATGACACCAAAAAATGTGAAATTACTACTAGCAGTTCTATTCTTACAATCCCTTATCTTAGAGATTACCAAGTGTGAACATCAAGAGAGGAAGTATCATCTGGTTATGAGTAATCACACCTAACAGTATTCATCCTATGTGTCCCATCATAAGATGTCATCCAACTGTAGAAATATATTTAAGAATATTATTATATGATTTTTAAGGTTCTCATCATAGCGGGGAGCTACAATGACCTTATCAATGAAACAAATACTTTATGTCATTATTAGATCATAATCCTGCAGAACAATGAAAAATATATAATAAAATTTTAAATATATAAATACATTAAATATCCATGAAATGAAAGTAAAAATAGTTGGTTTTAAGAACCCAACTATAAAAAATTATCACTTGGACTAGATCCAACTACCTACCACTTTCAATCCAGTAGACCTCACATAATGATCATGTTTCTGCTAAGTCAAGGAATTAGTCAAGGGGTCTACCACCCTATCTTCCATGGAAATAATGCTCACTAAAACATAACCTCTCTGAGAAAAATCCCTCAATAGATGATACATCAAAAGTATGTGCTTTATCTTCTAATGTGACCATGGATCTTTTGCGAGATCCATCGCTACAATATTATAATAGAATAGTGTGATGGGATCTTTAATGATAGGTATCAAATCCAACTTATGGATGAATCTTCGTATCCAAATTGGCTCTTTAGCTTCCATAGAAGCTGCGATATATTCGGACTCTACAGAAGAATCTACAAACACAATTTTCATTGATCTCTTCCATCTCACTACTCCTACCTTCAATGTGAAGATGTATCCCATTTGTGAATTCCGGTCATCTTGATCAGTCTAGAATCTAGAATCTGTATATCCTTTAATGATGAGTTCTTAATCTCCTCCATAAACCCACAACATATCCTTAGTATGACTCAGATACTTTAGGATAGTCTTGACTGCCATCAAATGGCGGTCACCTGGGTCAGCTTGATATTTACTTTCCACACTCAATGTGTAGGCGACATCAATCCTAGTACATAACATGTCATACATGATTGAACCAATCACTGATGCATATGGAGTCGTGGCCATTATCATTCTTTCATCTTGTTTATGAGGAAACATTTTCTTAGAAATTTGAATTCCATGTGACGCTGGGAATAATCCCATATTGGATTTTTCTATAATAAATCTCTTCAGTATCTTATCAAGGTATGTACTTTGACCTAGTCCCAGAAATCTCTTGGATCTATCACGGGGGATATTGATCCCAAGAATATAGGCTGCCTCACCCAAGTCCTTCATGGAGAAACATTGATTCAACAACAACTTAACAGACTGTAATAATGGTATATCATTTCCAATAAGTAATATTTCATCAAAAAATACTATTAGGAAAACAACTACACTCCCATTAAAACATTTGTAGATACAAGGCTCACATTCGTTCTTGATAAAACGAAATTTTTCTATGGATTCATCAAAACTAATGTTCCATGACCTGGATGATTTCTTTCATCCATAAATGGATTTCTATAACTTTAATACTGTATTATAATACTTTACAGTCATAAAACCTTCAGGTTCTATCCTATAGACATCTTTTTGAAGGTTCCCATTATGGAAGAATGTTTTGACATCCATTTTCCAAATCCGATAGTCATGGTAAGTGGCAATGGCCAATAGAATTCTGATCGATTTAAGAATTGAAACTAGGAAAAAGGTTTTGTCGTATTCATTGCCTTGACGTTGTTTGAACCCTTTTTCAACCATTCATTCCTTATAGGTACTAACTTATCCTTCAATGTCCAATTTCTTCTTGAATACCCATTTGAAACCAATAGGAATTACATGAACTAGAAGATCTACAAAATTCCATACTAGGGTTTGGTTCATGGAATCCATTATAGAATTCATGGATTCTTTCCACTTAGAAACATCTAATCCACTTTCATATTCCTTGTAGGTTAGAGGATAATTATTGTCAACTAATAATGAGTCACCTTCCTCAGTAAGAAGAAAACCATACAGTTCCTGTTTTATAAACTCTGTTGTTCCCCTCCAAATTAACTTTTTATTTTATAACACTTTTAAGGGGGGAGTGATAACCCTACAGAAATGAATATCAACTATCAAAGGAAACAATTGAATTATTAAACATAAGTCTAAGGTGATTATAATATCCTTCCCTAAATAGTTTATAGGGTAGTGAACATTCCTAGAATCATGGATCATCCCCTATGTTATATTCATATTGCCTTTCTAGATACTTCCAAGCCATCATATATTATGATCTACTAATCTTCCCCATATTGAAGCCTCTAATAAATATGCAAACTTTCTTGTCAATCCTTCCATCTTTATCCCTATTAACTGCCAGTTGGATCATTCTACCCATCATTTTGTCAATATTGTCCCTTGCTTCCTTGATCACTAGAGCATCCTCCTTCATTTATTTTCCATAGTGCATGAGTAGTTCTATCTGAATATCCAAATTCACATCCTTATGGACCTAAAATCCATATGGAGTTTCTGATTCACATTACTATACGGGGAGAAGAGTATCCACCCACTCCCACATCATCTTCTCATAATGAAGTTGCATCTCCTAATGATGGGCATCGACCTTTTAGTCTCCTTACACATTTACATGGGAAGAAATGACCTCATCCTGTTGAGCCTCCTCCCCTACTTCTTGATAGATATCGTGCTCCTTTAGTTTACCCAATTTTTTGGCCGACTGAGTCTACATAGCTTTAGGAAGATAAGAGTAATCTTTATGGCCCTTAGATTTTGGATTCAAGGAAACAATACAACTCCCCGAGAACCTATTTTCCTTATTTCCTTGCTTCCTTATTTGGTTGTGAAGACCTTTACCAACCCCTCCCAAACCGCTATCATCTGAGGGTTGTCCGTCTTCATAAGATTCACCCTCATAGGGACCATTGGAGTTGCATACAAACTCATCCTCATTACTTAGACTTTAAAATCTGTTGTTTAAGTTGCGAGAGGATAAAATTCACCCAAATTTGGTTCCCTAATTGGTGATCGAAGACTTTCCAACATCATGTGCAGGCTCCTCCCACTCCTATAAATCCTTGGACTTGACCTTTCTAGATGAATGTATCCCGCTATCAGAGTCATTGCTATCTCCAGCACATACAACCATCAAATAAGTGCATGGTTTTAGACTATCCTCACTCATGGAGGTCAGTTCAATCGCTCCTTTAGAGACCCCCAAATCCGAAGAATAAATAATGTTCAAATCCAGAGATTCCTCGACCACAACACTGGCTTGGGAACCCCATGATAACGACTTGATGCCAAGAGGGATCTCCAAATCTCTTCATAGCCTATTGAAGATCTCTACTACACTGGGCTCTGGATTAGATATCTTTACTAGTTTTTATTTCATTTCTCCAGCCGAACACAAGGTCACCTCAACCTTTCCTATCCCCTATCTAGAACCATCAAAACCATCTCCTGACCTTACACAATCCCTAACACAGAGTAAACCATCATCACTTGGAGGACTACCCTGGACCCAGTCTGTCTGGACCTCCCCATTACCTCCCGATTTTCACACCCTTCACTTGCATATCACCAAAGTATGCCCAAACACCTTGCCCAATAAAAAATAATCAAACCATGATTCAAAAATATTGGTATACTTATATCTAAATTCCTCTCCCATGAAAATCAATAAGGCTTCAATAGAAGGCTTTGAAACATTAACCTCGACACACACTCTTAGGGAAATCAGGTGACACATCGCATGAGACCGATTATCGATGCCGAGGAATAGCCCAACCAGATTTCTATGAAAACTAAGAGTCGATGGATTTTGGAATGGAAGAGGACGTTCTGAAAAATATACCCAAAATGATATCTTTGTAGTGTATCGTTTCATATGGATTTCATATAAACATTTATAGATGATAAATTGGGCATGGCCCCAAGAGCAAGGTGTGCTCGACCATGTGAGAATCAGTTCATATTTTGAGGAAAGCTGAATCATAAATCTCATAGAGTCGATAAGTCCAACAATAACACGCTCCTATAAAACCCATTTTTCAAAAATTAAGTGGTCAAAAGCATCCACTTAAGGCTAGGACCATTTGAACTGCATAATCAGGGTAAGGTCTAGTAGTGAAGATGGCTTTGTTTATTCCAAGTTCGAGATCGGATGAAGCGAAATACATTTGAAGCTTTCAGAGACTTTTGGGTTGATAGAAATCTATGGGAATGATGGAATCCAATCAGGGTTAGAAAAGTGTTAAGGCCACGAGGCTGAATATCCTGAGAGGGGGGGGGGGGGGGTGAATCAGGGAATGAGTAATTTAAAATTAAAGCCCGTTCTGATCTTGTTTCACTATTAATAAAAACACTCTTCTCTCTTTTTCCTATTTAACAATATTAGCAGAAAGTAAGGCATGCACATGACACATCAATTTTTACTTGGTTCACCCTCACTGGGCTACGTCCACGGAGCATACACCGACAAGTTTCCGGTCGTACCAAATTCCACTAAACTTCACTAGATGTGGATTACAAGGTATGGGAACAGTCACTCTATCCCAGGCTCACTGCATTCACAAGGTTTAGGGTCAGCTCACTGCTTTCCCAAGGGTCACTCCATGTTTCTCTCTCTCTGGCTCAGTGCCGGTGGGGAGGATCACCTTCTTCCTCTTCCATTTCTCAATGCTCTAGAAGGATTCCACTCAGAGTTTATATACCTATAGGTCTCTTTATTTTCATTAAGCAATGCATATTTCCCTTTATGTAGAAGCTCTTTGGAAGTCCAAATTTCACCCGTAGATGAATCTCTCTTTTCACCAAAGGTATCGGGAAAAATTGCAGCTTCCATGCAGCCCGAAAATCACTGCTGGAAATAAACCTTACTTGGCACGCAAGTCAACCTTGGCGTGAAAGTATCGGCGCGCAAGTCAAAACTGGCGTGCAAGTCCACCTCTCACAATTTCCCGACACAAGCTTCATCAACTCCAAACTTGCGCGACTCACTTCCTTTTATGCCCAAACCAACATTGGCGCGCAACTACCAACCAGCACGCAACTTCTCACGCTGGCGCGCAACTCCTCACACTGGCATGCAACTCCACATGCGTGACCACACACCACTTGCATAACCACCACACCTGCGTGATGGGAACTGTGATTTCTCAAATTTTTGAACTCAAGTGAAGAATTAAGAGGGGTGGTCTAGTATTTATAGGCATTTTGTCACCCCTGCGCGACGGCAAACAAGTCTCTCCTCGACGCGCAAGTCTCGGCGTGCAGGTCTCTTCTCCTTCAAGTCACTTGCGTGACCTAATTCCAAAATTGTGAGAACCAATTTCCTTTGTCATGTTTTGATATTCTAATCTTGAAAAACCACAGGCGCGCAAGTTCTCAAGCTTCCAAGGCATCGGCGCGCAAGTCTCTTTCACGGAACGCAAGTCACTTGCGTGCCACCACCAATACTTGCGCGACACCTATCCTTTTGCCACATTTTGATGATCTGATATTGAAAAACATATGGCGTGCAAGTTTCCAAGCCTTCGAGTACACTGCACGCAATTCCCTTTTCCAAAAACCACTTTTCATCATCTGACGATTTTCAAGCCCAAAAATTTGGCAAACACTGGAAAATGGTGCCACCTTGTATCTGTTCTTTTATACCGCCTCCAGATCATCCGGTCCTTTTGTCGACATTCTTGAGTCAACCATGGATCATTTACCACATCTCTTGAAATCGACATTTCATCATGAAATCCTCTTTGTCAACAATTTGTATGTCATTGATTTTTTTTGTTAACAATCACCACTCAGATGTCCACTTTGTCAACAAACACAATCACCTCAAAAATGCTTCAATGATACCTTGAGGGATTTTTTCCCAAAAAAAAGGATATGAAATGAGTACATCAAGAATCATGAGGATGTGGAAAAGTTCCCTCCCACTCTAAGTGGGGAGGGGCCAGAGCAGGGCTCATCACCTCCTAGGGCATGGAAGTGCCACCCGAGCTTAGTCTCTTCACCCATCTAAACTACCTCTGTTGTACACCTATACAGTTATTGTGTATCTGGAATAGTTATTTCTTCCACAGGGATATTTGGAATCTGTTCATGTACTGACTCTTATATACCTTGATCCTCAACTTCATCGAATTCTATCTATCTACCACTATCTCTTTTGGATATTTTCTCCCTCTCAAGGAATATTTCATGTATTTCCACTGTAAACATTTTTTATGATGGGTTGTATAGGTAAAATCCCCTTGTTTTCTTGGGGATTCCTATAAATCTACACATTTGGCCTCATGGTAAATTTTTATTACCTGAAGAGGCCTTAACCAATGAATCACTTCCCTACAAATGTAAATTCAATGACATGGCTTTCTTTCCACTCCAGAACTCGAATGGAATTCCATTTATCAATTTAGATGGTACTTGGTTTAGTATGTGCAATGTTATTTGTAACGCATATACTCAAAAGGAAAATGGAAGAATCTCATGACTCATTATTGATATCACCATGTCCAACAATGTGTGGTTCCTCCTTTCACTCACACCATTCCACTAGGGCGTGTTAAGTGGAGTGAGTTGGGATCAGATCCCAATATCCTATAAGTAATCAATGAAGTATTGATTAATATATTCTCAACCTCATTCTGATATGATTTTCTTAATGTTCTTACCAATCTGGTTCTCAACATAATTCTTATATTCTTGGAACTTATCAAGAGAATACAAATTATACCTCATTATGTAGATATACCCATATCTACTAAAATCATTAGTAAAAGTTATGAATTATGAGTACCCTCCCCTTGCTTCAACTGGAAATGGTCCACACACATCGGTATGAATCAATTAAAGAAGCTCTTTATCCCTTTCACCTTTCCCATTAATTACTGATTTGGTTATTTTTCCTTGTAAACATACAAGACATACTCCAAGTGGTTTTAGTTCCAAAGAATCTAAATATCCATCTTGATGTAACTTTTTCAGGAGTTTCTTGTTTACATGACCGAGCCGGTAATGCTAATGTTGTGTGTGGTATGATTCATGTGAAGTATCATTGTTATCGATTCCCAATACTTGGTTTGGGTAATCCAACATGTAAAGACCATTGTATAAATGTGTCCCACCAAAACAAATGCTATCATTGTAAAATAGGCAACAATCATTTACAAAATTGAAAATAAGTCCATATGTATGTAATCTGGATACAGAAATAATCTTTTTAGTAAAATAAGTCACATAATAACAACACTTTAACAACAAGATCATCCTAGTTGGAAACAATAGGTGGTAGTCCCTAACAACTACAATAGCAGGTCTGACTCCATTGGCTGCTCGTAGATCTACCTCCACTTAGTCAATATTTCAGAATCTACTTGGTTATTATATTTGGATACATATGTGAGCACCACAAGATGTATCTAATACCAATTTTGTATAAGTTGATAGATTGAATTCGATAATAAAAACACCAGATGAATTTCCATGCATCTTAGGATGGGTGCAGTTTTTCTTCCAGTGACCCTTCTTTCCACATGCAAAACAAACAGCCTCATGTTCCCTTACCTCCCCTTTGATATTATTTTTCTTCGAAGGGAATGAAGAATATTTGGGCATAAATATCTTTTCCTTCACTTATCTATTATTCACCATAAGGACAGAAGGCTCGTCGCACTTCATATTTTTCTCCACAGGAAGAATGAGGATAATTAGATCAGATAGATACTTCTCAATGTTGTTCATGTTAAAATTAACAAGGCTGGAGAAGCTCTGCATGAGTGATGCAATAATGAGATCAATTCCTAGTTCTTTCAGGGAGTCTAAACCGTAGAACCTTCAGGCGCTCAATATAGCCAATGATCTTGACTACATGAAGACTAATTGGGGAACCCTCTCCAAGTTTACTCTAAAAGAGTTCCTTGGAGATCTCAAACCTTTCCAATCTTTCTCTCTCCTAGTTAGACCACAAATTTTCTAATGCATTGTATAATAATTCATGTTTATGTGAGACTTCATGAGCTCACTAGACAATTATGATAGCATCAAACATTGAACATAAACTATGTCGTTCATATGTTTCTCATAGACCATGAAATCCTCACTGCTTACCTCTTTTACTGGAGGATAAGGTAATACTGACTCCAAGATGTAATACTTCCATTCATGGCATAAGATAACCCAAAATCATCTAAACTATTCTTGGAAGTTACTACCAGTGAGGATGTTTTATTTAAAAATAATTGATCGCTTAGATAGTGTGGTTAATGAGCTTGTAATTTTCATTCTACAATTAAAGGATCATATCATTAGTACATTCTTGATTAAATTTTATGGGAAATAATAAATTAATTTTATTTAGTCTCCCACTATTTTACCAAGTCCCAATGGCCCTCACCATTGAACTTGGAATATCTAGTTGCCATGAAATTATAGTATAAAGGATCCATTTTCCCCTTCATATAACCCCAACAAGGGTTGGTCAAGCTACATGAAGGTATTTAGTTAGGCAGGTCATTGCCAACTGTGGGCTTGCATCTCATTGGTCTATTGGGTGGACTTCCCAATCCTGAAATCCTAACTTTCGATTTCCTCATCTTTTGCCTCACATATTACACCAAGTCTAAAAAGGGATACTTATCTTGATGTAATATGGTTATGTCAACCAGAATCCTTTTATAAGGGCTTCCTATATAAAAGTATGTGTCCCAACAAGGGTTGGTCACACACTTAGTTTTATTGAGTTTTTCCCTTAATCACATAACAAAAGTCTTGGCCTGACTTAATATTTTAGTTGTGGGATTTTGTCTATTATGTGTGAATTTCTTAATATAATTATCACATCATGGTTAATATTAAGATGAACTTACATAAGTTATTAACCAAATCATGATAATATTTATTCTCAATCCTAGTTTATTTTAGTTCTATCTTGCATGCTTGTTTAATTCATTAATTATGTGATCATGAAAACATATCCATAATGATAAACCATGAAATTGAAATAAATAAAATAATTTAAAGGGAATAATGAAGATATATTATAATGGTTAGTTTGTCTAGAAGATGATAAACTAACCCTGGCATAGGGGAAAAACACCTTGATCATTTTGGGTTTGTGTTTACAACTTTCCACATGTCCACCTCTATATCTCCTGAGATTGGTTTCGTCTCAGCTCCAGCTTGAACCGCCTCCAATATCATGGGAGTTACATCCATTAAATGTTTCTTTTTTAGAACTCACACATAGGTGAGTGGTGAAAGGGGGATTTATATAAAATAATCCTTGGGCACACAGGCCCTACATATTAATGAGAAGAAGGCTCACAAGCCAAAAAATTTAATTTAATTAAATAAATTAAAAGAAACCGTTCACATACAAAGGTCTTATCCTAGTTCATGATCATCCATACATACAACAATATTTAAGAATAAAGAAAACTAGAATTAAATTCTTTAATCATTCTTGATTAAGATAAATCATGCCCAAATCAATTAATTATCATATTTAAATAATCAATCCTTTTATATTATACAATTTTTTGAATTTCCATGAGAATCTCACCAATAATAATTTTAAACAAATAAATTCATTTAAAATTATCTTTCTACGTAACTAGTACCTTAGAAGAAACCAGATGAATTCCTATTCATAACCACCTAATGGGTAAAAATGAACATTACAAAGATTTTAAATTAAACACATATATATAAAACACCTATCACGTATTGTGCCTTAGAATTATGCCCACACCATGGTACACGTCTCATGGGATTGAACAATATATTACTATATTTTCATAAATTTTCATAATTTGGATGAGTATACGATGTGTAGTTCCAACTACACGGTGGGTACTATTTTTTACAATCCATCTGATGTACATGCCTAATGAAACAACATGTGAGTGTACATAGGAAATCATCAGAGTACACAGTGTGTCCAGTGGGCCACACACTGTGTAGTTCATCATTAAAAAACCTCTAGTTGGGCAAGCCGTGTATGGAGTACACGGTCCATCCCTAACCTGAAGGGACTACACATCGTGTCCCGTGGGCCACATAACATGTAATGCATAAATCCTGTGCCATTTTTTCTTGGACAACACAAAAAGTCATTAAGACTTAGATAAACTCCAATGAGGAGACTTCATTTGGAGGACCCGACCCGATGCATTGAACCTTGACTACAGAACGTGTACTTCCGAATACACACCATATGTTCCGGTGTTTTATGGTCAATATCATTTGGCACATCCAGATGAAATCATCTATTTTTTAATCAAAATTAAATGAAAAGATCATTTCTGAAAGGTGAATGAGAAACGAAAGAGGAGGAACAAATCTCATGATTCAGATTTTTAGAATGATTAAATTGAATTGAAATAACTTAATTATTAATTTCACAAATCATAAAAAATATATTTAAATAATATAAACTATTATATAACCACTCTGATAAAACTTTTAGGTTCCGGGCGCAGTGGAAGCGCGGTAGGGCTGACCCCCAACATTAATTTTTCACATGATCAATGATTATTTCAGGATTAATACGACGATGAAAAATACTCTCCATAGAATAGAATAAATGATTTAGATAAAGAAAGATGAGGCCCGAAACCTTAAGATAAGATCTTTAAAATCATGTTTATAATTAACTTAATTAATTTCATAAAGAAAAGAATACCTGGATCTTTGGTATTTTCATTGTTCATGACGTTGATTATACGGAATGACCCTTCTGAATTATCTCATTGTGCTTGGAATGATCCAAAATAGAATACCTCTTGTGGTGATACACAAATTCTATTATGGCCTCTGATCGACACAGCTCGTTCTCTGAGTTCTAATGCGGTGAGGTGAGTGTCTCGTGTTAGTTGTTCTTGATCAATTTTTCTTTGGACTTGAATAATATATCTAGTTCTTGAGATGGGTGGGAAGAGGATTCAAGAGATAAATTTTTTATCTAAAAAATTATCAATTCACTAGATGTATGGTTCGGTTACATGGAACAAAAGATGTATGTGTTTATTTATCGACATGAGGCTTTAGTTACAATATTTAATTAAATAACAACAATTAAATAAATTCATAACCTTAGAGAATACCCATGCTTTTAATAATTATACAGTGTTGTTATTCATTGTGTGAAAACTTGCGTAAAACAGAATTATAAATAAATTTCCATGTCACAAAATAATAGAAGCATTATTATTATTATTTTAGTTTATTCCAACTAGTTAAATAATTATTTACCGTGTCGAAAATAATTATTTGACTACCGAACCAACCTTGGTCTGCTTGAACTCCACTTCCATTTATTGAACACCCCAATAAATAAATAAATAAATAAATTATTCTATTAAATAAATATTTTATTTACAAAGTAGTAATTAAATATGTATTAAAATTTCAATAAAATAAATATATATATATTTTTTCCACAACGTAGTGAAAAAATATATATTTAATTTATAAAATAAATTTAACTTGAATAAAATTACTCAATAGTCTTGAGAATAATATTTATTTCATCAATTAAATTCAAATATAATTTAACCGAGACCACTAAAAACATATAGTGTGTGACCCTTTAGGATTATTTCTTGTTGGGATTAGGCGGGCTCGCCTAAAGTCCAAGAGTACTATTTAGCAACGGGTTAAGAAACCAAAGAGAAAGAACATAAAGTCACAACACCAACATCCACATATGAAATGGGGATCTGAGGAATCTTTGTAAAGGATGGAAGATGTTTCTATATATTTATAACTATATATAATTTACCTCCCTTTGTATGAAAATTTTATGGTGTGGTGTGACACTTGTGATGAGATTTGAGTCTATCCAATTTAATATTGTCTTTTGAATTCCTTTAGAGTATTACAGATGGTTCTAAACTGAGTTCATCTAGCGTCACCTAATGAAATTTTTTAGTAATTTCCCTCATTACATGATGATTCTAATTAAGGAAATTTGATTCTTTTTTGTTATGTTGTTTGATTGGAATATAAGGAGAAATTATTATCTTATTTTCTTGTTAATATGATGGTTATTGATCACTTACTTCATTTAATTTTTTTCCTATATTTTTTTAAATTATAGTGAAAATTTATTAATAATGTGACCACTAAAAGATAATTTGAAATGATGTTTATCGTAAAATTTTATTGGGGAAAGATAAAAGTTTTTAAGTGATTTAATTAATGTAATCCAAAAGTCAAGTCTTTATAATTCGATATGAATGAGATGTTGGTATTCATTATATTTTATACAAATGAAATAAAACCCATTTTATTAACATCAAACAACAATTAGATGAATTATCATTTTTCTAGAATTTCACAAACATAATGGTGTTAACCTACATATCTCAGCTTCGCTCTCACATTACATGCACCATTATTTGTGTATATCTCTTATGGATTCCTTTTAGGATCTTACATTTAATATGATTTTTCTTAGCTTTTGTGTTCAAGTTGCATATGATGGTCTATTTGGGTTGTTGATCATGGTCAAGGATTAGACAAAGAGGGATGTAGTTGGGTTGGTATTTCTTATTTTCATACTCAAGGATGTATATATATCAGACTATGTCCTGAATATTTTTAGTTACTTATGTATTTAATCAATAGTTTATTCATTCTTCTTATTATATATCCTTCAGATTATGAAATGTATCTATTTTTATGATTCTTACCCTAATTGGGTATTTTATGAATCGTTTGTCTTATTTTTTTACTAAGATTTAAATAATTAAAATTTATTATGTTTTTAGGCCATTGAACTAGTTTTTAGCCCAGAGCAATCAATATTGAAGGTGTGGGAATGTTTTTTTCCCATCTATTAATTGCATAGAACATCGAGTATTTGTTGTTGTTTTGAATTTATGTTTTTATTTTGAGTTTTATTTTTTGAAATATATGATGTATTTTAATATTTTGTGATGGTATATTGGGTCTTGAGGATGATATATTTGATTTTTAGGGTCATATAATTTTAATGGGAGAAATAGTGAATAACCCAGGGTTGCATAGTTATCTATTTAAGTCTTTTAACCAAATATTACCCATGAATAATGGCTATGAACCAATTTGTGTATATGTCACAATGTTTATGCTGGGATTATAAGTATTTTATTCTTGTTAATAATATTGGCGCACATGTCTGTAAATTAATACGTCACTTGTCTTTTTGAATGATACAAATAGTGTCTACCATTGGTGTGATGTTAACTAAGGGTGTATTTAAGATATTTATTTGATTGAATGAAATTTATTTTGATACTTAAGATAAAATTCTTTAATTTCACTCATAGGGATAATGAGTTATGTTCCAATAAAATTGATCTTGTAAAGTAGAATGGGAATTTCACAAGGTCTAGTTTTTTATAAGCATTTTAAAATATTTATAAAAATATATTTTGAGTTTTCTAAAAAATATTGGTTCTATAATTTAATGATTAAAAAATTGGTTTGGGAATTGAGTTTCGTTATGTGATTTGATATTGTGTTGGATAATTTTATATTGTTTATAGTATAAATGTACGATAAATGATTTAATTAGGGTGAAATTTTATTTTTGTTTACAAATATGGATTTATAAATTGTTTAATTTTAAAATAGTTTATTTTTTACTGGTTTTTTTTAAAATAAATTAATGTTAAATTGATTTTAAAATAAATCTATGAATTTTTTTAAATAATGTTATTTTATTTTTCAGGGAAAAAAGGAAATAAATTTTATAATAACTAGAGGTGAGGGATTTTGGATTTTGATTTAAAATAGAAAAAAGTGTTTTCAAGGTAGAATTACTTATTATGAAAGAATTTTTTATTATTAATATTATTATAAAGGATTACTCAGTTCAAAAAATTGTATGATGGAAAAAATATAAAACATGGATTTTGTGATGTGTTTTCTTTGAAAAATGACTCTTTGGTTTTTCCCAAGAGCTGTGGAAATGTTAATTTGATTGAGTAGTAGAAGTATCCAAGATCATGTTTTGTGTCAATTGTTATATGCCTCAAAGAAAAATATTAAATAGGAATATATTGTTTCTCCTTGTTTTAATGTGCATTACACCACCTCAAATTTTTTGTGAGGTTATCATTAATGGGGTCATGTTTAGTAAGTAATGTATTAGGGTTTTCCATTGGTGAGTTTTGTTTGGATTAGAACCATGGTGATATGTTTTTAGGTTTTTTCAAGGGATATCATCTGTTTTCTTTGTATTATTGGTTATTTTGGGAGAGTTCCATCTCGATGTTTTAATGATATATTATTCAATTATTATAGATGGTTAAAAAATATGGATCTATGTTCAGATGTCAAGATTTTTCGAAATGTTTTGTTTTTTTATTGTGCTTATAAATTTCACTATTTAGTTTCATTATATTATTTATTCAGTTTTATTTTATGATTTTTCTATTATAAGATAAATTTTTGATGGTTATAGAATAAGGGACAATTGGGTTAGGGCTTTGGTAATTAGGATGGTTCTCGACTTTAATTATTCGATCACTTTATGGTGTTATATATTTTTGGTTCTTTGTAAGTTGATGTTTTGAGATAAAGGTAGTAGTCTACCTATTATATACAATAAACCATGTTTGAGAGAAATATTAATTTTTTGTTGTGTTATGCATATGATTTTTTAATCATGAATTTATTGTAGATATGTTTATTGAACATGATGAATGTTATAAATGTTTAAATTTAATTTCCCATTTGGTTATTTTAACCATGGGAGTTAAAACCAGTTTTGTGGTAATTTTATGAGTTTGATGTAAGTTGGTGATTCTTGGATAATTCTATGATATTCACTTTCACGGTTAATATTTTGGTCATTGAAATATTATTTCATTTTTAAACCTTTTAGTAAATTTTAATATTTTTTAAGGATCCATTCTGATTCTTTTTCCCTCTTAATACATTTCTTTTTCACCACAAAGTGTTAATTTTTAGATTTTTCCTATTTCATGATTTTGATAATTTAGTCATAAGAGTGGTTTTTAGCTATTTTTTTGGTACCATCTATTTATTTTTTCATTATTTTATTCACCTCGAACCATTAGGTATAGTTGTGACTTGTTTCTTGATACTATAATTTCAGTGAAGTACTTCATAGGGGAAGATAGTGGAAAGATTATTTGTTTGTCACACCCTACATCACAATATCTGTCTTTATTTTATATGATTTTATGTTTCTTATGGACATTTAAATTTTTATCATTTTTCTGATGAAATATTATAATATTAAAATTTTCCTTCCACACACAGTTTTACCTACATGGGTAGCACACAATTTAGACATATCTATATAGAAACTATGTGGTTTCACCCTTCTAGAATCATATATTATTAAATGGGTTTCACAAGATTAGTAACACCATGGGATAAGAATGTGATGTGGATATGTGGATTAATATATATATTTTCATGTTTGGTTCATGGTTAGTAAAACATGCAACCAAATCATGAAGAGAGTTTATTTCTATCTTGTAAAACCTACCAAGTTGCGTTATACTTGTCTAAACTATTGGGAATAAAAATTATAAATACTTATAGGTTTTAAATTATTATTTTTTTCTAGGTTTTCCCACATTGGATTTAATTTTTTCCCACTTTCATTTATTTTAGGTTTGGATAATATTGTACACAATGGGGGTGGATCCTCCCTTTCTCCATGGATGATTTTAATTCTATCATACCTTCCTTCATTTATATTTATCATGTTAAATCCCAATAACCTTTTATTTTTTCCCTTATCCTTCTATCTCTTCCTCCTTCTTGCAATTTACTACATTTTGACAAACCCTATGAGGGTTCTATATTCTAATTTCATATTTATAGCAACCTTATTTAGGTGGTTGTTATTGTTAGAACCTTATTGGGTTATTATGATTCTCATTAGATCATTTTCCATTATAGGAGAAATATTTCTATTTAATTTTAATTTAACTAGTGTGTGTATATTATTTTCTTTTCTGAAAATGGAATATCGATTTATTATTGACATTTCTTTGTGTTTTAATTTTCTAATTAGGCCTATATATGATAGTTAAAATGGATCTCATTAGTAATTCAATATTTTTCTCCATACGATGAATATTTATTCTTGGAATTTTACATTATACATAAAATTACAATTATATTGAATATTTTTTAACATTTTCATCAAATAAAATGAGGTTTTTGATGTTCTTTGATACCATTTTCGTCATGAAATAAATTTAATATCGTTATTTAATGTTTTTATGTATTTTTATAAATAACTATCAGTAAATTATCTAAATATTTTTTGAATGAGAATATGTGGTATTTTTTGATATATTTCGAAAAGTAATTTCATTTATTTTGATTTTAAAGATTCAATTTAAGTGTAACTCCAATCAACTACGAATGACTTGGAAGTTCATGTTCTTTTTAATGATATAATATTTTTGGAATTGAATGGTTTGTAAATAGTTTGGTGTGTGTGTGTTTATGGGTAAAACTTTTGATCCCCATATTGAATCATGACCCCCATAGTGGAAATAAATAACTGATGTGATTTGGATTTTGGTCCTAAAGGACATGATTTTTCATCTGAGATATGATTGAAAAGTAAAGAGCGGTATTTAGTATATTATTGTTGGATTATATATGATAATTACTTATGTCATATTGGTTGAATGCATTTGTGACTACTCACCTCTCGTTGATTAACATAAAAGGGTATCCTATATGAAATAGTGTGTAATTATAGAATATTATATCTAGTGTTTATTAAAAAACTATATCCCCCATGTTATGGAAAGGATGTGGATGTGTGTGCCACTAGTGAGGAATTTTGAGGGTATTTTGTTTGGTATAGTCTTAGAAATGCATTGATAGGCATGTATATTGTTCATAAATGAGTATCTCTTGAGTCATATAAATATATGTCTTTGAAAAACCCATGTTTTCATGATGCATATCATTAGGTAACATCAATGATTTTGTGTTCCCAAGAAAAATTAAAGCTTAGGGAATTATTTTTTTCATAATTAATTATTCATGTTATTCTATAGGGATCATTTATTTCTTATGACTTTTTCTATTTTGTTAATGATGTTTTACTTATAGATTAAACGAAATTAATTAATTGAATTTTATTTGTTAATTTTAAATATTGAATTTGGTAAAAAGGGGTTTTGGCCCAAAACATTATTTTTATATGACCATTTATATTTATATTAATGAATTGGTATTTTTATAAATGGAAATTAATGTGATTTTTTATGATAAATTGAAAATATTTGGAAAAAACATATTTTTTTATATTTCAAACTCGTATAAAATTAATTAATATCATAATAAAATTTCACAAACTCCATTATGTTTACCTACTGATATTTAATCTTCTCATAGCCTGTATACAACACTCAGTGTTTGCTTCTCTTATGGTTTCTTTTGTTTTTCTTCAATCTATCTTTACTCAAACGTGATATGTAGTTAGGGTTGTACATTTTTGTTTATATAGGATGTGGAGTGTGGTTGTGGGTCACATGTATATAGATGTGGTTAGAATTGTATTTTACTTTTTATTACATTCAGATATATAAGTATAGACCTATAAATGATATATTGTTCAAATGATTATTTATTTATCAGTCATTTACAAAATTTTTATTATTGTTTATTATTCAATTTATGTCAAGTGGATTATTCGTTATACATACTCTAATTTTATATTATAATTATTGGTGTATTTATTTTTAAACACTGGGTGAAATCATTTCCATTTATTTTGTTATGTGACCCTATTACTAGTTTCCATCCATGTGTGATCAGGAATGTTCTTCGAGAATGTCATGAGTCAGATCAGGTTTCTTTTATAAGGGTGTACCAGGATGGTTCATGACATAATCATTAAATTAAAATTATTAATGAATGAAGGATAAAAACTATTTTATTAAGAATCATTCTCCAAATTGGATTTCTAATTTAATTCATTAGTATTAATTTTCGTCACAAAGAATTCAACTATTTTATGGTTCATTTTAATATTTCATTATGATGAATATGAGGGATAACAATTGGTTTAAAACCACTTTTGAGTTTTACTTTATCAATATTATGGGACCTATCACAAACATTGAATATTCAACATGTTATTAGTCTTATTTTGAATTTTCAAATATAATCAATTTATAAATACTCCCTGTTATGAGAAATGGATAATCTTATGAGTGGTCAACACATAATATCAAACTAACTTTTTTAAATAAATCTATGCTTGCTTAAATTTTTACATTTAGTAACATTCAAAAAAAATTAATATGTATATTTTATTATATTTTTCTTCAAACCATTATAATCATTATTTATTTTCTTTTTAAATTATTTCTAGGAAATATATATTATCCAATTTATTTCCAACCTTTTTTATTTAAAATCAATATATTTAAAAATGGAACAATTGATTTTATTTTCCATTTACTTCTAATATTGTTTTTAAAATGGGGATTTTAAAATCATATCTTTTTTAAAAATCACCATTTATTTTCAATAGTGTGATATGTCCCCAATTATTTTCCTGATGGAGAGATTATAATTTTTTAAAAGATTATATTCCAATTTGAAAAATGGGAGAGTGAAATTTGATAACTTAATATATTTTATAGTGTTTGTGTATATTAAATGTCATTTCTATAAGAATATATAACTCTCCCATATTTTTCAATAATCACAAGGTAGGGATTTTGTAGAAACAAAAATCTATAGATAATCAAATGATAAAATGTATATTATATTTTTGGTTTCTAGGAATACTAAAATTATCCAATCAATCTCAATAAATATTTTTTAGGTTTGATTTAAAAATTATTGTACTATGTATTGTGATCATCAAAAATGTGAATATTGGTGGTTCATATTTTGGATACCAGAATTTTCATCTTATGAAATGATTTTTTATTGATGAAAATACACTTATATTTTTATCTAATTAATTTTTTTTATTTTTTCTATGTGTGAATTATAATATTATAGATGTTTATTAGAATTATCATTAAAAATAAAGAAATATGTAGTAAAAATGAAACCATTATAGTGGAACATCAAAAAAATATATTATGATATGAATGGATGAAGAAGATTTATAATGGTGAATTCTATGAAATAAAGAAGAAAACAAAAAAATTGTTTTACTATTGTTGATCCAGGAATGGTATGAAACACTGAATAAATAAATTATAATTTTATTTGATTATATAACTAAATCAAATTCATCATATGAACATTATTTTCCTAATGGAATATCATAGTTTTTATAAAAATGTATGTATATTGGAAAATATATGAAAATAATATTTACCATATAATAATTATATCTAGTATTACACTCCTATCATACTATTATGGTTGAGAAATTATAAAATGGAATGAACAAACATACTTTAGTTATTTAAAAAAAAGTGAAATTGTATATTTTACCCACATAAATATTCCCTCCAAAAGTTCAAATTTTTACATCATAACATGTAAAAAACTATAATTTCCTCATAAACTTAAAGGATTATACAGTAATATTAATAGACAAAATTTGGTTTTCGACAATAGTTATCTAAGGAAATAGTCATTATTCAATCAACATTTACAAAAATTTCTATATAAGAAACAATCATAAGGAAATTCACCTAAACTCTAATTGATATATTTCTATATGGTTCGATTCTAAATCATATATAATGTTCTGAGAAGAGATAATTTGAGGCAGAGATCAAGATGGACCGAAATAGTGTATGATTTGATGAATTCTTATGTATACGGATACCCTTCTTTAATCTTTTTCAAAATGTATTTGACGAAAATATGTTTCTCCCTGTATATATTATATTTCATTTAACACTCATTCCATATATTTCATTTTGATATATATTAAACTAAAAATAACATAATGAACATACCATTATATTCACTCAATAACTCCAAATTTAACTCTTCATGATCAAATATGTCTAAATGATCATGACTAGAACAATATTAATCAATGATCAAAGAATTTATAGGGACTAGAAGTTTACCCTCTTATGGTATTTTTTTCATTATAAATTGTTCATTATACATAAATAATGTCTTTCAAATCTAATTATATGATTTATTTTGAGTTAATTTCAATATTTTTTTAACTATATGTACTTTTATTTATAAAATAATGTAATTAGGGATTGTGTATTCCAAAACACTTTTCATTATTTAGGTTTAGTCAACCTATAAATTTATATAAAAAAATAAATGTTTAAATTGAAATATAATAGAATTTAAAATTATTTTGAATTAATTATAGACTATAGACATGTGACAACACAATCCGTTTAAATGAAAAACTATGTTCAATAGTGTATTTTTTGCACAAAACAAAAAAATCAAACAATTATTATTTAAATATGACTATTTATCATTTTTATTTAATTGGAAGATATGACTAGAATTATACACTTTATGATATATATTTATTTAAATATATTTAAAACTCACAATAAATTTACTTATAAAATCTTAGTAAATTACCCATATTTTTTGGTAATGTTCTTTGGTTAATCAAATAAAGTTTCGATAAAAATTATTTATATTTCTTTTTGTAAAGAAATATGGTATTTATTTTCTATAAAATCAAAATAATTAATTTGAAAAAATAATCTCCATTTTTAAATAATCCTTTAAAAATTAATTTTGGTTGATATTTTTGGGTTTTTTTTAAAATATATTTTTTTTGAATAGTGAAAACATCATTTTTATGTAAAACTGTCATTTTTATGCTAAATTAAGTAATATAAAAGTCCCAATATTCTATTTATTTAATTTAAAGGTAACATAAGTATAATTTAGTATTATTTAATTATATTAATTACATTTAAATAATCTTCATACCGTGATTTAGTATGAGTTTATTTTTTGGATAAAAAATGAATTTTACAAATTATTATTTTAATAATAATAATATTTCCCTATTATAATTAATTAAAATAATTTATATTGAGAAATTATTTAATTATTATATAATATATCTATATTTATTAATTTAAATTATTATATTGAATATTACTATTTATATAAATAAAGTAAAAATAATTTTCCCTTAAAAATGTAATTTTTTTGGAAAACTAGTTTTCATCACACTTGTAGATTCTATTTTAAATTAAATAATTCAAAATCTGTGAATTATTTTTGAAAAAATGTTACTCATATTCTGAATAATAATAAATAAATATAATTAATATTTTTAACATAATTCTTTTTTCAAAATATGAATATTAATTGTAATAATGATTTATTAAAATTGTAAAAGGAACAAAATAGGTTATTTAAGGGTAAAATTAATTTAACAAGGTATAAGGAAAACATAACACTAATTGTGTAAATATATATATTTATATATAATATTATAATGATGTCTATATAATTTTTTTAATATTTAAATTATTAAATAATTATTTTGAAAAAAATTTGAATTTTGATACGTTAAAACATAAATTGTATTTGAAGTAAAATATATTTTTAAAAAATAAAAATATTTTTAAAATAATTAAAATTTTTTTGAAATAAATAATATTTTAATCAATCAGTACTATTAAATATTTTTTATAAATATAATCCATAATAAAATTTTACAATGCGATGATTTAATATTTATATGGGTTAGAAAATTGTTATTTTAAAATATAAATATTTTCCCATAAATAAGTTTTATAATTAAAATATTAAATAATAATATTACGAAAATTAGTTTGAAAAAATTGATATAAATTTTGAATCATAATTTTAAAATTATTAAAAAACGATTGTTTTAAAATCATCATAGACATTCAAGTCTTCGGATTAGAATTAAATACGGTATAAGTGTACAGTTTATATTATTAAATTAAAATGTTGAAAAAGTTCTGTAATATATAACATATATCGTATCCAGGAAAAAATTAATGCTTTCCATTTAAAATAAATGGTTTTTAGGCTACTTAAATAATTTTATAAAGCCTTCATAAATCCTCCAAACCTTGTATTATATTTTATGTGTTTAAAATCATTTTTTTAAACATCATTCGCCTCCACATAACCAAGGATAATATTTTAATGATTAAATAATTTTGTATTATAAAATAAATAAATCGAATAATCTTTGTAATAATTCATGTTCAATAATTAAAATCATTTTTGTGGTTTTTATTATTGTATTGCATAGAGTCCAAAACATACTTTAGGGATGTTATAAAGTACTCATCTCACTTTTAATATGCAAACCATCCCAAAATATAATTACTCTACACTAAAAAATCGTATATCATGTAATTAATATTTCATCCCCTATATAGAGTCAACCCATGTATCCCCCAAGCTCTCAATAATCTCCTCCCATGGTTTTGGAATTACCCTCTCAAGGTAAGGGATCCTTCCTTTATCCTTATTATTCTGGAATATTCTTCATTTTTTGACTTTAAATTTAAATTCCTAGAATGTGGATATGTTTTTATATGTCCCTATTACTATCCACATGATTTAAAAATGATGATATAACCCTTTCTCTCGTTGTTAAACAAATTTATGAATCCTTATGTACATTCGTCATGTTGCCAAAATTTTACTATGAATTTCCTTGGCCAAATATTTTTATTATGATAACCATATTGTTTTCAATCATGGTTTTTCTCCTATATATACTTATAATCAATTTACTAGGTACTTCCTTGTATTTATTACACACTCCTTGACGATGTAATTAAATATTATGAAATAAGATTCTATGTTGAATGATTAATGTGCAGAACTTTTTCATGTACATGATATGATATCGAAGAGTGTGCCAAGAATTATATAGTGATACAATGTAATGGGTAATATTTTAGTCTAATGGTAAAACATTAATAGGATTATGGAGTGAACCTAATCCATCATGGGACTTTTTTTACCATGTTATGATGTCTTGGTAATTATCCTTGGCTTGTTTTTATGATTTCATACTTAATGTTTTTCCCGTATTTACAATGATTCATTATTGTTGCCATGGTATATCATGCCTCATTATTAATAATTAATATTATCACCCATTTTATTTTCCTTTTATGTGACCATAATAATATTACCAATGATGTAATGACTATAGAGATTATAGGATTCAATTAGTGGTCTATATTTTGGAAATACCTATCATTATAATTCATCCTCTTGAACCTGTTATTTTCCTAAATCCACTGATTAATTTATATTAATATCACTTTCTGTGAAATTTTAATAATGAATAGAGTGTATGACATTGGAATTAGAAGGATCATCTAAAATACAACTCTTTTAAGTATATGATTATTCCCCCGACAAATGATTGTTCATCATAAAACAAGTTAATATAATTTCTTTGTCTCAAATTGAGAGACTATTTTTTCATTTGGATCTAACCAGAACACTTTGTTGGTCGGAGTGGAAACTCAAGAGGGTGTGAATTGAGTTCCTACATAAAATTTCTATTAAAAAGGTTACATTTAAGATTCTCCAATTTTGAAATGGCCCAGTTAAATAAGGTATAGATATATAAATGATTAGATGGTCCACATGTTTCTCAAAGGGTTATTATTCCTCTGTTAAATCAGGGTAAAACACTTCTTCAACTTTTTAAACAATTTAACTGAATTAAAAACATACACACACTAACAAGAACTATCTTTTAGAGTTAATTTAAAAACCATTTTCTGTTTTTGAAATTATGAGCAACAGAAACTAGAAAAAATGTGTATCAAAAAAACATTGAACACAATAGAGTTAAAACGAGCTTCAATCTCAATACAATACAGAATACTCTACACATTGTGATCACCAGACACCAAGTAGTTTATATTAACAATAAACATGACACACAACCTGTATCGGGCCTTACAATAGTTTTCACAGACTATCCTGGGGTCACACCCTCTCCTATAGTTATTTGTTAGAAAAAAAAATAGATTCCACACACGGTCTCTTCCAAAGTTATACATAGGAAACAAGGAGTAAGTGAAGTTTTATGTAAGGATTTTCAGTATCCTCCTGTTCAAGAATAGAAGATAGTGTGTTTAACAGACAAACACACACTTCTCAGAAATGTAAAAATGAATGAACACAATAGAGAAAATATTATAAGATTGAGTTTAGAATGCACTAGGTATTTGTAGTTCAGATCTTGACTCCTTAGAGTGAAGAATTTTTAGTTCGAGTCTTTCTATGGATGTTTCACTTAAAATAGAGTGTCATAACTCCAGGTTCTATCTTCTAGGAACTGAGTTTTATGCTTCTTGGGTTGACATAGAGTTGATGAAACATAGAAGGCGGCCTTGAATTTGTTCTTCGGAAATGATCTTACCAAGGTTATTAGGTTCATAGTGTATGAGCTGGATGGTTCTTCATTTTTTTTCTTTGATCTACCAAGTAAGAACCTTCTCATCCACTTCACATTTTTTTCGGATAAACACTTCTCACACACTCGCTTATTTTTATATATGAGGTCCAACAATTAGAGTAATTAAACTGCGTGCGGTCCTCTTCGTACCTCATACTATCCCCAGATATGGTCTCTTGATATGTCTAAAATCAGAATTAAATGTCGGAATGATTAACATTACCAAATATGACCATTAGAAAAATCTTAAAAATTTTACAACATATGGAGTAGAAGAGTGAGAATCAGTAGACTAGTAGTGATTGCTTTCAGAACAATAGGCTTCAATGGTAGACAACATCGGTAGCCTTCAACGGTAACCTTCAATCGGTGACCTTTCATTGGTGACCTTCTATCAGTGAACTTTCTTTAGCGACCTTTCAATGGTAACCTTTCATCAATTACCTTCATCAGTGTCCTTTCATCGGTAACCTATCATTTGTGACCTTCATCAGTGACCTTTCATCGGTGACCTTTCATCGGTGACCTTTCATCGGTGACCTTTCAATGGTAACCAGTCTTTGGTGACCTCTCATATGCGACCTTCATCAGTGACCATTCATCGATGACCTTTCATCAGTGACCTTTCATCGGTGACCTTCATCAGTGACCTTTCAAACATAGAGAAATTTTCACTATAAGCTTAAACAAGAGAGTAGTGAGATTAAATATATATAGTTATCACATGATATAATCTAATAATATTAATGACACACAATTATTTATAATAAAAACATGATTATCATAGACATGAAACATGATTTGGGATTATCAAAATAGGCGAGTCCAACACTCTCCCCCTTTTTGATAACCACCAATTAT